>OX421971.1:70899903-72099903 GCA_949128135.1 Parasteatoda lunata
ATATATATATATATATATATATATATATATATATATATATATATATATACTTACTTTACACTAAAATTAGAATATATTATATAAAAAAATATGTTTCTTAGGGAATAATATATTACTATTATAATTGTTAATTGGAATCATAATAATTTTTCATAGCTATTAGGTTTAGTTTTGACCATCTTTTGCCAGCGCTCGTTTTTATGCTTACTATAAGTATGGCTCATTTGCCATAATGAAGAGTAGTCTTCTATTTTCTTTTAATGTCTGGAAAGTTCCTCTGAAATTCATTTGGCGTATAAACGAATTCAAAAACTGAAAATTAATTCTTTCTTGAGAAATACTATAATAAATATGTACACTAATATATATTAATTAAATATTATATATATTACATGAAATTCTATATTACATGAAATATTACATGAAATTCTTCAGACATGACATATTACATGACATACTACTTTTTCGAATATTTCACTCCTGCTATCATCCACTTATAAAAGTGTTAGAGGTTTATTGAAACTAACATTATTTATAGAGAAACGAAGAAAAATGCAAAAAAACATAATTGATTATCGCAAATTGTGGTTGTCACATTAAAACAAAAAACATTGAATTTAAAGAAAATGCTGTAAAAAATAATATTTTGCTCAAAACGTAATAGTAGTTTCTGAAAGAAAAACACAGCAAAAAGAAATTTAAGAAACGAAATTGCATAGAAGAGAATACAAAAAAAGTGCATAACTATTAAATATCCAATTACAATCCAAATCAAAATAATCTGAATTTTATTTCATTATGATTACAACTTTAAAAGAAAACATTAAAAAAAAAATTGCATTTCAATTCGGAATAAATTCGTTTAAAAATAAAAATCAAAATAAACAATTTCGCGAAACTTTCATTTAAATATGTGTTTAAAACATTTAATCAAAAATCCGACTTATTTCTTGTTCATAATATAAATGACCGTGGGCGGGTGTCTCTCAACAAAATATAACTATTTTAATGGCCCAGTTCTTCACACATCTCTCAGTGCAAGAGCCATTTTCTTCCCTTTGGCTTTCTAAATCTTTCCCATTACATCGTTAAAGGTCAGCCATATTTAACAGGAATGCATTTTCAGTACCATTAACAGAAATGGTTTATGCACAGATTCGTAGTCATTGCTTTATGTGGCTAATTTCAGGCTCTGGGTTGAAAGTGGGTACGTGAAAGTAATTTGTTACATTAGCATTTCTTCAGTTTATGTTAGCTTATTTTTCGATAACGATCAGTCGGAGAATTCAAAGTAAGGAGTGTAAATGTGACGAGCTAAATTGGTAAAAAGAAACAAAAGAAATCAGTGGAATTGTCACTGTTTTATTGCAGCAGTTATATTTTTTTCTCTGGTTGTCACTACTGTTAAAATACACAAATGTGTGGTCATATTTTTTTAATAAGGTTCACTAAAAATAACTTTTACATATTGGTTTTTTAATATCATGTCTTTTCGTATCATTTCTGTATGAAGCTTAATAGTATTCTATACTGAATACAGAAATGATTACTAATTTGTTCCTAGTTTTAAAATAATAAAAAAAAGTCTGTAATACTAATATTACGATAAAAAAATAAATAAATATTATTTTGCATCTGCAGTTACAAAGTAATCCGTACCTCCTATCTTTATAAAGAAGCTTACTGACAAATTCATATTTATTTCTTTATATTGCTAATTTCATGAAAGATTAATTAAAAATGGGGTTGAAAAAGTCAAAAGAATTTCTTTAATTAGCGTTCGACAATGATCTGTAAATATTAAAATTTAAGACATGGTATGCGAATGTAATGAGTTAAATGGGTGGAAAAAAAAACAGAAAAGGGATTGATATACTGAGAAAAAAGTATGGTTAAAACTGATATGGTGAAAATCGGTACAATTCAAATATTTTAAAATTAGTCAATATTTCGTGTTGTAAACTAATTATTCTTGAGGGTAATTTTTTTAATCTAAAATTTTACATCATTCGTTTTATTTTAAAACTCTCAACGGTAAACATTTATAATTAGAAATTTGTTGTGAAAATCAAAATATTTTGGAATAGTTTGAGAAAAATAAAAACATAAGTTGCAAAGATACATTTCTTAGTGAATGGATCATAATTAAAAGATTTAAAACTTTTCAAAACTTACTGAGTACCCTAAAAAAGGTAGAGTTATAAAAAAATTGATGATAGAAATGCATGGTTTGAGGAATTCTGCTAATAATATAAGACTCTTATCATCCCATATGTTACATATTAATGTACAATAAAATTTCATATGTTACATATTAATGTAGTTTTTACGAATTAAAACTTTATATGTATATTTAAAAGGGCCTTAATAAAACTTTAATTTTTGACGTTTCTTATGCTAAATACTAAGTTAAAAAATCACATGAAAAATGAATAAAGACAGTAAATATGTAATTCCTAAACACTTGCAAAAATAACATTTATGCCCTAGCAACAATTTTACCTTGGCCGCAGTCTGGCTCAAAATTGGCCCGATATGGGTCCTGTATGAACATGCACCGAGGGAACATTATTGAAATGTCTCGATTATATATAATATTGGTCCTACATAAAGCCAATATCGAAGTATATAAGGCCAATATAGGGTCTATATTGGCTGAATATTGATTATAAAATATCGGGTGAATCTGACAATTCTATATAAGGCCGATATTGGTTGTAAAGTGGCTGTAAAATATCAGGTCTTTTCCCTCAGCAATTTGTTCTTTAAAATATATAACAAAAAAGACAGTTAAAAAAATACTGTTCAGAGTGCATGCATTATATATTAAAAAAAAAAAAAAATACAAGGGATTATGAGTATTTATCATGGGTAGATGAAATTTTTTTTTAATCAGCCGTATTACATAAAATAGATGTAAAAATAATCCAGAACATAACAGTACGTAAAACCACACATATGAGAAGTAGTTTAATATACATTTATCTTGTGAAATTAATTGAATAACGAGTTACTAAATGCCTGTAAATAGGTATTATGGAATCTACATCAATACGTAAAATCAGCACGATATCTTCCACACAATCATCTGTTATCGATAAACCGAAGTAGATACCTTTTCTTTTTCGACGCAATCTTAACAAAAGGAAACCGATAAACCAGGAGACTGCTGCAGATCCTGAAGCTACATGCCCAGTCTTAACTTTTCAGGGACCTCTGAGAATCTCGTAACGATACGGACTTCAGTAACCATTTGTCTGGCATGACCCTTTTGAAATCAATAGTCATTAATAACACCCTACCATTGAAACCTTTCATTTGAAATTTATCCGATAATTTGCACTCACCGATTCCAGTCTCCAAACTTTGGAGTCCAATCGAGATCCAGCTTATCGATTTGTGCTGCAGAAAGTGCTGGACAACACGTAGAGAGAATTCTTCTAACACATCAGAGTATTCGATTGAATTTATCCTATTCTCGATATTATCGCTCCACAAAATCCTTCGCTTAATGCCGGAGGTTTATTGGAAGATAATGAAGAATTCAGTTTTGCAAATGGCGTGGGGATTTGAGAGAGTTATGTTGTACTCTGTCACTGGTTTCTAGTTTCTAGTTTAAGACAACCAAACTGGAATGTTTTTGTGTCTAAAATTTTTTTAGACACAATATATATATATATATATATATATATATATATATATATATATATATATATATATATATATATATATATATATATATATATACATAATAGAGGGCTCTGCTCCCTGCTCACTATCGCTCGCCAACCCCCGATAATTGCTACGCAATAACATTTTTTTTTGCTTCGCGAACAAAATTAAAGTTGTTTTCCTGGAGATTGGCTGGCAATTTTTCTGCACCAACATAGAGAGAATATGATAGGATTGTAAAATGTCAGAGATCCTTAATACCAGCATTATAAACTTATATAAAACAATTTTAATATAAACAATATTATAAACTTATATAAAGCGTGGAAGCAATGTTATTTAACGCATTACTATAGGGCATTAGACGGAGATTATTGTCCGTATCCGAAACACGCGTGGCAGAGCCTAACTCGGGTACACTATATTTGAGAGTGCCCCTTGATTCTCGCCAAGTTGTGGTTGCAGTTGATCGCCAAGCTGGGCGATGTGAAACCAAATCGTTATTCTGATTTGTTTAGATTTTAGCGTTATTTTTAAATGTTCAATGGTATATGTAATTTCAGAGGTCTGTTGGTTATACGTTGGTTACCGGCTGGTAAGGTTACTTTTGCCTCTGGTCAATAAGATCGAAGGTATGGGGGCAGTCACAAAAGGGACTTTAGAAAAAAATGTCATCGCCAGTCCGGTACCACAGACCCCATTTTTAATTGGTATTTCGCCGAATTTATGTGGCGATGGAGGTACACAGATTCTATTCATGATAAATTTAGACAGTGTCTAACTGCTATTAGAGAATTCGGTACACCTAAATCTGAGGATATTCAAGCTTAACGATGAAGTGAGTTGTTTTTTCTTTACCTTCTGTGCTTACTCAATTAATTCTTGTTTCGATTCAAAATGTATTTTATTGGGTTTATTAATTTTGCTCATATCGGGTCCATTGCAATTTTATTAAGTTTTGGCCGATGTTTTGTTGAAATTTTCCAATGTTTTATTGAAATATCATTATATTTTTCAGCCATTCCTGTTGCCACGGTGTTCCGCTCAAACAGAAATGGCGCCAAACATAAGTCGCCAATTTCGCCTAGGGGCACCATCAAGTACATACTTACCCCTAACTCAAATCATTGTTGATCTTATAGGATACCGGACGCTTCCTATATGGTACTTCATCTCTCCCCCCCCCAGTAATTTAAATTTTATACTAAAAACAATTAAAACCTAATGAAAAAACACTTTAAAATATGGCAAACAAATTAAAACCTGTAATTTTAATAAGTGATGCTGAGTAATATTATAATAGCAAAAACCATTGCAAGTAATTTCCCAATTAACTTCAATACTGTCAACCGACAAAATAATTTAGTTTCAATCAGTCAAAAAGCAAATTACATAATAAAAACATATGTAACTGAAATTCGACAAATGAAATTAAGCAATTAAATTTTTTTTTGTCATATTGAATACTAATACAAAACAAATATAAAGTGAAATAATAATGTTATCAATCATCAATAAACATTTTTGTCATTTAAAAAAATAAGGTGAAGGCAACAAAATTAAAAATTATTTGATCTCTGAATATTCATCTCTGAATTTCTGAATTTCTGGCTGAACGATTTTTTGAAAGTAAGTAAAAAACAATTAAAAGTAAAGAAAAACAATGATAAAATTAAAAACTATTTACAAAACCTCCTTATATACAACATTCTACATAAATTTCTTTTCCATATTATTCGTTTTCATTTAAACGTCTTGAATCTTCAACGTTTTTTCGCCGCGCCTTCCGCTGTCGCGTATTGATAGCACTACCATTATTTTCTCGGTAATTTTGTGCAGCTAAATTATGTTCAGCCGTATGCCGCTGTTGATATCGCCTAAGATATTAACGGCAATCAATTTTTTCTAAAAGGTATAAGTATTTTAAAGTAAATTCTATTCAATATATTTCACACACTCAATACAAAATAAAAATCGCAACAAGATTTAGCTGGTAAGTTTAGTTGTAACATTTCTGAAGGCAGCATTATTAAAAATTACTACCTTTTCACACACATGCCTTCTCAATTTTGATTGGCTGCTTTGTGCGTTACTAACCAGAAGTCTTCTGTGATTGGCTATGTGTTATCATTCCACTCTCTTCTTATATATAAAGATATATATATATATATATATATATATATATATATATATATATATATATATATATATTGCCCATGGCCAAATTATTAAAGGCTCTGTAGTTATTTTAATAATTACATGTTTTCCACGAGTTTTTACGCAATACTTTTATATTTAAACATACATGTAATGGGTTTTTATTCAGAAGATTTTTTATGTACTTCCTAATTTTATTTATTTTTAACGTATTGCATTATAATATTAACCAATTGATGCACGAACGTAAACAAGTGCAAACCGTTTTCAATCACAATTAAGCTGTATATTATCACTTGGTAATTAAGATTTTACATACACTGTTCGAAATTTCTCGGAAAAAATGGTTAAATAACAATTTATTAAATGGTTATTTTACCATATTTAATCAAAACAGTCAAATTACCATAAATAAAATGGTAATCAAACTGTCAAGTTTGAGAAAAACTGTTTATTAACTGCTTTCACCTAATACGGTTAAATGACCAGAATTTTATCGCTCCAACTAGAGCCACCTAATGAGGCTACTTAGTTCCTTGCAACTGCGTGCATAACATAGCCAAACGGGCTTATCGGTCAATCTCATGACCTGCAGAACTGGAGTTCGAGTCCTAGTGTTGACACCACAATATTTCCTCCATTACCTTCAACACATGAAGAATTTCCAGTGTTCGGCACTCTCCAATGCCCATTACCTTACGAAAAGCTGAGCTCCTATGTCTATAATACTAATTTTTTTTTACGTTTTTGAAAAATGCTAGTTGTAAATGGTTAAAAAACCGTATAGTTCTGTATTCATGGTTTTATAACCATACATTTTGTAAATGGTTTAAAAACCATAAAGGAAAAAAAATGTTCTTTACGGTTAATCGGATGGACAGACAGCTGCCAGTTATTTTACCATAATTTTAGAATGAAAATTTAAACAGTGTAGAAACTTACACTATGTCTAAAAATTTGGTCAGGGACGGTATAATTTTCTATCTTTCAATGAAATTAATAACTCCATTCTAAATTTACATGAATGAATATCCAATTGGAAATCATTAGAATTTAAATAATGTTAAAAAGTTAACAATTTTAGTTATGCAATCTTGCCTATTTAATGGAGAAAATGTGTCAAGTTGATTCAGTTAAAAAATGATAGTCATTATATCAAGTTGATTTGGTTAATTAGATGATAATTAATTTGACTTTTGCATTCATTACAGGTATCTGAGAAGTTTATTGTTTTCTAATTTTATCTTTATGACGATTTTTTTCAGTTAAAAATCCAAAAGAGTGATTATGCCTGTTTAGAAAATTCCAATTTTATGAAACTATGATTCAGACAAGTACAACCTAAAAGAAATTTCAGCTTTGAATTTCGGAAATTTCTGAATGATTTCCTTTTTTTATACTGTAAACTACAAACTTGTGCTTATAATTTCTAAATTGTGCTTTATTATTTTTTTTTCGTTTAAATTAAGTTTGATATTTTTGTCTACATATCAAGTTAAAATTATGAATATTTTTAATTTTGTATCTAGAGTTGATAAACTTAATGTGTCAATTTAAAATAAAAGGAATCAGGTTGGAAATTCTCAAAAAAAAAAAAAAAATTATTGTTATTATTTCGGCTAAAACTGCATGCCTGTAAATTAGGTTTACTAATAAAATCACTAATATTTTTTCTAGGTTTTAACCCAGTCACGTATCTTGCTCTAGCGATGAGGCAAGCTTTAATTCACAGAGATCAGACTCACAGAGAAGGTTTCTTAAAACATTGTTTTCAAATTAATAAAAAGTAGTCCTACCCATTAAGAATAATGCAAATATTTTTATATATGTCTAAAAATTCAATTCGAATATATTCAATAGTAGTGGTTTACACTGCTAGAATTTTCCTTCTTAAATTATAGTAAAATAACTGTCAGTAGTCTGTTCATCCAATTAACCTTAAACGTAACGGTAAAGAACATTTTGTAGCTTTACGGATTTGAAACCGTTTCAATTACTATGGTTAAAAAACCATGAATACAAAACTAAACGGATTAACCATTTTAACCATTTACAACTAGCATTGTTTCAAAACCACAAAAAATACATTTAACCAGACATTGGAACTAGGCTTTTCGTTAGGTAATGAGCATAGGAGTTAGGTTTTGGTTGAATTGTATTGTATCAAAAGAGCCATAGAATGTGATTCCATTAGTTTATCTGGTTATTACACCTATCGTAAGTGAAATACTAGACTTTGTGTTAAACAACTTCATGGTGCTGCCATCTATGCGGGAATGAGAGTATCATATTCTAAGAGTTCAGAAGTTCGAAATTCTTCATGTTTCAAATGGAAGGAGGAAATATTGAGGAGTCAACGCTGGAAGTCGAACCCGTTCTCTGTCGGTCACGAGATTGGAAGATTAGCCCTCGTGATTATAATAAGTGAGCAGTTACAAGGAACTAAGTGGCTTCATTAGGTGGGCCTGGTTCATGCGATAAAATTCTGGTCGCTTAACCGTATTAGGTGTTAACAATTAATTAATGTTTTTTTCACGGTTAACAGTTTGAATAGCACTTTATTTATGGTCATTTGACTGTTTTGTTTGAATTTATTATAAAAACATTAAATAAAATTTCATTTAGCCATTTCTTTTTTCTGAGAAATGTCTAACAGTGTATAAATAACAACAGAATTAAGAAGTTTAAACACCTATTTGTTTAATGAATTTTTTTTAAACTGCTGTTTACTTTTATCACTGATTTAATAATTAATACCATTGATTGCTGTTTTACAAGTTAATTCACGTAGTATTTTCAATATCCAATATATTACCTGCATAGGCTTATTTAATATTCAACACAGATACTATAATATTTAAGTAACTTTTCCCTATATTTATTTAAACTCATTTATTTTATTATACAAATTTTAATAAAGATAAGAAATATTTTAGCAGCGCAATATCATGTTGATATTGGGTCCCTACTGAATAGTAATTATTTACATCTGAATAGATCATGAGCCATTCACCTATGCATAATTTTAAAATTTGAAAGAGTAAACATATAAAATAAGTGGCTCATATTCTGAAGGAAATATAATGAATAAATAATGTAATATCTCAGCCTAGGTCTTTATGTTTAACTTTTTCGTCTCTCCAGTTGAATGACTTCTTTCCTTTCATGAAATCTAAAAAGAAATACCATACTTTGCAAATGAGAATTTCGTATCTAACTACAAAAAGAAAAATATCCTTACATCCAGGGTTTCTTTACCTTAAAGTTTAAGAGAAAAATAAATATAAAAATTCCGGTTGGTTAGTTGGTTTTATAAGATCCAATCCTTCCCGCAACATGGGGCAAATATTTTTCTTGGAACTCTTTTGCTTTATTTTCTATTCTTAATAGACTTACAGTGTTTAATCAAGGAAAGGTATGGCTAGAAAGAGATAAACTACTGAGCCAGTGATTATGAAGCCAGAAAAGAAAGGGATCCTCTCCTTATTTAAAATATAAGAAATTATTTATATTATTCCAAATTGTTCAGTAATTATTGTTAAAAAACAATTTTATAATTTCATTTGATGATGATTTAATTAGCAAGCATCTACTGAGTTTTTTTTATATATAAATCGTTGAATTATTTAGATTTTTTTTTCTTATTAGACTTACAATATCTTTTTCGCTATCTTGTGCCAATAAAAAAAGTGATTCATTTTTTAAGGCACAAATAAAAAATATCTCACGAATTTTTCAAAACTTTTTTATTTAATGTAAAATAAAATTAAGATATCTTTTTCTGGAATATAATAAATTGCTTAAGACAAAAAAGTGTTAAATGGAGACAAAGCAATATGTCATTTTTAGTAATCTATTGTATTTCTAATGTTTTTAAAAATAAGGCTACATACTTATTAGACATATTACATAATTATATCATTTCATTTAGATTTAAAATTGAAACATGTTAATAAAGCAATTTCCTTTAACTTCCTTAAATCATACATACATGCTTAGTAATTTTGAATTCAGAGAAATGGCTCACATCTAAGTAGGTTGTAGTAGTTTATACGACACAAGAATAAAAACCAACATTAAATGTTTGTGGTAAAATTTTGAAATGTTAACTGGATTATTTTTTCTTAAAGAGAAAAAAGGCTTCAGCTTAAACAAAATACCTCCCTTTTGCTGATGTATATATATATATTTAAAAAAGAATTAGAAAGCTGGCAGACATTTCTTTTGATACATCCTTTTAAGTTTTGTTCTTTACAAATTTCAAAAATATTTCGCTTGGAGTAATATTTTAAGATTTCGAGCTTTTATTTTTGCATGACGAGGGATTTGAAAGCGTAAACTTATGTGGTGTTGTATTTAACAAAACAAATCTTACGAAAACATCATTTAAGCCTTTTTAAAATGAACTGAATAATTTATGCGTTTACCTCAAGTATTGTTTTTGAATTCTGTTCTTCTATTTTATTGAGTGGAATCCAAAGGGACGCTTTTATTGTTCGAGAATGAATTTTGTATATTTTAACTATGCATTATCATCAGAAAAGCATGTTTCGTTTCTTATCCACCGATGGCTTCTTGCTTTCATTTATTATTCAAATACGAAACTAAATGAAAGCATCTAACTAAACACATTTCTAACAATTAAAAAGGGGAGAGAAATCGCGTTTAAGGTTTTCGTTACTTTGTGGAAACGATAAAGCAGCTCCGTAACTTAAATATTCAGAATTTTAAGTGACTTACCAAAATACTCTGAAAGCTTAAGTGGTAACCAAGAGGCTAGTTCATCTTCTCGCATTTCTCGAACGTCGACAGTTATCTTTCTCTGAAAGGCTCTCTTTTACGGATAAATCATTCATCATTTTCATTGGGAAAGGGAAACTTTTCCATTCGAAAATATGGAAATTTTCAAGGAGTTTCAGTTATTCCATTGCAACCATTTCAACTTGAGTAAAGATATTTAAATTTATATATAGTATGTTTTGAAAACAACGACAAGTTTATATTATTTTATATGACTTGTACAAGCTACCTGTATATGACTTGTACGGAAAATATTAAGCCCTTGTACAAGGTCTTAATATTTTACGTAAAAAATCTTCACAAACATGTTTAATTGTAAAATGTATGAGCGTGAAAGTAAAGATTGTTTACTAGATGGTTTTATTTTATTTTACGGTTATTATAAGCATTATCACCATTTGGGATTACTAAAGTAGTTTTTCATAAGATGTCGCTTTCTACAGTCAATCGCGTCAATTAGGTAGCTTTATATATTCCATTTGCTTAAAAGCTTTTGAGATATAGCGAAACAAGTAAAAAAGTGAAATCAAAATTACTGATCTCCAGAGTAAGCTATTGGGACAAAATTTTCAAAATTGCATTTGTGTTATTGAAATTGGAAATTAGTATGTCATCATGAGTCAAGGCGGCAGTCACTGTGTAGATCTTCATAACTCTCCCTGGACTGGGACGTATAACTATTGTGGTTAGAATATCCTTCTACAAATCCGTTAGTTCTTGGTTCGAATTCTCTTGGTAGCCAATAAAAATCTTTTTCGCATAATTTTCACTCAACATTACTTTTGAGACTATGCATTTTGCATTAAAATGAGTATAATGCTGTTTTAATTTTGAATAAGCAGGGTTTTAAAATTTGACAATCATCTGTTTAGGAGTTATTTTGACAAATTTTCTCTCAATTTTGAGAAACCTTTTTTTTTACAGTGAGTAAATGAAAAACAATTACTGGATATCGTATATTTTATTTTACAGTTTTAAAAAAGATTAATATCATTCGGGGATACTAAATTGCATCTTAAAGTATCCCTTTTCAGAATGCCAATGTTCATTCTGAACAAATTTGGTACCAATTTTCGCCAATACTTAAAGTTATTGTCATAAGATAAAACTTAATATAAGCATTAGAATTATTTCCTTAATGTACAAAATCTACGGAAGCATGTTTAAGCTACGAAAACATGTTGAAACAACGAAAGCTACGATATTGGTTATTAAAAGAAAGCAGTAACATCATTTAAACATGCTAAAAGGTTTTTAGTCCATTAGACTGTAA
Organism: Parasteatoda lunata; assembly: GCA_949128135.1. Taxonomy (NCBI): domain Eukaryota; kingdom Metazoa; phylum Arthropoda; class Arachnida; order Araneae; family Theridiidae; genus Parasteatoda; species Parasteatoda lunata. The sequence goes on from OX421971.1 coordinate 70,911,806, forward strand.
AAAGTTACGGACCAAATTATGCTAAAAAGTACAGGCACTCAGTGTGCTGGTACTATTTACAGAAAATCAATTTTTACAGGAACCTTTTGTGGAATAAAAAAATTGGTATACTATAATTTTTATAGTAATAATTATCTTAAAATCATTCCATGTTCCATGGATGTTTTGTGTCATTGAAAGGATTAGCATCATTTGGTGTGTCTTAAGGTAAAGCATCTTACTAAAATTAATAAAAGAAAGGTTTTACGGCGCCAATTTCACCGATATTGAATGAAGGGTCTTACGGTAAACAGTTTTACTTTTACAAATACTAAAATGATTGTTCTAAGATGCCATTTTTTACCAATAATAAAATGATTAGCTTTGAGGTATCTTTTTTGGTTACCTTTTTCTTCAGATGATAATAAAGAACCATAAATTATTGATTCTTACAGTAACTAAAATATTTACATGCGATACCACTTTTTTACTTTGATAAATAAATTTCTGAACTAATGAACTTTTTACTTATTTTATATTTACTATCTTAAAATAAGACTGAATAAAATGTACAAATCAAAATTACATTATCAATCTCATCAAAGAAAAATACTACACATAACACCAGCTACAGAAAATTAAATCGTATTTTTGAATGTTTGAACTGCCAAAGGTTAATAGTATATTATTTTTTTTTCTTTAAAACATTCAAAAAACTTTAGTTTATTAATATTTTTTGTTGTTGATATTTTGATATTTTATTAACTGTCAAGTGTTCTATATAACATAATAATTTTAAAAAAAATTCTTAAAAAAAACCAAAACATTATAGATTTTATCAGAATAAATTATTATCTTTCAAAGTTTTCACAAAATTATTCGTACATCACAAAAATATTCATCACATTACAAGAATATATTTTAACTTTAAATTAGAAAAAATAAAAATTCAGCAAGCACTCGGGCAGTTTTATAATTTTCATATCTGCACTCCATAGAAATTTCAAATTGAAAAGCATTTTTTTTCTTTCTGAACAAATTCGAATTGACGTTATCATCAAAATAGAATGTAATTTACCAAATGTGAATTTGCAAATTCATTTTCATTTCAACATGTGTTTTTATGAAATGGATAAAGAGAAAAATATGTAACATCATTGAAGCAACATTTTATTTTAAGATTCCAATGACTAGTAAAAAAATTAATTATAAAACTTTTGAAGTTAATCGTAAATCTTTTTAAACTATATTTAAAAAAAATAAATCATTATAATTTTTAATCATTTTAATCGAAATAATTTTTGATATTTGACTTCTTGAAATTTACATATTTCTAAAAGTCATAAAAAAGTATATGTAATATATTTTTGCAAGTAAAGTATTTTTAAAAAGGAATATATTTTAAAAAGGAATATATTTTTAAAAAGAAATATATTTTTAAAATGGAATATATTTTTAAAAAGATAATTTGCTTGCTTCGAAGAAATAAGAAATAACAATTAGGAAATTGGCAATATTATCTTACCTGAATTTTTTATTATTAAATTTCACGACTAAAACAATATCCATTCTTTTTTTTTTAAATTTTATGTTATACAAGTACTATCGTTTGCATTCTTATGAACTATAATTTTAGATGAAAATCGTTGTAGTCTATAAGTAGTTCATTTATTATATAATTTTATATATTTATTTTATATATTTCAGTTCCGACTGAGTTTCTATACAATTATATGAGTTACAGGGCAAGTGAATGGATTTAGCTCAATGAATGTAACTAATTTGCATCTACATTTCATTTCAAAATTTCTCATTGTAAAAATAGAGCATTGTCTTCGAGACCGACAAATTGAAAGATTGGACGGTAACACGAGGATGAAAATTATCTTTATTGGAATATGAGACTTTAATATGTTAAAAAGATATATATATATATATATATATATATATATATATATAATGCATCCAAAAGTATTTTGATATAATTAACATTGTAAAAATTGAAAATAAAATTAATTTAAATTCATTACTGCTATATCTGTACCTGTGATTTTACAAAACTTATTAACTGATTCTAAGCAAACAAGTCTAAGAAAACTAAAATGGAAGCAAATATTGCTTATAATAAAAAATATGTGTTTGAATCTGAGTTTCACGTTTGGAAAAAGAAAACCTTAATAATAAAACTGGCATCAGATTCATTTATGCTTTGAAATCTTTAAATTACACGTACTTTCTAGTGTGGCATTTGAATTTAAATTTGTAAATTTTAGAAAAATTTTACAATGTTACTTTTAAATATGCATTTCCTAAAGTTAATCATTTATGTTTGCGTATGAAATGCAAAAGACTACAGTGCTCACAACAAAGTTCAACTACTAATAAAGATTGTATAAAAGATTATATAATTCAATTTTTAAAAAAAAATCTTAAAATATTTACAAATAATTAAAATTTGAATCAAAATTAATCGTTTAAATATTAAATTTTAAGTACCTTTTTTATTTTCCAAATTAGGATTTAATAGTTGAACACCCGTTCTTTGTGACGCGTTGGAAAAGTATATCATCAATAAATTGTTATTTATTAACACTATGAAATCATTCACGCTGAAAATTATGTACCGACGCGATAAATATAGATAAAATAGTTTTTACATGTTTTATTTATTATTAATATTTGTTGCCCTTTTCGATAACTTAATGTTATTAGATTTGAACAGTCGACCCAATTTTTTAGGTTTCGACTACTAATGTTCAACTCCGTAGCCTTGTAATTTTTAGCCCAATCCAGAAGACAAGGAGACTCCTGGATCAAGTATTGGGAGAGTTTGGGAGAGAGAGCTTTCGCTGAGGACTTTCTGATGGAACTAACCCGCATTTACGTTACATGAAGAGGAAAACCACGAAAATCTGCCACGGTTAGCCTCACGGCAAGGGAACTCTAACCCATGATCCATCTACCACTGAGGATATTACATCGTTATAAACATTAACTGACTTTAGTAAATCCTTGCCAGGGTCCTTGGTCAAGGCCAATTCGGTTTTTTTTTCATATTAGTTCTTGGTTCCTTTTCATATATTTATATTGGTTTAATTTCAAATTACCAACTTTAAATGGTAGTTTCTGACTGTAAAATTACAGTACTACTTCATTTCGGAAAGACGCAAAAATCTAAAATTTAGATCCAAATATTGAAAAAATTTTAAATTTGAAGAAAATAAAATATTTTCTAATGCTTTTATCATCACATAAACTCACAAACACGATTCACGTCAATAAAAGCTAGGCCCTCCGAAACTTTGCTAATCAATGGCACAGATATTTTTATAATTATTGTTTTAAAACTAAGATCTATAAATTATCCTGCTGTATTGATATTTACTTCAGAATTTTTATGTTTTGTTACTTGTTGTCTTTTCTCATTACCCTCTAAGTGAATGACATTGAATGTATTAAAATAGAAAAAAACTTGAAATTTAACTTTTAAAACTCACTTTTATATATTTATATTTATATATACATATTTTACTGCTTTTTTTTGAAAATCTTGATTAATTGTCGTTTTGAAAATTATTTCAATTTCATTTTATTGTTGTTTTTAATTTGTTCGACATTAAATTATTTAAGTTGTTAGAAACATGTTTAAGTAGCAAAAGAATAATATATAGACATATTTTCATAGATCTTTAAAAATCTTAATTCGTAGATGTCAGGAAGAATTATCAATGTTGAACTTGCTTGAGCTATTCTACATAACAAATATAAGATAAATAATTAGTAAAAATGGGCCGAGCTGTCAGCGTGTTTCACTGCGAAGCCAATGGTTGCTAATTCGAATCCCGCTCTGGGTATGGATGTTTCTTTATGTGTGTTGACTTCTGTTCTGTGATGTGTGAATGTGGTCAATTCTATGAACGGATATCTGTGTCAGTGTGCTGTGGGTAATGTTGCACGTCTGCGTGACATAGGATCAAATGTGCCCACGGAGTAACGTTTAATGAGCATCAGTTACGGTAACGTCTGAGAGAAGAACGAGAAGCTTAGCGCCCGCTGTTAGAAAGAAAAACTATAGCAATCTTTCAAATGAATATACTGCATATTTTTAATGGAATTTTTTTATAATTTGTCAATTGAAGATAAAAAAGAAACGTCAAATGATCATAAGGATTAACTAAAGCGTACTTAAATATTGCCAAAAAAGGAGAAAAAAAACACCTAAACTTCTCAACTTTAAATCATTGGGAAAGCTGACAAAATATCTGACACTACGACAGCAAAAATTTTTCGATAACTTTCGCAAAAGTGGAAAATACTTTCGAAGGCCACCAGAGGGCCACGGACCACAGTTTATTTAAATTTTTTTAAACAGGATGAAGCAGTTTATGATGTGTTTCTAAATATTTGCAATGAAGTCTTAGATTTTAAGTATATATTTATAAATGTTTGCATTGATTTGATTAAAATAATTAAAGATTTATAATAATTAGCAATATACGAATGAAGTAGTGTGGCACCGCAAAAGAGTTTTAGGTAAAACTTTCATGTACTAAACATCTATTATTCCCTATTAATTAAGGGTGATGTTTCTCGATCATCACTTATAAACTCGTTGAATTAAAATTAACCAATAAATAGTTCATTGTCTGTAACACTTCATTTAATTTATCAGAAACTGAGCATCAGAAAGCAGAAAATATATCACTTGTAGTTAATAACATAAAATAGGAATCATCGCACTAAGCAACAATTGCCAGATTTAGATGCGATTCGTGCTGAATATTGCTTCACGATATTTCTGAAGTGCTTTTCGATAAGATGAGGGTGTTTTAATTAGGTCAATAAAGGAAAATAGCAGTTAATGGCGCGATTTGTATCGCTTAATGGTCTCGATGAGTTTGTAGGGCCATTATTTATCGCTTCCTTTAATGTGCGAATTTATTTTTAATTCCAAATAACACCAATTATAATAGCTTGCTTCATCTATTTGGCAATTTAAATTTTTGGGAAAAGGAAGTTGCTTATTTAAGTAATGCTGGTGTTTAATGATGATGAGTCATTTTTCTTAATTAGTATGTTAATTTGGAGAGCATTTGCAAATAAGAAAAATATTAATTTTCTATTTTTTATGAACTTTTAAAAGAAAAATTCTAGGTTATATTTCTTAAACTATTTAAGAGATAAAAAGTATTAATACTTTTGTTTATAATTAAAGTCTTAAGATAACTAAAAAATTGGCTTTTTTACCAAATTAAAAACAAAAATAAAAGAGATTTGTGTTTTAATTCCAAATAACGCCAATTATAACAGCGTACTTAGCAATTGTTTGGTAGTCCTATGTTTCAGAAAAAAAGTCGTTATTACATAACTGTTGCCATTTTCTAATAATTATTAGTTTTTTTTTTTTTTTTAAATTATGCTCTGTTTGAGAATTATGATCAAAACTATCATAATACGGTAAATTTTACCGTGGTTTTGACTCTATGGAAACACAAAGAAACTCGGTATTTGTAAGAAATTGTACAAAAAAATACGGCTTTTATAATATTGGATTGAATGGAAACTGTGGTAAAATTTATGTATATTGTTATAACTCTTTCTTTGAAATTGAATTATAAACATAAAAACTACACAGTTCACTTTAAAACGGATGTTTAATCTAATAAATTACCATTAGTCTAACTTTCCCAGTTACTATGCTATTGGAGACTATAAAAAGTAGAAGGAAAAAAAGTTTCATTTTTGTATGTTTGTGGAAGATATGCTGCGTAGAAGATATATCTAGATAACGTTCTTTTTAGTGAATTTATATAAAACTACACTGTAAAAAATAGATACTCAAATTTCACGAAACTTTCTTCGTTTTTGGTGAAACCATTTCCTGGTATTTGCTTCGAACGAACATTTTGTAAAAGTGACGAAATAACTATCACCATTTCTTCTAGAAAACTGATTCCGTTAAAAATAAAGATATCTTTCGTCATTTTTTATTTTTTTATTTTTCAGAAAGAAAGTACCGCGAGGTACTAGTATTGGATCATTGTACATAATATATTGTTGATCACTTTTTTGTGAGTACCAGATAGGTGGTTCAATGTTACTCCGTCATCACAAAAAGTACAGATAGAGCAGAAAGATAAATTACATCCATGCCCGAAGCGGGATTCCAATCCTAGATATTTCTGGCATGAGGCCAACGTCTTGACCACCAAATTTCCGGACAGCTTATGTCTGCATTGTTGTTTCGATCGTCTAGTCTTCCATCTAGTTTCACCATTGCACTATTTCCTCTATGCACTGCGATGAGGTTTCGATTTTAAGAAGTATTTTTATCATATATTTGAAAGTTCAGATTTCCTCACAAATCACGTGATTTTCTGACGAAATTAATTGTAAAATTAACAAAATTCAGCTCAAAAATTGCAGAATCGTCAAACGTAATATTTTTTATTCTGTGAGTATAATATATATACAAAACTCAAATATGGTTAATGTATCATTATTGTTTATTTAGAATTTTAAAAAAAACTAAAATAAAATTGCTGACAGTTTTTTATGGTTTCTAGGAGTAATTTTTATTTTACTAAAAGGTAGATACATATACATAATTCGATTTAATAGTTATAAAATTTTGGAAGTTTTATCAAGTCTTTTTATAAATATAAATCAGTAATATGTAAATATTATAAACTTAACAATGGCTATTATGAAAAATTAAACTAATTTTACGCAAACACATTTGAACAATCTATATTATATAAAACGCTAATACGTACGTATGCATCAATAAAACCGATGATATTTCTTTTCTCGCGTTGGCAACAGTTTTCATTTTTAATTGTAGGCGTTTTGTTTTTAATTGTAGGTCTTTTGTACAAATCTCTAAACTTTTTTTCGTATTTATCCACATAATTAAGAAGTTGTGAACTCATTACATAAACACAATAACATTAGTCTTAGATTCTCACCGAATTCTAACCGAATATGGGTGTGCCTCATCTCCGATTGTCGCCGAGAAAAAAAACGGTTAGTTGGTTTTGAGTTCTGAAATAGTTCCTTTTCATTGACAGAAAGGAGAAGTGTTATGCTATTGCTATTTTATTTTGAGTTTAGCGTTTTACTATTCCACGTTTTGTTATTGTCGCCGAGAAAAAAACGGTTGGTTGGTTTTGATATCTGAAATAGTTCCTTTTCATTGGCAGAAATGAAAAGCGTTATGCTATTGCTATTTTATTTTCAGTTGAGCGCTTTACTATTCCACGTTTTGTTATATTATTAGTTATGATTTAAATGCCGTTTTATTATTTCATATTTTAAGTAAATATTTTGTTTTATTTCAAGTTATATTTTATTAGAGTTAAATTATGAATCTTAATAATCTATTAATATTGAAATGTACAGGTTTAGAATTTTCTACAGTGAAAAGTTTTTGGAACTTCAGTGTTCATAAAAGTATTCAAAAGTTAGACGTTAAGAACGTATCCAATGAGCGAGCAAAGCGAGCATCGGATTGCGAAGCAATCCGAAATGAACGGCGAAAGCAGTTCCGGGGGTTGGCGAGCGCCAGCAAGCAGAGGGCGAAGCCTCCTAGCCTATTTATTTTACATTTATTACATGCATGATGTTTTTATTTTTATATCAATCACAAATTTGCTCATTGCCAACCTCATTTAATAGAAAGACTATCAGTTACTGTATGAATTATGTTATCTTTCTTTCAGATTTCTTTTAGAAATAAAAATTATAAAAGCTTTTAATTCATATAAGTCACTTAAAATTTCTTTGTAAAAATAAGAATGGATCTCATACTATCTGCCTTAACTTTCTTATTTTACATATTTTGAAATGGTTTTAATTTCGTTTTATTTCCAATACCTACCACATTTGGCAAATGTATGCCATCGTTGTATATAACGGGATATCTTCTTAGCGGGCACCATAAAAGATAGACCAAAAGATAGAATATCCCAGCCACAAAAGAAAGACAGATAGAACTGAGAGACAGAAATTACATCTAAGTCTCAAGTGGAATTTTGAATTCGGAACCATTCTGACGAAAGGTCAGCTCCCTGACCTCCATAAAGACAGTTGGTATCTAAAATAGTTTATTAAATAAGTTGCTCAAAGTACGTTTGTAATCCCAAAACTTATTTTCTCCTAAATAATTTAATGTCGTAATATTTGCTTTAAGTAATGACAAATTCCATACTTTTGAAACAGTTTGTGCTGTAGAAAAAATTGTTAATAAAATCATAAAAAAATTGCGATGAAATTCTCAGGAGCAAGGTTTTTTTTAATTTCAATAAATACAGTAGAGTATATCCTATGATTTCTGAAATAATCCTATGTTTACCGTGGTTAAAAAAACTTTTTATATAATATAATCTTATTTCTTTCCTTTTTATATTTTTTAACTTTTATTTTTATATAACTGAAAGTCATACTTTTTAAAATTTATCAATTTTAGAGATAATTGTTCCTTTACTTTACTTTTATGATATTTTTTAAGCTATAATTTAATTTCCATTATAATAATTTCTTACTGAAAATTTGAATTTTTAATAAAATATGCATTCTCCAAGTTTTTAGATGTGTCTAAATTTATTTAAAATAATACTTTAGAGAAAAGAAATTAAAAATAATATTTATCTTTCAACTCAAAATAAATCGGACTTTCAAAGTAACTTTTCTTTCTTTTAGAATTTTTTTTACATAAGCGAGAAATGAAGTTATATACAACTTTTATGTAAAGATACATTTCATTTCACAGATTAATCTATAAATAATTCGAAATGTGGAGGGTTATTTAATATTTGTGTTTATGAATATATATATATATATATATATATATATATATATATATATATACACCTGAAACTTTTATACCATAATTTCTGCTGTAATATTTTCTTAATTGCAATGTTTCAGTGATATTACATTAAATATTACTACTGTAAGTCATATTTTTTATTACTTAAGACTTTACGGTAAAAATGGATTTTAGGGTAAAAAGCATAAATACCCTGATTGCTGGTGCTTTTTTCCATAATTTTACAGTGTAGAACTTTGAAAGTTTGATTCCGGGATATATTTTTGATGTTTCCTTTATTTCAACTTTAAAATAATTTATTTCAAAATTCAAAAATGATAAATATATGAAGTTTGAAACCAATAATAATTTAAATATTTGACTTTAGTTTGACTTAAGAAAATTGAAAAAAATTAAATTTTAAATTAAAAAATGGTGCATTTTAAATTTAAAATAGCCTAACCATTTTTTAAATTATTCCAAAAAAATAAATCAAAATAATTAATCAAAAATAAATTAAAAGACAAATTATTTCCATTAAAAAAAGCTAAAAAATTTTCAATATTGAGCTTACTACCATCAGTTACATCAAAAATAAAAAACATTTCGATAAGAAATCCAAACGACTTTTTTTAAGATTTTTTTTTAAGATTTTCAAAATGTATGGAAAAACAGTGAATGCATTTCTTTCAAAAATAAAATAAAAAATGCATTTTTAAAAAAATATATATGCACTTTTGAAAAGTTATACAAATATGTCCCCGCTCAAAAAATATTAACGATTTCACAAAATATTTTCGAAACATAACATATCTCTTTCATTTGTCGTAAATTTTATTCTTTCATTTCCCGAATAACAATTTTTAGAAAAAAGCTGTTTTGAAACAATAATTTGTAAGTGGGAGAGATTTGCCAAGTGTTTAAAATAAATAGAAAATGCGAATGCAGAGAAATGTTTATGATTTAACAAAATAAAATAAACAGCCGTAAGGGGTTACAATTCATAAACCACTCGTCGAATCTACTAGAGTCTACTAGATTCTACAAATATTTGTTAATCTCAAATCCTCTTCTACGCCAACAGAAAAAAAAGATAACTTTGAGCACGCATCAAAACTTTTCCATCCAACGCACATATTGGTAACAAATAATACGCTTGGCGGGTTTTAGGCTTATACCAGTGAGTAATAACCTCGCAACCTGAACGCGTTTTCATTATTACCCAACAAAGTACTTAGCCTTAAGTTTCAGATATGTATACAGCAGGAAGTCATCAAGCATCTTCACCGACACGAGTGGGATGGAAGACAGTAGGGGGGGGGGAGTAATTGTTTGCCCAAGTCCAATGACTGAGAAGGTTCTTGCATATCTCTCAAATTTAATGAGATAGGTAAGCGATTTGGACACCCTAATTGTGCACTGTTTATTTTCCGGGGGAGAAGCTTTCTGTAAGAAAAGCTCATTAAATGCCGGCACCAGGACTTGGAATAGAATAATTGCTTGATTACCTTATTTAATCGTATTAGGTAAGAGGTAAATTCCTACGCTGATGATTTTGCTTTCGAAATTCTTCACCATGTTTTCTTTTGACGTTGTCAACATTGTAGAAGCATGGATGCATTTATATGCTGCTAGCAATGTTAACCATTTTTTATGTACTTCTCATCGTCATAGAAATATTATTAAATAAAATCATATTTAATATAAATCTGATTACACTCAGCTTTTAATTAAATATGATTTTACATAGCTGTAACACACAAATATGATTTTTTTTACTTCAGCTGAATACTTATTATATACTTATAATATATATTTAGTTAAGTGGTTATTCCTTAAGTTACTCAATTTAGATCTAAGTATAGTCCGTTCTGATAAGCGGATATCGATGAAATTTTAAATGGACAATGGATTACATGGACAATGCCTAGCAGATGAAATCGAGGACACTTTGTAAATTTTTCTGAATTAAATCACGGTAAGAAGGAAACCTTAAGTGCAGCATCCATAATCTAGCAGCATTTTTATGTATAATTAATTTTTACAATGAAATTTTATGTTGTAAATTTGACAGTAATAGTTTTTAATTACAGTAATTTAGTGATTTTACAGAAATAGTTTTTGTAAAAATCGAGGTATATAAGATTTTCTGTTCCATAAAGAGTTACGCTAAAAATGGATCTCAAAGTAGAAAGTACGTGCAGCTTGCGTGCCGGTACTTTTTATTGTAATTTGATCTATAAATTTTTAAAATGCTGTTCAAAGCTAAAATTAAAGAGGAAACTTTCATACACAGAAATATGTTTCTTGACTTTAAACGGTTTAAATAGCTAGTAATTTTACATATAAAATCATTTCGCGCAATGCGGTGAGAGAAGAAAGAACAAGCAGTGTTTGTATTTTTGTTTAATTTTAATAGTAGTGATTTACTAAAAGTATTATTAGAATTTTCCTTTTTGAAAGAATTACGCAATAGACCTATTTAAATGTAGCCTTTGTTCTAAAATGAATGATCAATTAATTCTACTGTCTGATTTTTTCATTCATTTTTCTATACGAATCTATGCGTCTTCTAATTACGAGAATTGCCAAAAGATAACATAATAAAACTTGATGGAATAGGTCTGAATGAATAGATTATTTAAATTACAAGTACTTGTGAATTATTTACAAAAAGTAATTAAAATTTACTATATTAACACTTCGCAAGTGGGAAAGTTTTTCAACTGTTAACATTGAACTGTGCGTTTGGAAACATAAAACACATAGGTGTAATATCACAACAAAAATTATTACCAAATTTAATCTCCTTTAAATAAAATAACTTTTTAAAACGAACCATAGATGATAATAAACTTATATCTTGGTGTGCCTGAATGCATTCTCCGAAAATGTCTTTTATTGCAAAATCCATTTATACCTTAAAGTTTTACACTGTAATTTTTCAGTAATATTTATTAAATTATTAAGAGATTCAGTGATTTTAAATTAGTTACTGCTGTCAAAGTTTTATTAAATCAGATTTTTTGTTCCATAAAATTTTACAGAAAAAATGGATTTTAAGGTAAATAGTATCGGCAAGAAAAGTGTTATTTTTTTTTACGAATAATTGAATGCAAAATTTTGTACAGTCTGTATGCTATCATATTTAGGTAGAATCAAAAACTAATTTTTTTATATATTGGATTTAAGGCAACTGACTTGGCAGAAATTTAGAGACAAAATAGTTTTGTGATTAGTTGAGGAAAAACTTTATTAATTATTATCTATAATTAATATAGTATCGCACACTTATTGTATAAATTCAAAACATTAAAACATTTTTAATTTAGAAAACTGTACTAAGTTAACTTAAGGGTATTTGAAAATTAAAATATTGAACGAGGTATATTGTTTTGAATTTATTTCTTTGTTTTAATGCAATGACTAATTTAAATTTTTTTTGAATTAAAGAGATATAAATTAATATTAAGTACAGCATGTTATTTATATCTGATATGTGTATTTGCTTTAAGACATCATCATTTAAAAATTATTTTCTTGATCTCAAAATACATTTTGAAAATACTGTGTTTCATTCGAAAGCTTTCATGTTTTATTTCATTTATGATTTATAAAAACAAGGAGATGATATTTTTGATGATAAATGATGGCAAGAATACACAATGATGAAGAAAAGTAAAAACAATTGACTATGGCACAAATAAGTCAGTTCTTCGAAATTTTTGTAAAATCAGCATTTTAGCCGGAACGCTTTAGGTTATTTGTTCGTTTTTCAAAAAAGTATATTTGTCTTTATTTTTATAAAGTTTATTTTATGATGTTTTTGCACTGATGTATTTTTCTCATCGCTATTTTTCTCTGACAAAAATGTTGAAAGATAATACGTTAAGAAATGTTATGTTTTGATAGAATTATAGCATATTGTAGAAAATATTACCCTCCTTAGTTTTTTTAAATATATATTCGAAATTTAAAATTAAATTATAATAATGCATTTCAGTTGGAATACTATAGCAACATTTTAAAGAAATGCCATGAACACAATAATTCTTTGTACAAATTATAAGTTTTCAAAAAAAGATAAAAACACAACAACAATATTTAAAATCGTATAAAATTAAAAATATATTTTCTTAAGTCACTATCATTTTACATAAATGTCGTGATAAAGAGCGAACAGTGAATTTTAATACTTTTTTGAAAGAAAATTAAAAAATGAAGAATTATATATTTTTATTACTATACTATTTATAAATTTAAAAACAATATTAAATCTCATTTCACATTAATTTTCATTTTTAACAGCATATTTTGTCATTTCAGCATGTTCTTTTAAATTTAAAAAAAATATATTGTCAAACAATTGGTTTTGAATAAACTAATTAATTTTCACTTAATTTTTTTTTAATTACCTTTATAAAATAGATTATCATACAATAAAAATTACTCTTGCTAATTAATTGTTTAAATTTGTTTTTGCGTACGAAATATTTTTGTTATTAATTAAATTATCCAAGAAAATGAAATGAAAATAATGTATTTTAATTTGCAGGAAAACAATTAAAATTAATATGTAGTAATTTTTAATATTTTTGTCATTTTAAAATTAAATTATTAGGGTTCTATTTAATTATTTTTAATTAAGTGTAATTTTTAAACAGTTATTAATATATTCTTTTATATATGAATAAATGCATTATTTTTCGGAATCAAATAATACAATGAGAAAAAATCTGGTAAAATTACAGTACTATATGGCAATTATGTTTCTAGTAAAAAAAACCCAAAACTCTGCTAAAGGAAACCAAAATATACGGAATTTAAACCATTCATTTGGACACTTTTTCGGTCATGCTATAAATATTTACCAGAAATTCTGGTTAGCAAAATTTTAGCTCTAATTGCCGCACATTTACTAAAATGAACAAAACTATGTAGTAAATTTAATCGAATAACTTTTATCGGATAACTTTTAATCAAATAACTTTGACTTTTTTGCCATGCTTTAAAACATCATGATAATTATCGAATAAACATCATGATATTAACGGATTTTACAATTGTTGAAATAGAGTTACATATTTGTTATGGGAAGAAGAAAACTGTCTAGATTGTTTAGAATTTTTTTTAATTGAAATTATAGGTTTACTGTTACGGATCCTCTTTTATTAATTATGGCGTCAGTGCAAAGCAATAATAGATCATAAATAAAGCAGCAGTATTCAGTAATTATATTCGAATCACCTGAGTCATTTTCTCACTATAGTTTCATTCATTTTCTTTTTTCTAAAGATTTTTATAACTAATTTTTCAATTTTGAATTTTATTTAAATTAACCTTAGATTTTAACTATTAAATACTTTAACTCGGTATGAGCATATAACTCAACTTACCACACTCGGTATTTTAACCAAGATCAAATACGCCAGTATCACATTTTATGTCTTTGTTTTTATTGCAATTTCCATAATTCATTTTACTTATTTCTTTTTTTTTTAAATTTATATTTCAAAGTTACTTTATTTACGCTAATTTCGGGTTTAATGCTACAGTTAAATGCTTCAGCGTGAAAACAGCAATCACTGTAAAATCTGAGGTGTTACACCTCTCGGAATTTAATGATAAATAACGGTAAAAGTGGTGTGTAGAAACAAATTTTTTATAGTTAACAACAAATAGAGCTTCTGTTTACAGTCTTAAAGATGAATTACTTTAATTTTTTTTACAATCGATAACGTATTTGCGAATGTTAGTGGCTGCAATTTCTATCCATTCCTGCTCTTTTAAACCTAGTTCGAATGTGTTTTTATATACTCGTTCTTACGCGTACGTTTTATTTAAAAACTCATTTTATTTAAAAAATTAGTATATGTATGCGACTTATTACTTATTCTTACTTAATATTGTCTCGACAGCCGGCCAGACGGTTGAGTGGTTAGCGTGTCTGACTGCGAAGCCAATGGCTGTGGGCTCGAATCCCGCTCAGGGCATGGATGTTTCTCTCTGTGATTTGTTCTCTGATGTGTGAATGAGGCCAACCCTATAAAAAGGGCATTTGTAGCAGTGTGGTGTGGGTAATGTTACTCGCTTCCGTGACTTAGGTTCACAGGTGCCCACTGGGTAACGTTAAATAAGTAATACTTCCGACATCTTCCTAGGCGAAGGACGTAAAAGTTCAGTTCTTGCCGTTAGGGAAAAAAAAGAACTATCGTCTCGTGAAAATAATTTTACTGATCTAATATGTATAATATCTTACTGTAATAAAAAAAATTATATATCATTACTGTAATATAAATTCAATCAGTGTTATTAAATAACATACAAGGTGATTGGTGCAGCAACTTTGCTACACCAATAGTGTAATAAAAAAAATCTACGTGTATAACACCTAGCTTTCCTTGGGAACTATCCTTGGGTTTTGGCACAAGAAAGCACCACTTAGGCGCAAAGTAGTTACCAGCCTTTTTGGTGTTCAGATAAACGAAATTGTTTTGCAGTGTATAAGTCTACCAGCAATGTTCTGTAATCAAATGCATCAATATTATTTAGTTTTTTTATCGATATAAATAATGTTCAATTAAGTGTTTGACTCGAAGAGATAATAGCATTACTGAAACAATCACAACTATTTATGATTAAAGATCTATAGTTTCCTCAAAAATTATCTTTGCAATTTCCATTTAAATTGTACAAAATAAATATAAAATAGATTGTAATGATATTTAAATTAGTAGTATTGAAAAATGTGCAATATTGAGAGATATTTATAACGCATCATCAATTTCAATTACTAAACAATTACGATAAGATGGTCTTTTTTATTTGAAAATCTCTACTTAAAAGATATGAGCCGCAACTTTTTCAAGGAAAAAAAAAAAAAACTAAAGTCCAATTATAGTCCAATACTACGAATCATAAATCTTAAAAAAACTCATAATTATCATTTGAACTACAAAGCAACAATACAAACATATAAAAGCATAGTAAAGAACAAATTACTCATATACAAATAAAGTAAGTTTATTATAATTTATTTAATTACGTTTTCGAATATTGTGTGTGTACGAATTATAACAATTCAAATACAATGTATATTTAAATAAATAGTTTAATCATTTCTCTAACATTTCTTTCCTTGGTAAAAATGTTTGAGAAAGAAATGTTTTTACTTCTTTTTCAGTTTACGTGTAGAAGTTATAAAGTGATTAAAACGAACAATTCATCGATCATCAACAAATGCATGCAGTTAAATACCTCCTCCTTTGTCACGCAATCGAATAATATAGTTTGGAATAGAAAGCTGCTGCAATCTTCCTCGATATAAATCTCCTAGCGGATAAATCTTATTTCTTTTGAAAACAAAAGCAATTAATGAAAAAAGAAGGCGTTCTTATATTGTAGAAACAAAGAGGTTACTTATTAGTTCATTTCTATTCGTAAATCTTCGCGATTTTTAATAGGATGGAAATTTATTTTTTGATTGGTTGATTTTAGTTTATTGAGTTTAGAGGAGCCTAAAAGATTTATATGAAAGTAGAAATGAGTTATATTTTATTAGGCTGAGTTAAAAGTTCTGGTATTGAATTTGTATATAGCAGCACATAATTCACAGTAAATTTTAAACTAAATATAAAGATAATTATCAAAATTAACAGCTCATTTAATTTGACATGGTCAGGAAGATAAAATTCTTTTATTCATAGAATGACTTCAGAGAGAATTTAAACTTGTAGTTTTTTTAATAAAAAAAAATATCAAAGAGCGTTAGCTTAACGATCATGGCGTCATAAAAACTTTCGATACAATATCAATGACCATAACTTTGTACTACTGTAACTACTGAAATGCTTTAAAATACATAGCATTTAAACAAATAAGAAAGAAGATTCTTTCCAGGTACAGAATTGCATAACAAATTCCAGAAGTTGTCATCAAAGTCATCAGCAAGACAAAGAAGATGAAGCTGGAGTAAAACTTTTCATCGAAGTTGACTGGAAGTTGAAATTCGCTTTCTCAGAAGCTATTCAACCGATTTTGCTTCAATTTGTATTTTGCTATGTAAAATTACATATTTTAAATTGATTTAAAAAACGTGTATACCTTTCAATTCAAAATCTTTTTTGACTATAATTAAAAAAAAATAAAAATAAAAATATTTACGAAAATTTATTTTTTGCATGGAGTCATTTTTGAAAAAAAAAAAGAACAAAGTTTATAAGTGTATGCAAAAGTTTTTGATTCACTCAAAAATTTCTCGGAGATGTGGTTAAATGTGAAAAGTAAAATTAATATTAAGGGATCCAAACTTTGGATCGCTCTCCTGACCCAAACTGTGTTAACCATATTTCACAGATTGCGCCTACCCCCTATAATTTGGTGGTCAGAAATTAGAACCCGTTGAAAGAAATGCATATTTATTAAGCGAAAGTACGCTTTTGTATCTGATTTCGTAATTTAAAATATCGACTGCATTAATTAATTAGCATATTTGAGGTTACCGCCTCAAACCATTAAGATTGAGTCCTAGAACGCGAAGACCCAAGCATTAGATCAAAAGTTATTCAGGGTGGTCCCAATATTTTTTAACGCAATGTACATTTTTATGATAAATTTTAAGTTTTTATAGCAGCATATGAATAAAAAAAAAAAGATTAAATATCTCAAATTGCTCTTTCTAATATTTTTTTTAGTTTTTAATAAATTTGGTCCTTTTATGATAGTTTTGATATTAATTACAGATTAAGACTTGATTTCCTTGTACTGGGATTTCCTAGAGTACTAGGATTTAGATTATAATCTAACTTAAATGCAGTTACGCAAACACATTGCCTGTATGAGTAAGAGCAATTTCAATATTTTTTTAATTTTGCAGAGAGTAATTCATTTGCCGGAAACGGAAAAAAAATAATGTAGTCATAAAAAAACTGATTGTTTAGAGTTTACCACGTTTTTTCGATTCGATAAAAATTACTTACAGAACAAAGGCTAAAGATGCATGGTTGTTATCGGATTTGAGAAATTCATCCTCACCAAAATATCCGATCATTAGGTTAAAAGTTAGTCAGAGTTGTCCAGTTTTTTAGGCGCAGAGTACCTCAGCGAATATATAGTAATAATTAGTGCCAGAACAAGATATTTATGACGTATACTGCTGGCGATGACCTTCTTACTTTCTCAGAAATAGCAACCCGGTTTAGGCAAGATATTGGTTCCTGTTGGAAAAAAGTTCTTGTGCGTGATTGGTATGGGGGAGACCGGCCTGGTCTTGCTCTGATCAGGGCAAGCAATAGGCGTGTCCAAACGAGGCTTGCCAGACTTAGAAGCGGACACACTCGATCCAAACGTCACGTTGCGGGCCTTAAAGTCTACCCACCCTGCCCTAAGTGCAATGTGAACCAGTCTGCTCCTGCCCACATCCTATCGTGTATTGGCTGCCAGAAGAGCCACCTGGTCTCCAACCCAGCTGCAATAGTACATGGCTTTGGGAACTTTTTGGATGAGTTCATGGACTTGATTTAATGCTTCTTTTGGTCAAGTGGGCATAAGCAACAACAACAACAACATGTATGACGTATTGATGCTGCAACCGCATAACTGACCTTAAAGTTACGAAGAACTGCAATTTTTTAAGTTTAGAGGATGTCCAAAAGGGAACAGGTATATATTTTGCTGAAATAGAAGTCTTAAGTACTTCAGAAATATAATCTATTCACATATTTTAGGTAAATTATTTAAGAGTACGAAAACCCGGAAAATTCTTTAAAAGTTGTGGTTAAGTCAAAATATTTGTACTTGACGTTTTCTTCTAGCAGAAGGTGAACTTTGGTGACCATGTTGGATTAAATGATAAAGAGAGGGGAGAATTTATCCCAGTTTGGTACGCATATCTATTTATAAAACTAGCATTGCTAAACAGACAATACATGTATTGGATTCTGTATGTTTTACACTGAATCGAATAACTTTAAAGACCAATTCGATAACACTACTTTTCTTGGGTTCACTCGAATCTGATTGCATTTTAATGGATAACAGTGGATCATCGTACAGTATTTTTTATAGATTACGAAAATCTTCAAAACATAGATTGTTCTAGAATACGATAAATAATGCTTTTGATATAAAAGTTAAAACTTTTTTCATTAGCGTTTTGGTAAAAATTTGATTTATTATTATCGATTCTCTATTTTTATACTGGTTAATTTTTTCTAAAAATTTGTGTTTAAATTATTGTACATTGATTATAAATAATACAATCAAATTATTCAATTATATTGAATGTTTGATTGTTAGCTTGCTTCAAACGGGAATTAAATTAACAGTATTTCAAAAATAAATCCGTTAGTTTATTAATTTGGCTAAGCTAAAATATCCTAAACTTTGTGCTGATCAATAAAATTAAACAGAGGAAATTGTTGTTGCTAAATATTTTTCATTTCGTTACATGCGTTTGCAACAAGATGGACATCCTTAGTAGAGTACAGCCAGGCTTAAATCTTAGAAAATTTCGAACACTTTAATTTTAGCGGAAGCATTTCCTTGTTTCTAAATCCATTCAATCTCAGTGCCACCACTGCAACCTACGAACACAACAAAATCGATTTCAAATGTAACCCTCAAGAAGAGTTGCAAAAAACTTCTCAACTCTGCCTGCATTTCCAGTTCAATATATATATATATATAAAGGAAGCATTCGTCTAATCTCAAAAGAAAGCTCGAATTTCGGTCCAGTTTTCTTTTCCGCCAAGACAAGAATTTCTTCGCCTATCTTTTAATGGAAGGTAGCAGATATCATCATTTCAGCCTGCTGCCAAAGGAGATATTTCAGTGGGATTTTATATCGTCTTCGAACCTCCCTCTAAAGATATAAAGTAAGATTGAGTTTACACCACATGAAGTAACAGATGTTGCTTCGATAACTGAAGTTTCAAAGTTACGTAAGTTTATTTTTTTGTCTTTAAAGCATTTCAAATTTGTTTCTTTGTTTCATAGAATAAAATTTAATTAAATGTTCTTTTTTATTGCTCTCGTAAGGTAAAAAATAAACAGGTCTGCGGAATCTACTAGTTTTTTGACAAATATTAATTTTTAAAATTTTAGTTTGATTTTATCAATAATTGAAATACATGGTAAATGTCTGGCAGGAGACTGAGGTTTAAGATATGTTACTCAATATTCTTATTAATACCTTGGGCCATTCTTTTTTTTTTGAAAGCTTAATTGAGAAGCAATTATTTTGCTTTTACATACTTAGTAAAAATAGATTATTTTTGCATTATTATTTTGCAGGCAAAAGTTAACAAAACAAAGCTTCGTTTCATATTTTTAAATTTTAAAATAAACTATAAAAGGTACATAAAAAGCAAGTAATATTTTATTTCGATATGCACAAAAATAGAAGGCATTAAAAACATTAAACGTAAGAAAAAAAAATTGACAAGTGTATACATAAATAAAAGTTTTTTTGAAATAATGTTCGTATAAACGCATAATAGGAAGTTATTACAATTTTTTTATTCGAAACTACGCTGCTTATTTTTTATTAGAAAGAAAATACGATTGCTATAATTTAATTAATAAACGAGCCGTATGTTTAAACAATAATTTTTAAAATTCTTTTTAATATAATTAATATGAAACATTAAATTTCACATCGCAGAAACTAATCACTCATTTTTTTTTTATTATGTTAAGAATGTTTATAGATACAATCTTTTTATAATGAATTTTAAAAATAAAAAATCCATACTCATAACTTTAGTTAGTTCTTTGGAATTAGATTGGGACTTATTAGAAAACGAAGATCTAGAAAAAAAAATATGATGCATTACGTTTCATGATGCAATGTGTTGTAATAAGAATTATAATTTTGAAAACCAGAACTTCCGGTAAACCGTTATCACATGATCGGAAAAATTATTAAATGCATTAATTAAATACCATATATATTGGTCTTAATAGCTAGAATCCTGCATTTTTTTACCATAAGTTATGTAATTACCATGCTGTACGGTAATTATTGCCCAAATTATTTTCGCCGTGAAGAAGTCTAAGCATATCGGATGATAATTTTACTATCTTCCAGATTCAAGTGATTTTTTGCGAGAAAGATTGTTTAGATTACGCGAAAAGCACCTGGAACAGGTGGTCAATAAACACCACCCTTTAAATACAGATCACTTGATTTCCCCGATTGGTTCATGTAGTAACCCTATAGATAAAAACAGAAAATTGTGCGAAATTGTGCGTTCCCACACAAGTCCACCAATTCTGTAGATTAGCATCGCTAGAATAACAGCCTTGTGGTTAAAAAACAATGAACGTAAAACATATGAAAAGATGCGTTGTGTTAATTTAGAAGACAATGTATAGAATTTGTGTTAAGCTCGTTTTTTGAAATTTTTTATTTTGAAGATTAAAGTATTTTTTTTTAAAAAAAATGAACACACGTAAGATTTAAAGTTGTACTTGAATGAAAAATAACACCCAACTAGAATGTTTTTTCTGACTATGCAACAAGAAGCTAGTCTTTATTGGGTAAAGCAGACACAGAAGTTCTAAAGAGAATAAATTTGTTTTGTACAAGTAAGATTCTTCCTTTCCAGGCGTGCTTACACTTGAAGAGTTTTTCGCTGCCGCGTTCGAAAACTCTAAACTGGATAAACCGAACAGTTTTCTTTGAGCCGTAAAATTTTACATTTCTATGTCGGTCCATTCACAGATGCGGCTTTTCTCACACTACATAATGTGACCGCACACACGCGCTCCTTATCATCAAGAAGTAGTTAAAAAGTTTCTAACTGAGACGGTGACTCTCCATTAAAGATTTTTCATAAATATTCATAGTTGCTGTAGGGCAATATGCTAGGACAGAAACGACACTAGTGAAAACATAAAATATGTTGAGCACTGCACTTCGACATATTCCTGGTCTCCCGTTTATGGCTGTCATAAATATTTTACTCTGAAACTCTGGGCTCTTTTTCAGAATCTCACAGTTTCGTATTTTGTTGAAGAGTTTTGCCCGTTTAACAAATAGTGCGAGCCCTTTTCAATTTACTTGATGGGGAAGTGATTTTAAAAGCGTAGTTTCGGTGGTTTTTTTCTTCTTTATTTTGTTTTACTGTCAATTTTTTTCCGAAAACATTTCGAAATTCGGTTTTATATGTCGAAGATTATTTCATCCATGAAGGTGGGTGTGTGTTATAGGTTTGATATTTTTATGGTTTATGTTAACATGTCTGCATAGGTAGTAGAATTTTTATGGGTATCTTCGACTTTAAAAATTGGATTACATATGATTTAGGTTATAGAGTTCTGATTACTACTTTAAAGTTAGATTTAGATACGAGATACTTAGATATGAAGCAAGCAATCTGGCTTCGGTGTTATTTTTAAATTTATAAATCGCGTATAGGGGAGTTGGGGAAATGAAACTCAGCCGAACACAACTCGCTTACGGGTATTGTGTGAGAAAATAATTTGAACTAAACAGACTTTTCCAAGAAAATATTTTGAATTTTAAGAAAATTAATTTATAAAAATTGAGAAAAAATCTAAAAATGAATTCCAAAAATATTATAAAATCCATTTATAATTTTATCCGTTTACACAGCATTGAATGATACGATTTATTATAAGAAACCTTTTAAGTCATTAAAATATATCATAATTTTAATGTTTTTTTAAAATTGATATTATCGTTAAAATATATTTCTTTAGATGCAATTTTGAAAGGGAGGGAGTTTATTTAGGCATTTGCCTCTCTCTCAATATAAAAGGTTTTGTTTTATGGCTACCGGGGCCGGTACCTCCTGAAGACGTCGGCTTCGGTGGTCATATTTTTATTTATTTTTTCCTTCGCTTCCTTTTTTGCAACATTTATTCCTTATTTGAAATCTCTGCTGTTTTTAAGCGCGTTTTTTTCAAAGAAGTTTTGTCTTTTTAGATTTAAAATTATTTTTTGTTTTTCTTTTTGTATTGAATGTAGTGTGTATTTTTTTAAAGATATTTTTCAGGTAAATTTTTATGATGTTATCTCGATGTTATAAAATTAGTGAAATGCGTATCATTATTTTTGAACGTGGAATAACTTTTAATGTATTTGAAATTTATTTAGAGTTTTAATGTATTTGAAAATACTAGCAATAGTAATTAAATTTGGGTTTTTGTATTTAAGATTATTTTTGTATTTAAGATTACGATTTTGCATAAAGATTTTTGTATTTAAGATTATTTAAGATTTCGTATTGAGATAATTTAGTTAAACCTTTTTTGTTTACAATGCTCACCAAATATGGCAAATTAATGTGCCTCCGTGTTACATAACAGCTGGTATTGTTGATGTCTTTTTCATAGGTGCCATATAGGTGGAATAAAGTCAACCCAACAACATATGAAATACAGAACAGAGAGAGAGAGAGAAAAATTACACCCATGCCCAAATCAGGATTCAAACCCGGGACGATTGTTACCTACCCTTGCATCTATAATTTGTAAAGAGATATTTTGAGCGTGCTGATTTGATCTCTCTGCAAGGCCTTCTATGATGTATAGCTATTTCATTCCACTCTGCTTGTTATTTTAAGCATAGAGTGATTTTTATAATATAATTTTTCTTTTTCAAACTTGAAATGTCAGATTTTTTGCCTAAGAAACTGCCTTCGTTATTTAAAAATGAAAAATCAACTATTTAATCCATTATTAGCCTTAGAATCCGTGTTCTAAATTTAGAAGATTGCAACAAGTGGGTAAAGGAATATAGGGAACTTATGTAGAGAATAATGTACGGACAAATACAAAATGGAATTCCAGAACTTCGATACCTGACGGACAAAAATTCTCACATAATGGATCTGAATTGCATGGTTTTTAATTAAAAATATTTATTCATCTTGCCGTATAGTAAATTTAATTTTGGAGTTCAAAATCATGATGTGCTCTAAAAATTGATAAATCTTTGTTGTAATTTATAATTAATATTCCTTAAAAAACTCTTTGCTTAATTCTCAATTCTGCTTAATTTATGCGTAATTAAATTTTTGTTTGGTTTGTTTTGAAATTGCTATTAGCTGTTAATTCTATTTTTATTCTAATTAAAAATTGTATGATAAGTTATATAGATGTTGATAAGATAATAAATGTTGATGAAGGAAAAATAAATGTTTTTAAGTTGATACTGTATAAATATTTTCATCGGTTTTGTTAATTTAAAATAGATTTATGCAGCACGTGGCGACCTACACGTGCCGACCTATATCACTTTGGAATTAAAGGAAAAAGTCTGCATGAATAAAGTATGCAAATCTTAGAACTTGTAATTAATTTAAAATGTTTCCTCGTGTCAGTTAAATATTCATTCATTGCAAAAACTCTTTTAATGAAACAATAGAATTTAAACTAAACTTTATCTCTTAAAATCTATTTCTATCTTTTCATTTTATATATTTATTTACTTTTGTAAACACTAAACTTCCATAATATTCAAATATCTGATTTCGATTTTTTGACTGAAGATAGAAATGATAGATAGTTGATGAGTGAAAATGGGAAATCTATAAAATAATAATTATATTCTCCTACTTAAGTATACATTTTTATTTGCTTCTAAAATGTTATACTTATCGTAACTCATAAACTTGCTATATGCTACTCGCTATAAAACAAATTTTATTAATTATAAATGCTCGATATAGAGGAATGTTTTGCTGAATTATAACATTTTAGAATATTTTCTTCTAATAGATATGAACTTTCTCAAATTATGAAAATTAATTTTATAACAATATTTATTTACATTTTAAAATCTCATATAATAAATTTAAACTGATCCAGCACAGTTTTGATTTGTCTGGTTCTACAAATCATACTTGATAAAAAGTTATAGATTTTAATTTCGACGAGCGTAAAGAGATTCATAATACTATTCAATTTGAATATTAACCAATTATTCTATTTATTATATGAAAGCTAGCTAAAAATATTTTAAAAATACATGCTCACAATTTATGTTTAATAATTATAATTATGCAAAGTTGATGTTTCACCAAAACATAGCAGTTTACCTTGCATTTACCAATAACCCATATCATTAATATTAAAAAATATAATACTGAAACGTAAAAAAAAATATTTTAAACAAAAGAAAGAAAAATATAAGAATAAAATTTAAAGCAAACTTTATTTCACTAAATGCGTTATTATTAAAAGAGCATTGATGACGTTATTTTATTTTCTGTTCAAACTTTTAACATTTATTTTAAAATTAGTGTGAGAAATATACTTGAACTGATTTATGATTGATTTACATTAAGGAAAGGGGGACAAGTTATGGAGAAATGACATTGGGGAGGAGCTACAAAAATACGTTCAAAAAAAAATTTTCATTTCTGGATGTAAATTGTCATATACTCTCAAAATTTTTCATATATTGTTATCTTAAAACTATCATGGGAGTGGGGAATTATTTTAATGCATTTATTTTGAAACTCTGAGTTTTTATCGTAAAAATATGACTTTTTAATAAAAGTTTTGGGTAAAATTAATCCTATAAAAATAATAACATTATGAATTTTTTTGTTTGTTGATATTTAAGGTTGTTGAACAATGATTTATCTGGATATCATGGGATCAAAGAGCTGTTTGTTTGATGTTATCTTGGATCTAATATATCTCGGATAATTCTTGTTTAAATGTTCGTAATACGCTTTCTTAATATTTTTTCTAATGTCAAATGTTTTCTTAAAATATTGAATGGTATAGTCCTGAACGTATACATATTTTTAGAGACAAATCATTTGTGGGATGCTTTATTTAGTTTTTAATCAATGAAAAATAAGTTTTTAATTTAATTAATTAGATAATTGTAAAATATTTTTTCATGTTATAAGTAAAATTATACATTACGCATAAAAGCCTTATATTGAAAAATAAAAGATCAACAACGTCAACATACATACCCGTGTTATTGGTATATGGGGAACAAATTGTAATCGTTATTTGTATTATTTTAACTATTATACATTATAAATTTACTTATTTTTAAAAATCTAAAATTGTGGGACACAATTTAAAAGCAAATTGCTTTATATTTTTTTAAAATTAAAAATAAATATTTTTTTATTGTCCGGATATATTTATATTTTCAGTAAACTTTTTATCATTTACGCAATTGTACCATAACGCAGAAATTTTAAAAAAATATTTTATCCGTATGAACGATTTAAGTTTTACATAAATAAGGTTTTGAAAAAGATAAGTATACCTTGCTGCAAAAGAAAATACATGATATATATTTCCAACCTCTTTAAAAATACGGCTAACGTACAAATAAACTTTGGACTTCCTTTAAAACTTACAATGTTCATATATTTTGTTATTATATTCATACTGAATATTCTCTTGAAGCATTTCTTGTTATTCTTTCCAAAACATGCAATGCGTCGTTTTATTTTTCTCTCATGGAGCATAAATTTTGTGTTAGTTTTTAAGTCTGCTTGAGCAGAAGAATTTCTAAAATACTTGTAAAGGGGTATTTTTTCAGAACCGAATTCAATTTAATTCATTGAGTGTAAAAATAAGCTTTTTTTAAAATTTTATACTTTGAAAACCTTCTAACTACTCGTTATATTTTCTTATATTCAACAAGAAAGAATATCAACTAAGAAACTATATATATAGAACTACAGTTTTGTGAGAAGTCAATCATGCTCTGAAAAAAATTGTTTTTGTGTAATTTTATGAATAAATTGTTTCTTTGATAATAAACGTTGAATTTAAAAATATACTTCTAGAATCATTTATCTGCTTGTACAATGCATCTATTTTTAACGGGCTCTGAAATACATCGATACATATATTAATGTGTATTTTTTCTAGCAGTATATATAAAAATAAGTTGCATTTAATGAAAAGAATGCATCACTTTCTTTATTCATTAGCCATTTAAGGATGTTTTAGTTTTTAATTTAACTCTAAAATTTATGTAAATATGCATTTATATCTAAATCTCAAGATGAATTTCGTCGTGATTCTGTGAAATCTGTATACTAAAATCTACACCATTACCTTAAAACTCAATTAATAGATTAAATAAATATAACTATAAATACATATAACTGTAATATTTTAATCATAAAACTAACTTATAATTACACAATTAACAGGAAATTCTTCATAAATATTTTTTTTTTCTTTCTTATTGAGCTTGATTGTTCATGCAAACACCTTTTTAGTTGGGGTTTGAAAAAACAGTATTTTGATATTTAGTTAAAGTTAAACATATATTCTTGAACATTGAACTTGAACATTTGTTAAATAAATGGATTCTACAATTAAATAGTTTCTACCCAATTATTTTTTTATGGATATAATATATTTTGCTGGGAAAATTCATTTAAATATTCCTGAAAAATTAAGTTTTATTTTCTTATTAAAAATGAACATAAATGAGAATTTATGAATAAATATATATTTTTAAAACAGGAAATTCATATCAATCATCAACCATCATTATTATACATATTTAAAAATAAGTATTACTTAATATTCGTAAATTAATTACACTGACATTTATTAATACTCATTTGTAAATTTACTGACTATTTTAAATGCCCCTGAATGCTAATATAATTTCAAGTGGTTGCACACGTCAAACATTTTGTTCCCCATAATTCTATATTTTGTTATTTTTGAGTTTTAGATTGTGCTTTTTTTTAACTCTGAGATTCTATAACCTATTTATTTTTACTATATCCCATATCTTCATACTAATAATACGTGTTTTTAAAATAATCTAAATCAAAAATATTTTGGTAAAATTACCGTACTGTATGGTAAATGTATTTCTGGCAAAAAATAAACATAATTCTGGCTAATAAAACCAAAATATACAGTACTTAAACTAGTCATTTGATAATTTTTCCATTAATTTATTAACAGTTTACCGGAATTTCTGGTTTTTATTATCTAACAGTTAGTAAAAAATACAAAACTTAGAAGTAAATTAAACTAAATAAATTGTTTTTATACTATGCTCTAAGGTATCATGATAAAATTACTACAAGTTAACACAATTACCAAATTTTATCACAAATTGTGAAGCCATATTTTATTGTTAATTTTACCAAAATTATTAGCAAAGCACTTCTGTAAAAATTTCCAAGCTTTTTTGTCTACCCTTAAAACTAGAAACGTTGACCATAGTTTTGACCATACTTTTATTCAGTGTAAAAAAAAAAAAGAATTACTATGCCCGTTTTTTTTTTTTTTTTTTTTTTTTTTAAATCATCCTAATATACTGGTATAGCCTTTTTCACAATTTTATGTTTTGATAAAGTATGTTTTTATTGTACGTTTTTAGTTTTTTTCCTTTTACTGTTTTCATAATCTTTACAAAAATGTAAATCATTATCAAGTTTTTAATTTTACTTCACGTGAAGGAGACTAAATAAATGGAATAAAATATCCACCAAAAACAAAATACTATTCGAAAATACTAAAGAGATAAATATTACAGAATTTGTCAGTCATTGGTTTTGTGTTATAATTTCCAAGCATTGATAACACATCATTATTTTTCTCAGATCTTCACAACCGGACATGTCTTTTACTTTCACCAAAATTATAGTCCAACATCTTGAATTTAATACTATGTAACATTATACTCAACAGATGGCGCTTTTGGTGGAAGTAGAAGTGCAGGCAATTAAGGGAAATAATTGATCAAGCAATTAAGGATGTTGAGTATTAAGTGAGGAAAGAATTGAAAAAGGCGCAAATCTTTGACCGGGGTGAGAAGAAAAAGAGTGATTGATTCAACAAATAAAGAAAAATTGTACTGGCAGGAAATGATATTTTAATGACCTTCCCAATACCAGACAGGGGTTTAGTTTGTCTGGAAAATTATTTATCAATACCATATTCAAAAAGTGTTTTGCTTTTTAATGCTTAAATGTAAGGCCTTTTTACTTGAAGAATATCATAAATACATATTTTTAAAATATTTTTTATTCAAATGCTAAGCAGGTTTTAAATTCAAATAATCAATATTCTGAGCAAAGATGATTTATGCTTAAAAAATGTTGTAAAGTATAACTCTAAATATTTATAGGTAGAAATCCTGTTTCATATGTACATTTGTTTTAATCTTATTTTTTGCCATTTTGAAAATGAATTTTGATTTATTTGAAAAGCATTGAAAGCATTATTAATGTACTAAAACACGTAATGCTTAATGAATAAAATAATACTGTATTGCAAAGAATTTAGCATAAATATACTTATAAAATAACCAATTTACTTTTGAGATCCAAGAGAAGTTTTCAAATATACAAACGAAACTTCAAGAAGTTTTAAACATAAAGAGCATCATTGAAACTTAGATGTTTCAAAAAGAATTTGTTAGTTTTCTCTCAATGGTTGTATAAATTGCTTTATTGTAAGGGAAAATATTAATTACATTGATTTATGTGTAAATTAATCTTTCCAATCATACTATTGAAAAAGGAAATATTTGATAAAAATATTAACACTTAAAGCAGCTAATGATGCAGAGTTCTCAAATATCTGAGTCATCATAATATAAAAAAATAAGTATAAACAAGTAAATAAAAGGTTAGAATAGCTAAGCATGTAGATTACGACAACTAAGTTGGTTATATTTATAAAACGAAGGCTTATTAATCTATAAAAATTTATTATGATCAAATAAAAACAAAATTGTTCGAAAAAGTATCTATTTTTAATAGTTAAAGAAAATACAATACAGAAATAATACAGAATGGCTCAACTTAGTGCTCACGCTACTTTGTATTACTGTAATGTCACACGCAATTGTTTACGCTTAGTAATTTTAGTTAGTGGCGCAAACAAAATACTCCTGCCTTTGTGAAAAATATAAGGATCTGGCATTAAATAAATTTTCATTAATAAATCTGGCATTAATATAAATTTTCAGGTTTTCAGAAACGTTTCAGCTTTATTTACCTTTAGTTGTTCCTCTCACTTTACGGAATGTAAACTAAATTCAGTTTATGTAGATGCATTGGTAATACAAGTAAGTTGTTATTTCATAAATTTTAAAATGCAACAAAATGACAAATCAACAAAACATTTAAGCAGCTTTTTTTGCAAAAAAGAGAAAAAAGTATCTTAATATCCTTTGTTTGATGTGGTTTTTAAGAGATTAATAGGTGCTTATAAAATCAAGTTACAGATATAACTGGATCGTTGCCGTTAATTATTAATAAATCAAATTTAGAATGCATTTTTTTATTACCTATCTTTAAAGATATGATTAAAGTGTTACACCTAACCCCACATTCGTTTATCGAATAGCCATAAAATATTTTATGTTACTATTTTATATAAGTCTTAGTATTAGGTTGATTTTTGTTGCTGGTTATAGGAACAGAATAAAGTACTGGTGATTCAAATGCTCTAACAAACTTCTGTAATTATCATGATTGCCGATATAAAGCTCTATTTGAGCAACACGGGCGTGATAATCATTACATTACAACTGTTATGGTGAGTAGTTTGTTTTATTTTAAATAAATTTGAACCATTCCATTTTCTTTTCGTTTTCTTTTTTTTTTAAAAAAGGAATAGGATTGTTGCTTTAGGCCTTCTAAAATACAGCTCCCAGTAAGTAATAAATGAATTTATTATTGAAATTAGATTTTTGAAAGTTTAAATAGAAATCTTTAAAACTTTTCGTAAAAATATAACATATTATATCCAAATTCTTTAGAGTAAATAAAAGGTTAAATTGTTAATGTAAAGTTGCATAAGTTGCTGTTTCTAAACAAAACTTAAGATATTTTTCATTTCATTAAAATCTATTAAACCAATTGCTGCAGAAATTTTAAAATCAATCGTTATATATTTAATAAGATAACTGAAAAATCAAAGGCAAAAAAATCAATAAAAAATAAACTTATTACTATGGTTAAGAATATAAATATTAATAGTTCATACAGTTTGATTATGCTTGAAAACCATGAACTACTTCGGCAGTTTACAGTTATTTGTTTCATTTCCAAAGGCAAAAGTTTACAGTATTACATAATGTATTACGCAAATTAAAATTCCAAAATATCTCGGTCCAGAAAACACTCCGAATTATATATTTTCAAACATTTCCGTATTAAGTGAAAACAATACGCTACTATTACGATTTTCCATTATTTTTTTAATTTCTAAATGGCAAAATATCCAAGATTACTTTTATGTAAATTGAAAATTCTAAATTGCATGGGTTTAGAAAACATATCAAATTGGGTTTTTCAAAAATAACAAAAACAGTTATTCTTGTAGAATTATTTTTATTTCTCATTGATTTAAAACAATTTTCTGTCGGAAAACTCGTGTTTGTAAAATAGGGCATAAATTAACGAAGGAACTTTGAGGAAAAGTTTTTCTGCCTTTAAAATAATTAGATAAACAATGAACAAGCGCTTTTGGATCAGTTTCAGTCCAGAAACTGAGCACTTCTTTTTTTGACGTCTTTTCAGGTTGGGTCTGAAGAATCTGATTAAGCGCACGGAACTATGTCAAAAGTATTTCAAAGAACTTTTGATGGCTGCTAATTTTGTTGTTCATTGAAATTTCTCGTGATGTTAAAGTGTCAGGTAATTTATTTATTTTTTTTAAATTTCAGCACTAGTTTGTATAATGGCCTCTAACCTTCTTTTCTAATTACTTCAGCAAAGTAATTAAAACTAAATTAATCAAAACAAAGTTTTGAGTAATTAGGAAATCGAATATTCTTCTATTTTTCATCAAACTTTTCTCCAAAGTTTGACAATAAAAACATCAAAAATTTCGTATTTGTAAAAAAATCTCATTTAATATGAGTCAATTTTTTTTTGTTATACACTAATAATTGCAAAATTATTTTATTGATATTAACTATTATTAGTTAGCTAAATTAAAGCTTAGTTTAGTAAAGCTATCACATTCTATTTTTGACTTTATTATATTACTTTTAAAAAAATACTCTCTCTCTCGTCCAATATATACTCAATTCAAAAGCATAATATTAAAAATGATTAATAAATTGTTTATAAAATATCACTATTTTACAGTCGTTTACAAAATAATTATAGTTATTGTCCCCCTCAAAATTCTTCTTTGAGTTAAATAAAACAAATAAAGACACTCCCTACTGTTAAAATATGTTTTAGACTAATTAATAAAGATTTGAATTACTTTAACTGCCATGGTATCTCATAAATTTTTCCAAGCTGCCTAAAAATTTAGCTCTAACACAAATATTTATAATTTTTACAATCATTAGTATTAAATTTCCTATCATAATATACACATATTTTTTTATTGAAATGACAGATTTTCACCCCAGAGTTTGCTGTAACTATACAATTTCTCGACCAATTGGGTTTCGTTCTCTGCAATATAAGTATTGTTATGTATGAAGAAAAAATTTCTGGTAAACTACCGTTAAAAATGCTATTACCATATCGTACTTGTATGGTACTAACATTTGTAAAAAAATTCATGAGCTAAAATAAACCAAAATACTTTCCTTTAGAAATTTTCTGTTCGTACCTACTATTAGAAATTTCTTGGAAAACTGGTTCAATAACAATTTATTTAATTGTAATTTTATCATATTTAAACAGAACAATCAAATAACCATGAATAAAATGGTTTTCAAACTTTTAACTGTTAACGGTTAAACAACTAGAACTTTATCACACAATCTTGACCCACCTAACGAAGTCACATAACTTGCAGCTTGGTGCATGTTATAGCGAGATTCGACTATTTTATGACCAACAGAACGGGGGTTCGAGTGTTAGCGTTGGCAATACATTATTTGCACCATTATTTTCAACACATGAAGAATTTCTAGTGTCCTGCATAACTAAATTTTTGTCCCTGGACTGTTAAAATACGATACTCTCATTCAATTATAGTGGGCAGCATTATAAAGCTGCGTAACATAAAAAACCTAATATTTTCGTATATATTATGATCCCATTCCCAGTATCTAACAAAAAGTGTACATCCAATTAAAAATCTAAATGTCCTACTAAATGCATTTTTGTACGGTTTTGAAACTATGCTAGTTGTAAATAATTAAAAAATCTTATAGTTTTTTTTAACCATATTAGTTATAGATGGTTTCAAAACTGTAAAGGTAAGAAATATTCTTTACCTTAAACTTTATGGTAAATTGGATGGACAGAGTGATGCCGGTTATATTACCGTAATATTAGAAGGAAAATTCTAACATTGTTTGGTAACAGTTTATTATAAATTCTGAGTTTTAGAATTATAGTTCTTTTACCATACATTTAGTAAAAACTTATAACTGAAAATTAAATTAACTGAAAAAATGGTCTAAGCTAACCTGCTCTAAGGTATCATAATAAAAATTACCAAATTTTACCACATATACTACCAAACAGCATTAAAATAAAACCATAATTAATTCTTAATTTTAATCAAAGTGATTACTAAGGAAGTCGGCAAAAATTACCGTGCTTTTTGGTGTTCTTATAGAGCCAGAAACACGGTGAATTTTACCATATTCTTGTTGTTTTGACCATACTTTTTTCTCGGTGTAGCGGCCTGTTCATTGTGGTTTGCTCATAAACTTCCGTTTATGCTCAAACCAATCATGATATTATGTGCGAATGTCGTTATTCCGACTATTTATGAGTAGAAAAAGTTAAAAAAAATTCTTCGTCGTTCACTGCTTTTCCGTTTGAACGACACTCTTCGTCCAAACTGGAACGAAGGGTGTTGTTCAAGTAGCCCAACTGGTTAATATTATTCAGGACAAAAGTCTATATATTTTAAACTGTTGAACTTTTCCCAGAAAATAACTGCTTGAAATTGCATAAAAGTTAGGGACCGATTAAATGTAAATAAGATTAGCTATATGCAGTAGGCCAATAGTTTTTGTAAAGTATCCATTTTTTTTCAAGTCCAATCTTAGAATTCCAATTTGTAGGGGAAATGGGTAACTTAAAAGAAACAAAATAGACTTTGTAATTCGATAATTTGCATCAAATAATCATGTAAAATCTTACTTTTTTGAACTTCAGTTGTAAGATAACTGTCTTGCAATTGAAACTAAAATAACGTAAATGCGAAACTTTAAGTTTTTTCATTAACTGCGTGACAGAGAAGTCTTAATAAAGAAATTTTGGCATGATCCTGTTTTTCCTCTAGCGTGCAGCAGTTACTAGTTACTCTGCTCTTTTCCCCCAAATAAATCAGTAACATAAAACAATGATGAACAATAAAAGTAACAGTTCTCTATAAAAATAAAAAGAAAGAGAAAAAAATTGAAAGATATTGAACACAAGTTTAATAAATTGTTTGATACTTTTCCTTGTTTCTTGCAATGCATAACATAAATGAAAATAATAGTCAAAAAATTGGTGGACATAAAAAAACTAATCAAACTGGAATAGATTAAAGCAATTTCTAAACCGTAATTATACGACAAAATCTGCGAAATATGCATTCTCAAGGGAAAATATAACATTTGGAACAAACATCCTTATTTTACTCTGTCATTAATTTCCTAAATGAGCAACTTCCTGAACATCGATTTTAGAAGCGGAAGCTCTTCCCAATAAATTACCGTCAAACGATTAATCATACTAAATATCGATTCTAAGTGTTCAGAGTTAAGTGTATCAATAAGATAGTTTTTAATACCGGGCTCATTTTTAATTACGTTGCGCGATCAAACAAATTTTATCGTTGAAAAATGTTCTTTTCTGAAGGTTTTTAGGTTAATTTTATGCTAATAATGGTGGAAATCTCAATGTTTTTTGGAAAGAGTTCGAAATATTTTTTCGGAAGAAATAAATAATTAAAAAAGGAAATATTTCGTTATTGGAGTTTTTTCTTGCTTTTTTAAAAATTTGTTGGGAAATTGGGTTTATGAAAAAGAATTAGTATGCTATTCTTTTTTAAAAATAAGAAATGATCTTTTAATTTAAACATTTTCAAATAGATTACATACTTTTCTTTTTGCTTTCGTAAACGGATATAAGAAAATTATTGGTTCTTAAAACATGCTGAAGCGAATAAAATATACTCCAAATGTATTATTTTATTGGCTATTTATTGAAGCTAATAAATTGTACCATATATGTATTATTTTATTACCTTATCAGAGAAAAATAAAGTAATATGAGAACTATAAGATATACAATTAATTTTGGCTTTGACAGAATTATAAAACATTCTATTATCAACATCTAATTGTCTTCATTTTAATATGATTATAACTGCAAAAAATTATAAATGAAATATGACGAAATTTTTATTATACAAATCATTGCGCTAATTTATCTTAAAGCATAAAAAGAATATTCATAATTCTTAGCATAGCGCCAATCAGTGATGAAGCGTTTTATAAAAATTTGAATTTACAGTTCAACCGAACGCGTTACGCGAAGAAAGCACGATTTGTATGTGGTATTTAGTATCTTCATTACTACCTATCGTCACCACTTTTCACGCTATAATATTGCTTCAAATACATTTAATGTTTCTACTTTTGATGATTTTTGATGAAAAGAGGATTTAAAATTCCTTTTTTGAATTTCTATCACTATAACTGAAACCATGGTAGCTGGATAACCGTTTTTTAATACAGTTCAAGAGCCCATACTCTTAACATACCTTCAGATGAAAACTTATTTTATTGGAGGAACGATATTAAGATTTATTCTATAAAACTATTTCTGTCAGTAAAAATATATTGAAATTTTTAATTCCTCAATTCTACGGATAGATTATGTTTAATTAGACGTTTGGTTAAATTTTCTTTATCATATTTTTTTAATATCCAACGCCTTACTTGAATTTTATTTCATTTTAAGCTACATTCGAAACTTATTTTAGTGAAAAGACGTTGTTTATTTTTAACACCAAACAATCACGTAACTTCTCCATAAAGTAAGGAAAATTAATCACTACTTTTGAAGTTTCTCGCTATGGAAAGTATGTTCATGAAGAAAACAAATCACTAGCGATTTTAATGCTTTCACTCTCTTCGTGAAAAAAAATAAGCATGAATATAAAATTTCCAAAAGCGTTTAAAAATCAAAATTGAAAAGCAAAAAGATAACAAATAAAAGAACCACTCAAAATCCTCTTCGAAAGAAATGATTTCTAAAAACAATTGCAAAACGGTATCTTTTCGAAGAACAATTTAACTTTTTTGCATTTTTTCAACTTTTTCTTTCAAAACCATTTCTCTAGAAATAAATCATGCGCATATTGTTTCCCATTTCCTCTATCTTCCTCGTGCTTGAAAAATATTTGCTTCGTTTTAAAAAAAATTTAAAAAAAAAACGAACAATGTATAGTAATGTAGTGATGGGTGAGACAATATCTCTTGTGAAGAAGTCTCATTCAGTCTGTTGCTAATGTATAAACACGTGAAAAAAAATGGGAGAAGAGAAATATTGCTTTTCCCGTATTTCTCCTGATTTTTGGAGCGCAAAATAACGGATTTATTAAACTTCTTCGCACAAAAGAATACTTCTGCAATGTATTTCTGATTCTAAAAACAAATCAGTCTCTTTTTATTTCAAGTCAATGTATGACCAATCAAAACACTTTTGAAATTTTTTTACTAAAAAACGAAAAGAACTGAATGCGTCAAGGTTGGAATAATTTTGATGTTTTTTCAATGTTTTAAAAATATGAATGTTTTTTAAATGTTAATCAAACATACCAACAAAATTGCGACTGACTTTTTTCGACTTTTTATAAACAAAATCGAATCTAGGACAGCAATTTACTGGGCTAGATTCGTCTTGCCCTGTACCTCTTTGCGCATCAGTAACGCTTGCAATGTTTGAAATAATCTCTCCGTGTTTAAGCTATCGTTAGCAGCAATAAAGCTGGAAAGGTGGTTTGCAAATGTGCCATATTCCATTGTTTTATCCACAGTTTGTCTTATGCAGGGAATCTGATTTGTTTTTGATCTTCTGTGTTTGAAATCACATTGATAGTTTCCTATAATTTTACTTATAAAAGGTATTAATAGTTCCGTGAAAATAAGCGAAAGGATTTTAAATGACGTTTTTTATTCCTCTATAATTGTTTTCCAAAATGTAACTTTTTCGTGCATACGACTTTCCCATTCAATAGTCATTTGTTCCATTGACCAAGCAATGGAGATGATGTTGTGTACATCGTTTATTAATGTAAGCTTTGGGTAATATTATGATTTATTTCTATAGCGTTCCTTTAATAGTCGGCAGTTTTTTATTCAATATTTGTTTTAGTAGTTATAAACTTTTCTGAAATCTGTTAGTATTTTGAAATCTAATAGTATAATGAGTATTTTTTATTTGAAATATATCTTGTTTGTATCGCAAGACTAACAATAATAATTTTAAAAAAATTACTACTCTCTTTTGTATCGCA
Organism: Parasteatoda lunata; assembly: GCA_949128135.1. Classification (NCBI taxonomy): domain Eukaryota; kingdom Metazoa; phylum Arthropoda; class Arachnida; order Araneae; family Theridiidae; genus Parasteatoda; species Parasteatoda lunata. The sequence goes on from OX421971.1 coordinate 70,949,028, forward strand.
AGACTATTTACTAACAATAATAATTAAAAAAAAATTGCAAAACCACTCTATGTACTATAATACTTGCTAATAATCATCCATGATCACACCGGACAGTATACGCTGAACTATTTCATTCAATATACTTAGTCAATCTCGGACGATAACACAGAAGGGCCCCACAATATCTACACTACTTTCAATCTGCTTCAGAGGTCTCAACTATTGAATAAGAGAACGTACTGTTTTGCAATAAATTGAAATCGCTGATGGGAAGGTCGGTTGGTTAGTTAATAGATTCGCCGTCTTAATTAGAGGCCGTCAATTTAGAAGATACGGGCTGTCGCTAGGGCGTGAAGTTGATACTTGCTCGCTATGCTTTCGAATTGGAATATGATGTACCTGGAGGACGTCCACAGTCGCCTCCGTTAATTGAAAAGGAGAGAATATAGCGCTCCTTTGATCCTATTAAACAATGCTGCTTTCCTAATAGCATTCAGGGCCAATCTCTCGCATGCTGGAATATAATGCTGTATAGTGATGTTTCTTAAGGCTAAATTGTCAACTTAGCAAGTCGAGACCAGTAGACTATGACATTCTAAAAGGAGATTATTAAATTTTCTGCTATTTTATAATTGTTTTTTTAGATATTTTTTAATAGGGAGAATGTCTTTAACTGGGACATTAAGAGAAATTAATTTTGCTGTATAGAATGCAATTTGTTATTTTAATTTGGACATAATTTTATTGTTTATTTGCTTTTGAAAGAAGAAAAAAAATACAAAGGTTAAAAATTTAAAAAATATGACAAGGAATATTCCGATTATATCTTAGGTTATTCTTTAAAGTTTACGCTTGATTTGAAAAAAAGTTACTTCACTAACTTTATAACATGTATGCAATTTGCTTGCATTGAGTCTGGCACTTTTTGATTTTGAAAACATATTAAGTAAAAACTAAATTTTTTTTGCTGTTATTTTACAATAAGAATTGATAATACACAGAAGCTGTTTTGTTAAGGTATAACTCAAGCAACATATCCTTTTTGGAGGTTATGTATTATGCTTTTTAGGAATGTAGTAGGTTATTATGAGATTACGAGCTTAATTTAGAATCTGCATGCAATAAAGATAGATAATAAAACTGTTACATTGAGAAGCTTAATCGATGGTAATTAATAAAAAAAATAAGAATTAATCTTTTTTGAGCTTTTTTGTATTCTAGACAAAATTTTCTTTGAGAACAGCTAGCATAAATAGATTTGTTCTAAAATATTTGTTTCCCTAATTTGGATGCATACGCTTCTTTTCTTTAAAGAAAGTGAAATAGATGAGTCTTTAGGATACGAAAAGGTTATTGACTGGTTGATGAGAGGTTATATAATTGCGATATGACAAAAAGATATATAGAATAAAACATAATGAAATAAAAATATTAAAGAAAGCAAATGGAGATTTATTGCACAATTATTTGAGGGAAATAAAGTGTAGATTAATATCTTGTTTTTTATCTGGATGAAGTTTAAAAAAGGAACACAATTGTTTCATCTATTTTTTAATAAAATATTCTGTGTTTTAAAGCAAGCTAACCTTTAATGTGCTAAAAAAATAAGTAACTGTCTGCAAAAGAGGGAGGAATACCACGCAAAGTCTTGACTTGAGATATAATGCTGTGAATAATTTTGGTGTATTTTGGTTATGCACCAATTTTGGAGCTGAAGTAAACTAAAATGTTTTGCAGTGCATGAAGTTAAATTTTTCATTTGCTGTTTTACCATTATAGTTTTATTTATTTACTCATTGATTTTTCGTTGATTATTTACTCACAACACATATTATCATGCTTTAGAATCAATTTAATGGCTTCATCGAAAAAAAAAATCATTTAATTTAAAAATCGAACACATTTTATTATGATATCTGCATACATTATTTTTAACATTGGTTATTTGGCAATCATTATGAAAAGGGCCTTTAAAATCATTTATGAAAGATGCCTTAATCTATCTTTTAAAAAGACATAATTTTAGCTAATAAATGAAATTATTATCATTGCATGGAGAATTGATTAAAATTAAAAAATAATAATAATTGCAGTTAGGAGAAAACAGTTAATTTTTGACGATGTTTTAATTCTTTGAATTTCCATTTATATGTTTAGACAAACTTAAAATACCATACATGTTGGCATTTTTCTAGCATTTAGAACTGGCTTATTTCAGTGGTTACATAGAGGCTGGTTTAAATGTATGTTTAGTGCGATATTATGGATGGAGATCTGGCTTTTAGCCAAGGAATAAGAGCAACTAAACGAGCAATAGAACTATAATATTAAAGTGCTTCATTTATGTGATGGGTTTTTGGAGACATGACTATTATTTCGCTATCTTTACCATTGTATTTCAATAATCTTTATTCAGAATTTTGCCGACATAAGAATTCTTGTAAATTCTGTGCTAAAAGTGAACTGCTTGCATAATCTATGCTGACAATAATTGTTTTATGGTGATGAGCCCACTATATAGTTTTAATGAAGTACAAAATGAAAATATTTGAGATATGCATATTTTTTTTTCATTTGATGTCATAAGCGCAAATTTTTCTAGGTTATTTACGAAACAATTTCCTGGGAAATTCCCCAAGCACATATTTTGTGAAATTGGAAGCACAACTACCTTTATTTGTTTTAAGATATGAGTTTAGTCAAATGCCAAATTATCCTCACTCAAACATCCAGTCTGATGTATTTTAGCCATAGTGTGCACAGTAAATCAATTAACAAAATAAAAGAAATAAGCAACACAAAATAAAAAGATTGCGAGTGAACAGACAATATGAATATATGAGTAAATAGGAAAGATGAGTGTCGAAAATATGAAAAACAGCTTAAAGGTAGGAAAATAGTTAAAATAAATAATTAAAAAATTAAATATGAGTTTTACTGCTTAGAAATAGCAATAATAAAAGGTATGGCCCCAATAACTACGTACGTAGTCAAAAGAACGTAGCCAACGAGCGATATAACTGACATTAGAGAGATTTCGCACTCTTACTTTGCATTCTATACCCTCCCTTACGTGAGATTTGACGTAATTGCTCATACAAGTACGCGAGTGTCAGTTCTGCTGAAATGCGCATGCGCCAGTGAAAAATCTGAAATTTACGAGAATGAAAATGAGCGATTTCGCAAAAGCTCGTAAGTCAAAAACGCTGATTTAATGGAATATCATCTGAGCTTCGATTATAAAATCAAAACAAATATTTACAATGGATGTAGATATTATTGGTATTAAACTTCTTCCAACATAAATTGTGCAATTAAAACAAATATAGTTTATAATTTTAATATAGCAAAAAAATGTATGTTTATTTATGATCTTAGTGCAATTTGACAACTATTATTCTGAAACCAATAAAATTTATATTTTAATTAAATTAACCAATTGTTGTTAAAATCACACGATTCATTTTAGTATTCTGTTATATAAATTCTACCCCTTTCTTATGTGTTGGAGTCCTTCCTGATTCCTCTGTAACATGTCCATATCGTTATTTGTAAGAGAGGCTTAAACAGCCATCACCATTTAATAGCAGCTGTGAATGGTGTGCTTGTAGCTCTGTGAAACGTCAATAAAACATAAAGATATATATATATATATATATATATATATATATATATATATATATATATATATATATATATACGATCCCAAAAAAAGCGCGAGCATGCGCAGTTGCTCCAAATCTTACGTACGGAATCTATTATAAATTTATAAAATCTCCATATTGTTTGATTCCTGTTCATGGCGTTTCTATTGTGTTTATGCAATTATATTCTGGTCGTGGTACTTAGTTATGTCGGCAGTTAGTTTTATGTATAGTACTCGTATTTAAAGCCTGTTATAATTATCTATAGACATGAACCAAATATATGAAAACCTGCATTTTTATGTTTTACGACAAGAAGCTAATTTCTTATAAAATAGCTTATATTTTTAAATATTATTTCTTACATAGAAATTTTTAATTGTACTAATATGTATGGATTTAGCTAATATGGAACACGTAAATCAAGAAAAACCAACTCCTAAATTATAAAATTTAATGTTACAACAAAGTTGGTGGTATAATTTAATTAAGTTAATGTTAGTGAAAAATTATTTTTGTTATATTATAAAAAGACACTTTTTGACCAATTTACTATGTTATTTTAGCCAGAATATGATATTCTCTGAATACTTTGGAAGTAGTATTTTATGATAAACTTTTTATGATAATAAAATTTTATGATAATAAAATTTTAGGATAAACAGTTTTATATCCCGATATAAATTAACAATAATACTATATATAATTTTATATACTATATTTAGCATTTTTTACATATAGAATTGTTTGTCAAAAAGTTTTATTTTCCTTGAGTTTATTCTATGCTTTTCTTTACGAATATGTAACGTATCCATTACGAGATAATCAGTACTCAAAAGTTTTATGAACTTTTACTATCGTTAAGTCTTTTTCACTCTTAAAGAATCTCTTTATATTTATATTTAACATACTACAAAAAATATCCCAAGAAAAATTTCCTATTCATAGGAATACACGAAAGTAAACTGCACTTAAACACCAAAAACTTGCCAACAACAAGTCATAGAGCTTTTCAGGCGACATAAAGTAAAACACTTTTCAGGTTGTATATGATCACATAAACACTGCTTAATATAGCGTAAAAGCTTTACATGAATAAACGACTTATCAGACGCGTGCCATTCCCAACGCTCCAAAAGACGACGAGGGACCTGAAAAAAAGTAATCTTTTCAGTAAATGGAGTCATTCTTCATGGGTCGTTGAGTAGCGGATGTCCTTACATGGTTTCCTGGAAGGAAGTCTGCACATTCAATTTGCGAGAGAGACAAACTGAAGTTTGGAATTTAAAACAGCAGTAGATGGATTCTAACCCCCTTTAGGCCATGTTTACTAAATAAGGTATTACCAGGATTTAGAAAGTTAAATACAAAATGCGCAGTTGGATCTGATTTCGAACTTTTCATTTCGTCGTTTGTTTACTTTTTAAAAAAAAAAAAACAGTTACACAAATAGATATGATGAGATCAAAATTCAGATATAATATATATATTGTAACAATAGAATGAAATTTATCAGAAGGTGTTATTTTATTTCTTAAAAACGAAACTAATCAATTAAATTGAAACGAACCAATTAAATTGGATTCTATGAAACTTAAGAGGAAAGGTGTTCTTGTCAGTAAAAATGTGCTTATTTTTCCCGGGAAATTTATAATGTTTAAACTTAATATTTATTTAAAAGAATGGAATATTAATATGGGACATGCATTGCTTCAGAAAGGAAAATAAAACTGGAAATGCGATACATAAAAAATATTTCAAAAAGTGAGATTAATCGAATTGTGCAATAAGCTGCTTACACGTTCTTGGAGGGAGAACAAAATTTTGGTAAAATAATTGTACTGTAAAATATATATATATATATATATATACATATATATATATATATACATATATATATACATATATATATATATATATATATATATATATATATATATGTATATGTATATATATATATATATATATATATATATATATATATATATATATATATATATATATATATATATATATATATATATATATATATATATATATATATATATGTATATGTATATATATATATATATATATACTTCTGGTGTCGTTAAAAATCCAAAATATACGACAATTAAACCATCCATTTAGTCCTTTTTCCTTTAATATGGCAAAGGTATACTGGTTTAGTCCTGGTTTTTAAAATTTTTGTTATTCTTTTCAGTTATAGTTATTAGTAAAAAATACAAAACTGAAATGCTAATTTAACCAAATAAATGATTTTTAAGCCATGTTTTAACGTATTGTGTTAAAATTACTGAATTTTATCGCAAAATTTAAAACCATATTTTTAAAAAATCATTACCAAAGCGCTTCCGTAAAAGATAATTTTTACCATACTTTCTTTCTGAGGATGGAAAACAAAGATTTGTCAGAGAGTAAATTTTGAATTGCGTAATATACATGAATTATAACAACAATTCATTATTTAGTCCTTCCACTCCTTTCTCTTCACTACACATTTAATTATAATTTATTCTGCACAGTTAATTATTATTATCCCAATAAATTATAATTTTTGGCTAAAAAGTTAAAAGAAAAGAAGAAAAAAAATTGATCTCTTTATTACGATCAATGGTTACCCACTCGTCAAATGCTTTTTTTTCTGGTTTGACTCCGATAAATTTCACAACATTTCAAATCTTGGGTTGCAAAAACTGTCTCAATTGATGTTTGTCCTCATATTGGCTTTCAAATCCAGGCTATAAACGTGTTTCAAGACGTCTCAAAATACTTTTCCTTCTTCAGTATTCATATTAATATTAAAATCACTGTCAAGACAGTAATTATAAGTTAATAATAAAAAGAATATAAAAAAACTTTATTCTATTATTATGTAAATTCATTAAGAATGACTGCTGGTGAAAATAAAAGGAAAAAATCAGCGTCAACTAATACTCATTGGGCTAAATTAAGACATCAGGATTGAATATAATGAAACAAAGCTAAATAATTAATTAGAAACTGACTGAATTAAAATTTGCTGGCCACAGAGAATATAATAAACAGTACAAATGCTTGCATTGCACGTCTATATTTAATACTGATTGAACTAAATTAATGCATCAGGATGAAATATACTGAAACAGAGCGAAATAATTAATTAGAAACTAAATGTATTGAAATTTGACGGTAACAGAAAATATAACAAACAATACAAATATTTGCATCATATTTTAATAAGTATTAGAAGATAGCAATATAAATTTTACAATCCCAAATCAGATAAACAATAAAAAAGATTTACTTTCAAATTTAAAGGAAATGTTTGACTTAATAAAGTAATTTTATTCATAGTATTCGTCGTCTATATTAACTGCTGGTTGTTGTGTATAAAGAAACTAATTTAAATAAAGAGTTGAATTCGCACACATAGTTTTAATACTCTGACAAATAATTTAACAGTAAAAGAATAATGTAATTCAAAGTATGAGAAGATATCTTAAGATATTATAACTGGAAACAGTGGCATTAAGACTTCGATGTATTAAATTGGTATTTTAATCTTAACTTTCTTCACTATAAAAAAAGGGTCACTAACTGATTCTTGAACAAAGACAAGTTTGAAAAAGATTATAAATTTCAATTACCAAATCAACATTATTTAATAATTGCATTAATTATTAATTTTTTATAATAAAATCAAAAGTTCCTCACATAATAGAATGAATGATTGAATGATTAAAACTGTAGACCTAACAACATTTTTCAAAATGTCTTATAACATAAAAATTAATTTAAATTTGTCATAGAATATTTTTTTTTGTAAACGTATTATAAGCATATGTTAATAAAAGATAAGTTAATATTTTATCATTCAAAATAAATCAAAATTTTTTATAAATCGTAGCAAAAAAATATCAAATTTATAAATATTTTAATTGATTAAGTATTTTTATTATTATATTTGTTATAACTATTAATTAAAAATTTAAAATTTCACGTATAGAATAATATCTTACAGTTTGCCTTACATAAAAATAGTATTATGCTCGCGTGCAATTTAACTGCGAAAACAAATTACGGCATAAAAATTAAGGATCAAATTACGGTATAAAAACCGGTACTTTGAGTGCATGACGTGTAAAATCCATTTTACCGTAAAACCCATTTTTAAACTAAAATATTATTCCGAACAGTGATTTCGTTTAAATAAAGTGAATCAGTTATTTTACTGCAGTTAAATTACGGTAAAAAGTACCGGCACTTTGGGTACATCAGATATCGAATCCATATTAACATAAAATTCATCTTTACCGTAATTTGTATTGTAATATAAATTTAATTTGAGTGATTCAGTGATTTTACGATCTTCGTTATTGTAAAAATTATGGTGTATTAGTTCTTTTGTTCCGTAAGATGTTTTGGTAAAAATAGATTTTGCAGTAAAAAAATACCGGTACTCTGAGCACCGGTAATTTTATCTCTAATGTGCTACAGTGGAGGACAATAATAAAATAAAACATTCCCGTGTAACTTGTTGCCCAGATTTCAATAAACTCACATTTGGATTCTAATCTTGCACACTGAAACAAAAGCTTTTCTAAAGAGCAAAGAAAAATCATTTGCTGAAAGATAGAGTAAACAAAAAGATATATATGGGCACTGGTTGCACCAATTTGCGAACGTCATTCCACGTGAATTGCTCTATATCTCTTCTTTTCAATCTTACACTAAGTCCTTCCTACAATGCAGTTGAATATAAATTGGAAGAAATTCGAATCGAAGAACTAGGCACGTCTTACAACTACGACTGCTCTCTTTCGAATTCAAAACGAGTATCCTTTCTCCTTTCCTGCGCTCCGCAATATGCTTATACCTGGAACTGATTGCTCAAAGCAAGACATAACAACTTCGGCTGACTCTGTTCAATAAAAAATTGCCATAAGCAATCGGGCATGTATATTCAGTTCAATGGAAAACTGTTGAGGAATATTTTTCAAAGAGACGTTCTTAAGAACTTGCTGATATTTCTAAAACGAAAGCAATTAGTAAGCTAATAAGACAAGCATGTGTGCAGATTTCTTTCTTTCCGAAGAGATTGAATCCAAATATGAGTTTCGTTTCATTTTAAAACTGCTCACACAAATGTTGTGGGTTCTTTCACCCGAGAAGTTTCTAGACTCGTAGAAAATTTGTTAAGATGAAGAAAGAACGTTTCGTGTCACGGAGCAATTAAAGAGGCTTTGGGGATAAAGAAACAAGATGAGCTTTTCGGAGTTCAAGGTTTTGAAAGAAGTAGATGCTTTGTTTAGTTGTTTGTCAAGGTAAAGCTTGAAGAACAAACTACGATATATAAGGTATATCTCTTTCAAAAATACTGCTTTAATACAAAAAAAAAAAAAAAAAAAAAAAAAAAAAAAAAAAAAAAAAGGAATGCTTATCAAACAAGAAAGTGTTAATCTTTTAACAGTTATGCTAAATCTTTATAAAGAAATAATTAAAAATTAGATTAAAAAATTTTAAAATGGTAAAAAGTAAAATTTGTTAGTGAAAATAGATAAATTTCTTGAATTGTCTCGAATAGTTAAATAATACACAAGGAGGTGAAGACATTACATTTATATAGGGGTAAATGGCACTTAAATTTTAAGATTTTTGATATTTTCTCACGTTATCAACAGACGTTGGAGCAAAATGTAAATTTCAGACGTTTAAATTGTTTTTTGTATAAAACGAATTATATAATAATTTTCATGTATAGAACACAGTTAAGATTCATTTTGGTTATTTTTGAGGGAATTATTTTAAGCTTAAAACTGTGCTCTATATACATCATTCCTTGAACATCGAATCGAAACCAATAACATAATTTGGCGAACTAAAATTGTGAATTTTAAGGTGAAAGAGATACATATATTGAATTAATGATAAATAAATGTTAATTAAGTTAGTTAATTGAGTTAATGATTTTTATTATTTTATATAATTAATATTCAACAGATGATTCGTACTCGATTTAATACATAAATTTAGTAAATAACAATAAATAAAGTGTCCTAAATGCACTAGTTTCTATTGTACATTTACTGTATCTGAATCTAAATCTTATTGATTGAAGCTCTAGGTTTAATAAATGTCTCACTAACTTAGATTGACTGAATTCTATTAATATTGGCACAGTTATTTCTCGAGGTATTAATCAAATTGTTATACAACAGTCGAAGTCATATGGCTGTATAATGTCTGAATAGCACAGTTCAGTGCTCCATAAATGAGAAAAGATTTCTTATTCTAACTAGAATTACTACCCTCTACTTGCTCCCCTCACTAGTCCTCGTTTTTCCTTCTTCTTTCGGTTGTGAACCATAATGAAATGAATTATTATTTGGATTTCATAACAAACAACTGTATATAAAAAAAAATATATATATATATATTTAGGAACATAGAATGTGCAACACTATAAAAAACAATAAATTTGTAGTAACTTTAATTATTAACTATATATAACGATCGTTACGATTATGCAGAGAGATTAATAGTTATACGTAACTTTGTTATTAAGTATTATTTTAACTTGAAATCTACCTTCAACCGATTACTTTACGAAATCATTAAAAAAGTTACATTACAGTACATTTTTACTTCGTTATGCATTGACGAATGAACATACGAAATAAAAACTTATGCTTTGAGGAAAACATGAAAATTTAGGCATTGGCAAATAAAAATAATTTTTTTGTTTTATTATTAACGAACATCTTCTTAAGCTAAATATTACTAACAGCTTTAGCCAATTGCTGATCTTTATGTGAGAAACTGAAAATGTATTTTTACCAGTTAAAGTTAATGTTAAAAATGAGTTTTTACAAGAAATTAACATCGAGTTAATTTGTTGACGAATCATTCGAATCAAAAAAAAAAAAAGAAAAAAAAAAAAAAAAAACATCGTTTCGTTTAAAAATTTTGCGTTCAGTTTTGTATTTTTTCGCTAATAATTATTGGAACAAAAGAAATGTATACTAACAATTACGGGGTAAAGAAAAAAATTATGAGGTTATTATGAAATTTGAGGTTATTATGAAAATTATAAATTTAGTTAACATACGTTATATAATTATTCAATGCTAAATAAATGCATTTAAATTGTAATAAAATATACTTATTTTCATTATAAATTTTAAGTAATATTGTGTCATATGAATGCATTTAACTGAAATATTTATGAAAAAAATAAGCATTTAAAATTGCTAAGGAATCCTAGGAAATAATTTTCTCACTTGAAAAAATAACATTGACGAAAAATATTAAAAGTATTTATATCGTAGCAAAAAAATGCATGTAACTAAAAAATAAGTATGTGGAGGTAGTTGAAATGATAGCATAAAAGATAAAGATTACATTTAAAAAAAAAAAAAAAAAACTAAATCTCGATTAAAAATCTTTTTAAGTGAACAGTATTTAATTTTGATTTTACATTCTGTTATCGCCCAGAGACAAAAATCGCAAATAATTGTGATCAAAGTGTTTGTGATCAATTGAATGTAATCCTAGCAATACATTTACGTTAACTTTATATGACATACACTACTCTAAACTTTAATTAATTTTCATTTGAGCAGTGCCGTCCAAAAGACCACTCACTCAAAGGTTCATGTTAATCTTGCATTATAATGGGTTGGTTGTTTCAGATCTGCTACGACTCGCTTTTTGATATCTTCTGAATTTTGAAGATGTATTATGGACAGTTCATTTAATGTAAAGACTATTTTTTATTTATTCTTGGGGTTTAGTTCTCTTAGTAAATAAATATGTTTATAAAATTCCACCAATTCCTTACTAATAATCAAAATCTATCTCAGCAAATGTATAGACTTATAATATACACAAATCATATGTTTGTTTCTGCCGAAGAGTTATTTTTACCTTACCTTAAACTCAAAAATATCATGAAAATATGATTAAATTGTCTTTGTATTTATCTATCAGGAACCTCTACAGTAGATTGTCGCATGTGGAATGGAAAAAAAATACAATACTAAATAAACTAAAATGTAACAATAACTAAAATATAAAAAAAAACATCAATGATAAATAATAAACAATAAACATAAATAATAAACAATAAATATAGGTAACAATACTCTTTATTTGTTTGTTTGCTTTAAAGATTGCTTTTCTTAATTTTCTCTTTTTACAGCAAATGCAAGGGCTTAAAATATACACGAAAGATATGTTTTCTAGCCTACACAGGTTTCTACCCTAATCTTATACTCCAAAATATCATGAAAGTAGGATTCAAATGTCTTTGGATTTACTTATTAGGATACTCTACAGTAGACTTCCGCATGTGAGATGAAATAAGCAAAAATGTAAAAAGCTTATTTTCAATGCAACAATAAAGACTGTTTACTTATTTATTCGTTTTAAATAGTGCCTTTCCTTTCAGGTATTAAATTCTAGCTATTGATAAATAGTGCGGGCTAAGCAGTGTTAGTAATTTCGCCACTTCTTTGACAATAATCGAAATCTTTTTACAACAAATGCATCGGTTTATAATATACACAAAACACATGTTTTCTGGCCGAAGAGTTTTTTTCCTCTTATCTTATACTCCAAAATATCATGAAAGTGTGATTCAATTGTCTTTGGATTTATCTATCAGGCACCTCTATCGAAGACTGCCGCATGTGGGGTTGAAGTAAACAAAAACATAAAAAAAAAGAAAAAAAAACTAAAAGTAACAATAGATTGTTTTCTCTAGAGACATCCGTTAAAAAAAGTTCTCTATTCCGTAGGGATAGTACAGTAATCAATCTCCTCACCCCACAGAACACTATTTTTTTTTATTTCTGTCCACACAAAGGCCCTTAAATCAATTCCTTTCGAAGTTGTTTTTTTTTGTTTACTTTTTTTTTCAAATTCTTTCTGCGCCATCTACAAGCCATGATGAAGTGGGTAGGTTTCTAGTTAAGTTGTAGAGTTAGTTAAAAAAAAAAAGAGCTATTAACTGCGTTTTAAAAGGAGAATAAAGTTGTTGTTACAGTTTTGCATTTTTTTTTTCTTTTTTGAAATTTGGTGCTGACTAAAATTGAAACTTGATACTTTCAAGATAAAAGATCCATTAATTTTTGTACGTAATAGGATTTTTTGTTAGCTTATCAAGATTGTTTATTTTTTTTTTTGTTGATTACTTCTTTATTGAATAAAAAAAAATCCTTATTCTTAGTAAATTGAGAGGCTTACAAAATTACTCATATTTTGTAAGCCTCTCAAATATTAATAAATAATGGTATATAATAATATTTTTATTCCTAAATTTTCATAATTTCAATAATTTATTTTTGTTTTTGAAATTCTTATTATTTTCAATCAGTTTTCGATATTTTAACTAGAGGTGTGCATGGTGATTTGATACTGAATAACGCAATGTTATCGATTTCAATACAACATATTAACTCAGAAATGCACGTAATTTATGGATGAAATGTAGAAAACTATTTTTTCTAAATAAAATTATGAGAAAAAGAATGATCGAAATTTATTAAAAAAAAAAAAAACGTATTTCCCCTATCAAAGTAAAAATTAGGTAAACAGTATCTTAAAACCTGGACTTATGGTAATAGTTTACTTACATAAAGTAATATATTGCATATGAATTTTAAATATTACATACTGATATTAAATTATGTAAATATTGTAATTTTTATACGTTCAGGGAGCATAGAATTTTAGTTCTTGAGAAATAGATATATTTGAATAGATATTATGTATTTTATTTCACTTCGCCATGTTACTCGGAAACGTAGATCAAACGGATACACAAAATTTCCATTTATTAATTTAAAGCCGAATTTAAAGCCGAAAGCCTGTTGTTCAAATATATAAATAATGAAAACAATGAAATAAATAATTATGAAAAACATACCATCTTAATTTAGTCTTCGTAAATATAAAAATATAGCTCAATAATTTTTGAGTACGCTCTAGAATATATTAAAATGGTCATTGGAAATCTTTTAAAATTATTTAATTTAAATTCGAACAATATATTTTGTAACAATAGCAATGCGCATAGAAAAAATAAGGAAAAACTCGAAAAAATGCATGATTAGAAAATATATTTTTAATCATCCATATCATGGCATCAGCCATATTTTGATTTTGGTTTGAGAACCGAATTATTTGCTCTCAGATGGCTACAACCAGTTTTTAGATTTAAGGTACATGTAGTTTCTCAACAAAATAAGTTTTTCAGTTAAAGTGAAGATAATATATAATATTCAGTTAAAGTGAGGATAATTATAATAATACGATGCTGTCTAAGAAAATAGTGTACTGAGCAAAAAAAAAAAAAAAAAAAAAAAGAGAGAGAGAGAGACAATTTGAATAATTAATCTATCTAATGATAAGAAAATAATTATGATCTAATGATTTTTACAGTCAATGCTCCTCTATATTACTCTTTCAGATTTTCTAAATCCATTACGCTTTCTTTACTTGGCGTGCCAGCGGTATTTTAATAATTATGAAATTATGAAGTTTTTTAAAACAGTAAGAAATAATTCAGGAGTTATTTAGTATAACTTTTAAATTTGTGCTAAAATATCAAAAGAACATAATAGGATTCATTAGTATAAATCAACATAAAATCAATAAAATTGAAACATAAATAGTTACTTTTTGTTGAAACAAAATTTTCTAGGCCTTTGAATGATTACTTACCTGAAATAAGAAGAAAAAAATTGTTAGTGCATACTTCTTAAAATATAATTGAGTGTCAAAAATATAATGAAATACACTCAGAAAAAATCTTTCGTAAACAATAATTAATGTATCTAAGGCTGAAGCACATATTGTCAGAATGCATTTGAAAAAAATTCCGCATGATTAATTCTTTTGAAAATATACTCTCTTGTACTCATTATCGTTTTTTCAAATAAAAGCATGCCGTGTATCAAATGTTCAAAATATAATAGAACAAAATATACCATTGTTAGTTACAGCAAATAAAAACAGTATTTGTCGCAAATTACACTATTAAGAGATAAATGAATTAGCTACGAGTGTAATTAGTGTTAACGCTTTATAAGCAGTTAAAATTTAAGCATTAAATATTTTACTAAATTTATTTCTATTGTGGGGTATGTTTACGTATACTGAGAGTCTTTTCTGGCACTATTAAGTAAAATTGATCAGAGGAAAAAAAAACCATTGGCTAGTAGTCTTTCTAACCAATCTGTATTTATGGTAAGTAAGTATTGTTTATATGAATATCAAATTGTTTAACTGTCATGTTTACTAACAATGATATACGATTGTTGTTATGTTGTGCATATACTATATGTTGTTGTATATGGGGAAAACTACTTTGCACCTAAGTCGTGCTACACTATATTCTGTGCTACCTAAGTTTTTTACTTCACCAAAACCGAAGATAATTCATAGTGTAGTGAAACACCAAGAATTTTGATGTCAAGTAGCCTCAACCATGTTTGTTATTTAATAAGTGATGCTTCACTAATTATTTCACTTCACCAAAACCGAAGATAATTCATAATGTAGTGAAGCACCAAGAATGTTGATGTCAAGTAGCCTCAACCATGTTTGTTATTTAATAAGTGATGCTTCACTAATTATTTCACTTCACCAAAACCGAAGATAATTCATAGTGTAGTGAAGCACCAAGAATGTTGATGTCAAGTAGCCTCAACCATGTTTGTTATTTAATAAGTGATGCTTCACTAAGTATTTCACTTCACCAAAACCGAAGATAATTCATAGTGTAGTGAAACACCAAGAATGTTGATGTCAAGTAGCCTCAACCATGTTTGTTATTTAATAAGTGATGCTTCACTAATTATTTCACTTCACCAAAACCGAAGATAATTCATTATGTAGTGAAGCACCAAGAATGTTGATGTCAAGTAGCCTCAACCATGTTTGTTATTTAATAAGTGATGCTTCACTAAGTATTTCACTTCACCAAAACCGAAGATAATTCATAGTGTAGTGAAACACCAAGAATGTTGATGTCAAGTAGCCTCAACCATGTTTGTTATTTAATAAGTGATGCTTCACTAATTATTTCACTTCACCAAAACCGAAGATAATTCATAGTGTAGTGAAGCACCAAGAATGTTGATGTCAAGTAGCCTCAACTATGTTTTTTATTTAATAAGTGATGCTTCACTAATTATTTCACTTCACCAAAACCGAAGATAATTCATAGTGTAGTGAAACACCAAGAATGTTGATGTCAAGTAGCCTCAACCATGTTTGTTATTTAATAAGTGATGCTTCACTAATTATTTCACTTCACCAAAACCGAAGATAATTCATAATGTAGTGAAGCACCAAGAATGTTGATGTCAAGTAGCCTCAACCATGTTTGTTATTTAATAAGAGATGCTTCACTAAGTATTTCACTTCACCAAAACCGAAGATAATTCATAGTGTAGTGAAACACCCAGAATGTTGATGTCAAGTAGCCTCAACCATGTTTGTTATTTAATAAGTGATGCTTCACTAATTATTTCACGTCACCAAAACCGAAGATAATTCATAATGTAGTGAAACACCCAGAATGTTGATGTCAAGTAGCCTCAACCATGTTTGTTATTTAATAAGTGATGCTTCACTAATTATTTCACTTCACCAAAACCGAAGATAATTCATAGTGTAGTGAAGCACCCAGAATGTTGATGTCAAGTAGCCTCAACCATGTTTGTTATTTAATAAGTGATGCTTCACTAATTATTTCACTTCACCAAAACCGAAGATAATTCATAGTGTAGTGAAGCACCAAGAATGTTGATGTCAAGTAGCCTCAACCATGTTTGTTATTTAATAAGTGATGCTTCACTAATTATTTCACTTCACCAAAACCGAAGATAATTCATAGTGTAGTGAAGCACCAAGAATGTTGATGCCAAGTAGCCTCAACCATGTTTGTTATTTAATAAGTGATGCTTCACTAATTATTTCACTTCACCAAAACCGAAGATAATTCATAGTGTAGTGAAACACCAAGAATGTTGATGCCAAGTAGCCTCAACCATGTTTGTTATTCAATAAGTGATGCTTCACTAAGTGCTTCACTTCACCGAATCCGAAGATAATTCATGTTGTAGTGAAACACCAAGAATGTTATTTTACACTAATTGGTGTCAAGTAGCCCTAACCATGTTTGTTATTCAATAAGTGATGCTTCACTAAGTGCTTCACTTCACCGAAACCGAAGATAATTCATGTTGTAGTGAAACACCAAGAATGTTATTTTACACTAATTGGTGTCAAGTAGCCTTAACCATGTTTGTTATTCAATAAGTGATGCTTCACTAAGTGCTTCACTTCACCGAAACCGAAAATAATTCATGTTGTAGTGAAACACCAAGAATGTTATTTTACACTAATTGGTGTCAAGTAGCCTCAACCATATTTGTTATTCAGTAACACAAAAATTTATAATTACAGTGAGATATATTTTCTATAAGAAACAGTAATGTTACATTTACTATACAATATAAAGATATAATCATTAACTTAGAATGCATGTATGCCATATTTAAAAAAAAAGTTAGTTAATAAAGCATACACTGATTAACTAACTGTATATAATTATTATGAGTTCGAAATAAAACATAAGTGAATAGAAGTTAAACTTCATAAAACTCTTTTATACAAAATCGACAGATTTATTATGAAAAAATAAATATCTTGTCAAATTAATCTGACAAGACAGTTTAAATTATGCGGCAAATAATTAACCACAATTAATATTATTGATCAATCAGTAAAGATGACTGAAACTTACTTGGTATTATATACGCTACCACCTATTTTTGTCAATTCAATACGAGAAGAAAAAATCAATTTTCATACTTCATGTAATGAGAATGCTACATTTTTGAAAATGCAAAACTATTCGCCTTTGTGCTTGTAAAAGAACTTTTATACCTTTAAACTCTGACCTACCATCATTTCACACAAAAATTTTGTTAAAAAATTTAAATATACATTTCACCTAATTTACTCAGCTCCTAAGAGCATGACCTTTATCTCCTACGAGCTGCAAATTGGTGTAAGCTTTATCAATTATTGGTGATAAGATTTAACTACGCTGATTGAATCATGTAAGATAACTCGATTTGGTATTCACTTGAATTAAGGTAATCATTGGTGTAATTTTTAGTATTTGTGAATGTCAAATTTGGATAGATGTTACACATCAGATTTTTATTACTGTTACGATTTCTCTCTAATATGATGGTAATTTTCAAAAACTGTTATTAATTGTGCTATTATTTGTATAATTATTTTTGGGTAAAAAAATATCATGTTAGTAATTCGGAATCATTCTTTTGTAAATTTCCCTTCCGAATAGTCACTGAGTATATTGATTTAATGTTCAATTCCTCTTTAAAGATAATTTACATTATTAGATTTATAAAATACTTAATTTCACTTTGATACACAATGACTTTTCATAATCAGGAATGTAAAAGAAAGCTTAAAAGCGTAAGTATAAAGAAAAGAAAGGCTTGCTTTTACACATCATTAAAATTCTTACATGATGATGCCACCCACATGCGTCACAAGAACATCCATGGTGATATAATCTGTAATACCTTATATGCAAGGTTTGAAATTAATGGCTTAACGCGTAAAGTTATATAAAAGTTTAGTGAATTTGCAATGAAACTGAAAGTCTTAATGTCGAAACTTTATAATATTAGTAAATAAAGGAGACTGATATTAAATATACTGATCTTAAATATACAGATATAAATACTTATGATTTTGCTTTTTTAAACTTATTTAACAAAATAAAAATC
The DNA here is from genome assembly GCA_949128135.1 of Parasteatoda lunata. NCBI lineage: Eukaryota > Metazoa > Arthropoda > Arachnida > Araneae > Theridiidae > Parasteatoda > Parasteatoda lunata. The sequence goes on from OX421971.1 coordinate 70,967,473, forward strand.
ATCTTGTATAATCTATTATATAGTAATTATTACATCAATAACAATGGTATAAAACCAGATCTTACTGTTTCAAGAACGCTTACGCTCATAAAATAAGCTTTAATTTGCTTACTTAAAAAGCAGTAATAGTTTTATTAGCAGCTAATAATTATTTTTGAAATTTTCTTTAGTAGATTTGCAAGAGCAAAGAAAGGAGGGTTTAATGATTTTCATTATAATTTAATAGTTATATGATTAACAAATCTTTTTTCTTCTAAATTTAAATCTTTCTTTATCTATTTAACTTTTATCTTCTCTTTTCAGGAAAAAGATAATAAACTCGAGTTTCGTAAAAGTTCTTTTCTTTAACTTTGATATATGTAAGATTTTTTAAAATTTTTATCTCACACAGTAGAATTTTTTTTAAATGTATAAGTAAACTAACGAATTGATTTACTTCCAACATCATGAATTTTTATTCTAAATCATAAAAAGCAAGATTTTGGCATAAACTTATTATAAAATAATTAGTTTAAAACTATTATTTAATTTTTATTATTTTACTAACCAATTTCAATAAATTTTTTTTTAAATATTTTTTTAGGGTACTCGAGTTTTCCTTTTGCTTTTTTTGCTCATCCTCTTAAATATAAGTTTTTGTATTTTTCACACGTTCTGACATCCCAACTTTTTGAATCGCGCTTTATTTAATTCAATGGTTAAATAAAAAGGCTGATGCAAGTGAATTTCTTTTTTGATTTTTTGATATTTAAATAATAACGCTAATTTTTGAAAAAGAAAACAGAGGCAAAACGTATGATTTTTTATAAAAGATTATTTTAATTATTAAAAATTAAATGCTTTAACTCAAGTCATTTAAATTTTTAATTGGTGCATTACAAGGTTTCTGCATTTTGGTTCTAGAAAAAGCTTTCTGTATTTTGGTTTTCTGGTTTTCAATTGTTTTAAATAAGTTTTTTACCAATCCGAATAAACTTAATTTGTAGAAATTGACATAAGTTTCCTAAGCAATGAAAATTGCGTCATACAATGATTACTTTGAATAACGTCTTCAATTTTAAGGGTAAATGAAAGTAAATATTATGCTCGGAAAGATAATTGAATGTCTGCATTTTGGTTCTAGAAAAAGCTTTCTGTTTTTTTTGTTTTTTGGTTTTCAATTGTTTTAAATAAGTTTTTTACCAATCCGAATAAACTTAATTTGTAGAAATTGACATAAGTTTTCTAAGCAATGAAAATTGCGTCATACAATGATTACTTTGAATAACGTCTTCAATTTTAAGGGTAAATAAAAGTAAATATTATGCTCGGAAAGATAATTAAATGTCTACCATTAAATTTAAAGAAAAGCTATTAAACAACTAACTTACCTAACAAAATTTAAATCTGGATATAACTATCTAAAAATAAGTCAAGACTAACAGCTTAAATTAGCGACAATGTGCGAAAGCTTTAATTTAACTATTAGCTCAACTAGAGCACTCTTCAGTATTCTTTTTAAAAACTAGTAATTTGCGTCCTTTAAGAGTGCAAAACCATCACCCCAAAATATCGCCAAAGCTCGTAAAAGTAGGTGATTCATTCGACGCTCGATGGAAATTTAGTCCTTTCGATTTTTATCTGACAAGCTACTGTGAGTGGCCTGAAAAGTTACTTGGAAGATCAAAGTACGCTTCTGAAATCAATAGCCTGCTTCGTGAAATGGCTCCCAAAAGAGTCATATAAAAGACGTTTTCGCAATTCTTCCAACAGCAGAACACTGTGATTCCATGGGGGGAACTTACACGTCCTTTTAAAGTTTTCTTCTGGTATGTAAGCCAACTAATGAGATGACTTAGATAAGTGTCAGTAAATATGTGAGAAGAAAGATCTTTAATGCATCACTGGCAGAATATAAAATATTAAAATTTATGTGAGTGTTAATAAAGCGATAGTGTTATTTAATCAACAGGGGAAAAACAAAGTTGGAATTCATGGATGAAGTAATTTCAGAAATGTGTAAATACTTAAAGAAAATGTCTTTTTATATAGCGTATGAGCAAAGTCATTATTTATTTTAACGAGGAAAAAGAAGCGAAAGTGATTTTGGGAAATATCTAAACATTGATTTATGAAATTCTCGTTTAAATTTATTTGCGCTTTTCCTTCTTTAAAAAACACTTTTTAAATAATAGGATCACTTCATTTTTCAGCACTTAAAACTTGCAATTATTTAAACCAACTTCTCAATTTATAAAGTGGTTTAGTGGTTTTTATTATGGATATTCTGTGAGTATTCTTTGTTTATATATATATATATATATATATATATATAATTACGAAATTATAGAACAGAACAATGAAAAAAGGGGAAAAAAGAGAAATAATAATAAAATTTAAAAAAAACCGGGGGGGGGGAAATCCGAAAAAAAGGACAAAGATTTTTTTAAAAAATCCAGAAAATAAAAGATATAATCTTTTCAACAGCCCAAACAATAAATAACATAGAACAAATAATAAATTAACAACAAATAAAATAGAAAACAATAAGTAGAAATAACACGTAAAACAGAAAATAAAATAAAAAGAAAAAACAAAATGAAACATAAAACATATTCTATAAAGCGAGTAGCAAGTTTAAATGAACTTACATGAACGGGAAAGGTTTCAAAAATTGAAAAATTTCCCGTTGTAATTTTTATAATTTTTATTTTTTTGTAAAATGTTTTGAGTGCTCCTCACACTATTGTATTGATATCTTTTGCTTTGGCTATATTGATACAATTTTAGAAAGCACTCTTTTTTTCGGATATAATCGTGTGGGCTGATGAAAAGATTATATCTTTTATTTTCGGGATTTTTAAAAAAGAATTTTGTCCTTTTTTTCGTATTCTACCCCCCCCCGGTTATTTGTTATTTTTATTTTTCTTCTGTAATTTCTCCCTTGTTTTATCTACATTTTGAACTTATTTTATGAGTTATATTTACTTGCAGCTTATGCCCAATAAATAAAACTTATTGTTCTTCTTATATATATATATATATATATATATATATAAGATTAAGTCTTTTAATAAATTTTTAATTACATATTGACCACAATACGTTGTTAAAATATTTTAGTAATATTTAAGTTCATCAGCGGTGTCTAATAAATCCTTTGAAGCATTTAAAATAATTCAACCTTGCAACAAATTTTGAGTTCAGAAGATGAGTAATTAAATAAACACCCGAGCTTGGCAAACTAAATATCACAAGTGATGAAGTACTTCAAGAATTAAAAATGTTCCGTAATTCTGCTTCTCAAAATGAACTGGAATCGAAGCTTCAAGAAAAATTATAATCTTATGATCTTTACTTAAGACTTGGGGGAATCGGCTAAAAGCTTGTCATAAGTATTTTTACTATCTGGCGAATTTTGAAAAGAAAATGCTGATTTATGGCTTTTCTGGCGTATGCTGCTCGCCAAGTAATCAATCTTTTATTCATAATTCTGAAATGACTTTACAGTGTCAATAAAGACTCCCTCTATCGATTTTGTGGAATGTATGAAAATCATCATTTTTTACTCATCTTCACTTTATTATTATCTTTAAATCCACTCGCCGTTACGAGGTGACCATATAATATTAATTTTGATAGATTGATGCTTTTTAAGCTATTCTTTCCCTGTTGATAGAGTAAGAAGATAAGAAATTTATGATTGTTTACTTTTTTTTAAAATACATTTATCATTTTCAGATTATATTATTCTTCAAAAGTTATTTCTTGCATTTTAGTATTACGTTAAGCAGATGTCATATAACTGAAGTTTATCATGCAACATGTTTTAGAGATTTTTTTAATCACTTTCTTTTATAGGATGTAGAAATAAATTAATTTGCTTTGATAAATTGATAGAATAAAAAGTTGAGTAATTGATGAGTTTTTTCTTTCAGCTTATTTTAATATTCTTCTTTCTCATGTTACATTTTAGCCAGCTAATTCATAGCATTTTATTCAAAATATTATGTGTTTTTCTCTGATTGCTTTTTCTTATTCAATTAAAAATTAATATTTTGTTTTGATAAATTCATAAAGTAAAAAGATATGAAATTAAGAAATTACTATTTTTTTATTTTCCTAAATATATATTTATTAATTTCAGATCAAAGCATTCGATGAAGTAACTTCTTATCTGATATCACTGTACAACAAATCCGTTTTTTTTTAAAAATATTTTTATTATTATTATTTAAATTTCTTTTTCTGCGTGATTTTGCATAAAGGAGAGATGGTTAGTTTATCTTAGCCAAAATGATTAATCACGTTCTGTCTTTGGAAGTTAAAAGTCCTTAAGTTTCTCGTGATTTCCTTAATATCTCACATTATTATACATTAAAGGTTTTTGTTACCAAATCTGTCAAACATCCAAAATGATCGCCAAGTTAGCGATGATTGGCATCCTTTCTTTACCTGTAATTGTGAGTGTGTGTTATTAAAATACGCAAAGCCGCGAAGAAAAAATGCAGAGTTTTAGAGATATAGTGTGGAGTAAAGAAAAACCCAATTAAAGATTCATTATTTTCTGCCAAATATACATAATATGCTTTTTTTAATCTAAAGAAGCATTTTCATGTTGTACTGAGTAATTTGCTTTTGATTCATACAGATGTCAGCTAACTCAGAGTGTTATATTCAATATATTGGGCCAAGTTTCTGAACTGCTTTGTCTGTTTGGCTTAAGAAATGAATTTATTCGTGGTTTTTTTTAGTGTACCAGAATTCCGCTGTGCAATTTTTTTTTAAAAATTTAATTTGAACCATATTGTTTTATGTAATCAAATTAAAGGCGCTAAATAATATGGCTCAACTGGACAACACATTAAAATCACAACAAATCTTGCAATATTATTCGATATGTTTCAATTTTTTTAATAGTATAGACAAATCTGTATACTCTTTTATAAGAAATAACGCTTTCATACCGTCTTCATTATGTCGATTTGAAATAGGGCAAAGAAAAAAAAGGATGGAAACGATGCGATAAAGAAAATCTTTGTAAATTAATTTCCACTAGTACAATATTGTAAGTCTGAGAATAACAGATCATGCATATAATATTCACATAAGTATGCATTTAATAGTAAATATTAAAATATTCGTTTCATAAATCCACTTAAAATAACAGTAAATTGATCTCACACTTTCTTTAAATAAGGGAGAATTGGATAAATTTTTAAAATTAAAAATAAAGACATAATTTTCAAAAATGTTCTAGTAAAACAAAAGCAGTCTTTAAGAGTATGCCATTTATTTCATCTAACAATTTATTTTAACTTCAAATTAAAAAAATGTGACGCATTTAGTTACGTAATCAATGATTGATATTTATTGCCTACAGCAGTACTCATGAGTACGATGAGATTGCCTACTACACTCATCATTTAAGGGACCATAGGCAAAATAAAAAAAAATAAGACAAAAAATCGGGGAAACTAAGGGCCTATGTTTCATCTGAAAAAAGTAAGGACCTAACGTGTTTATTTAAAGAAGGCAACTGCTTTTATCTATGCTAACCAATAACATCTAATTAATGACATCCAATAACAGCAAAAGTGATTTCATATTTGAAATTTAAGTAAAAAGTAAATTTCAAAATTAAAAGGCTACGGCGTTGAACATTAGTAGTCGTAAACCCAAAAATTGGGTCGGCTGTTCAACGGCGGTCATAAAATAAAATAAAATGAAATGCTGGCTATTATATTTATTTTTTTCAAACTTGAATTGGTTGAACAAGTAACAAGGAAACATATCAAAATTGCATACAAACTCGTGGAAAATATTTTTTACAAAATATTATTACACTTTTTATGATAGAAGAGAATTTTTTTCAGTCTTTTTCTCTTCATTGAAAATTTCACGTTTCTTACATCATTTTCAATTCGTTTTCTGGATTTTCTTCCTTCTTGTTTTGAGTTCAATCAGAAAAAAGTCTCCCAATGGATGTAATGTTTTATTTATATTATATTTCTTTCGCTTCTTAAAAGTCAACAACTTTAAGAAAATAAACTTTACTTTGTATTGCGTTGCGTAAGAACACAATACATTTATGAAATTGATTTAGAAATTTATCATTATACTGAATGTTATTGTTTCTTCAGTTTTGTATAAGTTTATGTTTCTAATGTTATGGCCAACAATTTTATTAAATGTATTAATACCATTGATTTTTTTGACAAATTCAGAATGATCCTGTTAAGTAATCGTTTAATATTGTTCAATACGAAATTTTTTGGTACCAAATGTTTTCAATAACAAAAGTAAAGTTGCATTTTTAATTAATACATCACTATATAACAATAACAACTTAAGGATCTCATTAGAGAAAAAAATATTTTTTAGAATATAGCTCCTCAATGAATAATTCCACCTGTCCAGTGATTTAATTTTAACCATGAATATATATATATATATATATATATATATATATATATATATTTCTTCGACCGAGTTCGTTCAAATTTAGTAATTTGCCGTTACATTTTTATCTGTTAAACTATGTGAATAAATCGTTAAGTTTTTTTTTTCTTTTTTGAATATTGAAAAATTTTAATTACTTGTTTTAGTTTTATGTGTAGTATCAAGAGTTTTTGATAAAATTTAAATAAGGCTTATGGACCAATTGAGGCCATAGATTAAGAAAGTTTGAATCCTTTGAAAGATCTCTTAAAATCCGGAAATGAGTCGCAGGTTATACTGGAAAAACATTTTTAGAAATTTTTTATATAGTCTCAAAAATAAATGTGTTAAAAATATAAATTTAATTTAGTTTTAAAACATGAGAAAATACATATCATAATCATTGTAGCTCCACAGACATTGATATTCACACATTGCTATTCCGTGAGAGGATTTAATGCAAAAATCTGATAATTTTTTTTTATTTCTTTCATTCAACGAGATATTTTACTATTACCCCTTCAACATTGATTTCCATTAAGTTCTTCAAACGAAAATGTTATTCCCGTTTTTGAAAAAATTTTCTTTTCTTTTAAAAACTGAACTCAAAACGTCACAGAAAACGTCATTTAGAAAAATCTTAGCCGTATCAAAGTAAAGCATTCCACATTTCTTTTTATTTACTAAGTTTGTGTCATCTGGAATATGTCAGCTTATACGCAAACTTTTCCAAAAAGTTGAAATTGAGAGTGAAAATAAAGAAATAACCAGATAATTTTTTTTATGAAACTCATCTCACATTGCTGTGACATTTTAGACTGAAAATAGTTGAAGCAAGTTGAATGGTTCAGGTGCCAGAAGGCGGGAGAGAAAGAGAGAAGTCAGGACACGGTTTCTTGAAACTTCTAATGAAGTAATTAAAGAGCTTTCGTTTGAAAGCGTCGGAGTGAGTTAAATTCCAAGCTAAGTTTTAAATTGAAATGAAACAAACTTTGCTTTAAGAAGAGTGGCAAGAGTTTGTTTCGAAAGTTTAATATCACAAAATAATGAGGAAGTAACAATTTGAAATGTTGAGTGCGAAGAAATATTTCTGTATTTTTCTAGATATAAAGTTGTGTATTATAAGAAGGAAAAATTTATTTGTTATTGTTAGTGGAGGTGAAATTGTATTACTTTGTAATAATGAGTTTTTAAAGTTGAAGTTCAATGTCAAAAAATAATAAGGAATTTTGGATTTGATTTTTTGACAGAGAAGAGAAAATAAGCGGAGAACGAGGAAAAATTTTATGTCAATGTTAATATAGGATAAAATTGTATTAACGGAGTAAGTTTTTAAGGTGAAGTTTAATGTTAAAAGGAAGTAACATTTTGAGTTTTTAAAAGAGATGAGAAAAAATGGGAGATTGAGGAAAAAATCTATGTCATTGTTAGTATAGATAAAATTGCATTATCATAGTAATAATAATTTAAGTCAAAGTTTACTGTAAAAAAATGATAAGTATATAACAACTAGAGATGTTGAGAGCAAAGAACTATTTAATGCCAAAAAATAATAAGAAAGTAACAATATGAGTTTTTGAGACAGATGACAAAATAAGGGGAAAATGAGGGAACAAAATATGTTAATTTTTCAATTATAATTAAAATTGTATTAACTTTAAACTTCGACTTAAAAACTTATTATTAATGTCATAAAATGATAAATAAATAACAGTCAGATGCTGAGGGTAAATAAATATTTTTATATTTTTCTTGATATAAACATTCGTATTTTAATAAGAGAAAATTTATTTGTTATTGTTTTAGTATAGGTAAAATTATATAAACTTAGTAATAATAAGTTTTTAAGTCAAAGGTTAGTGGTAGAAAATAATACGGACTTAAATTTGAGATTTTGAGAACAAAGAAATATTTCTGCACTTTTGCAGTTATAAAGATGTGTATTATATGAAGAGAAAATTTATTAGTTTATACTAGTATAGTGAAAAGTGTATTAACTAAGTAATAACATGTTTTTAAGTCGAAGATTGATTTCGTAAAATAATAAAGAAATAGCAATTTGAGGTGCTGAGAGCAAAGAAATAATTCTGTATTTTTCTAGATATACAGATTCATATTATATGAAGAAAAAAAATTATCTGATAATGTTAGTCCAGGTAAAGCCGTATTTAGTTAGCAATAATGACTGTAAGAAGTTTAATGTAACGAAATAATAAAAGGAGTAGTAATTTGAACTCTTGATTAAGAGATAATATTCCTGGTTATTTCTGAATTTAAAGATTTGCATTATGTGAAGAAAAAAATTATTTGTTAAAATGTATTTGCTAAATTGTATTAAGTACTCATTTGTATTAAATTGTATTAAAATACTAATAATGAGTTTTTAACTTTTATTGTCAGAAATAATGGGGAATGAACAATTTAAACGAAAATATTCTGTATTTTTCTTAATAATTATTTGAATTGTATGAAAACAAAATTTATGTTTCAATGTTAATATAAATAAAATTAGATTAATTTAGTAGTAGCAAAAACTTTTAATTAAATTGTATTACTTATTCGATAGGACAATTCTAACATCTTCAGTTAAAACTAGTTTTTGTAAGGATAAATTAGTTTTGTTTTAGATGGAATAAAATAGGTATACAGTTATGTCTGAAAAATTAATACTTTTTTGAATTTTATAGTTGACAGAGACGTTAAAGATTAAAAAGTAAAGAAGGAAATAAAACTCAAACACTATCTATGTATTATTTTAAAATTACCAGCAATAAGTAGCGAACAAATAATTAACAAATGCATTAAACAGGCGAACTAATTATTATTTTTTTTTTTGAGTAATCAATCGATTGAAGTTTCTGTAGTGTTGTTGTGGCAATTCTCAGTTATATTGGAGACAAATAAGCGTTGTTTATATAAAATTAATCTCATTTACATATCACACATGGCATTCATGAAACAATAATACATAATTCCTAAATGATATTATAGTAGAGAAAATTCTGAAATGGATCCAGCTGGATCAATGCAACAAAGCATAAAGCAACGGAGCATATGTTGCATAATGAAATTGAGTTTTCCGTTCATCAATAATGCCTTTTTCGAGACATAATATTATTAGACACCACACGTTTGTACTAGAAATTAGGAAACTAACGTGTGAAACTTTTATGTAACACACACATGAAGCGAATTTAATAGGAATAATCTCTTCGTGGTATTTGAATTATTTGTACGACTGAAATGATCTTTCCCACTTCAATTTATTGAAAGCACAACTAAAATGTTTAAATGCTTTAATTTCATTCAGTCATTGAAATCAGCTTTTGAAACAGTTTGTGTTGTTGTTTCTTTTTTATTTTGTAGCAGGTTAAACAATTACAGTTAATGATTCTGGAATTATTTGATATTATTTTTTCTTTTCTTCTTTTTTTTTAAACTTCGTTTAAAGATTAGAGATTTTTATACCTGACTTAATATGTAACTTACTTTCATGTGTAATTTTTAATGAATTAGTTTTAAAATTAATACAAGGAATAAAACAAAAAACTCTACGGATTTAGAAATAGAAATTAGTATCTGTCGATAATTTTGATGTGGGCGTATTTTTTAAACTCCAATTTTGAATATATAAGTTTAAAATAATTAAAACGTACTTCAATATTCTGTAATCAGGTTGACATTTGAGAAAGAAACATTAATTATAAATGAATAAAAGTCATTAGGTTGCGAAATAAGTATACAATATAAAATGTATATTTGCATATACATAAAATGTATATTTGCATATACATAAAATGTATACATACTAAATGTATATATACTAAAAATTCTTTGTTTTACAGCTTTGATTTTTTCAAAATCACATAACATGTTTTTTTTTACTTATCTAATATTTCCCAAAATCCTTTAACATGTTTTAAATCAAGCTTAAAAGTTTCATTAAATGTATACACATGTTTCTAATCAAGATTTTTCGAAAATACTTAACATATTTGAAAGAAAATGCTTTATATGGGCTTTTGTAGGCATTGCATGAAACATGCATACAAGTACATTTAAGTATTATTAACTAAGTAATATTATTGAGATAAAATAATTTTAAAGATTTCTTCCCTTTTCGGGAAAACTATAGGAGTCATTATTATCCCGGTAAAAATAATTCTATACAATAATATGACTAATGAATCTCTTTTATTGAAATATTTCAAACAGATTAGCAGAACCTTTAAAAAGTTCAATTCAATGTAAAGTAATAATAACGGGTAAATTTACTGTAACCCTAAAAAAAAATTAAACCCAACATCTTTATCAGTTAAGCAAAATCATATTGCTGTGCAATCAAATTAAGAAAGTACATTAATATACAGAATTTGCCTAGCCCTTCTGTTTTTTGACATCTTTACCTGAACTTCAAATCACAAGCATGAAAGTTCCATCCCAAATCACAGTATTACTAACGAGTAAGAATAAATTTAACGTCATTATTGACTCCAGACATATGAAATCTCAGTTTCTCTCCATTTTAATGCTTTGGCTAACTCCTAAGATATTAACGTGTTGCATGATTCTTAACAGTGCAAATTTACATAAAAATGCTTCACTAAGTCTTACTATTTTCCAGAAATGAAGATCTGAGTAGATAGAGACACTAAGTGACATTTTATTGAATTTGAGTTAATAAATTTTAAAGTTTATTCATTGACAGTATGAAATAAATGTTAAGTCTTGTCTTTATTTCTTGTCAACGAGTTTCGAATAGCTGAAATCTATAAATTTTTCAACTCGAATGCTTAAAATTTGCTTCATAGCGTTTTCATTCTTGGTGATTTAATTTGCTGATATAAATACAGAAAGTTTTATGGTTGCAGGTCAACTGTTTTGTTTTCACTGGCTCTTGAAACAATTTCAGCTCCTAAAACACTTAAAAACTTGTAATGAGTATCATTATAGTTTGAAATCTCCGTATTACATTCCTTTAGGGAAATAAATTAATAATAACTAGTTAAATAAGACTAAAAAAAATCGAAAAACTTTGAAATCAAAAAATTTGGCAAATTTAAACTATGTTCGTTCGACAGTTTAAATAATTAATATAAAGTGAGATGTACGAGTTGGCAAAATAATTTTGCGGAATTAAATAAGACTAAAATAAAGTGCCTTCTTGAGAAATCTCACCTTTTTAAAAGGAAGGAATTACGGATCATCATTCACTAAGCACTTTAATTATAATTTACAGAAAAAGTAAATTTGCATATTATTGTAAAAAATAGACTAAATAGAAATAAATATTAAAATAAAAAATCCTATTTTGAATGTTCTTCTATAAGTATCGACTTTTTCAACACATCTACTATTCAAAACACCGAGACAGATTCTATGAAGCTAAGCAGATAGCGCAGCACTTGAAAACTGCATTTATATTCCCAGAAGCATACAGCTAACTTTTCAAGATACAGCCTACATCTGTAGGCCATGGCTTCTCCTGCTTACTTTCTAATATTTTTTTTCCGAATCTTTCTTTCCTAGATATGTGTTCTATTCGATAATCTTACTAGTTTTTTCCCAGCTTCCTTTCCTGTCCTCAGGCTTTTTTGAGATAGTACCAGCTGTGTCAGAATAAAAATGAGATACCGTTTCCTTTCTTGCCTTTTGTTTACTTATATAGTTTATTTAGATCAAAGAATGTATCTAGTACGAATGCTACGCGAATATATAAAATTAGTTATTATGAAAGTTATTTAATATTGATAAATTATGTTGATTGTAGAAAATAAATAAATTTTTAAGCAACTAAGATGCCGTAAAAAGAATAATGTTATAGGAAAGATAGCTTTAATAATTATTTTTAATAAAGCTTTTAATCCATGTTTTGAGATAGTATTAGCTGTGTGAGAATAAAAATGAAGTACCGTTTCTTTTCTTGTATTTTGTTTACTCATATAGTTTACTTAAATCACATAATTTATCTAGAACATATGCTATGCGAATATATATATAAAGCTTAAAACAGTTAGTATGAAAGTTATTTAATATTGATAAAATGATGTTAATTGTAAAAAATGAATAAGTTTCTACGCTACTAAGATTTTATTACAAGGATAATTTTACTGGAAAAATAATTCATATTATTTATAACAAATATTTTAATCCATGTTTTAAGATAGTACTAACTGTGTCGGATTAAAAATGCGACACCGTCTCCTTTCTTGCCTTTTTACTAGTATAGTTTACTTAAATCACAGAATGTATCAAATACATATGCTACGCGAGCGTATATAAAGCTTAGATTAGTTATTACGAAAGTTATTTAATATTTATAAAATGATGTTGATATTAAAAAATTAATAATTTATAAGCTACTGACAAGAATAATGTTGTTGTTGTTGTTGTTAATTTACGTCGCACTAGAGCTGCACAATGGGCTATTGGCGACGGTCTGGGAAACATCCCATCACAATTTTGATCCTCTGCAGAGGGGATGGCACCCCTGCTTCGGTAGCCCAACAACCTGCACGCGAAGTCGAGCACTTTACGGTAGAACAGTTTAACGAGGACCAATACCGCACACCCTCGGTCCCTACGCAGACTGATCCAAGTGGTCATCCACCCGCACACTGACCGCAGCCCGTGATGCTTGACTTCGGTGATCTGCTGGGAACCGTGTCTTAACGATCAGTCCACTGCGGGACCAAGAATAATGTAATCTGAAGAATGATTTGTAATTATTTTAAATAAAGCGTTTAATTCATATGTTTAGATAGTACTAACTTAGTCAAAATTATAATGAAATATCGTTTCCTTACTTTCTTTATGTTTACTTATATATTTTTTATATATTTTAAATAATTCAATATTGGATACTTATCGATGAAAATTAATTATCTAAATTTGATATGCTATTAAGAGCTCATTTAATGGGAAATGTTTGAAAAATAATTAAAATTATTATTTTTAATAAAGATTTTAATCCATGTTTTACTATGGTACCAGCTGTATAGGAGAAAGTCATATACCGTTTCCTCCCTTGCCGTTTGTTAGCTAATGCAGTTTACCTAGATAATTTAATATTTCTACCACAAATGTTTCATGAACACAAAAAGTTTAAGTTAGTTATTATGAAAGTAATTCACGATTGATAAAATATTGATTATAGAAAATAAAGCAAATACAGTTTTGATATTGTATTAAGAGGTTTTTTAAAACTAAAATAATTATTTTTAATAAAATTATATAATTTATAACGTTTTTATCTATGTTTTGTCAGAATAAAAATTTAAAAAAAATTTTTTACGTTTTTTATTCTTCGTATTCTTTTAAAATTTACTTAGATAAGAGAATATAGTTAATATAAATGGTGTGGGAATTTATATAGAAATTTAATTAATTTATGTTTTAATTTTATTACTTTTGTATTTTGTTTTTATTTTTATTTCAATATTGATAAAATTATATTGATTGTAGAAAAACCAAAACAAAAACTGCTTTAGAAAGATATTAACTAATTTTAGCACTAAAATACATAAAGAGTACCAGTTATACATACTATAAAATTCAAAACAGTTGTAGCAATATTTATTGTTGAAAATATATTAGATCAAAATTTGATATGCTATATATTTATAAAAATTTGATTCGCAACAAAATTATAAATAGTTTATAATAATTACTGTGATAAGTAATTTTTTTATAAATAAATTGATCTTGGGATTTTCTTATACGAAAAATATTGAATTTTTAGGAAACGGATACAAGGGAATAAGATGCAATCACGGGGGTTTATTAATATCAATATATCACTATTTGTATTATAAGCCATCTGTATTTATGTTTTAAATCATTTTTGTAAAAATATTACAACCTCATTTGCGGGAAATATCCAGCGAATAGAATAAAGAGGAAAATTATTTATTTAGATTGAAAGAATTTCATTAAGAACAGAGGTTATAAGCAGGAAGCAACTAGCTTATGAAACAACATATGAATATTTTGCATCAAAACTAAAAACTAGAAATGAAGAAATACACGTATATCGTGTTTGGAAGATGGTTAAAATTTTAATACAGAGAAAGCTACTTTTTTTGAAAAAGATAAGTAAAATAACAGTTATTATTTTGCCCTGTCAAGTTTTCAATTAAATTCAAGGTATAATATTTCAGTCAGTTATTAAGGTATTTGTTAAATTTATACGAGAAAAGAAATTATTGCTGCATTTTAAAACTTTTGAGCTCAAATAAGCCTTTAATTCCATTTATTCTGCCTATAATAAGAACAAATAACTATTGTCAAAGTTACTTGCAAGAAAAATGGTAAATTTGTTGACTTGGGTTAAGTTATTTGAAAATAAAAAGAAAATATTACGTGATAAAGTGAAGTCTTTCTAGAATGAGGAATGGGATTTGGCAAATTTTGCAAGCTATGAGAAAAAGTACCGAATTTTATTTTAAACGAATACTATCTGTCATAAAGTCAAAATGATGGATGAGTTCATAGGAGAAGATATTTCTATATTCTGCAGCTTTACTTTATCTTATATGTATAGATACTGTTTTACTTAGTAAAAGTTTACTTACAAATATATTTATTTTTGGATGACGTTTTTGAGCAAAGCTATAAAATCATGCGAAAATCGTGAGCACAACATAGAACGGAATTATAGTGTTTTACACTTAGTTTTTAACATTTTAATAAATAATTAGGTTCTTAATATGGATTTGCCAGAAGTTTAATAAAAAGGCCACTGGCTAACAATGTCCATTGATTTTAAAATTCAGTTTTTATAAATAAGATAAAAGCCTGTTATATTCATAATAACTAATGGAACGGTTATTGACATAATAACTGCTGTACTGCGTTTAAAAATATCTAACAGTGGCGTCACCATTACTTTCTCTGTATATCAGTAAATCGGAAAAATAAAAGACCCAAGAAGAGAGATTTTTTGGAAACTACATTAAGCTCGGCCACCGGGAGCGGAAATAGAAAAATATAGTTTCCTCGAAACTTTATTTTTGAAGTCAGTGGACATGTTTTCTCAGAAACTAAGACATTGAGTTTGTTGAAATTTCTCACGCTTTTTTCCGGATAAAACTGGCGAGAATTTGAACTCGGGATGTTTTTTTTTCGCTTTTCTTATCTTACAGAGACACATAATCCATATTCTACAAAAGAAAAAAAAAACTTTATGCTACTCTGTCAAAAATTTAAATTTTATTTTTTTAATTCCTTTTTCATTTAATATTAAATCAAGTACATAAAAAAATTAAATTGGTTTAAATTTCAATATGAACGGCGCATTTGCATTTGAAAAATCGTATTTACTGGGGGAATGCGTTTCCTGGGGTATCTCCGTAATATAATGTTCAAATTTTCAGATTAAAATTTTGTAAAATATATTTTGAACAATAAGAAAACAATTTTTTACAATAATATGAAAACATTAAAAAAATGTATTAGCTTTCTTTTTTATCTTTCACATTTTAAAATCTACGTAACGCTTTAGTTTATAAACTGCAAATATCCTATATAAAAGTAGGGTAAAAGGTACTGACTCCCTGAGTGCTGTTATTTTTTTACTAATAAATCCAGTTTTACGGAAGAAAAGGATCTGATATATCTTAATTTCTACAGTAATAAACACCGAATAAAAATATCACTATAAAAGTTAGGTATATAATTTTACGATAAAAATGGATTTTATCGTAAAATGAATTTTACAAATGCTGTTGTCAGGGACATAGTACTTTTTAACGTGATTTATACGTGATTTTTTACTGTGTAGTTTATTTATTAACGTAGTTTTCTTTCATCCACATCATTTATTTCTGTAGAAAATGCTATACTATGTAAAAAAAAAAGTTTTGGTATGAAGCAATTTTGCCTATCTTAAAAAAGTAAGTTTTGTGTATGAGTTTCTGTAAATTGCAAATTTTACTTTATGCAGACCTTGAAAGAAAATAACGAATATTTAGTAGGGTGGAGTGGAAAACCCTATGTTTTTATTTTGAGTTGAAAACACTACAGTGTTGAAAATACGCCTTATGTAAAACGAAGAAAATTTATATAAAATATTTCAAAAATGGGTTAATATCCTTCGGTGAGTTTCTAAATACATTCAAATATTGAACATCTAAATGTATTTCTTTATCATTTGCATAAATAGCTAACAGCGTATATCAGTTTCTGCAAGAAATACATTTTGTTCAATCACAATTTGATGTAAATCATAAGGTGTAGTAGTGTTCAAATTACTTAAAAAGTATATTTAAGTCTGAAATTAAACGATGCGAATTTTGTTGCATCACGCAGACATTTAAGACACAAACCTTTTCAAGATAAATGTGACTATATATTACTTTTTTCCTCTCTAAGACAGATGTGTTCGGGATTGTGTTGCTGCATATACAGTTGTCTGAAATTACCCATTCATACGCATCATTTTATTATTTTGCAAGTACAGTTTACAGAAATGACACATTTATAAGTACACGAAAGTAACACATTTGTAAGTAGTGACTAAAAAAGGAAGTTTCTCTAGAATTTGAACACGTTGAATTAATCTGTTGGTATCAGGATTGCTCGATTTTTCGATCTTATATAAAATTGGATTTATGATCAAGAAAAATGTGTTGCACTTTTCCGTAGTTACACTGTTACAAACTTCAGGGAAAAAATATTAAACACCAATTTATTAAATTGTTATGTTACCATATTCAAATAACACAGCCAAATAGCCATAAACAAGACGGTATTCGAACTGTTAACTGTGCGAAAAACCACTTAATACGGTTAAACAACCAGAATTTTATCGTACCAACTCGGCCCACCTAATGAAAGTCCTTTCAGCTGTTTACATATTATAGCAGAGAGGGCTAATCGGTCAATCTCATTACCAATAGAATGGGGGTGCGAGTCCCAGCGTTGACATCACAATATTTCTTCCATTCCCTTTCACACCTTAAGAATTTTCAGTGTCTTGCACTCCATAATTTGCGATCCTGGGCTATTAAAACACGACACTCTCAATCACGCATCTCATTCATTATCATTGATGACAGCAACATAAAGCTATGTAAAGTAACATAAAGATAACTATATATCCATACCATATTCCCATAATTATCATATTTCCACATTTAGAAACTGCTATACTTAGCTAAATATAGTGTTTCATATTTTAGTTAAAACTGTTCTAAACTGTTCACTCGCTACATTTTACAAATTATCTTAAAGAAACAAATTTAATGAATCTTAGTTAATTTCTTTTTAACAAAAAAATCTAATAAACAGTACACAAATTAACTTTTAACACTCGCTATATCTAACAACTGATTAAATTAAGAACTTTAATTAAAAAGAACCAACTTCACAATTATTCTGGATGCGTTAAAATTAAAAAGAAATAAAATAAAAAAAATTTCATGAAAGGTTTTGTTTCCTTTAATCTAAAGACAAAGACATTGATTCGATTTATCTTTCAAAGACAAATTGAACAACAAAAATATATCCAACGTAGCTCTAAAATCGTTTCTATGACGACTGAGACAATTAAATTATGGCCGACCTAACTTTTTCAGTGGCCTGTCAAACTTTAATTTAATATTAATCACCCAGGCAACCATTTTTGAAGATAAGAAGGAGCTGAATGGCTTCTAGCGGTCTTTGAAAGACGGCTAGATCATGACCTATATGTAAGAAAAAGGCCACTTCAATCTTAAAAATGTTGCAATAAAGTTCGCTTAATGGAGGTTTTTAAATTAGTTGCTTGACATGTGTACAAAGATGCTTAGCAAATTTCTCGCCAACCTGAATTATTTACGAAAAAGGTAGTTTGTGATAAAAGAGACGTTTTAATGTGTTTGAAACTTTCGATAAGGCTGGCGCTTTTGTGATTGTTAGCTTTACTGTCAAATATGTAAGTCAAGAGTTAAAGCGCGGTTATTAAAATTTTCGTAGGTGTTTGTTTAATAAAGTGTGAAATAACTTTAAAAGAAAATTTCCCCTCTAGCGTTGATTTATAACTCGTCATGTGTTATCTTAATACTTGAAAAAATCTTTGAGTTTTTAGCATTATTTTAAAATTTGTTTTTAATAGCTGAAAGTTATTTTGTAGTTTGACTTTTCTCAGTTCATTTAAACTAAACAGGAAATGTTTTATAAACATGAAATATATAAAAAAAGATTTTTTTGTGTTAATAAAAAAAAAAAAAAACAATTATTTCATGTTTCTGAAATTGAAAAAATATCAATTATAGGGTAATAAACTAACTAGTTATTGTATTACACTGCTTGGTTTTTTTCGGGTAAGTGTCTAGGTTTTGGATCATTAGGTTTATGTATTAGGTTTCAGTTTTAGATTTTTGTATTAGGATGTATTATATTTCTTTCAATTTCTTAAACTGTATTATACTTTTATTGCTCTTTAATCACCATTAATCTTTTAACCATTATCTTTCCTATTTATAAATGCATATGTTCATCAATACATATACTTAGAATCTTTGTAAAAGCATTTAAATAAACATGAAAGCATTTAAATAAACATGTGAGATGTATAAACATTAATAATAACTAAAGCTAACATTTTAAATTTAATTTAAAATAATCTAATGATTAATACTAATCAGAAATAAACTAATTTTTTTTTATGTTACATTCCTTATTGCATAAAAAGGAAAATTTTAAGTATATTCAGTTTGTGATGCCACAATTAGCATTGCATATTTCCTACCTTTTAAAATATCTTTATCTACTCAAACTTATTTTTCTAATCATATTAATAGAATTTTATTTAAATTAAATCAATAAGTTAATCTTTATAATAGCGAGCGAAAAATAGTTTATTCTTTTCTTATCGATCAATGTAACGGCTAACTTTTTATTTCAATACTAATGTAGACTCATTAACTCACCGCCGCGCCCAATCGAAAACAAAAGTCTGTTTATATATCTTTATTAATAATTTCTTACGTCCAATATGTTTCAGTTACAGGGTTATTAAATTTCCACAATTTTGTTGGCGACTCGCGTTCGCCAAAGTATTTTCAAACGTAAAATTATTTATGGTGGGTTGATTTTGTTTTGGCTATGTTATATTTTGATAATTCTACAATTTTGGATCTACCATCCATGCTTCTCCTGTGTCCGATGGGAACAAATACATTTATTTTCAATTTCAAATTTGTGGCAACTGGAGTTGCCCTTGCGGGCCTCCCCAGTCTCAACCGTTGAAATATCATTCATGCTGTATATCATTCACGCTGTAGGCCGGGATAGTCTGGTTAGTAGGGCGCTGGACCCATGTCCGAAAGTTCGTGGGTTCGAACCCCGCCGACCGAACACTCCCCGTGTAGTTGGTGACTGATGCAATTTAAAATTCTGTGGAGTCGCAAAGTCCTCCATGTTCCCATAATAAATCAATACCACTGGGGGACCGATCGTTCTCTGATTCAGGTCAAAATTACGATCTGTGGATGAATGAATGGATGTGTGAATGGGCCCGCTTTATAAACAGGTGTGACTTATGATGTGGCAGAAGTCGAATTCTTGGCCATAGATGGCGCCACTGAAAAACAAGAATCGCACACTCTGCCTTAAATTTGCTCGCTTAAACCAAGCAGGCTGGCCCGTGTGGCAAGTGGCATTAGAACCAACCAACCAACACTCGATGTGAGAGAGTGTTTAATTTGATCCCTTTAATGGATTTCTCTTCTTTAATATGATTATATTTTTTTGAATTGTGGCCATTTTTCATAGTTAATAAATGAATTTTGTTTAAACGATTTTTATTATTTCCTGAAGGCTATTATCAATTTTTCTTCCATAATTATGTTGCGTTGGCAACAGCCAAAAATGCATGATGAATCTTCTACTACTACCTATATGCTGATACGGGGCCTCCTTGGCGAGCGGTAACGCTCGCCAAACGCTCTGTTAAGCGTGGAGGTGGCGGGTTCGAATCCTGCCGTAACCCTGGAGGTATTCTTTGTGATGTACTTCTCTATTGTGCTATCTGTTCTTCTACTTGACAAAAGTTTATAAGCCTTAATTGAGCACACAAGCCTGCAAATGTATGTTATACCCATCAAACAATAAATAAAACCAATATGCTGATATTGGCTATCACCTATACTAAACAGTTAGGTTTCTAAGCACACAGAATAGTTAGCGGAATTTTGTGTACTCAAAATACTTAAATAATTCTGTTCTCACAGACATTTAAAATATTTCTGTTTAATTCCGTAATCTAAAAAAAACACGAAATTCGATTTTTATACTTAAAAATGCAATTAAAAATTTTTGTTAAGGCTTGTACTAGCATTGTAATCTATTTACTTAAAAAAAAATTTATCAAGAAAAATGAAATAATTTATAATAAAATATACTTAAAAAACCTTGATAAGATATAAATTGACGTTTTTAAAAGTTTACAATGACATTTTTAAAAGTTTCAGCAACTAGCTTACAAAGGTAGTTGTATTCCTTAGAATCATGTGTAAATTATTTTATTTCTGATCCTTTGAAATGAAAAAAAATAAATAAATAAAAAAATGAAGAATAAATAACATTTTGAAATGTAAGGATGTAAGTTTAAAATGATAGCCATATTTATTGCGGTCATTCATAAATTGGTGTATTTAAGATGGAAAAAAAGTAAATGAATATAATAAATTGAAATGCAATTTATTACAATTATGCTGCTTTTAAATTCAGACATTAAAATAAAGCAAAAATAAATTTGTTGAAAAATTAACAAAATGCATTATATTTTATTATCAGAATAAAACACATACTCTTTTTAAATCGTTGCATTGTTATGGTAAATAATTTAAATAAATTCTTTTTTTCATCACCCACAAAGCTTCCAAGTTTAATTCAAATAATTAAGATCACAACTCAACTCAACGAATTATCCAAACTTATGTTTCCCTTAAAGACAATCTCGTTCTCCAGTTACTAAACATAGAATTCAATACTCTTTTTAGTCTTCCCAAAACAAAAGAGACACCCGTTAATAATTCAGATATCCCCCAGATGGAATACTCACGAAACATGGAACTTTTCCATCATGCATCCGCATTTGTTCCATTGCAAGTTGAAAAGTCGACAATCTTCGGGCTATACGGGTCAGGGAGAAAATGGTGTCATTTTCGTGTAAAGCTGTGCTGGACATTTGGGGCAGTTTAGAAAAGCGTCCTTTGTTGCGATAGGTTTCCTAAAGAAGCCTTTGCGCTTCGTTCTGTTTGGAAAAGCATTTATCTAAACGATCTGCGGTGTTTACGTAGGATCAATGCTTCCTAGATTCTGTCAGTCGATTTGTTGGATTTCCAGCTCTATTTCTTTTGTTCGAGGGACCATTACTAGTTTTCGTTTTGGCCGTAGTTGTCGTTACTTTGAAACTCACAGAGGCAGCTATCTATTCAGAATTCAGCCATTATATATATATATATATATATATATATATATATATATATATATATATATATATATATATATATATATATATATATATATTATATATATATATATATATATAATACAAAGAAAACAAGGGATATAAAGCAAAAAAAAGTAGCAAAAAGTAGAAAAGCTACCAAAATTAATTATAAAACTAAAACAAAATTTAATAAAACAGAAAACAAATAGCAAAAAGTATCTTATAGCCAGCTTGCACGATTATATCCGCAAATTAGACTCATTGTAATTTTGTATCAATACGGCCAAGGTAAGATGTATTGATACAATAACGTGAGAAGTACTAAAAAAAATCGATATAAAAAAATATCAGACAAAAACACAAAAATATAAGAAATCCGATATAAAAGTAAAGTTTAAGAAAATACAAAATAAAAGTACAAAAATAGCATATAAAGCTAGCAGCGAGACCAGACATCTATTTACTTACCGACATCTGTCAAAAATTATTTAATATTTTGTAACTAGTTTTACAGACAACAAAATAAGAAATTAATACCAAATAGAGGTATGCATTTTAG
Source organism: Parasteatoda lunata (assembly GCA_949128135.1). Lineage (NCBI taxonomy): Eukaryota > Metazoa > Arthropoda > Arachnida > Araneae > Theridiidae > Parasteatoda > Parasteatoda lunata. Next base: position 70,989,888 of record OX421971.1, read on the forward strand.
GGCATGTTCTTACTGAAGTACAGAATCGTATTTGAATTATCATTTCATAAAATCAAAGAAGTTAAAGCTGAATATAAGAAAATACCTAACGCTCCTCAAACCCAAAATTAGTCTTCAAATAAATTTATTAAAAAATATTAGAAAAATATAATTCAATTGATAATGCAAATTGAAGTGCAACAAAATAAAAATCCATGCAATAAAGGACATCATCTCACATGAAAGATTCCATGGTGCCCTCTGATGAAGTCCTGTATTGCACTGTTTCGTTTGTTCTATTTCAATTACACTGAGGAACAAATTTATTGTTGCATTAATAGAAGTACTTGATTTTACTTAGTTAGCGTGTTGTGATTCCAAAGATGAAATTAGTTTTGTTCTGGAAGCTACAGTTATTTTTAAAAATGATATATTTAATTTATTTAATTTCTTTTGTTTGAATGTTTGAATTTGTAAAAAATGTATGAATTTATGTATATAAATATACACTATCCTGTTCCTATGATAATTACACTTACGAAAGAAAAACATATAATTGTATTGTATCGCAAAAACTGGAATATATGTTTGCCCTCTTCCTATGACCCCGACGTAGCAGAGAAGTGGGGACATATTAACTGAAGTGAATTGTAAAAAGCCCTGATTAGGTACACATATTATTAAACTTCAAAAAATCAGTTGCTTGTTCAGTGCAATGGATTGCTGATTTGAAATCTAAATGCATTCAAAAGTGCCATGCAACAGAAAAAAAGTGTTCCCGGCTAACAATATAACAAAGTTTTTCTGCTAATAATGAAAGCCTACAATTTTGATAATTTATCTGGAACTTTTGATTTCACAATGAAGGTGGGGTATAAGCTTAATATATACCTAAGGTATACCTATTTATACCGAGGTATATACCTAAGACAGCATTCCAAAAAGTATATCCCAATTAAATTTAAATATTTAGAATATTTTCAATTAATAACACTGGATAACATATATAATTTTCTTCTTTTGCTTGAGATTTCTTTAACAGTTCTTAGACATCTTCGTATCGCTGATTTCAAATCTGCAATTGGTTTCTCTATCTAAGCTATGTTTATTTTATCGACATCTTTAGTCTTTTTTTGTCGAAATATAAAACGTTATATATAACAGGGGGTGAAGTAAATGTTAGGGAACATCATCAGTATTAAAACTGCATAGAAACCCATACCTGGAAATGTCATGTGCTGCTATAGGTGCATACCTATTTTTAAGTGTTTCTTCGTGTGCTTTTATACATGTGATAATAGGAAAGTACCTCTAAACGCGTTAGACGACATTTCCATGCGTTGGTAATTACGCAATTTTAATCCTGGTCATGTGACCTGACGTCTCTAGAGGTGTGTCGCAACATTTATGCCACTCCCTGTTACACATAAAATTTTTAAACTTATACATTTCGATAAAAGACAGACTAAATGTCATTAAAAAAAATCTGTAGTCTTAAGAACAAAACTGATTTCAGATTCGAAATCCCCGCACCTGAATCAGGTTAGATAAAGTATTTACACAAATGCAACTAGAAATCATTTCCCAAATGTAATCGCACTGTCATTGAAATATACATGCATGCATAGTGCAATATTTGTATTTTATTTTATATGCTCATGGTATAATGAACTAGATTTCTTTAAAAGATCCCTTCATCCCCACAAAAATGCGTATATTTTTTAGAAAGAAACTGCTCAGGTCACTCCCAAATATAAATAAAAGTCAATTTTGCCTTTTTTTAAATAATCGATCGACTTCCCTTTATTCAATGATACATTCACGTATATAGCCAAATATTTGCATTCATTGTAAATGCGTACAATATCCTATACTATAGTAGATTGCTTCTGCAAAACTTTACCTTTTTCTTTCTTATGGAAAGACATGAAGAAATGAAAGAAATTTTGCTGTTATCATCAGTTACGCCCAATCATCTGTCAAGAAAGTATCTTCTCTCCTTTTACTACTCCTTATTCCATCTCTTAGCTTCCTTCTAAGATACATTTCTTTGGGAATTACATTTGACGCTCGGAACGCTGCCTTTTCTTCAGTTTCTTTTTATATATTTTTTCAGACTTCCCCATCTTCAATTTCTAAGTTCGTGTTTTGCAGATAACGAAGAAGATAACTCTCTGAAATGGCGAGTAAAATTGGTGTTTCTGTCTGCTGAAGTAGAACTTTTTTTTTTTTTGCGGCCAAAGGCTTTTTGCTTCGTTTTTCCTTTCTTTGTGGTGAGTTAAAGCTAGTCTCTAGCGAGAACTGACAATTGTAATTTTTTCCTTCTTCCTGAATTGAGACTGACATGGGAGCAGATAGCAGTTAAGTTAATGCATTAGCATAGGAAATGTGTTGAAATTTATGAATTCAGTTTTCAAAACTGTGAATGAATGTCTCAAATTGCGCTGACATGTAATTTTAGAACGTACTAATATCTGTTTTTAAAATCCTTGTGTGCCTCAATATTTAATATTATTATTTCTTATTCCTTTACTTTATTTTTATTAGTATTTATTAGAATTTTTATTAGCACAAAGAACATTTATTAACTACAAAGTAACAATCAAAAAAATGAAACTAGATAGAAAACTAAAAGGTAATTTTAATTGTGCAATTTTTTTTAACGTATACAAAACTTTATTTGTCTATATATATATATATATATATATATATATATATATATATATATATATATATATATATATATATATATATATATATATATATATATATATATATATATATAAGCCTAAAATTAACTCATTTTCAAAAAGAGATAAAAAATTTAAAATTATTATTAAATCTTAAAATATTAGAATATTTAACTTAACTGCTCAAAATTATTAGAATATGATACGACACCATTTGCTTCTAATAGTCTTACGAGTAGCTCACTTAAATTGTCGATATATTGTAATCGATTATTTTAAATAGACATTTTTGTGTATTTTAATTTTGCATTTTCTTTAAAATGGGACGTTTACGTGGTATTCCAAAATCAATAAAACTATGAATTAAAGACTTGGTAGAAAGGAACAATATATAACCAACTATTGGAATTGTCCACAATCAAGTATAACAGAACTTTACAACAATATTGGAAGAAAAAAATGTTTGGAAACAATCGTTGCAATGATGGCCAAAATCCAAAAACTTTGGACAGAGATGGGAGATAATTGCCGGCTTTAGTTAAAAAAAAAAAAAAAAAAAAAAAAAAAAAAAAACATTTCCTGAGTGCACGATAAATTAAAGGAATTAAAATTTAGCGTCTAACAATGAAAGCCCGTAAGATGTCATGAAACGTCATAAATTCATTATTTTATCTTAAAATAGTCTTTAAAATTTTCTAAACTCGTTTGGGATTAGAAAAATTTAAAGTTTAAAATACGGTAGAATGATGAATTAATAACATTTTCCATAAATTATAAGGAAGAATTGGTCTAATGTAAATAGTAGATCACCGTATTTTTTTTTTTAACTTAATACAATCGATAACTTTTCAATAGACTTTTCTAATGGTAAAACCGTTTGTATTGTTTGAGGAGGTAATATCAGATTAACGTTCAGGCTTGGCAATTAGGTACTCCAGGTTCGAATCAAGGTGCTACTGATTGGTTGTTTATTGCATTTCTTTTCTTTCTTGCCCACACAGAATCAATAGTAATGTTATTTTTATTTGCTTAATGGACTTGTTTTTCCCACGAAACTTTATAACACTAAACATTTTCCACTATATCAGCATTTGGATAAAAATAATGGTTGACAAGAATAAAATAGAAAAAGTGATGTGAAACGTTTTTTTTTTTTTTTAATATAATATTGGAAATCATGAGAACATTTGTAGAATATTTAGATTTTGGAGGTGAAAATGCATAGCATTTTTGAAAGTTAAAAACTGAAAACAATTCCAGGACTGGTTTTTTTTAATAATGAACGTTCTATATTTCCTCCTTGTATTTTTTCTACTTCTACTACGAATAGATTTTTAATTTAACGTATTCAAAACTATAATTTTTATGCAATGTTTTGAAACATAATTATATATAGTGTATAAAACAATATATAAATAACTTTTAAATAACTTTTTTTTTCTACGCGTTGTAGGGACTCAATCTTAATCAGAAATCTAGGAACAAATTTTTGCCCCCCCCCCTCCTTAAATAAAAGGGACGGCTGCAAACTGGAAAATATAGTTTGGTCAAGAAAATGGTCCAAAATCTGGACCTCTTGATGTTAATTTTATTTTTCGCGTATTTCGCCATATCTCGAGATCTTTTAAAGCAAATTCAAAAGTTTTGCATACAATATGAAATTGGTTTATTCAAACAGTTCAATGTAAAAATAGCTTTTAGTATATATTTATAATTTCATTTAATAATAGTCGGAAAGCAATTTTATTGTAAAGTAAGCAATAATTTACATTATTTTGAAGATTGTTATTTTGCATAGCAAACTCAAGAATTCGTATATTAACAATAAGACTTTTTTTTACACACTGTACTTTTAAAAGTAACTGTAACGAAATAATTTATACAAAAACATATATAAAATTATAAAAATTCATAATAATATTTTATTTACATTAAAAGTATTATTTGAAAATTTGATACATTGTCAGTAATACTAATACATAACTTTCTCATTTCAAGAAAACTACAAAACACATATTTCATACCACTGTTATTGATTGAAAATCATTTTTCTAGACTCTCAAGAATTTGCAGGGGGGAAATACGAAACCATTTGCCCTTAAATATTTTTTTCTGTATTTTCTATCTCAAAGATGTATATCATCCAGAAAGATCTTTTATGTTGAATCAGTAGAAAAGTCAAAGATTTCGGAGAATGAAAGGTTGAAATGAGGTAGATTTATGCTTTTCTTCGAAATTTTCTGAAGTTCCATTTCTTTTTATTCTTTACAAAAGAATCATTACCAATAAAGCAGGTGCCTTCTTTACTAAATCGGGAAGCATAAAGTCGAAAATGTCCAATATATATTAATGTTCAAAATAGCTTTTAGACATTTTTTTAAGACAAAAGAAATTTCTCATAACCTTTTTTTCCATACTGTCACATTCTTTCGTTCAGATGATTAATTTCTTTTGTGTACTTAATTTTTCTAACTTGTTTTTTATTAAACAGTTTTTATATTTTTTAGACGCAAAGAAAACCATTAAACATTTCATTTATTGTAAAGTTATTAGTAATTAGATTACTTCGGTGATATTTTTTTCTAATTAAATGAAAAAAGCAATGCTTAAATTGTTCATTTGAAAACAACAGAACTCCTTCAAATTTCTTGCAATCATCCATTTTCAATCAATTCAGGAATTTCAAAAATATTATTCAGTGTTAGAAGCAGTACTGTAAATTGTATTTTTTTATACTTTAAAGCATCAAATTCATCAAGTTTCATTTTTGTAAAATTATTCTTAAGAGAAACGTAGCAACTTTGTTAGTCATACTAAAACTAAGAATGTACTAATTCTCTCATAATCTAAGATATTTAATTACAAAAAAAAATAATAATAAAAAATAGGTTGCGAGAATTTAAAACACTTCACAGAAATGGGAATAAAAGTTTCTTTGAATGGAAAAAAACATATATAATTTAAAGCCTCGTTCTTTTAATTTTTTAATTAACTCATTTTATGTCATTTTAGTGTAGTGATTTTTATTAATATGTGATTATATACTTATTTTAGATTATAAACAATAACATAGTGGCTATTGCCAGTTTTTTAGCAGAATGTTTTACGTATTTATTATTTTTTTAACTCAACTGTATATTTATAACTAACTAATATATAAATATTAATTTTAAAAAATTACACGTCTCCTTCTTCTATGGATTGATATCATTTTACCTTTCTTTATTTAATACGAGTAACACTAAATAACTCAGAAATTTTGCAAATTAGACTTAATTTCTACCACCTCCCACATTGTAAATTGTGAATAAATTTCGTGATTTACAAATGAATTGTTATAATGCTTTAGGTTGCTAACAATCGGTTGAAATATTTTATTGCTTGCTTCAAGATCGCGTCTCTGTACTGTTTAAAACTGTAAGAAAGAAATTTAGCTCGAATTTGGAGCTAAGCTATTCATTAGTTAAAGGGTTCATTACATTGATTGAGTTGTGATTTATGAAATGAACCATGAAACTGGGTTTAATTAGTTCGTATTGAAATACCAGATTGAAAAAAAAAAACCTACATGGTTATTTAACCATTTACAATTATCACGGTTTCAATACGATTAAAAAAGAAATCTCTTTCTTAGTTATTGAAACTAGATATTGAACGTAAGTTTTTTGTTAGACGATGGCTTTAGATCTTAATAGATGGAAAATACATTATTTTGTTTTTGTTTTCAGTTGCTTAATGGTTCTGCCATCTATACGTGAATAATAGTATCGTATTCTAATAATTCAGGATCACAAATTGGGGAGTGCAGGATATTGGGAACTGTTCATGTGTTGACAGGTGTCAATAGTTGGAATACCATTTTATTTGTGGTTATTTGCGTGCTTTGTTCTAATAATAACAATTAAATAAAATGTTATTTAACCTATTTTTGCGGAAATATCTAAAAATGTATCAAAGTATACATTAATTTTACTATTTCATATTTTGATTAAAAACTGTTAAACTCTTTAACTCTCTAGCGCGACTGTTAAACTCTTTTTTTTCCATTTATATTTTAGCAGTATATTTTCTTTTACACTTTTTAAGAATCCTTTATTTATAATATAAACTACATTAAAAAGTTTATGGAGGAGGAAATTATTAATATTAACAAAATAAAATAGACAAAAAAATCGTTCGCAATTCTTAAAGCCTATGAATAGTATCTGCATGCTCAAGATTCTAGATGAAAAAACATTGTAACCAAGAAATTTTCAAGAAAGTGTTAAGAGAAAAATATAAAAAAAGAATGTAAATTTCCTGAGATGGAAAATTCTTCGACTTCCGTGTTTCGGAGTAAGAGCATTTCTAACTATAAAAACTTGTTTTTTATAGCTTCATAACGAAAGAATCTTCGAGTATGGAAAGAAGGTTCTGAGCTCCGATCTCAAAACGGAATAAAAGAAAGAATATGTTATTTTTCCTCTTTGATGTTAGAAAAAACTTTAAAAAATTTCGTTCTTTTTGTATGCCTGCCCAAAGGCTATCTCTTCTTAGAGCTTCCAAACATTATGTTTTATCTGTGACACTTTCTGCCGAATACTGGTTATAACTTAAGGGTATTTTATGGCTTAACAAAAAATACCCAAAACTTTACGCGATTTCTACCTTTAAAATTTATGTCAGATTTTATTTGTATATTCGAATGTGGTAAATCGAAAATGAAACACAAGTATTTTTATTGTAAATATTTCTTATTCTATTGAAATTTTTTTATGAAATTTTATTTTCAAAGCTTTTTCTTAACATGAGTTATTTAAAAATTTATGTCGAAAATGAGGGCTTGTAACTACTATAAAATCAATGTGTTTAAAAACATTTAGAAGACGCAATGATTTTAAGATTTATTTGATAAATGTTGTCTATTACATATTTTGTTGAAGATTCTTGGAGTCAAAAACAAAGGACTAAAGAAATAAATTACTCATCAATACTGCTTTGTTTATTAAAACTTTTACAGTCGCCTAACAAGTCTTATAAATCTTATCAACATATTGATAATGAAATCTATTCAAATCCAGAATAAAAAAAACTGCTATAAATAAAAATAGTCTTAGCCAATAGGTTTCTGTTTTCGGTTTACTTTGTTTACTTTTACCATTTAAGCAAAAATGTTCCAATTTTGGAACATGCCTTTTTTTAAAAATTCTAAGGACTGGTAACTCTTGACTTTCATTCTTAGAATTCGAGAGCAGAAAGTTCCGATCATCCAGAATATATCAATTTAATTGGAAAATATATCTTATGGTAAATACCATTTTCTTAAATCAAGTAGCTGATATGCTTGTTAACCAAATTGGTTGTTCAATTGCCATGTTATTTATATGCATACCTGCTGTCACATTTTTCGTAAAGGATTTTTTCCCATTACGGCAAAATAAGAGTCCAGTAAAAAAAAATAGTTAATTACTTCGTAAATAAAATTATTTAAATTTTTATTGATAATTAGGATAATTTGACTGATAAATTAGAAGGTTAAAAATAGATCAAAGAGCATATTGCAAATTAGGTTAATAGGATTTAAAAGCGGAATTCACAAATGGAAAGCAAAACCTTAATTATGCTCCTCCGAAATAATTCATGTGCGCATCGTTTACAGTGAGGACAATGTATCTAACACGTAGAGATTTTGACTCGGGGTAGGGCGAAATATTATTACCCGGGCTTGCCCGTCTAGCAGAATCCTCGTGTTATCCAACATTATTTAATAGTAAATAAAAAAAATTCTTAAATTTTTAAATCTGACATTGAATGCATTTAGATCTGACCTGCATGTTCTTAAATCTGACGTAATTTTCTTTTAACAGGGATGATTGAAAGAGGCGTAATCAGATGTGGAACGTTCATAAAATGATTCTTTAAGCAATTAGATACTGCATAAATAAAAAATAAAAACTGAAAAATAATACTAGTGCTGTCTAAAAAATAACCTATACTGTAAAATAACCTACACTACTAACCAAGTACAGGAATGAAAAGCACTGGGAAAGGATTCTGCGCAGTTTTGAGTGATACCTCAGGAAAAATAAATAGTCACAATCAAGTTTTACAGTTCTGTATTTGTAATAATTTGTAATATTGTAATATTTATTGCCAAATAACCTGGAAGTTACTTGCAACTAGTTTCATTTGAATTCTGATAAATAGCAGAAGCAGTGTAGTAAAAAAAAAATTCGGATGCTGCTTTTATCCGTTTACCTGTTTTTGTATAGCTGACCTTTACTTTTTTTCATATATGATTCGCTATTTTTTATGATTCTTTGTTATATCGAATGTTTTTATTATTTCTAGTTTTAAATACTTATAAATTATTTTAGCACTAAAATTCTTAACCTTTTCCTTTGCTTTACCTGGAATTTAAACACTTAATACTAAACAAATTTTTTCTCACCTGAGTCATTATTCTGAGTCATTATTAAATTTAAGTTTTCATTTTTATATTTTCCATAATAGGATTTTTTTAATTTAAATTTTTATCTTAATAATCAAGACTAAAATATAGCGAATCAATTTTCAAATTTTAGAATAAATATGAGAACAAGTTTTCGTCATCTCAAATTTCACCAAATAGAAAAGGGATGGTCACAGGAAAAGCATTTTTCAAAGTTCTCAGGCAAAATAAATAAACACATGAATCCTCCAATTTTGTCTTTTGTATACTTTTGTACTGCTACCTTATTTACTTGTATTTCAGGAAAATCTGACAGCATTTATATTTTTATATTGAATAAAATTTATTTCATTTAATATTCTATTTGTTAGTTAAATTTCGAGTTTTGAAATGAAAATATACAAGCTAAGTAAAATATTATGTAATACTCATCATTCTAAAACAGTTTCGCGCAAACAAAAACATAGATATTTTTTTCTCTTTTTAAGTAAAAACAATAAAAAAAATATAATAAAATTTTTCTGCAAACACATATGGTTACATTATATGTAATGGTTACATTATAGTTTATTTAAACAAGGTATTTCTTAAAATGAAATGTATAATATTCTTTCTGTGAGCCTAAGACAGACTAGTGTTATTTTACAAGGCACTCTTTATTATAAAAATTCTTTTTTTAATATTAGCACTACCAGTGTTTTGCTTACTAAACATATTTAAGGAAAAACTCTAAAAGACTAATCCGAAGATAAATGCTTTTTTAAAAATTTCTTTCTTTCTTTAAAACTAAAAAGAACATACTTCAACAAGAACAAGTTAATCGTTCTTACAAGAAACAATTCATTGCAACAATTCATCCAAGAGTAATAATTAAAGTGCAATAAATATATGATAGAATTATTCAGATGAAATGAAACCGAAATTATAATAATAAAAAATAAACTATGATAATTTTAAACGCATTTCTTTAATTTCTAGTAGTGTTGTAATAAACATACGCTTTTAACTAAGTTGAAATTTCGTATACTTACTGAGTGGAAATTACTGGAAGTTAATTCTCTGAAATTTAAAAGTGCAAGAACGAAATATAATTTGCTAGAGTTATTAAAAATATGAAATTTTTTGTGTAGTTCTTTTTATTGACAACTGACATTTGAAAGTAACGTTAATAAAAGAGTAATATAATAATTTGCGTTTTATTGTAATGTTAATAAAGTGCAGTCTCTCATAACTAATTGATACGAAACTTCAACGTTGTTAATAACATTTTTCCTTATAATGACATGAATTTCTTACCACCCTTCATAGCGCAATAAAATGCATTTTCTTGCATTTGCCACTCTTGACCACTGCAGTTAGTTTTGTTTTAGCATTAGTATTTAAAATTTTTTTCGTGGACAACTTTACTTTTTCTCTTTCAAATCACAATTGTTTTCCCCATTCCGGTCTGGCAAGTCTTGAGAAAACCTGTTTTTGAGAGCTCGTAGCATGTTGACTTCGATTACTATTTTCATATTTTTGAGGCTAATAAAGTTTTATTACAACTAAATATACATTTGCACTTCATATTCTTGCAAATTATTTATTTAATATTATTCATTATTTATACTTGCATATGAAATTAATTGATGCATGTTAACCCTAGACTTATTTTTAATTGATTAATTATCTGGACTTAAGAAGCACATATATCTTTTTTTAATAAAAAAAAACCTGAATTTGGGTTATCAGTTTTATCTGGAGATAGTATTTAAAAAAATAAACAGCCAGGTGAAAATATTATCTCCTATAAACACAATCACAAATCAATGAATACAAAGAACATGTCAACATTTGAATGGCAAGATACTCTTAGTCTTATTACCATTAAATCCATTAAAGGAAATGACTTCCACTGTAGGAAGCAAATCTTAGCTCGACAACTCCCATTCCTAACTTTCTACCAATCTCTCCGGAGACTAACAAATGACTCGAAACGTCTGGATCGAAGACAAGGAGCATAGGCTCTTCGAAATAAACTTCGGCACCACCAGCCTATTGCTTCTACAAGTCCATTAACATACCTCTTTGTGGGAGTTTAGCCTAAAGATTTGATCGTGCCAGATCCCGGTCATTATCTTTATCATGTCCTTGCGCTTCGGCGCATAGCGATGAAGTTCTGGTGGCAAGAACACACTACTTTGGTGTAAGTCTAAAAGTGATGGTCTATTTAAGGGAAACCACGCTACCTGGAGCTGTTAGGCATGGTTTTAATGGATCCGGATGCAAAGTTTACATTTGAAATCGTGGTGCCAGCGTAGAGTTGGAAGACCTTTTCTAACACGCCATATCCCGATCCGAATGGAGAGAGTTTTGGATAGAAAGTGGGAAAATTGCTGGCATTATTTCTAATTGGTGCATTCAGTTATTTGCAAACTTTCAGGAGAAATCTTTGTTTGAATTACTTAAATATACAGAGAAGTAAATAAATGTTAATCATGTCTGATACTAAGTGAAACTAGTTTGGAAGGGATATTTTAATCTTAGTAAAGGTGGTTTATTTGTAATGAAAGGGAATAATATTTATTAATGAATGAGACATCTAAGGCATATTTTTAATAAAAATTCCTGGAATAGAAAGCTTCTTTTAATGGCTTTAGGATTGAGGTATAAATATTTCTGTTTTCTATTAGTTAGAAAGATTGGATCTGCAGTTTAAACATTTTTCATTTTCATGATAAAATTGACATAATTGTTTCTTTTATAACTTACTTTCTTGTATGTGCTTAACTTTATAAGTTTAGATACCCTTTAAGATCTATAACTTATAGTAAAATATTTTTAATATCAGGAGCAATTCGCACTAAACTATTCCGATTGTGAATAAAGATAAAAATCTAATATTTTTTCATTTGGGCATTTAATCTTGAATAGAAAAATTGTTTTTTTATATTCTTTGCTTGGCAATTTAACTAGATAAATAGATAATTTAATAACCACTCATAAATACAAATTTCAAATTCAGTTTTGGTCTATTTTATGGTTTAGGGACAGTTACATATTTTAATTTTATGCAGTTTTTTTTCTGTCTGATTGCGAATAAAATTATTTTTTATATTCTTACGTTTAGGACTAAGATATTTCAGGTATAGGTGCATAAATAAAAATGTTTACTTCTCTTCATTTCTTGGAAAATATACTGGATAGGACAAAACGAAAAAATAATTTTTTTTGCAAAATATTCTACCCATTTATTTTTTAAATTTAAAAAAACATTTAAATTTTTTTAATGTACAATGCAATTGTAGTAGTTGTACATTTTTTATTTTACGCAAGTACTAAAAAGGGCATTGTCCAACATTTTTAGTTAAACTGTTTTTCAATATATTTTGCATATTACGGGATTTCTAGGAATTAACTATAAATTTGCTAATTTAATTAATCTGCAAATATTTAAAGTTACAAAATAGAGTCACCTACGCTAACATCACTTCACTTACTTGCCAACTGAAATTTTCAATCAATTACTAGCAACAGCCAATCTGAATACGTTTCATTTCCGAATAAAATAGCATAAATTATGATATTTAAGGACAATTTACTCTGCGTCATCAAGCTTTTTTTAAAAGTTTCTTTTAACTCAACTGCTCCCTCTAGCAACCCTTAAAGGAAATGGTTAGTTAGTCTATTAGATATGAATAGTTGGCACTCTATGACTATAACTTCGTGTGTTTGTCATGTTTTTTATTTATTTCTGTACGATTATATAATAAACGCTGTTTATGTTTATAGTATGAAGAAATGAAATACTTCTTTGAGAGTGATTAACCTTAAAGTACTTTCCTGTGTTTTCTTGCCCCATTCCAATAAATATTATTGAATAAAAGTAAGTATGCATGAACTTATGTTACTTTTTCGAATGTTTTTCATACTGTGCATTTATAAAGAAACATAAAATTTTCTAATCCATTCTAAATTTTTTATATTAGATTTTAGTTTGACTATTTGCAAAAAAAGTATTTTTTTCACTCCTGTTCATTTTTTTCTGTCATATAATGAATTCTACGATAAACAAAGGAAAAACAAAAAATCTACATTAATAACGCTTTTCGCAATTTATTCTTCAGTTTAAAAGTAGTAAGGGAGCATGCTTATCATATAAATAAGTATTTTATACAATATTGGAATAAAATTAATTTCAGGAAAAATACTGAGGAATTAAAATGTTTAAAATAAATCGTAATTTACTTCACAAAATGTACTTTTGTCTCTACATCTACACTACATTATCTACACACGCTACATCTTTCAGGAATTAACATCTATGTATTTCACAAAACAGAAAAAGAAACAAATAACCAAATTATTACAAAAAACTTCATGAATTCAATTTAAAAAAATAAAAGAAAATGATGGACTTGTCGATCAAGCAATTCCTTAGAGAGCGTTTTCACGTTTTTTAAATCTGATTTTGGTAATTTAAAACATTGTTTGGTCTAATTAATTAGCATAAAGGTAAATTACACGAACTATTAAGATTGCATCTTAGTATTTGATAATCCTATCTTTAGATAGAAAGTGATTAAGGTATTGAATTCGTAATATTGCACTCTCTACTCCATATTTAGTATAAATTGGTCCATACTTGTGGATTATCATATGCATTAAATATTTTGCTTAATAAATGTGAAAAGTTAAAATCTTTCTTTAGGTATTCTGAAATTTTAATGCTCATTTTTTATTCCAGCATCTAAGAGCATTTTTAAAGATTGAGTATTCCGAACATTTTAAAGCATGGGAATTTTTAAACTATCTATAAATAGAACTTTTACTTTAAACCTTAATTGCCAAAATGTCTCAACAAATAGAGGGAGTCAGTTTCTGACAAATCCTTAGAATGAAAGAGTTTCTTTTTTTTTATTTATCGTCAGAAGGAAGCCAGAACGGAACCTAAAAAAAGTTTTCCACTGTGAAGTCAAGCTGAAGCCGGGAGTTCATATATCAAAGTGGATCAAGGGACTCGGACCATTATAAGAGATTTCTTCTGCGCATTCTTTTGGTATTCTTAGCGTCAATACTTCCCGCTCGGCTCTCTTTACCTAAAATTCTCAAAGAAAGACTACAAAGACCTTTCTAAATCCGACCCAAAAATGTCTGAGTAGGGTTTTTTCATGAAAGACGAGCCAACAATAAATGTGGATTTTATTTATTATTTACTTAGATATATAGGGTGAATATGTAACATTTGTCGCTGGATAAGATCTGAAATTTATCACCCAATAAACAATTTCGGAAATAAAATTCATGAAATAAGTTCAACTGGATATGTTTATAGGTGGATATATAAATTTTATTGTTCAATTTATTTGGTTAAAATGTTTATACAATGAGCGGAACTCTACTATAAGATATGCATTTTGTTTTGTATTGGTTTTAATAGCAGTTAAGATAGAAACAGTTGCAAAATTTATTTCTTTTTTAAAAAAGATCAAAGGAAAACTAGAAATACGTATACAATTAAGCAAATGCATTGTCGATAATAATTTAAAAAACATTTTTCTTTAGAACAATGATAAATTAAACTTATTTATATCTAAAAAAAATCGAAATTTTAAACTGTCAAGAGGAAAAAAATATCGTACTGAATAGTTATTGCATTACTGGTAAAATTAAAAAAATATATAATTCTTGTTAATAAACCCAAAATATGAGGTATTTAAATAATTTAGTGTCAATATTTATGCTAGTAGTTAATATAAGTTTAGTTAATATTTATGTTAATATTAAAAAGAGACGAAAATACGATCAAACACTTTTAAAAAATATAAAATTAAAATGGAAACAAAAAGCTGAAGAAAATCGTATAGACCCACTAGGAACATGGGAAATAATTACGGATTCACTCAGTATTGCCATTCAATTTCTTCTAACTCGTTGATTATCAGTTACGTTCTCCGTGACATTAGCAATGGCAACACTAAACATATCTTCGACACCAAATAATGTTAACACAAACTACATCTGTTGATGTTGAAGGAATCTTAGTTGTAAACACTTATTAGCTCCTAGTATATATATATATATATATATATATATATATATATATATATATATATATATATATATATATATATATATATATATATATATATATATATATATATATATATATATATAAGAAAAGTTTTCCTGTAATACATCCTTGATTCGTTTTTCCAGCTATTATTCATTCATTTTTTCGAGCTTTTTTTCTGTAAACCTAAGGAAATAATAGCAAGCAAATAATTTACATTGTTTTTGTACAGTATTATTCTGAAACAGTATTATTCTGGCTAACGCCACCAATTTTTAGCAAATCTGTACGTGTTATCAAACAATGCTTTGAAATAATAATAAAATTTACAAAATTACTGACTTTACAACGGAAGCTACATTGCTGGGGCATCTATCAAAAAAGTATAACAAAATACACAAGAAAAATCATCAGATTTTACAATTCACGTAAAATTTCAGTCGTATTTTCCTGCTTCTCGTCTCTCTTGCACTGTTTAAATTTTCCTTCTAAAATTATAGTAAAATAACCGGCAGCAGTTTGTCCATTCAACTAACTGTAAAGTAATGTTCTCGACCTGGAGGCTCTCTGGGCCAGGGTTTTAATAGACAGGAACAAACTATTCTTGCCCGCTTCCGAAGTGGTCACCTTAATTCGATGAAATTTTTGGAAGGTTCCACGAACTTTGAAATTTGTAACAACTGTTCTTCAGAGCAGGCTTCGCTTCACCACATCCTCGCAGGATTTAGCAGATGATCCATTGCCGGTGTTGAATTTTTTTAAGGGTGTATAACGTCATGGACCTGGTCTAGCACTGCTGGCCAATGGGGTCGTGCAACAACAGCAACAACAACCGTAAAGTTTACGGTAAAGGACATTTTTTTTATTTGTACGGTTCTGAAACCGTCAACAACTAACCATTTAATGGTACTATTCTTTCAAAACCGTAAAAATAAAATTTCACTGGACACAGGAGAGAGATTATTAGCTGTACGGTGATGCCATATATGCGTGAATTAGAATATCGTATTCTGACAATCTAGGGTTATAATTTGGGGAGTGCAGGGCACTGGAAACTCTTCATGTGTTGAAGATAATGGAGGAAATAGTGTATAGTCAACGCTGGGAGTCCAACCCCCGTTCTGTTGGTCATAAGATTGACAGATCATCTATCTCGATTATAATATATGCCCACCGGCAAGGAACTAAATGGTTTCATTAGGTGAGCCTAGTTGGTACGATAACATTCAGAATGTTTGATAATATTGGGTAAAAATAGTTAATAAACTGATTTTCTTAAAGTTAATAGTTTGAATACCATCTTATTTATAATTATTTGACTGTAATATTAATATAGTAAAATAACAATTAAATAATTTGTAATTTAATAATTTTTTCCTAGAAATTTCTTACAATGTAACCTTTGATGCTGTTGCACATATACAGTATGTGTTTCTTACTATCCAATCATTTCTTATTTACTCCACAATATTTTTTTCTTTTTGATTTTTATGGAAATAAGTGCTTTTTGTTGTTGATTTATAGAATAATTTTAGACTACTTGAGCACTTACAGAGTTGTTTTTCAGATGTCGATAATACTTGTTGATAAGTTCTTGTTGTTTTTGTAAAGCTAGGGCTTTTAAGAAATAATAGTTTTAGTTTTTCGATCAGGATGGTTCAGGTTTTATTTTCTTTCTTGCCGGGATTTAAACAAAATTTTAATTATTTAGAAATAGTATTATGTTTATGAACAGTCAGAGAGCTAAATAAATATAAGGTATTGTTGAATAATAAGGAATATAATCTAGAGGTCAGCAGATATTAAAATAGATAATTTTATAATGCTGCCAGAAAACAGTGCTCTTTAACAAGCGATTCATTCTATATATTCGTGTTGCCGCTCATCCCGTTGAAATGTTAAATTTTTTGATAATGTTATGTAATAATACTAATGTAAACTTAACATAACTTAAACTGATAATTGAATAATTTATCTTGCTACTCAGCAAAAGAATTCGTTATTTGTTTAATTTTATTCAATGCGATATTTATTCAATGTGCTTAAATCATTAACAAGTTTATTCCTAATAATTCTATTAGTAAAAAAAAAAAAAAAAAAAAAAAAAAAAAAAAAAAAAAAAAAAACCATTCATTATTTTTATTTTATCACATCATAACCAAATCCACAAATTTTATATTTACAAAAAGTATCTGCGTCGGATTTTAAATTTTAATGAATCTAAGAATATTTCCCATGAAATTACATTTTCTTTATTTTTTAACTTTCCTTTCAAAGAAGAGAGATGTTGTTTTAAATGTCTAAGCTGAATCATTTCACTTCTTTGAATTATCAGGTTAAATAGCTAGACTGCAATGAAATGTATTACAATATTGATTGCTTTATTTTCATTTCTTGTTTACGTTTTGCTATAATAATGCGCTTGAGTATATATTTTACTAAAATTGTTTATCATTTGTTTTAATCGGACATTATTTATAAACGAAAAAAAAAAATAAAATTGCTGGTAATAAGCATTTTTTCAGTCTAAGTGAAACTTATTTTAACACCAATTAATTGTAATATATTGTAAAGCTATGCAAATTGATTATCAGACACTGAGCGTTCTTCTTTATTGGGACTGCAGCTCAGGGTGGACTTTAGCCTACCGTACAATGTTTCTCCTGACAGCTCTGTCTCTTGACCTATGCCTTCCAATGCGAGATTTTTACTACTCGGTTGTCAGGTGATCTCTCAATGTGACCAAGCCATGAAGCTTTTGTGCTTTCAGGAATTTTACAATCATTCTATGCTTGATTAGAGCTTCCAGTTCATCATTAGTTCGTATTCTCCAATAATTATTAGTTAGCTGTATTGGGCAATAAATTTTTTGAAGTAACAATCATTCAAAAATTTGTAAATTATTTATTTCTTGTCAAAGTATCAAAGCCTTATGTCCCCGCGGGACAGGTGATTGTTACGTAAATTGCTAGCTTAATTGCTCTCTGGATGAATTTATTTTTTAACAAACGCTGATATGCGAAATTCATCGGTCCCCTTTCAGGATACTGAGCGGTTATATGTTTAAATTAAGAGCTTTAACATAAATAAATTGTTAACGTTTGGTTAAGAAAATATTTACAAAATAAATGAATTTAAGAGTTATTTTCTTACAAAAAACATCCTTTATCATCTAAATGTTTTATGCATTTTTTATCTCGTACATGGTTAATAACATAACGTACATGGTCTCGTACATGGTTAATGAAACAATTTTATAATAAAAAATAGAGTTACTTTATAAATTGCGTTCTTCTAATATTCGGGTATACCAAACTGGTTTTATTTACTAAATAAAGCAAATCAAAACATTCAATTGTTTTAAAAACTAAAAAAAAATTATTATTATTTTCAATTTTTAATTAAACAATAATTTAAAAAAAATTTATTTATTAATGCATATAATAAAGGTAGTTTTGTGGATTCTAACAACTTAAATATTTATAGATGTATAGGATATATTATTGTATTAATACATATGATAAAACAACACCCATCAAACCGTAGTACAATCAGTTAACAAGTTCGATAAAATATATCTCTGACCATTACTTAGAAGTAACTCAACCATACTATCATGTGACCGGTCAATTTCACGCGTCCAGCCAACACTATTTATTCGAAGAGACGGAAAGCAAGAAAGGTAGAAAAAGAGGCTCCATTCTTTGGGGTCTGTTTACTGCAAGAAGTGGAAAATAAATTGTTCTGATAGTTCTAAGAAAACAATTCTTTTATTTTAACTGTGCCAGAATCTAAACCATTACCGGAAAGAAAAAGGTTTAATCAATTCAGGGAGAATAAATCAAATTTATTTTACGCGATTTAATTGGGTTTTTTTTTACCAAAGGTTGTTTTTCCCAGCACCTTCAAAGAATGAAAAGTTGGAATTGTTTCTAAACTTTATATTTAATATCCTTTCTATCCAAATAGAAAAGAAAATTTTGTTTAAGCTCTAGAAAAAAAAATATATAACGTAGCTTTTATAAACAATCAAGCATTTTTTTGGTGATTCGATATTTATTTTATAACCATGCGTCGCACATAACATTGTAATTTAATATTGTGCAATGTACAAAATATACAACATTGTACGTATAACATATAAATTACGGTGGGTATAACATAGATGTTGAGAGGTTTTTTTTGATATATTTAGACTATGTGTAGGGAGTATGTTACGCTGAAATGAAATGCTGTTGTTCATTACTAAAATTTTGAGTGTAAGTAACGGAAAATAAATTGTTAGGATAGTTATAATTAAAAAAAAGTATTTTATTTCTGCTGTGAATGTAGGATTTTAGTAGTATTAACGCATGCTGATATGTTTACGCATTAGAAAATAAATAGAATTATTTTTTAGATTCTGATTATATTCCAGTTTCTGAGAAATTTTAAGCTATATTTGAAAGTGAAACATTTGAAAAAAGAAATTTCTATATTTAATTTTCTAATAACTATATTGATTCATGATTTTAGTCAAACTCATAAAATTTATATAAATAATTATTTTTTATGGAAAACAAAGCATCTTGTTATAAAATATATAAATTGGTAAAAAAACTGGTTTTCTTCAATAAAAAAATTGTTATAATGAAAACATTCAGGGAGTTTAAAATTCCTAAATTTTCATCTTTCAAGTTAATTGTTTGATATTATATCGTTTATCATCAACTAACATGTTACTTAGTATGTCTAATAGAAGAAAAAAATGAATAAATTATTTCAAACCATGAAATAAATTTAGATATGTATTAGGGTTTTGTAAGTTTCGCATATATAATTTTATTTAACCCTATTTTTAAACTAGGTCCCCTTTAAACAAATGATTTTTAAATCAGGTTAAAACCTTCCATTATTTGAGTCATCAATACACTTTTTTACTGACTGATTATATTGATAATAAAAATAATAAGTTCTGTATTATTGTTAAACAAAATTTTATATAAGTTAAAGGATCGTAATTTAACTGGCAAATTTATTAGAGAATGCATTATTTAAAATTTAAATCAAAATGTTATTGGCTGCAAAAAACAGAGCAAAAATATTCTTAAAAATTATTTTTTTTACTCTCATTAAACTTTACGATGATTTAATTTTTCTTTAGTTTGATTACAAGAAATAAAAAAAACTAAATTCATTTGCTATTCTATGAGATAAAAGCGTATAAAAGTCATCATTCAATTCTGCCTAGGGAACTGCGCTTTGTGAACCCTCAATAATGGCACTCAAATATTAGTAATTAGAGCTAAAACGTAAGAGATTGTTTTTAATACCTCTTGTAAGAACAATTCGACACAAAGAGTTTTGTTTAATTAAACAAACAAAACAGCTACACAAAATATTTTTTAAATTTTTTTTTAAAATTAGCTTCACTATGTAGGTATAAGTAAATAAGAAACAATACTGCCTAGGGAACTGAGATTCGTGAACTTTCAATAATGATGCACAAATCTTTAATTAAAGTTCATAAGTACACAATTACCTTCGTTGCATCTTTCAAACTTTCCAATTATTTTTAATGTGTTTTTTTTCCTTATTTTAATTAATCCCATCACACAATATATGTAAATTCAAGTAGAAACATATCATTGATCATATATTATACATATGCTTAAAAATTTGAAAAGTGGAAAGGGTGCGTTTTCAAGCATGGTTGCTAAAATATTGTATTTATCTGAACTTTGGAAAAATTAAATCCTTTTCCTGGTGATTAAACAATATATCTTATTAGATTTTTTAATCTTTTTTAAATATCTTTCAACCGTGAGTAATTTCTTGATTAAATATTCACACGTAGTGAATTAATAAGGTTATAAGTGTTCAGTCAAGCATTTAAAAAAAGTATAAGTATGTCACGAAAGATTAGTACATTATTTTTCCTTAAATAAGGGGAATTAATAAACTTTAAATTTAAGCAGTATTTCAATATTGCTTCGAAATTTGTTAACTTTTCTTGGGGATAAAGAAATGTATCAAAACAGTTGAGATAGTGTAATTTCTGATGTGATATCTTTTTAAGATTTAAATCTAGATGCAACTGGGATACCATTATAAGCATTACATATTTTTTAGCTTTGCATTTTATTTATAAATTTATTCATTCCCGCTTTAAATAAATAATTCAATTAGTTAATTTTAAATCAATTTCAAAAATAGCAATTCAAATATTAATATTTAATTCAAATATTGAATTTTATACTTTTGACTGTCATTATAAAAAACATTTTAATTTGACATGGTTTTCGGTGCAAAACTGTGACAGGCTCTTGGTTTGATACTAACCGGCGGGCAGCAAATGTCTCTGCCCTATTTTTTCACAAACATATGATTATTTTTTAAATCAGAATTTGGAATTTTATTACACTATTCGAATTTTCATTCTAAAATAACGGTAAAATGACGGACAGCAGTCTGTTCCTTCCAATTTACTGTAAAGTTCACGGTAAAGAAGATTTTATATCGTTACGGTTTAGAAACCATTTATATCTAGTGTAGTTTTTAAAAAAAACTATATGGCTTTTTAACCATTAACAAGCATCATTTTTTCAAAATATTTAAAAATGAAATAATAATGGACATTGGAGCTAGGCTTTTCGTTAGGTAATGAGCATTAAAAATAGGAGTGAAGGACACTGGAAACTCCGTGTTGAAAGGAATGGAAGAAATGTTGTGGTTTCACCACTGAGATTCAAACTTTTATTACGATGGTCATGGTATATATATATATATATTAGCTCTGTCGGCAGTAATATATACATAAGAAAAACTGCAGGGGACTCATTGCCTTCAATAAGTGGGCGTATTTGGTGTGATAAAATTCTGCTTGTTTAACCGTATAAGATAAATGCTGTTAATAAACGGGTTTCTTTACACAGTAAGCAGTTAGAATATCTCCATTCCATTAAGCTGCTGGCATCACTCATATATCAAAAGAATTTAAAAAATTTTGCCACTCAGGCTTGCGATGGCAAGCCTTGGAGTGTTCTTTTAACAAACTCAGCTTTTATTCCTGACCACCCACGATCAGTTGCTTCTTTTAGACTATTAACGGGGCATGACTGTCTGCAGAATCATTTATTTCGCATTGGACTAGCCGATTCACTTTTCTGTGTTTTATGTGATAGTGGAAGGCCAATGACGGCAGAACATTTGGACGAGAGTGAAGCACTGACAGATTTTTCTTGCATATTTCAACGCTATTGGCAAGCAAGAAGTTTAATGGCCTAACGGCTAATGTAACTTGCATTTGACAAATAAAACAATTTGAATATCATCTTATTTATGTTTATTTGACTGTTTTGTTTGAATATTGCTAAATTACAATTGAATTAATTGTGATTTGACCATTGTTTTTGTTCTCTAACAATACAGACTGTTATCTATCAACTCTAAAAAAAACTCCGATTTTAATAAAAATCATATTGCTGGTGAAATATTAAGCAACATTGATACTTTAATAATTAAGAATTTAAATTAGAAACAATAATTTAAATTAGAAGGAAATAGAAATGAAACTAAATCAACTACAGTTAACATCGTGCATTAATTTATTTTTATAAAACTTGTAATCAGCAAGCTTTCAACTACCTTCCTTGGAGGAAACTTCTTCTGGAAATTCTTTATAGACAAAGAGATTTCCTCTTTTAAAAAGGGAAAACTCTTTTCAATTGGGCTAAATCATGTATTCAATTTTCCAATTTGTCGATATGTTTATGTTTAATCTTGGTTTGTCTAATTGTAATTGCTTAGTCTTGAAAGCAATCTTAAAATTTTTATGTATCCAAACATTATATTTTTAATATAATTTTTTTGTTCGCGACAAACTAACAGTACATACAAAATAAATTATTTGAGAAATAAATTTTATAAATTTCAATGTTTGTATAAAAGTCTTTTATTATAATAGCATTAGTTTAAATTTGGTTTTTTCTTGGGACCGAGTTCTGGAACTGCAAATAAAGTTAAAAAAAATATTGATTTTTTCCCCTAAATGCAAAACTGTATAAAGATTTCATTAGCATTTTGATTCCCAAAAACGCTCTGTAGGAAAATAGGTTTTATTTTTCTATTCAAATTTTTTTTTATTGGAATTTCATTAAATTCTACTCATATTGAATATTTAAAGGGAATAAGAAAGCTTTCAAAATGGGAAGGAATGTTTTTCTAAGATTCTCTTGGCGATAAGAATCTGTTTCTCATTCAGTAAATTGAGTTCGAGTAATTGCAAAAGGCGACTTTGAAATTAGTTTTGCGCTTTGAAGATTGTTTTCTTTTATATTTTTAAGCATTATAATAATTTAAATTTTTCGAAAGGTGTTCGCAGACAAAATTATTAAGTAAAACTGTAAATGATTTTACTATTACGCAAGAAATGTAAAAAAAATAAGGTTCCTGAGAAGATAATTGAATTTAAGAAGATGCAAAATTTCTTGAAAAGAAATTCGATTTCGATGTAAAAGACGGATTTTATTTTCTATGAATTAAAATGTGAAAATATTTGTATTTTTAATGATTTAAGAATTGTTACAAGGAAATACTACGTATATATATATATATATATATATATATATATATATATAGATAGATAGATAGATAGATAGATAGATAGATAGATTAACGAAGAAAGTTAAGTAAAATAAGAATTTTTTTTATTTACTGTGCATAAGCTGTAAGTACAAAGAAACTATGAAAAAAGTTAAAAATACAAAGGAAAATTATATACAAGGAAATATACAAAGTTAAAGAAAACACAAGTAATATACACAGAAATCATAAAAATTTTTAAAGAGAAGAAAGAAAATTATAAATAAAATATATTTAAAAAATATATAAAAATTAAAAATCAGGAATGATACTAATTTAATAATTCTCTTTCGTATTTTTTCATGAGTTTTTAATTAAATTTTTTATTAAAAAATATTACTTTTAATAAAGGAATTCTTTATGTATAAAAAACTATCGGTGTAAATTTAGAAAAAAATTAATTTTTCTTCGGGATCTCGGACTAGAGGAAGACCTCAAACTAGATGGCTGGATGACACGGCTAAAGATCAAAAAGTATTAAAGATAAACAACTGGAAGAAAGTTGCCATGGACAGGAGGCGTTGGACGCTACGTGTGGTTGAGGCAGGCAAGGCTTGTAAGGGGCTGTCGTGCTTAAGAAGAAGAAGTTTAGATAATAATTTATTTGCTTAAAAAATCATATTTCTATTACAACTGTATAGTGGAAACCAAGTTTTTTTTCATATTTCATTGTCTTACATTAAGTGAAATTATATTTATGCATAAATAATATTTAATTCAAACATATAGTAGTTATTTCTTTTGTATAAATTGCATTTAATGATGTTTCTCGGCATGGGTTAAACAATCCACGCTAAATTGAGAAAAATGATTTTTTATGAAGTAACTAGCAATGAATTACGAACAAATTTAAAACTCAACTTAGCTGATATAATTCCGTTACAGATTGATAATTGAAATTGTAAAATTGCACATAATTTTAAAGGTACATAATTTTAAAGAAAATTTTCATTTTTATATTATTGTATGTTTTTATAATGTATGAATCAAATAGATGTTTTGTGATTTTGATGTGATTTTGATTTAACTTTCACATCCATTTCTAGTAAACTTTTAATTATTAGTGTTTATAAAAAGAAACTAATATTTACTTAAAATATGTGGTTTATTGTTATTATTTTCTTTTGCAATATTTAGAAAACCCCGAAAGTGGTTCGAGAAGATGAGAACTCTATGTATAGAAATGTAAATTCAAAAATCAACTTCTATTACTTATTTTACGTTTCGTGATATTCATGAATATGACTACAACAATTCGGTGGGCAATTTTCTTCTCTCGCCAAAAATATCATGCTCTGAAAGTGCCTTCAAGTCGGGATTTTTGAATATCAAATATCATTTATTCAAGCTTCGAAATTCTTTTTTACTCTACCATAAAATGGTGCAAGCCCCGGTCTTAAAACGAAAAAGAAAGGATAGTATTATCGCTCAGTATTAGATGCAACATATTTATGGAAAAAGGGCATTTTCAAAACTGCTGCTGTCGGCGAATTTTCTGTTTGGATGAAAATTTGCTTAAACATGTTTACGTATAGACTTTTATTCACTTAAGCAAAATCTTTTTCAACAGAAATTTCAAAATAAAAGAAAGAAATGGACGGATCTAAATATATTTTCTCGTCAAAGCATAGTGCTATGAATATAGTATGTCCTCATTCTGATGACTTCAATTTGTGGTATAAGACCATGATATTTATGTGCTCTCGAAATTCAAATTAAAATAGCAGACTGATGGTTATCAGATTTTTTTATTCATATCGTAAACTAAGTGTTCAACTAGAAGTTGTGATGATTTTTTCTAATAAATTCTCGTATATATTCTTTCATGCAACGAAAGTATCTACTTGAACTAATTAATGCTGGGGACAGACAAAGGGCCGCGGTGGCTCAGGAGATAGCATGTTAACCTCTAAATGAGGTGACCCTGGTTCAAATCGCAGCGGTGGCTGGTTGATACAAATTCTGCCCCCAGTTCGCATCAGCCATAGTGCTGATATTAAATATTCTCAGTGGTAGATGAATAATGTGTTATCCCCTCTCCGTTTTGTTAGCCGTGTGATGTTTTTGTTGTTTTTCTTTTTCATGAAACGCATATGTGGGTTAGCTCAATCAAAAAGTCCTCCAGTTTGGCCCAACGCCTAATCTAGGAGTTCCCTTGTCTTCTGTATTGGGTTCAGAATTATAAGGATATGTAGTTGAACATTGACAGTTGTAAACTCACAATTTGGTTGACTGTTTAACACAGGCTAAATAATAATAAAAATAAAAATTAAAAGCAGATTGAAAG
The DNA here is from genome assembly GCA_949128135.1 of Parasteatoda lunata. Lineage (NCBI taxonomy): Eukaryota > Metazoa > Arthropoda > Arachnida > Araneae > Theridiidae > Parasteatoda > Parasteatoda lunata. The sequence goes on from OX421971.1 coordinate 71,015,948, forward strand.
CATTAAGAAAAGGGAAGTTTTAAAGAAGTGCTCTAAGAAAATTATGGAAATTTTAGTTTCATTAAAAAGCTTTTGTGTATGCAATTTTTATAGCAAGCACAATGTTGGAAATAATGCAAACATTGCGAAATGTTAAAAATAATGCGAAACCATTTATCTTTAAAAGAAATGGATAATTTATTACTGAAGCTATTGTAAAAATGCATCTATTTCTTAAAAGTTAAAGAAATCCTGCAAAAAACATTAATATTTTTGGTGGGGGGGGGGAGAATTTTACAAGTAGGGATGTCAAACATTAATAAATTTTTTTAGAGACTCTTACATAATCATAATTTATTTACATTTTAAATAATGATGATTTTTTTAAGTGTAACATTTGACATTAAAAAATGAAAAGTTTTTACCCCGATATCTGAGGAGAAAAAATTATTTCGTTTGCTTATATCATCTGTGAATGAAACTTGAGTACCGTAGGAAATTTGTAAGATCTACGTGTTACTACTACTTAGTGGTAATCACTCTATTTATGTGATCCCTCTATTTATCTCTACTTAATGTTTTCATCTTTTCCTTGTCTTTATCTGTGAATTTTAAGTTATAAAATAAAAATAAAAGTATTTGAAAGAAAATGTTAACAATTATTATTATATAAGAAACTACCAAACTTGACTAACTTTAAATTGTCTGAGGAATTTTTGATACTTTCTACATTATGGTTTGAAAATAGCCATAATCATTCAAGTTTGTTTCAATTTTTTTAATAAGAATTTTTGCTGTGTAGGCTGTCTACCATTTAAAATATCGAAACATAAATTATACGAATATGTGGGTTAAATTTATACCAGGATCAAAATTTTTAAATTGTAAGCATATTTTCCCAAATATTGGTATTCAAAAACGATATTTTTTTTTTAGTTTCTTTTATCAATTTTTAAATAAAAATTATAAATTGATCATTGTTGTTATAAAAAAGTCGTAAACATAATTTTAAACAATTTTATTTAAAATTAATACGTTTAAAAAAATGTAGATATTTATTTATTATTATTAACATGACACGGTATTAAATAAAAAAATAACAATATAAAGTAAATGTATTCTCTTTTTAATAAAAATCTTTTTTTTTCTATTTTACAGTTTAGAATTCTTTTCTTTTCCACTTTTAATATAAAAAACAATGCAGAATTGTACTTTTAAATGTTTATTTAAATATCCAACTGGAAAAGAAATATTTGATGAAAATATGAAAAAAAAAATAGCGTTTATTTCAATTTTTAATGTAAAAGTTTTTATTGCTTTCTCGTACTAATGTTTTTAGCATTTTTTTATTTTTAAATTACGAAAGCTTTTTAATGAAAAAATAGATTCTTTTGTTTAAAAAGCGAAATTTGCTTCAGATTCGTCCAATTTAGTTTTTAATACGTCTGAGTAATTGGGTACTTTTTAAGATAATGTTCATTTGTTTTAATGAGTCGTTTTGTGTTTTTTTCATTGAAATGCATTTATGATTGTTTGGAGATAGAGTATTATTTTCAGAGTGAAATACTGTCTTTGTATTTTTGTTAATCTAATCTATTGTTTCAAATTTGATATCTGATTATAATTATTTCAAACTTTTGTTAATGTTTTGATCTAAGTTTCTTTTTTTAACATTCAGTTTTGCAGATATTTTATCTTATAATTGGAAGTACTTAAGTAGAACTAAAATTATTTTCCGTTTAACAAATTTACATGCTATTTTATTTGCGCGTCAGAGTGCATTTACTGCTGTTTGGTTTATCACACCATTCTGAATGCAAGATAATTAGGTTTGAAATATTTTTTGCAATGAATAATTTGTTTGTATGTTTTCTTATAACTTTTCAGATTGATATTATACCGCATTTATAGTATATTTAAAATATTTATTTCTTACTAACACATTTTTGACCAAGCATAGAAATTTTATCGATTGGGGTATCATTTTCATTTTTTTAATATCTTACTCAAGTCAAAAAAGTAGAGTTAATTTTTTTTTCTAAATTCGAGTTAAAATTTAATTAGAATTAAATGCGAATTAAGGATTTTTTCTATTGACTATATTTTCTGCAATTGAATTACCGATATTCTATAGATGTCTTAAAAATTCTTTATGTAAGTAGAAAAATAAAATTATCAAAACATGCATACGTCACGGGGTTAATAAGAAATATTTATTGAAATTGTGCAATTTAAAAGGGGTTAATACATAAATTAAATTAATTTAAATTTTTTATGTAAATGGATGAAGAATTCAAATATATTTTTATTTAGTTAACCTCATAAAAATTCCAGTTAAGAAATTGTTTTCTATTTTGAATCTGCTTCACTGTGCTGTATCTGATAGCCTATATCATAAATAATAAATAATCTACATAACAACATTTTTTTTTTGTATCTTTTGACAGATTGAAAATTCAAAAGCTACCCAAGCATCAGATGATGGGCAACTAAAACAATTTGTGTCATATGAAGTACATGAAAGAAATTACTATGTTTGTCAAGCACTCTGTAAGCATGAAATAATAATGACTAAACTTAGTACTAAATGCCTGTAGGTAAAATCAATTTTATTTATCTTCATAAAAAATAATTAATATTGACTGTCCCCTCTTTCGCAAAATTGCTTTGATATTGCAAGTCGGAAATAACTTAAAATTTAGACAATTAGCTATGCCTTATTCTGCATCAGGTTGTCTTTCGCCCAAGTCAAAGTTTAAACTACGTCAGTGTTTCACTATCATTCAATCAATTCCAGTTTCCACTATTCCTATTAAATGATTCGTATTCATATCCCAATATAAACGTACTGCTATTGATTGCAAATGAAATTGATTGATGGGTTTCCAGTGAACAGGAACGTCATTGTAGACATCTCTACGCATGTCACATGAGTTTTCTATACTGTTTGTTGCAATATACTATTGTTGTTGCAATATACTGGCTTTCACATATACAGATGCAAATATACGTTTAGACAAACATTAGGTTTTTTTTCACCATCTGTATCAGACTTAGAGATACACATTTATGTTTCATTTAACACATTTAACAAATTTGTTAATTAACCCCCATTTAACAAATTTAAATATACATGATCTTCGAGCAAATCTAACATATTATCACCAAATTAACAAATTATCTAACAAATTAAATAATGATCTTCAAAGTTACTGAGTCATCCGTCAGGTGTGTTATGCCGCAAAAAAGCATGACTTATGAAATCTTTCAGGTTAAATACTATATTTTATGATAAAAGATCTATTTTTCATAATGTTAATAAAGGAGAAGACAAGTCCTCTCCATTTTTACCAGTTTTAAAATTTCAAAAGACATAAAAAATAATGTTGCAAATAAGTTTGAATATTTTTTCTTTTAAAATCATAACTTTTACATTTATATACGAGAGTAATTCACTTTAAATATTTGAATCGATATTAAACATTTCAAAATAATACTTGTATTTTTACAGTTACTTTATATTTATATAGACCTTTAAAAACTGTGATGTCATATATCTTAGATTTGATTAACAAGTGATATACATCTTAATTTTATTTGATCTCTTAATTATTTCTAATTCTAAGCCAGGAGTTGAAAATTTCATTGTTTCATCAAAATAAAGAAAAAAATGTTTGCATGTTTTAGAAAACAAAAGTGGAGAAATGTTACTAAATTGAGGAAACTAAAAATATGTTCTCTGTTCTGCTTCTTATATCCTAATTATCAAAAGAAGTCAGTAACAAGAACAATTAAAAATAACAAATATAAAGTAAGTAAATTCTTGTTCCCATTATACACATAGATTTAGTTGAATATATATATATAATATATATATATATATAATATATATATAATATATATATATAATATATATATATATATAATATATAATATATATATATGTATATATATATATATATATATATATATATATATATATATATATATATATATATATATATATATATATATATATATATATATATACATTTATATATATAATATATGTATATATATATATATTAAATATTAGAGAATTCTCCTTAAGATTTAAAAAGAAGGTGTAAAAACTTCCTCATTTGGTTATCAAAGTGTACGCAATGTAATGATATTGATCACCCAATCATGTCTCAATCTGAATCGAGACTAGAATGTATCTTTGGCAAAAAAAAAAAGGCGAAATGTTAGCATGTTTGAAAAAGCCACAGTGAAAATGCATGAAAATGTAGATATTCCTAGACTCCCTCTTTTCTCTTAATGACTCTAGGCAGATGCAAAAAACCTAAAAGCAGGAGAAAATATTTAATGAGACAAATCTTGATTTTAATATAGATCAAGGTTAGGTTCCTAAATTGTAAACAATCTAAACTCTCAATCTCCAACTTACAGATGATTGCCCCATCATATTTATGTCGTAGTCTTAATAATTGCTTATGTATGATCTAAATACACATGAATCTGGCTTTTTTAAAACTAAGTTGAATAGCATGTTCAGAAAACTTCGAAAACACTGGCTACGAGATTTCTAATAGAACATTTAAAAATTTCCCTCTTATCCTCTTATTCATTAAAGAAAAATTATTTCTTTTAGAGAGACTCAGCGAGGGATTTCTTTTCTAGGAATATTAAATTGGAAAGGTAGATGAAAGTGTTCAAATACTTGCGACGAAACTTTATTGCCATTTTTTTTTCAGTTTTTTTGAGGACTATGATCATCTTATTTCTATACGAGGAAAAGAAATCTGGTAAAATTATCCTACTTTATGGTAATGAGATTTCTGGTAGAAAAAATAAAACTATAATTCTTGTTTTAAAATCAAAATGTTTTGTAGTTTAACCTTTCATTTCGTAACGGTCATTTGAAAATTTTGGTTTTCGAAATTATTGTTCTTATTACCACGCATTTAGTTAGAAATACAAAACTGTTAAGTAAATCAATTGACTTAATAGTTTTATATCATGCCAATTGTCTAAAATATGTTAAAATTACTATAATTTACCACATTTACTTAATTAATAATGCGTTAAAAAGCAGTATTTGTTGTTATTTTTACCACAATTATTACCAAAGCATTTAGGTTGAAAAAGCAGTTATTTTGGATTCCCAAAACTCCTTAATAGGGTGAATTTTATCATATTATGGCTTTATTAAAAGTATAGTTATGACTATACTTTTTTATCAGTGTATAATACTTAATATTCAAACTTATTATGCTTGCAATATCATACTATGGCAGTGTTTATGATTTATGAGAGCATTTTAAAGTGTGTTTAAATAAGAAATGTTTCTTTTTTTAACTTTTGTTTTTATTTAACTTTAGTTTTTATTTAACTTTTGTTTTTAAAAAAGAAATTAAATGCGAGAATTCCTCCTAAGGTTTTCGAATAGTTTAAAAAAATTAAATATTAATATAAAATTTTTAAAAAACTAGTTTATTTGTTTATTTATAAAAATCTTAGTTTATTTATAAAACTAGCAAAAAAATATATTAGCATTATTATCATTTTTTTTAAATAAATGGCCTTTTTAGGTAAAAATAAAGCATTATTTGCATTCACGTTAAACAATGTAAAAAAAAAATAAATTTCATCACATTAGGCAAACAAAAATATAATTTTAAGAATTTATCAACTATTTTTGAACTATTATCTTGAAATCTAGAACATATACTACTGAGTTAGGCATCAATGTAGTTAAAAAATCAAAATTTAAAAATTTCCACACTTCTCTTTGCAAAACAAACATGCATAAGAAACGAAATTCTGCATTTTTCTCTTAGTCTATAGTTCAAAACATGTCTGCTATATTTATCGATACTTTAAAAAAATTTTAGACAATTATTTTAAAAGCAACAAAAGAGATACCTAGTTAAGGTGGTATAAAAAGTGAAAAGAAATCTGATTTTGAGATAAACTCAATTAAAGACTTAAAATTATTAGTCTATCCACTTTTATGATCTTGCACAAAAATTAAGCTGACTTAGTAATTGATCGGTGTACAAACAAAAGTAAAGTATTTCTTAAAATTCAAGAGTACAGGAATTATAAAGTTTGCCCAAAATCAAGTTTTTAGCATTAGTCAGATACCTTAATAATAAAAAATGATCCAATTCAAGCAATGTATCAGTATGTTCTAAAAAATAAATCATTTAATAGAAATCTTGGTATGGCTATCAAATTGTATACAATCTAAATGCAATTGATCACCCAATCATCTCTCAATCTGAGCCGGGATAAGAAGATATCTTTGTCACGTCAGAAGAAAGAAAAACTTCAGCATGCTTGAGAAAACCACAGTGCAGCATTGTTGCTGATGCGGATAAATGAATGAAGATACAAAGATGCTCCCAGTTCCGCCTCGTATCTCTTAATGATCCTAGGTAGGCGGGCACCAAGAAAGATAAAAACAAGAAAATATTCGGTGAGAAGAAAAAGAAGACTATCACGAGACATCCTTTTTTTTTCCTGCATGTTCTACTAGATGAGATAACTAGCTGATAAACGTTGGGTGGAGGGTACTATTAGAACAAATTAGGATTTTGGGCAGGAGTAATCGACTAATATTTGTTTCGGAAATGAAGTTCGTTTTTCTTTTTCGTTTTTGGAAAGTTACTGAATTAATTAAATTTCAAGCGAAATACTTTATTTGAATTGAAGGATGAGAAGTAGGTTTACGATTGATATCGTATTAGGAATTACATTGTCTCTAAATTAAATTCCTTGATTGTCTAATATGCTGGTTTGAGTGGCGTAACGAATAAGGACTAACAAAGAGTAACGATATGATAAGGAAAGAAAAGAAATAACAGCGAAAATATTGCTTTTTTAGATAAAATAATTTCAAAATTATTTTACATTTTTCTAGAGAAAAAAAAATCCTAATAAAGCATAAAAAATATTTTCCTTTCTGGTAATTGTTTTAACGCCAGATAAACATTTAGTATAAGCAATGATTCCCAGCCCTGGAATTGTGTGATAAGAATTGAAACACACGATCGACTTTTTAAAGACCCATTTTTTATTTAAAATTTTAATATAGTATTTTAATACCTCAAGTTATTTTAACGATTAATATTCTTTAATGTCCAATGCAAAATTTGAATCATATCCATTTTAAAAAATTCCTTCCTTTTTAATGTACGCCTTATTTTTATTTTATATAAGTACTGGTAATTTCAGTATCAAATTTAAACAATAACTTCATTACTTCAAATTATTTCTGAATCAAATTTCCTGTTAGAAAGATTTGGTTAACCTAAAATAAGGTATTTACTGAGAAAAATTTAAGATTTATATCAAACTATTATAAAATCAAATTAAAGACTTTTAAACTTAGAATTCATTTTACATTCGAAAAGAATCAAACTATCAAATGATAGTAATAAATCTTAAAGAATTGTTTCATTGCTACTTTTTTTTCAAATTCAACTTCTGATTTCTTTGCAATTCCAACTGCATTATAATTATTATTAGTATTATTAGTATTAGCTCTATATTAATATTAGCTATATATTATTATGTTATCGCTAAAATTTAGTTGAATTATATCAAATTTAAATTAGGCATTATAATACGCATTAATACACATTAGTCATTCAAGTAAAATGTGTATAGTCATATGAATTAGGCATTATATAAAATACCTCATAAGGGAACTCCAAATTGTAACATGACATAATTTGACTATTCTGTCTTACTATTATATGTGACGAGCACTGCACAAATCAAGTCAGTTTGGTGACTTAATTAAATTTTCTTTAATAAATTTCTTAATTAATGAAGATTGTGACCTCTAACAACAATTATCTATTAATAAAAATTTACACTATAAAGACAGTGGCTTATATGTCAATCCATATGTTACCTAAGAATGATTATCATTGAATGCGTTATAAAAAATCAAAAAGTTTTCTTTTTTATCACCAACGATATGGTAGTTTTCTAGAGAGTTTATGGTTTCCGTACGATTCTAATGTTAGTTGAAAACACTTTCGTTCGTATGCAAATGATATGATTACGAATGCGTTACAATTACTTAATTATGTTCGTAATAGTATTTTATGTTCTACAGGTGTTTAATTATCCTTGTGTCTTTATACTTTCCTGCAATATTTTTATTGTTTTTATCCTCTAGCTTTAACTTATTGCATAAAATTAAAAAGAAAAAAGGTTTGAGAATAAAATGGTTCTTATGCTGTGAACACAATTATTTTTATATTAATAACTAAAAAGCACGACTAACTTTAAAATAAATGCAATAGATATTTTTGATATTTCCGTCCTTAGGGTTTGAAATAGTAATTATCATTCATGTTCATTTCAGATCTGTTTCTTCTAAATGCGAATCTTTTTGTGTGGGCGTTTAACATTTAATATAACAAATTGAAAGCATTCGAATGTGTGGGATGAAATTAAACTAGTCGTTTTCCTCAAATCTTGTGAAAAAGTACCTTATAACAGAAGTATTTGTGTTGATTTAAGAAACGAGAATTAAATATACATTTTGTAAGAATATATCATATTTTTAAACTCAAAATAATATTATTATGAGTTTTGCTCTTGCTTTTTGTTTTTATTATTCTTTCGACTCCTATAATTTTATATTTAAAACGCAATCAAATATGTGCAGTAAGGAAACTAAAGAAAGAAAATACTATAACTTTTCATTCATTAGAGCTTCTAGTTCCTAAGAAAAAATTTGAATTTTCTTTTTTTTTCCCCTTTTCCAAATAAAACTCAAGGTAATAAAATAATCCAAAAATCATAAAACAAAGGTTGGAGGTGCCCTCAGAAAGAATTAACTTTTAAATTCAGTTATAAAGAAACGTTAACTGTTGTTCAAATAATTATTTTTCTCAGATGTTTTTCTCGGATAACTAATCAGAACAGTGTTTATCAGATTTAGTAAAATACAGTGAAAATAAGGGCAAATTGTGACTCTAATTACAATCTAAAATATATTTTGGTATTTTTAATTATAAAAAACGGTCTAATATTTACTAAGATTATCTGTCAGATTAACGGAATTGCATATGCTACAAAATAGAAAAATAAAATAGTTTGAATTTTTTTTTCTAGTTTAAAGAAATTTCAACGGTTTATTTTAAAAGAAATGTTTACTGTTGTTCAAATAACTGTTTTTCTCAGTTTCTCTCAGATGTTTTTTTTTATAGGTAGCTGAAAAGAACTGTGTTTATAAGATTTCTCAGCTGAAGATAAGTGCAAATTTGAAAGATTATTCTTTAGAAGTATGCCGTATTTAGAAGATTTTACTTTTAACACAGAAACAGATAGCAATATTTCATGCTGTATTTCCTAACCATAAATTATTAAAATGCAAAATATATATTTGTTTACTTATTTTGACCTAAATTAATACAAAATGATGAAGAAAGTCTAAAAATATATTTAATAAAAATTCTGCATTAAAGGGTGAATCAGACTGAATTTCTTTCTTTCAATTTTTTTATATATCGTGAAATTAACCTTATTTCAAACATGAAATATTTATTTTTCAAACATTGAATACGTTTGTGTATTAAAAAGAAAAAAATCATTTCAAATATTAAATTAAAAATTTTACTGCTTCTTTAATTAAATGCCTACAGAAATAAACAGCAAGAGCATAAAATACTAACAATTTCTGTTCAGGCTCTCTTGAAAGCTTTTTCAATATATCTGCCAAAAACTTCATTTTCAATCAAACTGAATTTATTTTTTTCCAATTTTTTTCTTCCCCGAGACTACTAGGAAGGATAAAATATCGAGTAAAAAAAATACTATATATCATCCTTAATCCTAGAATTCTAAAAGGTGAAATTTTCCCCCTTCTCGTTTCGAGATATACATTTAGTGGGAGCGAGGGCCGTAAAATGAATAGCTTAGCCAAAAATCCTCTTACGCCTCATCTATTTAAAAAAAAAAAATGTTTTTTACTACTTTCTTTTAGGAGAAAGAATTGATAATTTAAAGGCGCCTTCTTTTGCTAAGACATAGATTACCTTAACAGATATGCGCCTTTTGATCAAAAGATTGAGAAAATTCTGCCATACTTTTTCATTTACAAATCTGTGTCCTTTGAGATGTTCTATTCAGAACTTTGGAAAAAGTTTGTCACTTTGATACCTAAATCATTTGTGACCTTTAAAAAATCTTAATACTTTTTTTTCTGGTTTTAACAATAACTGTAGTTACATGGGTACTGAGTTATGGGTAAAAAGTTAATCTATGAAGGTCAGTAGTTGTATAATTGTATGGAGAATTTTTCTGTCCAGTAAGATATAATGAATGAAATTACAGTATAAAGTACTGGCGCTTCTATGCAGTCTCCATAAGATTCAGTTTTACCTTAAAACTTTATATCGATATAAAGTTTTATTGTAAAACTGAAAATTAATAACTATTACTGCTTTTAATAACTTATACTGAAATTTAATAACTATTGTACAAAGTTTGAAACAATTTGTCACTTTGATATCTAAATCATTTTTAGCCTATAAAAAATATTATACTTCTTTTTTTTGGTTTTAACAATAACTGTAGTTACAGAGGTACTGAGTTATGGGTAAAAAGTTAATCTATGAAGGTCAGTAGTTGTATAATTGTATGGAGAATTTTTCTGCCCTGTTAGATATTATGAATGGAATTACAGTATACAGTACTGGCGCTTCAATGCAGTCTCCATAAAATTCAGTTATACCTAGAAACTTTATATTGATATAAAGGTTTAAGATAAAACTGAAATTTAATTACTATTACTGAATTTAATAACTTACAGTAAATATTACTGTTCAAATTACGGTATGCTAGACTTTTTTTGTTCCGAAAAATTTTATGGTAAAAATGGATTTTACTGTAAGTAGCGTAATTTGATCTAGAAATTTTTACAGTGATGTCTGTATAGTTATATTTGAGATCTAAAAAAAGTTATTTATAGCTTTCATTCAACATCGAACATGATAAAAGTGAAATATCAATTAATGATAATGATCCTGAAATTCAATTTTACGTCGTTAAAGCATAAGAATTACTTCTACAATAAGAAACTATTTGACAGGAAAAACTCAACCGCGAATAAAAAGTCTTAAAAAAAAATTCATTAAATTTGTAAATGTTTGAAGCGGTAAATAAAATTTAAAAATTTTGTTTATGTGGATACCCCAATCTTCATATAAATCGAGTCTCATCTCTTTTGAAGAATGGGTAAGTACAAGTTTAGTATTATGTAAATATATAATGAATGGGGTACTCAAGGGTTTAAAAATGGTAAGTTCTATATAGTTATACGCAAGGAAAGTTTTACGTCGCAAAACTAAAAACAAACCAATGTACTAAAAGCATGTACTAACCATAGTTGCTATCTCAACAAGTATATGCCTCTTACCTTGGTAACCAAATAATTAGAAGGTACAATACAATAGTTATAAATTTTGTAATGAAAACAACGCGCTTCAATTTTTAAGAAGACTAGACGAATGTCTTCCGAGGTTGAACAGTAACTGATAGCGGCTTCTTGGCCTCCTTGACACCACCAAAACTTCGAACTTTCTTCCGAACTAGTGTCTCACGTTCCTTATATCAACCAATTTCCCTCCGGTTTGATTGCTAAAATTTTCCGATTACCAATCGTGCAGACAAAGGAATATTTTTCATTATATTGCTCTTTTAATCTTGTACACAAATAAGCATTTATACATAAAGAGAAATATTTGTTTTTATGATAAAAAGATAGAAAGAAATATTTGTTTGTTTTATATGCTACCACAAATTTAACATTATTTTGAGTTTCAGTATAAATAAACGCGTTTAGTTTTTGTATAAATCTTCCATTTCAATGTAACTTTTCGAGGTATTCTAAAAATTTCTGAATCATGTCTTTTTCATTTTATGTCATTAATTACCGAATGCAACTGCATTTGAAGTATGAGTTTTTAACTTTTTTTTTATTGAATGGATTTCTTTTATATTTCTTATTTCTTCAGACTGGATAGCTGTTTGTGTATGCACGGAATAAATTCCAAGATAAGCATCAAATTTTATTTTATTTTTTTAAAAAAAAAAAACATTAAAAATTGCATCTAGATTACTTGATTTTAAAATATGTTTCAAATTTTGTGGATCTAGTAAACTATAAAATATGTTGAATTGAATAAATTTTCATAAAATGTTACAAAAAAAAAACCACCTCTGCAATTAATTTAAAAAGCACCTTAAAAAGATAAAACCTTTCGTACTAAAGATTCAAATTTTAAATGATTGTCTATAAATATTCCAAGATACTGAAATTTACTGTACAAAATTTTTCTTTTAATTAATTTAAAGCTCGACAAAACCACATTTGGCTAAAATGTTCTCCTTTCTCTCAATTTTCTTCATCCTTACATTCGCTTTACGATGTTCTTTCCGAAGCGGTAAAAACAAAAATTTATCTTAACCATCCTTTCCAAAGCTATAGAATAAAATAGAAAGAAAAACTATTTTCCTTTTATGTTCTATAACAAATGGACTTCAATGAACTGTTTGTTTTTGTTTTCCTTTACCAGAAACACGTCAGTGACGCTTAAGACTTGCGTTTTCTGGTAACTAGAAGCCGAGAGAAATGGCGGAAGCTTATAAGTTCCATAATATCGATCAAGACAGTCTCTGTGGTTATCAGCAATATATATTCGGTACCTAAGTTTTGCTTTTAGATATATTTTTTGTTCATCTTAGTGGGGTTTTGCCTGCGAGCTCAGAGATTTTTTTGGGGGGGATTGCGGTAATTTTTCACCTGAATAAATTTAGAAGGTAGAGGAATTTATTAAAAATAAAATAAGAAGCACAGATTTTGGAGAAAGGTTCCATAAATATTTAGTAATAGCTGATCTTTTATATAATGACTTCAATAATTTACAGCAGTATAAAAACTTTTTTTTTTTCAAAAACACATATATCTGTCTTTTATCACATGCCTTCATATATAAGGTTTATAACTAGTTCAGGGAATTTTTTATGAGTCCTTTGGTTCAAAAAATTAAAGTAATTAAAAAAGAACTAAAAAGCAATAAAACTGTTTAGTTAAAAAGCAGCTTAAACTAATATATAATTTTGGTATGATAAAAAAGAAATATATATTTATAGAAAATTAATAGATAGCATAATTTTGGTTAATAAAACCAACATACACCGTATTTGAACCATTTTTTTCCGTTCATGTACCTAATTACCAGAAATTTTGTTTTTCACAATTATAGTTTTCATTTCCACACATTCAGTAAAATGTACAAAATAAAGTATAATACTTAAAAATAAATTTAACCAACTAAATAGTTTTCATGCCATGCTGTAAGGCTTCATAATAAAATTACCATATCTTACTACATTCACCAAATTTCTCCACACATTATAAAATAATATTATTATATATTTATTTATATTTTCCTAAATGATTTCTCCGTTAATTAGGAATATTATTTTTTGTAGATATAATTCTTCTTTTGTCATAATAATTATATATTTTAAATGAATTAATGTTTTGGGGAACTGATCCTTGGTCACAGTTCATTTGCCGGGGAAATACAAAAAGATTTTGTGTTTTTGCTAGTTGTTTAGAGAGAATCCGAGTTGTAATTATTCTTGAAGATAAATAAAAATTCAGTTTTGTTCTGATATTTAAATTGTTCTTGTTAACTTTATTTAAATTGGCTAAAAACAACTCTAATCAGCAAGTGAATTTTTAAAATTTAATGAATATTGTCTTAGTATAATACTATGTCTACATTTTAGTATAAGGGAATTATTCATTTATTTAAGAACAAAATTTTTGAACGTACTTTACTTCCTAACTTCCTAGTTATGATAGATAACTTGCTTATTTAAAATATTCTCTAAGCGTTTAAAGCATTCTTCAAACATTTAAAATATTTGTAAAAAATATAATGTGTTACAAATAAGTATTCTTCATGTGTTGAGGAGGGACAAAATAGTATTAAAATTCAACTTCTATCCCTTACTTTTGGACACTATTAGAATTTTAAATCTAAAATTACGATAAAAGAACTGAAAGCTTTCTGTCTATCCAGTTAACCGTGAAATTTACGGTAAATAACATTTTTAATCATTTATAACTAGTATGTTTTCAAATCTTAAAAAATCTCGACTTTTTGTCGTAAGCAGCCTTATGGTGCTGTCATCATCTATACGTGAGCGAGATGACAGTCTTAATAATCCAGGGTCAAATATATGGGAGTGAATTCTGCAAACTGTTCATTTGTGGAAGGGAATTGAAGAAATATTGTGGTGTAAACGCTGGGAATCGAACCTCCGTCCTTTCGATCATAAGATTAACAGCTAAGCCTTCGCGATTATAAAATGTAAGCAGTTGCAAGAAACTAAGTGGCTTCATTTGGTAGGCCTAGTTGTTGCGTTAAACTACTGGTTGCTTAACCGTATTAGGGGAAAGTAGTTACTAAACGTTTTTTTTCTTCACAGTTTACAGTTTTAATTTTATCTCATTTATGGTTATTTGACTGTTTTATTTAATCATAGTAAAGAGCAATTTGACTGTAATGGCTAAATGACAACTAAATTAATTGTTACTTATCCATTTCTTTCCGAAAAAATTCTAACAGAGCAGTAAATAACGTAATTGAAACAGATTTTTTGATGCATTTAAGAACCAAAAATATTTAAAAAAATTACTCACTGTAACTGTGTGTGAAAATATTTTAAATTTTATTAATTTTATTTTGATAAAACTCCTTGCATAACAAAAAATTAAACATTTATTTGGACTTTATATTGCTAAAGCTATTTATTTTCTTTGGTATTTTCACTATGATAAGTTGACGCATTTGCTTTTCGAGTAATAAATTATGGAAATATGTCGAGATTTAATAAAATAAATTCAAAGTTTTTTTTTTCAAGAAAATTTAGTTAGTCTGATAATGTGTTTAAACTTTAATGAATTTCCAGAATATTTCTTGTGCGTGGGTTCATGTCAAGGAAATATGTGGGTGTTAAAAGAACTAGAATTTTAAATAAACGAATTTTAAAACGAATTTCATTTTAATATTGCTATTTAGCTACAATATCTTTTTATATTTTATTTTACGTCAGAAAGTGCACTTTTACCTTTCATATGATTATTAAAAACACAACAATTAAATAAGATCATTAAAAACATTATAGCAAAGCTTAGAGCAAAATAAAATTTAAAAAAAACAAACTTTTATTTTAATTCTCATAAGATACGAAAATGTGCAACATAAACTAGGATTATACTTGATTTAAATTACTCATAAGTACTACTGATATTTTGTATTATTTTTTTACATTTATAAATGTGCAAACCATTGATGATGCTTAAAAACTAAAAAATAGACATTATAATTTGAAGAAATACCGTAAGAAGAAGTACCTTAAAATAATTGAACTTTGGAACAACAAACCTTTTATTTGTTTAAACTCTTGAATTTTAATTTTAAATTGATGCAATTTAGAATTCGAAAAATTTAAAATAGGGACTAAATTACTGAAGGTCATATTATTTTCAAATTTCCAAGCTGATTTTCAAGAAACTTAATCGACAATACGAAGAAACAAATACGAAGAAAAAAAACAGTTTAAAAGTTAACAGGTAAACAGTTAAAATTATATAACTTAACAAAAAGCAAAGTGAGTTGCAAATCGTAATTTGTGTTAAGCATCGTGAAAGTAAAAAAAAAAATTAGGTTTGTATGCACATATTTATAACAAAATATTGAACAGTAAAATTAATTAAAAAAAAGCTTGAATATTATTATGTAAACATATGAATGATAATTTTAGTTCTATAATGCAAAACGTTTTCCAGTGTTAAAACACCCCACTCCTACATCCCTACTATCTTTTTCTTATATTTTTTCATTGTCTTCTCTGATCTTGTCCTCTTTACTTCATTTCTTTCTTTAGTTGTTGTAACCTGTTTGCATTTTTTTCTGTCATCTCTTTAGTTTTTCCATCTCTGTGTTTTTCGACACATATGAATGTTTTTCATTATAGTCAAAAAGTATAGTATATCTGTTTATGTGCTATAATTTGTAAGATTTTCATAGTGTTTAGCTCTAATCACATGTAGCACTAAGTTTACTATTTATTTTATTAAAAAAAAGAAATGTCTGATGTAGCTCTTTATATTAAAAATATCAATAATTTAAAATAAATACAGTAATATTTATAGTGTTAAGGCTACAGTAGATGATATAATATATATCTTATCTTATTGCGCTGACTGGCCTATTGCGCTGACTTGCGCTGACTGGCCTATTGAGCTGACTTGCACTGACTGCAACTAGAATAAGTTGTTGCATATGTAGTCAGACAATTTCTTTCATTCCTTGTACTTCAAACTTTATTCTAATAATTTAAATGTTTGGCTTAATCACTTAAATTTGAGTGATTTTTTTTTCTTGCATTTTTTTTTCTCAAGTTTATTTTTCATTTTTTTACAGGTAACTTTACGTTGGAAAAGGGCACCAGTTTTTTAAGGCTTTAAATGTGTCTAATGATATTTCTAAATCATCTCTTTTACCTTCTTTTTGTTTTGTTTTGTTTTTTCTTTGTGTTATATACATGTATAAGACAAAAATGACAAAAAATTATAATTTTTATTTACTGTGCGTAAGATATAAGTTCATGAAATCCCTAAAATAAGTTATAAATGCAATGAAGACATGGAAAAAAGTAAATAATTTTGTTTAAAAAGATGAAAAAAATATTAAAAAATTTCATATTTTATAAAAAAAATATTTAAAAATTTTAAAAAAATGAAACATATATATATATATATATATATATATATTCATTTTTTTTTAAATTTTCACTCCTATTGCACAATTTTTTGCACTTCAAACGTTACATTTATAATTAAAATACTTTTACGCAAGCTCTTAAACCTGACTTTAAATTTTTAATAATTTAAAATAAATAAATATGGTACTAGTTATAGTGTAAAGGCTACTGTTGGGAATCTAATAGTTAAATATTTCAGCTGCTAAGCAAATTTGACTTTCTTTCGGAGTTGCATGATCAAATTGAAAACAAACCGGGTGTAAGGAAAAATCCAGTTATACGGTATAATGTGCAATGATGTGGAGGGGGAGAGCAGATTTTCTTTTTTCCCCCCCAGAAGTTCAAGCTCGGAAGTTCTCTAATTGTTTCACAGCACTCACTGGATAAATAAATCCTCTTGAGAAATCATTCTTCCGGAAAGTAAAGGATTTCAGGAAGAAGATTTAAGTTTTGTTTGTTTCTACTCTTCTTATATAAAATATTTCTCATCACTTAGTAAATAGATAAAATCTTTAAAGTTTCAGATTTGAAGATATGATATCTAATTAAGAGGCGTTTTGTAACTGTAACATTTTTTTTAAAAATAATTTTCTAGCTACATAAATTTTTACAAAATATTTTAACTAAATTTAAATTTGAACGCTTGATAGGTGTTTGATTGTTTTTAAAATTTGTATATTTTCTGCAAAATTATATGCATGATGAACTTTCCTAATTAGAAGACTATTTTACTGTATATTAAAGCATATTGTAACCTTAATTATATCGCTCATGTTGCTGCAATAGCGACGCAACTCTAAAAATCATATTTTGAGATAAGTGGGTTTAAAGTTTTCATTACAAACAAAAATTCCTTAGGAAATGCTTTAGATTGCTTATATGAAGATTACCTTTAAGTTGAATTATGAGTTGTGCTAGTATTGCAGCCCATGGGTGATATTATAAAAGTAACTCGTATAAATACGTTGTATTGGGCCAAGTCGTCTGTTAATTAAATGCTTGAGTTTAATGGTCATGCAGTTTCCATACCTAGACGAAAAGAAAACATTATTTTCTAGCTAAATATATCTTAATAAATTCACACTACTGTGATGTTGCTCTTATAAAACAAGTTTGAAAGTACAAGGAGCCAGAAAAGATAATATTTCAAATGTATAAGGCTTGAATTTTAAATACCATTCACACAACCTGTTTAAAAAAAAATTCGTTTCTGACTTTAGTCAGAGTCAGTTATGTAACAAACACTGATTTAGACCAATTAATCAATCACAAGAAACTGAAGTCGTAAGATATTATTTGATTAAAAAAATTCGTTTACTTCTAAGATGTACAAATTGGGAAATAACAGTGGGCATTTTTGAAGCACTCGAAAACAGGTGCCCATATATATATATATATATATATATATATATATACCCTATTTTTGAAGCGAATAGCGTTTTTAATTAGTATGTTGGCCAGTTATTTCATTAGTTTTGTTTTCCAAGGAAGGCATAAAAATTGCTTTTTAGTCAGGAGCTCCAAAAAATTACACATACCTTAACAGTTTTATAAACACTGCTCTCTATTTTGTTTTTCTTCAATCAACTTCTTAAATTATTTTATTGTTTTGCTTTCTACTCTTGTACTGCTTTTTTCATGTTGTTTTTTTTTCAAATATATTCTACAAGCTGTTAATCTTCTCTTAGTTTAAAGAGTTTAAAAAATTCAACATTCTTTGAGCAAGTATAAAGTTTTTATAGGCTGTATGTACTCTTGACAAGAGTAGATACTTGAAGCGTCATCTGTCAATCATTAATTAAATTTTTTATCTAAACAATTTACTGCATAGTATCATAACAAATAAGAATTTTGTCTGTACTTTTATTGTAATTACGCATTGTTGTTTAAATTGCGAATTTCGTAAGAAAAAGATGCTGGTGATTTTATTTTAAACACATGAAAGTGCAAATAGAAGGCAATATTATGGCAGTGTCACTTTATAAAATATACGACTGAATAGTACGCTACTAATCCATAAATTTGCAAGAATCAAGTGATAAAATTCAACGAATAATGCATTTTACTTATATTATAAATTGAGAAAAAAAAATTCCATGCAGATTTTATGTCGAGTTCTTGTTAGAAAAATTTTATTTTGGTTTTTTAAAGGATTTAACCGAAAAATGTCACATATTTAACTGCTTTATCACAAATATGCTTAATATCTTAAGCTAAACAATAATTTTATTATAAAAAACAATTTTCAAAGCTTTAAAATAATAAAATTCTAGCGTTATTTATTTGAAAAAATAAAGAAAATAAAATCAAGTTTCATGAATTTAATATCCCATGATATTCTGTATTTTTGATCATAGTTACTTGATCATAGTCACTTGATCATAGTCACTTGATCATGATATTAATTATAATTATTTTCAATCGTAATTTTTATTCATAATTTTATAGTCCTTAACTTTTGTTCAATCTGATCTTTAACTTTAAAACAATCTAATTGAAAAAAAAAATCTGAAACATTTGTTGATATTTAAAATAAAATTGTCCCTATCTTGATCTTGACCGAAGCGAAATAAAACTGAGGTTTTGATCTTCTTAATTTATTCTCTAAACTTTGAACAATTCTGAAGCTTATTTAAAAACTAGAACACTTTCTTAAATTCAAACAGCTTAATAGACATCACCAAACTCACACAGACCTCTCATTCCACATCGAAATTCCACTAAGCATCGGAATCCCAATCAAATCCATCTTTAAGCTCGTTTTCGCTGACGCTTCTAATATGGAACCGTATGACTCTTTTCTGCAAAACGCGTATCTGGATCATAATGTAATTCCAGCCCAAGCAATTACCAAGCATATTCTACATTAAACGATGATGGAGCGGCTTTTATTCATCTCAGCATTTACGACTAACGGAGAACTTCTATGGATGTGTGTGTGTAACGGTCTGAGGTGGAATGTTCTCTGGCACGGTAGCAAAACCAAAGAGTAAAAGGAATGTTCAGACTTTCCAAACAGCACTGGTATAGGTTATTAAAACTTTATCCGATACATTTGCGTGAACGTACGCAGGTGCAGTTTACGAGGTTGTTGTGCTGAAATGATATCAGCGGAAGTTTACTTTTGCCTGATATATTAAGAGCTAGACAGAGCAATTTTTACGCAGCTTGTAAATTTCAGATGAAAGTCTTTGGATTAATGCTACAAGTGATTAAATTCTGTTCGAACTTAAGGTGATGCGTGGAAAAAAAAAAGAAAGTATCTTTATGTTTCGGGTTGATGGATTGAGTAAAATTGTTAATTGCAAAACTTCATATTATTTTTGTTTACAATGACAGAATTTACATTTTTTCCATAATAAAATAAGAAAAATAAATATCTTTTGCAATCTCTATATTTTTTGTTTTTATTATTTTATATGTAATATTTATTAATTGTTAAAATTCTGAGTTTTTTGCCCAATTTTCATAATCAGTGACTCAAATTCGCAGATATTTAATTGTTTTAGAAAGCACTTATTATTGGCATAATTGTTAAAGCATAAATTTAAAAGAATGGTATAATTGCTTTCGTACAGACTTTCATAGATTTATTTCAGTATAATGAGATGAAATTTTAAATGAATTGAATTATTTTTTACCCAATACTACTCAATTCAAATAATTTTTGCGCGTATTTTTATTAAAAACAACGCTTAAAATCAAAAATGGTAAAATTTAATAAAAACGTATGCTAGTTTTAGCGTAAAAATGGCACACGTTTATCAGAAAGATAAATGCCAGGGGTAGTAGATAAAAAACAATTTAATTCGATAGTGGTTATGTCATAATAAAGGGCTAAACATACAGTTAAAGATAGAACATTAAAATGATATTAAAGAGGTATTGTTAATAATCTTGGTGCTATACTACATTTTTCATATTTTTATAAGATCATTATTTTTTTGAGTTTCTGATTTTGATGATGTAGAAACTCTCCCGAAAATCCAGATCAAGGGATAAAATACATTTATTAACGATAGGAGGAGAAAAAATTACATCATTTGACCTCATATTCAACAGTTTGTGAAATAGAAACACGTGCAGGTTTTAATAAAAATTCCACAATGTGAGATTTTAAACGTTTTTTTGAATTAAATTTAATTTAATCTCAAAGAATTACTAGTGCAATTTCTTTTTTTTAATACGTACAGTTGTGATATTTTTTTGTTTTATTATAGTGAAGAATTATAACATTAATTTAACCTTTTGCTTACGGGGTACAATATTGTACCATCACATGTGGTCCAAATGTTGTACCAGTCGTAAGCAAAAGGTTAACAACAAAAATTCTATTTCGATTATTTTCAAACATACGATTTCTAAACTACATTGGAAAAAAATTGCTTTTAAAATTACCTCATAAAAACATTTTTCATCATTAAAAACAAAATAGTTTTACGTGGAGCTACGGTAGTTACTGTAATCTACGCATTGTAAAAGTTATTAATATATAATACTGTAATTTATAATTAGCATGAAAAATATTTAATCAGTTTATTGTCCATAATATGTTTCATATTATCATTCCTGTCATCTCATTTCTCAGAAAGGTTGCACAATACAAATAAACTGTAAATTTAACTCTCAACATTTAATTTATTTTATCAACAGATTTCGTTTTGAGGTGCCCACTAAATCTGTGATAAGTACATACTGTTTTATTATAACAAATATATATTACTAATAATTATTCGTTCCTTAGATGTCCCATTAATATATTGCAATTGATGTTTTTCTTTATCTATCACAGTTTAGGTACATATAACAAAATGTCTCTACTTTTAAGATACACTAGTATCTATTTTTTTCAACTTTTGTTAAAACAAAATATTGCTATCAAAATATTGATTTTTCTAAATATTCTTGAAATTAGATCTTACATTTTGTTATAGCCAAATAACGTAATTCAAATAAATAGAAAAAGTTTAATACATCAAGAGCGTTGGTCAGTAAAATGCTAATACATAAAATTTTTAAATCAAACTGCCATTTAGTATAGTTACCGAATTGATATATTAGAATCTTCTAACAATTTCGGCTAGGTTACAAAATTATGGATTGTATCCTCATACTGTAAACATCGAACCTCAAACTACGTGTATACGGAGAATTTTTATACAAAAAATGATAATTTTAAAAGCACCAGAAAGTTCATAACAATAGAAAAATTTCCAAGACTGATATCAAAAAGTAGGTAGATATGGATGATTTTTTGAAAATTTTTTAATTTACACTGAGAAATAACATTTTAGAGATATTATTACTGGTATTATTGATATTATTACTAGGAGACTTTATTACTTTCAGTATATTTATTATTATTATTGGTAGCGATATTAGTAATATTATTAGAAGAAATATTATTAATAGTCTATTGTTATTTATCAAGTACTATTATTAGTAGTACATATGATTATTATTAGCAGAATTGACACAAAATAAGAGATATACAACTCTGAGAGAAATTGTTGGTTATAAAGAGATCCAAAATCAATTGTTAGTTAGTTATGACACCATTAGTGAAATCTTCCAACAGCAATATATATTATAGCATAATAATATATATATATATATATATATATATATATATATATATATATATATATATATATATATATATATATATATATATATATATATATATATATATATATATATATATATATATATATATATATATATATATATATATATATATATATTAATTAAAATATTAAGAAAATATGGAAAATAATAATGACAAGAGAAGAAGAATTATATTTAAAATATAAATTTTGTTTTTATTTATCTGAAAAACTGAGAAAAAAAATTTATTAGAAATCCGGAAAACGTATTTTTATATTCTGTAATCTAGCAATCATATTACGAAAATGTTTTAAATCATTTTTGAAAGATTCCGGTACCCGTAAGTTCAGTTGAATTCCCTCCTCGCTTTATAGATTTCCTTTTGTGTGTTGTTCTGTATTTTCTTTACATTTTATTTTCTCTTTTTTGCTAGATATGTGTTATTTCGTTTATATTTTTTACTTAAAATGTTCGATTTTCATTTCAATTTTTTGAGTTCTCCTCACACTATCGTATTGATATATTTTGCTTTGACTATATTGATACAATGTAAGATAGCACTCCTTTTTACGGATATAATCGTGTGAGCTGATGAAGAAATTAGATTTTTTAAGATAAATAAAAGAATTAAATATTCTTTTAAAAACATTTATTTTAATAATTTTTCCTATTCTCTTGTCGTTAATCTTTATTATTTTCCATATTTTCTAACATTTTAACTTATTTTATGAGTTTGTATACTTGAAGCTTATGCGCAGTTAATAAAACGAATTATTTAATGTTACTCGTTAATTAATAATATAATTTCCGCATTAAATTATTAATTTACGAGTAAAATTAAATAATAAAACTTAAACACGAAAGTAATCACACGTTACTGGATGTATTTGATTTAGTTTCCCAGTTACAGACTGACATGGTTAAGTCCGACCACACGAGATGAGAATCTGCGTTATATTAAACGCTGACCATAACAGCTTCGTAATTACTCGCAGTTATGTTCAAGTGAACATGTGACGTGGATCCTCCAATCAACATTCTCCTGAATTAGAATTAAACTGAAGAGAGGAGAACGTGAGAGGAATGTAAATACACGATCTAGGATTAATGGGAAAATCTTTCTATCCCCCTCTTATTATTTTGTTGACAGTCTGACATAATTTGTTATAGATAAGACCTTGTTCATCCTCCTCAATTTAACATAAATTTAAATACGTAATTATTTAAAGAAATTGCAATACATTGGACTCAATGCTTTTAAATAATAGCAATGATAATAGTTTTAAACGTAATTTGACAAGTTTTTTTTGTAATAAATTTAAAATTTAGGATGGTATTTCATATTCTTTTTTAAACATTTTGTTATGAATAAAAATTACTAATATGTTTTGTAAGAAGTAAGAAATTAAAAAAAGTGGTAGAAAAATCTTAAAGAAAAATATTAAAATATATAAAAATTGAATAAAAATCGTAGTTAAGTGAATGGCAGTATTAGTCATAAATTCTAAACTTATAGTGACTTATAAATAAGCCCTCAAATCTATTTATATTAAATAATGTTTGCTTTGTTTTTTATTTTATTATCATTTGATCAACGTATTTTCCAATTATTTGTCAATTATACGGTAAAAAATGAATTAGTTATTCAAAACCGAAAGAGTAATTGAAATGCTGTATCAGAATATTGTGTTGTATGTGAATATTTTGATCTCTACGCCATGTTTTCTCTTAGCCCATTGAAACTTAACTTTTTTTTTCTGAATGCTTTGTTTATGATAATAGTAAACATATTGCTTTATAATTGTTAATTTGAAAAGTATTTAACCAATATATTATTAATTAATAAGAAAAAACTAGGGCGGAGAACTTTGAAATCATAAGTCACAGATTTTTATTGCTTGACAAGCTAAGCAAGGAACTCAAACTTATTTTAACTCAATAGACGTTTTTGTGAATGCTTTTACTCAGGGCTCGAAAAACCGCCCGTTCTCGGCGGTCAAAAATCCCCGCGGACAACAAATTTCTCGTATCCGACGTCCGCGCGGATAGCCAATTTCCCGTTAAAGTTCGTGATACATTTTCAATTTTTGTTATCTTACAAGAGTCTATCGCCTCACTTCTATAATGACCCTCTAATCTAGAAATACAGGAACATACAGCGCTTGGTGGAATTGATGTTTTCTCTGTCTGGGAGTACTGCAGTGGTTGAAAGGAGCTTTTCAATAATGAACTTCCAAAAAACACATTACGTACTGGTCTTAACAAGAAGCGTTAAACGCAATTATAAACATCTACAAAAATGGAAAACCCCTTTCAGATTTCTGAGCACAAACCTCTGTAAATCATTAGATTGATTGTGGAACTGGCAAACGTCATATTTGATTCATTTAAAAAACGCAGTACCCTCGGATAAATACACATTCCAGATAACTTGACCGTTGTCATTTAAATTATTTCATATAAGAAATAAATTATTTCGTAAAATAAATACTAGGCTACTATTAGTAACCTAGTATTTCTTTTATAACTGTATAATGTTATCCTAGTATTTGTAATCCTAATAACTACTAATTCATCGTGCAATTTATATGATAAATGTTTGTAATAAATAACAGAAAATTATATTTTTATTTATTTAGAAGTGACAGTTAAAAGGAGGACGGGAACATTGTTGGACAAGCCGTCCTCGGGGATGGTTAAAATTTCCGAGTTTTTTCGAGGCCTGCTTTAACTTTAGAAATGCTTCAAACTGAGCAGAAATACACATGCAAAGCATGTATTGTTAAAAGTTTAAATAAAAATAAATTTTTGTAAAGAGAAGTAAATTTCACGCAGTCTGGTTTTCAAATAAATGAGGCCTAGACAAAAATGCTGTACTGCTTCCCCGATGCAGAATTTTTTTTTGTTCTCATTTCAATAGTTTGGAAAAAAATTCAATACCATATTGTTCTTTTGTAGAGGGAAAAAATAAAAATCAACTCTCAAGAAACAGCCGTCCGAAATAGTTGGCAGCAAACTTTGTGAGGTTTCAGTATTACATGGAAGATTCCTTGCTAGCAACGACTTTGGTATTTAAAACTGTTCATATGCTGACTCATATACGTTATAACACAGAAGAGAACAATTGGAAGTGGATAAACGAAGAATTCAATTCTTTATTTCATTCTTCCAAGCACAATAAGTGGAGAAAAAAAACTCAATTACTCCTATTTCATAGTACTCTGTTGCTGCCCCGCATATTGAGGGAAATAAATTAAATTAAATGTATAAGAAGCATTACAAACTATACTGTTATTAGAGTGCACGAAATAATAATACTGTCAATCTTTCATCTGAGTCTTAATTGCGATAATGTGGTATTCTGTAATCCTTCTGAAGTATTGAGTATTCATCTTTTTTTACCCTGCTTAATCTCCAAGAATGCCTGCATCAATCAAAAAGAACAAGTAGGTCAGATAAATAAAAAAAATCTTGCTTCTTGAAGAAAGTTTGAGAAAAATAGGGAAAAAAGTAATACAGCTACATTGTGGTGTGTGGGCGCATCTTGCATTGTAGCATTTTTGTTTCTTTGTCATGGTTGAAATTTTGTGCCTTTTTGGCGTCGTTTCAGGAGTTCTGTGGCGCAGACGCATTTATCAAACTCCGTAGGCCTGGTGATGGCATTGTTTTATAAAGTCTTTGTGACTGAAGATGGAGCGTAGATGTGAAATTGATGGCTACCTGAGGAGAGAGGATTGATATATTTTCTCTACAAAAATGCTTGCGATAATGGAACTTTATTGTGGTATGTCATGTGACTCTTAGTATTGAAGTGACAAATTATAAGTGATTTCTGTGAAGTTTTACAGTTTACAAAAATACACGCATTTTGAAAGGAGATTAGGTAGCTAGGGAAAAGCATTGCTTTTTATTTAGATATATATTCTATTTGAATTTTTTTATCTGTTGATAGAAAAACTAAATAAAAACTTCTATAGTATACATGCATTGAGGGAAAAAGCATGGCAGGAAATAAACTTACCATAATTCTGGCTCTGAAGAAACACCAAAACGCTCTGGGCACTTCGGTAAAATTAACAATGCAATATGGTAACTTTGAAAAATGTATTAAAATTTCGTTATAAAATTTTCCTCAGATTGACTATACCTAATTATATTTGCTTAAATTCGACGAAGTTTTTTCTTACGGGGATAAAGTAGTAAAGAATGATGTTTAAATAATAAATAGATAAATAAAATAAAATAACGCTAAAGTTAGTTGAACTAATCAGGCAACATATTGCTTGAACAAAGATTTCTTATTTGGTTTCTTTTCTTAACTTAAAATTTTAAATTCAAATAAATTGAAACTAAAAAAATGCGATTTTTTAATTCTATTATAAATTAAATAATATATAAAATAATTTATATTCTTATATAAATTATGAGAACACAAATATCTTAAATTTTGAAACAACATTTTTAACTCCGTTAATAAAATTAAAGCATACTTACAACCAGTCTATATTATTGCTTACTTTGTAATACTGTTACTGATTTATTATTTTTTTCATTTTAGTTTTTTGCTTTACATTGATTTTTTTTATAACGATTTAAAAAACTTAACTGTGTATACTATTTAAAATAGTATTTAAAATGCTTTTCTACTCAATTAAACTGCACAATTAAATTTTATCGCAGCAATTAGGCCCCCCTAAAGAAGTTCTTAAGTCCCTTGCAGCTAGGTAAATATTAGGGATGGGTACATAATAGGGATAAACTTCCAATCGAATGACTGACAGAACGGGGCTTCGAGTCACAGCGTTGACACCAGAATATTTCATCCCTTTTCTTTAACACATGGAGAGTTTCCAGTGTTCTGCTCTCCCCACTTTGTGTCTCTTGACTCTGAGAATCAGATACTCTTATTCACGTATAGATAGCAGCACTATAAAATTTTTTAAAATAAAAAAAGTAGAGTATCTCCCATCTCTTACTACAGGTGTAGCAACCAGATAAACTAATTAAACCACATTTCTGGGTTCATTTAATCAAACACGAATCAACGACAACCAATACTCTTTACCTAATGAAAAGCCTACCTCCAATGTCCAGTTAACTTTGAATGTCCAGCTAAATGTTAAATGTCTTTTGAAACTGAGCTAGTTGTAAATGGTTGAAAAACATGTAATTTTTGCATTTATTGTTTTTTTAACCATGTTAGTTAAAATCGGTTTCATAACCATTAATGTAAAAAAAAAATTCTTTACTGTAGACTTAACGTTAGTTAATTGTAGAGACTTCTGCTGAATAGTTACTGTAAATTTAGAATGACAATTCTAACAGTTAATTATGGTAAAAAATCTTATCTGTATAATTATAGAAGAAAAAAATATCATCATCTATACAGTTATAGTAAAAAAAGTTGTCATCATCTATTGAGTTATAGTTAAAAAATTTATCATTACTATAAAAGTTATTCGTAACGAATTTTTACCTTGCAATTTCTGTAAGCAACTGGTTGAAATTGGTAAAATACCGTAAGGTACCACATATCTAGTAAAAAAAAGCATAATTCTGATTAATGAAACTAAAATTCCCCTAGTAATCTTTCAGTTGATTTGGTAATTATTTACCGAAAATTCTTGTTTTTAAAATTTTATATTTTTTACTACCACTCATTTAGTAAAAATTCGAAACTAAATGTCAAATTCATTCAAATAAATGGATATAATGACATCCTGATGAAATAACAAATTTTTACCACATTTACAAAGTTCTTTCACTTACAGTTTATTATACTTTCTTTGTTAGTTTTACCAAAATCATTAGTAAAGCACTTCGGTAAAAATTATCGAGCTTTTTGGTGCCCCCATAGAAGTAAATTTTGGGACCACATGGTAAATTTTATCATATTTTGATAGTTTTGAGCATACTTTTTTCTCAATACGCATCCCAGTTGCGTAAATAACTTAACTATATAATATTTTTGATTATATAGAAAGTATTGTATATACAATTTATAATCATTCATCTTATATAATTTGCATATTTCATTATATATTTAACTGTAATCAACTTTCAGAATAAATATTACTATAATTTACTATTATTGATATTATTACTAGGAGACTTTATTACTTTCAGTATATTTATTATTATTATTGGTAGCGATATTAGTAATATTATTAGAAGAAATATTAATTATATAGAAGAAATAGTATATTATAGTAAAATATTTAGAAGTATTTTCTCGGTTCCTAAGATAAATGAAGTTAAGTATCAAAAATAAAATTAATGTATTTAATTATAAATATGCATCAATTTTCCTGACATTTTCCCTTAAAAACAACCGAGAAAATAATACAAAATACTATCTTTTCTTTGAATTTCCGAAAAAATATTTTTTTTTCTTTTAAAACCGCTTTTTAATGAGGTGCAATTTATAATAATTTCCGCATGTTTGATAAGTTTCATATTTGATTATTTAATGAATCACAAACAACGTGGAACTTTTTACCAAATTTAATTAATTGATGCATTTTAATAACTTGTTCCGGCAACTCATTTTTTTTGCTAAAATAAATCCTTTAAATTTCATTTTGATATACGTTCTGGAAAATGAATTTTGACACTAATTATTACTCTGACTTTGAAAAAGAAATACATTAGCTTGCTGCTCGCTATTGAAAAATTTCATGTCATTAAAGATTATCATTTAAAGAACGCCATATCTATCTTTTTTAAGCAATCAACCACTTCCATACTTTTATTAATAACCTTAAAAAATAACTCATTTAAAAGAACTTATAACTCTTGTTCCGCTCATTACTTACCTTGAATTCGCTTAAACCACTTCCGGACAAGAAAACTTGATTGGGGAATGGAAAAAAAAGTTTTAATTTATTAAAGGTTATTTTATTTTAGATATTACCTTCAATTTTAGTTACACGTGTTTATGATGTATGTCGGCTTGCAGTATATGAAATTTTAATTTAAAGGGTTTTTCTATTTAGTCTTAATATAAATTGTTATTATATTGATATTATATTTCTGATTGTATTCTCTAAGTATACGAACCATTCAGACCGATATGAGCCGCAATGTGGAGAGGAGCTTATTTTTTTTTAAAAATGAAGATTTTAAAAACAGACTTGTCTCAATAGAATTCGCCTTCATTGTACTTAAAAATGTTAAAACGAGCATAAATTGATATGAGATGTTTTTTTTAAAAAATTATTTTAAAAGTTAAGTTTTACTTGCTTTCAAGTGTTTTAACTGGTTGTGTGAGCCGTCAAATAGCTACATTGTCGATATTTGGCGAATTGAACGTGTACCTGCGACTTTTATTCTGGACTGATTTGCTCTGATTGAACTAGATGAAGGTTCGTCAAATTCTGAATATGTTTTGTCCCTTCACTTAAATAAACATTTACGACTCTCAATTAAATCATTTCAATCTATGTTATGAGGGATTTTGAAAATAAATATTAATGGCGGTGACTGTCTCCTGGGAAATTTCATTTTTGTTTTGATTTATTCTCGATTGTGATTTGAGATTCTTTGAGTCTTCAGAATAAAATCTAATTTTCTTTCGTATGTTTAGAAATATACTTCATTTTAGGAACAACGCAGTTTTCTTCTTATATAGATTTACAAGATTTCGTTAGAAGGTGTCAACCTAGATAACACTACTTTTGATTTTGACTCATTGTTTGAATTTTGTTGAATTAGTAACGCATATAATTAGGTCTATCAGATCTGGTTCATATTGGCACGAACTTGTATTGGTCCTATTAAAAATAACCCAAATCATAGTAAATTTTAAAAAAAAATTGTTTTTTGGGATAATTATATAACACCCTCACTTACAATCACAAAATCGAGAAAATATCTCTACTAATTCATATTTATAAGTGTATCAAATCAAATGGATCCGAGCCGAACAGTCAAAAATTAAAATAAATACAACCATATTTCGAATAATTTAACTACTCTCTGTAATAATCGTGCAATTACAGGGGTTTAGATCTCGTAATTTAGTTTGGCATGAATCAAGACTGTGAATATTAGTTAATATTTATCTAGCATAAATTTAACACTAACAAACTGCATTTATTCTCTACTTTTAGGAACTGATACCATGTAGCGAGCTTTTTCTCTTAAAGTAGGAATTGCATTTAATTTGGATTGAATACACTGAGAGTTCCAGATAATTTTGGCCAAAATAATTTATAACTTTGATTGTTATACATAAGTATAGTAATACAATCATGCGAATCCAATGGTGTACTTCTGATAGATCTGTATTTGTGAGTCCTTTATAACAAAGCATGCGTCGTGAAAATATAAGAATATTTAATGTCCAGAGACATAATAGCAATTGATTAATTTGGCCAATGATTCCTTACTTTTGAATTATTTTGAATTCCTGATAATTTATAATATTTAATTGTTATTGGCTTAAGTGCGTGTAAGGATATTGTTTAAAAACTCTCCACTGATTTTTTTAAGTTCTTCAGTAAAATAAACTACTTTTTAGCCAAATACGAGTGAATATTGTTGTGTTCTAAGATTATTGTGTTCTTTTTTGTCATAAAATTGTCGAATTAATTTAAATTTAACCTTCAAATTTGTGAATTGTTACTCCTTACATAATTAGTTCCAAGATGGAGAAAATTTTTTTTTAAAATAACTATACTGTAAAATAATAAAATTTCTGACCAAAAAAAATAATAATTATGTTATTAAAAACCAAAATATACGGCATTTAAACCATTCATTAGGTAACATTTCCGTTCCTGTGGAACCGATGCACTGGAAAATCTGGTTTTCAAATGTGTTGTTTTTATTGCCGCATATTTAGTAAAAAATATAAAACTGAAAAGTAAATTTAACAGACTGAATGGTTTTAATGCGATGCTCAAAGGTGTCATGACGAAATTATGTAATGTATCGAATTTTATCACATATTACCAAACCATATTTTATTGTTAATTTTACAAAATAAAGCATGCTGCGGTAAACATTACTGAGATTTTTGGTGCTTCTAGAGATTCAGAAACTTGGCAAAATTAACCATATTTTGTTAGTTTTGACCATACTTTTTTCTCAGAGTATCACGTAATACCACGAGAACACAATATGATATACTATATCAAAAGAAAACGTGCTTTTTATTGAAAAATCTCATCCTTGTTTCCACTGATTGGAACAGATCTGTGGCAAATTAACATTTTTCCTCATTGAGCTTAAAATACAGAGACTGTTACAAGCAATGACATTGTAAATCAAATCAGTTAGTCAGTTCAGTAGATGGCCTTATGAAAATTGGGAGATTGAGAAAGACAAGTTTGGGTACCTGATTTCTGTAATTGAAATGCAAAAGAAGGGGCATAAAAATAAAAAGGAAAGAAATAAAATGGCACGATAAATATACACTTTTTTAAAGGTTAATTTACATTTTGAGCTTGCGTATTTAATATGTTTTGTTATTACTTTGAAAAGAACTCATATTACACCTCTTCTAGAATTGGGAGATTTATTAACATTTTTATTTTTATAATATCTCTGTGCTGCTTTTAAGTTTTGTAATTTCAACCAATTCTTAATAACCAATTCTTAATAATTTGCACCGGATACATGTACAATAGGTATAATAATAATAATAAGAAGAAGAAGACAAGGAAAAAGAAAGAGCAGTAATTATTATGACTTTACCGCTGTTGTTTTAGAAAAAAAAGGTGTTTTCATATTATAGGAACGTTTCCCTTAATCGCAGAATTAGATGATATTAACTAAAAATATAATAATTAGCTCAATGATAATATCGGAAAAATGTACCGGGGTATTTTTGAATTTAATATTAATGTGGTGAATTTATTACCAATGTCGCTATTTCAATTGGCCAAGCTAAATGAACCATTTTGCTGCGACTTAAAGAGCATGGGAAGATATGAAAAATCAAGACACTAAGCTTTTTTAGTGCCCAACATTGTCACAAGTTCAATCATTAATTAAAATCATTCAGCCATGCACTTTGTTGGTCTAGATTTTAAATCATTTGGAATTATTCCATATCCTAATTAATTTTAAATTAGTGTGTTTCTGGTAATGCTTTATTTTGAAATGATTTTCTTTTAATCTTCAATTGCTCAATCAATTTACTGCCCTTTTCTTATACAAATAAATTATCCCGAAGAAGTAGCCTTAATTAAGAGATTTATTTAGAGGGTAATATTCTTAAACAATTTAATAAATTAATAACTTTTAATTTATATTTTTAATTTAAAATTTTATTAATAATTAATTTTATAATTAATTTTATAATTAATTAATTATTAATATTTAAATAAGAATTAGTTTTATTGTTATATTTTAACAAATTAATAAAAATAATGTTAATAAATTTTTAATAATTATATTTTTCAGCTTCAGAAATAAAACGACAAAAATTTCTAGCAACTTAGCAGCTTGTATCGCTTCTTTACATATTCAGTAACAGTATTTTTAAGTGCCTTCAACCCAATGTATTGAAGATTAAAAAAAATACTTATAAATCTTAATAAATTTCTCTAAGTAAAATATTTAAGTGTATTTGACTTCACATTTATTTTATTCCACATTTATTTAACTCAAAAAATATAGAACATTTACTAAAAATAACTGCAAAATTTCAGATAAGACATGACAACAAAATAAGTCATTTTGCTGTTATGTAGCAACGTTTATAAAAACAGGACGGAAATCTCCTTTATCAAATTAGAAGGTAGTGAAAGTATACATTTATATATTCTCTTTATCCAGATAAAAAAAGCAACGCAAAACAATGTCATTGAAAATAGAAAGATACTACGATTTCTCTATGCATTCTAAATCCTCTTTTTTTAAAATAAAAAAGTATGATAAACGATCACAACTAACATTTTATTGAGAGTCGTAAAAAAGATAATATGTATGGCATGCAAAGTTCATATTTATGAATAAAAATAAACATTAAATAAACAGAAATGATCTAGAAGCAGATCTAGGACTGAAAGCACAATTCTTTGCTTACAGCAAAATAATCAGTGTTGTATGCACAGTACATAACTTCTCTAGGGAACTATGTCATGGTAGTCCATATCTCATTAGAAGATGCAGGGGAAATGAAAGTAAAAATAAAATGGCATAGATCTAGGGAATTCTTTTTCTTTTATGATGGACGAGCGAGGGATGTCTAAATTGGACTGAATTATGCAAATGCAACCTGGAAAATCTTTGCTCTTGTTATGTCATTGTCTTTTATTTGTCTTGTCATTACTTTATTTAATGTATTTTCTTAAGCAATAAAAACTTTTAGAGATTTTAATAATAAATGTCCAGTAAAATTTTGAAATAAAGACTTTTTTGCTTTTGTTTTATGTTATTAAACTAAGATGTTTAAATTAAAGTTAATATGTTCTCAGAATCAGATTCAAAGTAACATTTACATGATTTTTTAAATATTTTGAGGTTTATTTTTTAAGGTTTTATTTTTTTTAAAAATTTTACGTTAATTTTTTGTACGTTATTGATATTCAAAGATAATTGTAAACTTTTGTAAACAAATATCAATGTTCACAGCATTTAAAAAAAAATCCTTTTTTTTAAACATATATTTATATAGCTTTAGAAATGATTTTATTCTAGTATCTGCTCATTTTAAGATTGTAAATTTTGTAAATTCGGATTATTGTTTAATTTAAAGATAATCTACTATCTAATGTTAATGATTGAATGTGTTCAAGACTGATTCAAAGTAATATTTACATGTCGTTTTTAACTTAGGTTCAAACCATTTTTTTTTAAAAAATAGATTAAATTGTTTTATTAACTGATATTTAATTTTAGATTAAAATGTTTTATTAACTGACATTTTCGCTTTATGTGTTGTTAATTTTTAATTTTATTTTATATGTTGTTATTATACTTATTCATACAAGGCAGATTCAGAACAGATTCTGCATGTTGTAAGGTTGAAATATGTGATTAATTTTTAAAAACTTACCAATTGCTAATTTAATAACTAAAATGTAATACGGATAAGAACTTAATTAAGAATTTTAGATTTAGTTTAGTATTCTACTTTATCTACCTAAAAATACTACATACCATTTTTAACCCAGCTTTGCGTTTTTTTTTTTTGTTTTTTTTTTATGAGATGAATATCTGTAAAGCGTTTTTTTATGAGATGAATATCTGTAAAGCGTTTTTTTTTTATGAGATGAATATCTGTAAAGCGTTTTTTTTTTATGAGATGAATATCTGTAAAGCGTTTTTTTTTTATGAGATGAATATCTGTAAAGCGTTTTTTTTTATGAGATGAATATCTGTAAAGCGTTTTTTTTTTATGATATGAATATCTGTAAAGCGTTTTTTTTTTCATTTGATATACAATTTTAAGCAACAAGTATTCAATATATACTATATTGATTAATATTTAATGTAGAATACTTTAAAAATATTTATTTTAGAATAGGAATTAATATATTTATTATACCTAGAAAGGAAAAGCCTTAAAAAACAGTATTTTCTAAAGTTAAGAAGGTATGAAAAATGGTTGTAAAATAACTAATTTTGACTGTGGGGAATTATAATTGCCGGAAACTAAAAGACTGAATGATTTTAATTCTGATTCCTTATATTCTTCTAAAACATAATGCATTTCAGATTTTTTTTAAACTGAAAGTTACTTTTTAGCAGACAATTGAATTGATTAAAAATTTGTTAGGTAACATAGTGACGGTGGAGAAACATAACTAAAAGAATTATTTTTTGTAGATTTTAAATGTATGTCTATGTTTAAGAGAATAAGTAACTGTGTTTAACTTATTTGATGTGTTTCAATCTTTTGGGGTAAAAAAGCTATTGTTAAATATACGATACCGGCAAATCAAATGCACGTCAAATCTAAGTATCAATTCCTGAATTATTTATATTTTCGAATTGTATCACCAGAGATATTAACGTGCATCCCTTTATGGATAAATATTTTCTAGCGGTTGCAAAATTTATGTTTTGATGCATGATGTTTGCTTTAGTAAATTCGATTGATAGAAGTTTTCTGCGTAGTTACTTCGAAATAATTCAAAGGCTCATATGAAATGCCACTTTTCTACAGTTAATTCGTGATGAGAATTTTAAAATCTTGGCAAAATTAACTGAAAATCTGAAAGTGTTAGTGTATAGTTCTCTACCATTTTATCAAATATTTTGTTGAAACATGAGCAGTTGGCATCTTGCATATCATTCAGTAGTCGCAATATATTTTAGGTTTCAATCGCATGGTTTTTGCTTTGAACTAAAGTCATTTGAATTAAATGCCGTATGTACAAATTTAGATACTACAAATTAGGAGGAAAAGTTAAAGTTAAAATATTCATATGGGTTAGTGTTTCATGAATGGTTAATTTTGTTTTTAAATCAATTATTGATTGACAGTTGATTTAAAAGTGTATCTCGTCAATGACACTAAACTTTAAGTTTAATTTATATGTTTTGCATTTAAACAGATTCAAAGCCTGTTTTGAACTAACATTTGTTAGTTCTGTGCAAATAGTCAGTTTTTGATTTCTTTTTTCAAAATATCACTTATATTCCCAATTTCTTATAATTTTATTAAATGCAAGTCTTAATTTTAACCATTTTTTAAATACTTTCTGTATTGCATACTCTTTTTTTTATAATAAATGTGACTCTTTTTTTATAATAAATGCGAAACTCAAGATTTTTAATTGGAGTCCTTTGTTTTTTAAGGAAACAACAGGCAGTTTAAATTTTTGAAACTTGATTTATGTGAAATATTGATTTTTTTTTTTTTTTACTTTTACAATGTCCTAATTATAAAATAGAATAATATTTTAACTTACAAAAGCATTCGCAGATGGACGTTTGATATTAGATTTTTAAAAAAAAGGTTTTTGAAAGCTCTATCACGGGAAATTTGTATGTTTTTTACTCCTTATCTGTTCGTTAACAACATTTAACTGGCTTAACTTAATCTGAATAAGTTCAAACAATACTTCTATTTATCCCAATAAATAGGTATACTTAGTATTGTTAATAATATCAGAACTATAGTTGAGGCAGAAGATGTTTATGCATTCATTTATCTTTACATATTATATTTATGACATTTATATGTATTACCTCAGAGTATTCGCTTATTTAAAGATATAGATATAGAATAATATGCATAGAATCTATGCACATAATTAAATTGAATTTTGAATTTAACGTTATTTGTTTACTTCACTGCAATACTTTTGGCATATCCAATCCCCTCAACAAATAAAAATGACATTTTTGAATAACTTAGTATAGTATGTTAATATATCATTATTTCAGTCTTTTTCTAAGTAGCAAAACATTTTAAAGTTTAAAAATGAATGTGATGGTTATGTTGAGCACACAATAAAACAGAATACATAATGGTTTTCTGTTTTAAAAAAGAGTTCAGGAGATAGAGATTTCTGAAGCAGAAGTCGATGAAATATCTTCGCTCTTGTCCGCCCATAATCATTGAGTGACGAAGATAAATTTTTCCAAGTCATGTTACGGTCGAGTAATTTACTTAAAAGTACCTTAAAGAACACACGATTCTCAAGTATTCTTCTTATCGAAGGAGTTTCACAAAAGAATAGGCGCTAAAATAGAACAACTACAGATACGAGGCATTCATCAAATAAATTGGGACGTTTCTGAAACTTTTTAAATAAATAAAGAGCGTAACAATTTTATCTTTATGAAGTAGAAAAAACGTAATTCTTTACTGTTATTAATATCTTAGGTATTTTTAAATTTTATATATTTAGGTTTTGAATGTTAAAGTTTATTTTTTTTATTGAAAAACGCCTTATATTCCAATGACTTAATTATTGTTTCTTCAAAAAAAATTTCAACCGCTTAACATGTCCAACAAAGTATAGGGTTTATTTTGTGCTGTTTTTCCCGTATAAAATGCTGCTCAAACACGAAAAAAATTATCCAATTGTTTAAGGAGAAGATGTATTGACAGAACGCCAGAGATGAAACTAGCTTACAATATCTGGTGAATAAGATTTTCAACCGCAGTGGAAGCTGATGAGACATAATAAAAGCATAATTGATGAAAACCGATGAATAACAACTCGTGAGGTTTCTGGGAGCTTAAATTTATCGAATTCGACCATTCACGATTGCTTGAACTGCTTAAGGTTTACTATTAAAGCTCAACATATGGGTTCCTGATTTTTCTTATTGGAGTCAAAACGTTAAGGAAATTATACATTTCTGAGGCGAATCATCACTCTTAACGGGAAATAGGTTTACTACAATAATGTTCTGGTCTTTGCAAAATCTTTAGATGGCAAAAGCTTTACTTCAATTGAGGATGCCGAAAATCAATCGGATCAGTTAATTTTCTTTGCCAATTAAGAAAAATTTTATGAGCATGGTATCATACTACAACTACTTATAAGTTATTGGATCTGAATGTAATATATATATATATTTCAATAAAATATTTATTCATTATAGGAAAAGTGTCTCTCATTTTCATAAAAAAAGAGACAAAACCATTTTTAGAACACAAAAACTGGGTAATTCAATTCTGGATGGTTTTTGAATAATAGGTTATCTTAACTAAACATCTAATAACCAAATTGTATAAAGTTCGTATTTATAAATAAATTGTTAAATATATTATAAGTATTTAATACAAAATGGCTGTATGATTTAAATTGTTAAGAGAATAGAATTTCAGGTCGGTAAATATCAGAACAAAATAATTGTCGAGACTATATTTACCGAAAGTTTAAAAAATGCTACATACAAATTTATAATGTTATCCTGTGAAGTGAAGACAAAATATAATTATGAAATTTAAAAAAATGCATAATTTCCATTTGAATGAACTGATATTTAACTAGATATCTAGTAGCCAAACTAATATTGAACTTATTTGCCATTTCAAAGCATATATTTATCAATTTCGATATCACAATCTTCAATAATTTCTGTAAATACATATGGGTTGTGAGATATATATTGTAATTGAACTTTTCTATGAGATCATTTATTACATATTTAATCATTTTGTCATCTTTATCCCATTAGGATATTATATAATTATTAATTAACAATTATATTGTGTCGTAGATTTTGTTGGATAGAACTTCTCTCGTCGATCTGAAATATTTTCAAAAGTTTTATTCATAGACAATCATTATTCGATTGAAGAATAGTTATTCAAGAATAATATTAGTATAATTTTTCACAAATTCTTAAGCTTCGAATCCATTTTAATGAATGTGTTATGCAAATTTTTGCTTAAAAGAAATATTTCATTTAACATAATTTCTGTTTTATGATGTTTACAAATAAATTGTTTGAGAAAAATTTTTTGACGGAACTAACCCGGATTAGAGTTACATGGAGAGGAAGACCACGAGAACCTCCCGCAGTTAGACTGACGGCAAGGAGACATTAATTCATGATCCGTTCACCACTCGAACCTGGTTCACTTCAATGGAAGGCGAACGCTCTATCCCCTGTGCAATCGCGGCTCTTGATGAAGTTTGTTTTGAATCAATGGAAATTTTTTAATTAAATATATCTTTTTTTAACTATATAAGTCTACTATATATGCCCACTATATACACATAAGTGTAATAAAAAAAATATACTTCTGTTCATACACAAAAAATATTTTTCTTATTTTTAAATTTTTTTTCTTAATATTGTTTTACAAATATTTCTTTTAAACTCATTGGAAATTTTTAAAATGAATTATAGAGCTAGTTTTCAATTAAAGAATATTTGATTAAGTTACATTTAAATTTTATTTAAAATTTTTTGCATTGCACATTACACATACAAATCTTCTGATAGACAAAACACGAATTATGTTTTATTTATAATCATTTTTTTATTTGGATATTTGAATTTTAATTTTTTTCATGTTTTGAACTAAATATATAATTATATGCAATTTCCCATACTTAATTATGTTTAAATTATTAACATTAGATTGGAGATATTTTCAATTGTTTAAGTGAAGACTAATAACAATTACATAAAAATTATATGGAAATGGAAAAAATTTCAACTGGAATTTGGCTAAAAAGTACTAAACATTTAATGAAACTAGCCTTTTACTGGGACAAACACCACATATGTATTAACAAATTATTTTAACTCTTAGAATATTCAATATCTAATTTTAGACGCATATATAGTTTATGAAGATAAATACAGTTTCTAGCTAGAAAGGTTTG
Source organism: Parasteatoda lunata (assembly GCA_949128135.1). Taxonomy (NCBI): domain Eukaryota; kingdom Metazoa; phylum Arthropoda; class Arachnida; order Araneae; family Theridiidae; genus Parasteatoda; species Parasteatoda lunata. Next base: position 71,055,640 of record OX421971.1, read on the forward strand.
AGAATCATTTTTTTACATACATGAAAATTCAAAAATTATAATTAAATCTGTTATATTTGAAAGATACAATATAATTGATAATATAACTGATTTTAAGAAATACACTAAAATTCATAATTATATAAAAATATAGATTTCAGATATTTGTCTGAAATATAGATTTTAGACAAATATTAAATATAAATATTACGTAATATTAGAAAAAGTATAATTTTCAAATAAATTTTTGCGTTTTTGTAAGAATGACTTGAAATTCTATCCAATCCCGTTTTAACACAGATTATTAGCATATGAAATTATATTATAGTGAAAGATACTCACCTAATGGAAGACATAGAATGATGAGAGATAAGAATAGCTGAGCGCAAATCATGCTGTTCTCCATCTTCACATTCAATTGCAATCCGTATCAACTGTTGCTCAACGAAAAACTATCAGCTATCGGAACAATGGATTTTATTTTTATAATATTTCAAGTTCTTATAGACTTCTGAACCGTGTGAACGAAAATATTACTTTTGAACTTCTCTGGTTGATTATGAAATTACATCGTGGAAGTGTTTTCTCAGGAATCAATTTGTAATAACTTTTATTATATTCGATTTATCTGATTGTTTCAACCATCGAAATGACCTACAAGTTGTTACCGTCCCATTGCCGAGCTGCCGGGTAAGGAACAAAATTATCGCTGCGTTTATTCTGCGAAGGCGGATAAGCTGCTTATTTTTTCTTCAAATATCGAAACCTGCATTTCATCAATAGTAACAAGTCAAAGAGTTGGCTAACGGAGGAGTTGTCCTCCTGCATTCTCTTTTGGTGGCTTTTTTTGTCGTTTTGGTTTATGGTGTAGTCATTAATATTCAGTCTAGAAATGGTATTGATAAGTTTATATCCATTTTAAAAAAAATCAAAAAACACATTGGTAGAAAGAAAAGTAACCATAATGCAAGTATTTGACGACAGGCGTTTTAATTTTTCAAAGCGTTTTAAATAGCCTATTCATTAAGAAGCTAAGGATATAATTCTCATAATTGTTCCAACAAATATGTGTGTTGCCACATTTGATATTTATCTTCTTCTAAAAATGCTATAACTACGTAAAAGGTACTTGATCTAACTGATATATATCTTTATACAGAATTCATCAAATGGATGTAGAAAACAAAATAAATATATAGAGAAGTGAGCAAAAATTAATATTTTAACTACTTAATTTGCTGAAGAACAATGCATTTGCTATTTTTTTCCAGAAGATATTTCAGGGATAGATTCTAAGAGCAGTCAAACGTTCTTATCAGCATGATATGGCAAGAATAAAGAATTGCTGAAAAATGTATCGAAAAGCAGGAAGGGAAAAATTGCACTATCCATATTGACTTGATCCTCTTCTAAATATAAGAGACACTCTCTAAGCACAGCACTGGCGAACACCCAAACGTACTATAAAATAACCTAAAATTTTACATTAGAGGATTGGGATAAGAAAGCAGTAATTGTAATTATCGAAATATTTTCGTTGTGTGCTATGCATGATAAGTTCCATGTGAATGAATACCTTATCTAAGTAACTGCTGCCTCTAACGATCCCTTGCTCTTGCACTTCTTCAATGATGGGCTCTTCCTTCTCCTCAATGAAATCCAACCTCAAATTTCCAGGTAAGTGATATTTTTTGGTAGATTCCCACCCACCCACCGAACCCAGTTATCAGGTGGGGAGTCCCTTCCAGTCGTGGGCCCTTTTCTCATGGGGCGCAGTCGCACGGTAGGGGGAGGGGGCCCGCCAGATCTTCGAGCGGCCGGCACACACACGCACACGCTCGCACTCTTCGAATTCCTCCGCAGCTAGTCCGGCTCTTCGTCAGCTATCCGGCTGCTGGAACGTTGCCGGATTCCCCCCTATTACTTCCCCCCTCAGAAAAAGATAGGAAAAGCGCTTGCGCCGCGCACAAAAATTTCAGACGCATGCGTAGGGGCAATTCATACACCCCCGCACAAAACGGTTTCAATCTTCTAACATTTTTAAAGCCACCATTTCTGGTTTTCATCTCTTATTACTTGTAGTTAACGAGTAGATACACTAGTTAAATACATTGAGGTTGAATACATTTAAACCATTCTACTACTAGCAGCAACAAATTAAATCATCAATTTAATTTAAATTTTGTGAATTTTTTGAATTTTTTTTTTTTTTTTGAAACCTAAATGGAATTAATTTAATTCCACGTAAGATTCGTGAAACAAATCAAAATTTTAAACATACATTTGTGTAATTGCAAATATACATGAGTATAATACATTTTATTGCACAATATTATGGGGGTGCTATGTAATTTCTTATTTATTATGCAAATATCTTTTAATATATTTTCTTAACATTATACATCGTAACAAGGGTCGAAATAAACATAGTTAAAATCAACATCTTTGCTGTTCAAAAATTTATCATAATAATTTGTTTGCAATTAAATATGTCATATGGTATTTACAAACATCATATGTATATGGTATTAAAAATGGCGTATGGTAATTATAGAAAAACTAGCAACTATGCTAATTTATATAGATAAGTAACACAAAGAAGTTTCTGTATTATTATACTCTGTTCTATTCTGGAAATATAAAACAATAGGAATTTGTTTCCAAGTTATATCAAATATTTCTATTGGAGCTATTTTGCTTATTACTTTGTATCAATAATTCAATAGGTTTATACATAATGCGAGCAGCAATTTGCTTAGTTTATGTCCCAGTATTTATGAGTTACGTTAAATTACTATATGTGGTTTTTCAACAATAAGATATTACAAAATTTGTAGGAAAAAGTATTTTTTAGTTTAAATATATTATATTGTTCTTATTTTTATTCATTAGCGTATTCTCCTCTTTGCATCATTTTTTGAAGAACTAATTAGTGCGTAATTACCTGTTTTGAACATTGCGATCAATGAGTTTTTTAAAAACAATGCTCAAAATATTTTGTTGCAGAAATGAGCTATTTAAAGAAAGTTCCAAACAGTTGTTTTTTTTTTTAAATTTCATATACTTTAGAGGCAATAGATATTTTTAGAGACATAGACGCAGTATAAAGAAAGATTTCTATCTTACGATAATTATATTTTATTTCGAATTGTCTCTTTCGCTATCGTAAAAAAGGAATGCATCGCAATGAGAACCTTTACGTTTTTCTATCGAAACTTCATTTTCTTATCATTTTTTTCTAATGTCATTTTTCCTTTATCATTTTTCTAGGTGCTGTAGATGCTGAAGGTAGGTGTACAACCGATGAACAACACTTTTCAGCTCTGTCAGATTGGTTGGTACAGTATCCAGCTATCTGATGCCCCGTTCGCTGGTTCGCTCTCATCCCACAAATTCTCGATTGGATAGAGATTTGTGCGAGCCAACGAAGCAAGCTTAAGTCACAGTCATGTTCTTCTAACCATCTGACGATAGTACGATCTGTATGGTACAAAGAGCATTGTCTTGCTGAAAGTATCCATCCCCTGCAGGGTACATTATTAACATAACAGGATGTACTTGATCTGCTATAGCACTTGAATACCCCTTTACAGACATAATATTGCACTCCGAGAAAAAAAATGTCAGAAAAAATAAGAATCTTGTATAATTTAACTTGCACCTGGCTCAACGGGGTCCCCAAAATGCTGTGCAGTTTTTAATGAATGTCTATGGCAATAATTTTGGTAAAGTTAACAATCAAATATGTTTTTATAACAATAAAATATGTTATACTAATAAAATATATTTATATAAAATTTGGCAATTTTATTATGATACCTTAGTTCATGGCATAAAAGCAATTTATTCGATAAAATTTACTTTTCAGTTTTGTATGTTTTACTTTTATATTAGTAATAATAACTTTAATTTTGAAAACCAGAATTTCCAGTAAACCGTTAACATAGGAATAGAAAAATTATCAAATGAATGTTTTAAATACTGCATATTTTAGTTTTGTTAAACAAAACTATGGTTTTATCTATAAGTGACACTAACTCTCGGAGAGGTAATTTTAACAGATTTTTTTTTTCACCACGGAAGACAATTATCAAACTTTTGAGACCATAACAACAAGTTCACTGAGACTATTGTTATTGAAATAATCAGATAAATTTAGTAAGTCTTGTCTTAAGAAAATTTTAATTCGGTTATAACCGACTAATTGATTTCTGGTAAAAAAAAAAAAAAAAAAAAACTTTTAAACAATTTAATTTTTTAAAGTAGCTTCCTACTACAGTATACCCAAAGCTTACAAACATACTATTTAATAATGATTGATTAACACAAATATTAAATTAAACACTTTTAACACCTAAATATTAAATTTAATTTTACAAAAAAAGTGTTCCTATATTTATTAAAATTTTTCTGAGTAAAATATTTAGTATATAAATAATTTGTATCAATATAGTTAAAATAATATCCGATGGTTTCTGGATATCTATAATGAAGAGTATTAAAAGCATTTAGCTATAATTAAAGAGAAGTTCATTTAAACTAAAGCATGATACTAAGGTGAGGTAATAGGTGAATGTAAAGTGCTCCTATCGAAGTGGCTATTGTAAGGACGATGAAGTAACCTCTGAAGTACTTGAGGTTTGTAGCAGTCAATTGCACTCGTCGAATAATGATTGATTTACTGTGGGTATTACCGTAAATTAGTCAGGCAAATGTCTGTGCATTAAAAAAAAAAACAGCTATAAAGATATTTTTGTATACGACGAAAAATGATTATCATTTACACGACCATTTAATTAATATCAAAGAAATTCAGAATTTTTCTAAAAGGATTGCGTTTTTTCAGTGTTAAAACTAGCAGTAGATAATATAATATAAGGATTTGATAATTCGAAAAATATCATAGACTTTAGTACGTAGTTTTTGTTTTGTTATAAAGCAATAAAATAATATTCACGTTAAAACCGTCTTTAAATGCATTTATTTGTGAGTGATAGTTTTGGGTATGTGAGATAGTTCAGTCAAGAGTGATAAAAACTACATTTAAAAACTTCATTATGCATTTAAATAATGAAATTTAACACAACAAACTTTAATTTAGTGCAAAAGAAATTTCTCGCTTCTTTTAGAATCAAGTATGTGATCAGCACATATTATCGCAATGCAAATCAACTACATTTTTATCGATTTATTATTTTCTTAGCATCATGTTGTTTTTAAAGTGGAATAAAGATAATAGTCTTATTGGGCGTTGCTTAAAAATCTGAAAGTTGAGCAAATTTTAAACATTATCTCAGCAATGGAAATAATTCATATTAGTTATTTCACAATTATGCCGTTATCAAACGAAAGAAGTAACTGTGAATTTATGTTGTGTTTTGCTCCACTTACATTTTAATATTAATGCCTTAAAAATTCTAATTACCTCCAAGTTCAAAGAGGAAATTTTTCTAGGTTTTTAAAAATAGCATGGGCTATATCAGTCCTATATTTTATGCAAAAACTGATTTATTTTGAAAATAAACACATTTTGTTCTTTTTTAATATTGTGAAGTTTAAGTAATATTGGAATTACAAAACTTGAATTGATAGTATAAATAATATGAGATGGGAAATAGCATGATATGGAAATGATATGAGTGATAATATGAAGAGCTATGATGAGCTATGATGATGAAAAACACAGTTAAAAATCATTTGCAAAAGTAGAGAAAAATAATGGGGATACTTCAATGCTTGGCTTGATGACTTACATGAAAAATGTTACTAGTTTAGAATTGTCAACACATTTAGAAAAATAATGATTCGAATTTTCAAAATACTCCGATGTAAATTCATGCAAAACTTTTATTAATTACAGTATTTTGCGGCGACCAATTTTTGAAAAAAAAATATTAATTTAAATGATTTCCGGATAAGCATAAAGAAAAATTTTCAAATTATGTATATTTATTTTAAAAAATTGTTTATTTACATCAAAATTAAAATTTTAAAAATTTTGGAAATAAAAATAAATTAGTTCTAAACATATTTTCTTTGACAACTGTTGGCGTATATTTTGGATAGAAAAGCTTCATTTTTAAAAATGCTCATTATGCATTTCCAAAATATGCTATAAGTGGAATTTTCCATGGCAGAAACACTAACAAAAATGTACCACTCAACTTATGTAAATGGAAATAGATGGAAATTTTAATAATTCTGTACGACATGAAATAAATTGGAAAAAAAAGCACTGAAAAAAAAAACCTTAATCAAATTTACTAAAAATATATCATTCACTTTCTTTTGAGATCTGATCAATATATATATTTTAAGAGAGTAAATTTTTTTACAAATATGTCTGAGTTACAAGCCTGTATACTCTGCTTCTGCACTGAGAAATAAAGTATGGTCAAAACTACCAGATTATGGTAAAATTTACTTATTTATGGCTCTATGGAAACACAAAAAAGCTCGGTAAGTTTTACTGAAGTTCTTTGATAATGATTTTAAAATTAACAAAAAAATATTGTTTCAAAATGGGCTATAAAAGTTGTAAAATGTGATAAAATTTAGTAATTTTATCATGATATCTATTTAGTAATTTTATCATGAGCATGGCATGAAAGCAATTTATTTGGTTAAATTTACTTTTCAAAATTGTATTTTTTTCTAAAAGTTTAGTGATATGAACCATAATATTGAAAACCAGAATTATCAGTAAACCTTTACTATATGAATGGCAAAATTACCGAATCAATTGTTTAAATATCGCATATTTTGGTTTAATTAGCCCCAATTGTGTTTTTTTGCAAAAAAAAAATATATAATTATCATGGAGTGCAATAGTTTTACCAGAATATTTTTCCCCGTGTGTGTGTATCATGTTATTGATAAATTTGTTGTATGTGATACAAAAGGTATTTGTCCTTTTTTATCGATAAATTTTTATTTTGTGGCATTTCAAATAAAGCATTTTTTATCTAAACTCAGCAAGTTTAGCTTGTTAAATTTTTTCTTATTTTTAATGTATGTCAAAGAGCCTCAAAATTTTTTATTCAAATATTTTGAAATAAATTCAAATATTAACCTTTCAAAAATATTAAAAATTTAAAATAAGAAAATGCTTAGGTAATCCATAGAAATTCACTAAAAATCACATTATAGCTAAAGCAGTATTAAGAATACTAAGCAAATATATTAGAACATCTAAACAATATTATTATTACGTTTTATTTTTAACACGTTGAATGCCACCCTAATTTTACATGGCTGGCCAAAATGATTTTCTTAGTATGTATTGCATTAATATCTTCAAACCATTTTACTAACGATAATACATAATATAAAAATATTAAAAGCATAAAAAATTTACTCGAATTATGTTTTTCTAATAACCTGGGCTTCACTGGTCACCGGTGACGCCCGTTACGCTACGAACAAATTTAGTGCCGGTCACCTGGGACGCCCGTGGTTCTACGAACAAACTCATTGCCGGTCACCGGTGATCTCTATGACATTCAACGTATCAATACACAAAACGGAAAAGATAATGTTTTTATTCAAATATTTTAATTTAAAAGAAAAATATATACATTTAATTATAAATAAAATAATGTAAACAGTATATGCAAATATTGATTTCGATTAGTTTCTCACTGCTGCTTATCGAAAACCTTTTTGTGGTTTCACTCCCTCCTTATAACCATTCCATCCTCCCAACCAAAAGATACGCGTTCTTGTTTACCGAGGTCCTATTATTTATTAAAATATGTATCTTTTCAAAGAAGAGTTCCTTTACCTTATAACACATCGGCTGATAAGTTTCCGGTCTGACATACAGATGGCGCCCTAAATGAAGAAAAAATTTTGTTTAGCAAGTCCTAACCTTCAAATAAACGGTGTCAAAATTTTATAACGATCTCTAGATTAATTTTTAAAGTTACAGTGATTTTAATCGAACGCCAATTTATATTATTGAAACAATGGATAAAAAAGAATTTCGTGTTCTTATTAAACATTGTTATTCAATGGGAAAAAACACGGTAGAAACTAAAGCTTGACTCGATAAGTGTTATCCGGGTTCTTCACCAGGAAAATCGACCATTATTGACTGGTTTGCTGATTTTAAGCGTGGTCGTACAAATGTTGAAGATGCGCCACGCTCTGGACGCCCTAAAGATGTAGTTAATCCGAAAAACATAATAAAAGTCCACAAAATTGTTATAGAAAACCGCAAAGGGAAGTTGCATGACATAGCTGATACTCTAAATATATCAAAAGAGCGTGTAGACCTTATTTTGCACGAACATTTGTTTATGAGAAAGCTGTTTTCGAAGTGGGTGCCACGTGTGCTAACAGTTGACCAAAAACAACAACGAATTGATAATTCCAAGAGCTGTTTGACGTTGTGTCAGACACCCCCTATTCACCCGCACCCACCCTATTCACCAGATTTGGCTCCTAGTGACTTCTACTTGTTTTTGCAGACATGAAAGAAATGCTCGCGGGTAAGAGATTCAGCACGAATGAGGAAGTGATTGCCGAAACAAACGCCTATTTTGAGGCCAACGATTAAATTCACTGTAACTTTTCAATATACAGATCGTTATAAAATTTTGACACCTTTTATTTGAAGGTTAGGACTTGCTAAACAAAATACTAATTCTGCATTTAGGGCGCCATCTGTATGTCAGACCGGAAACTTATCAGCCGATGTGTTAGCTATCAGGTAGACTGCGGTTTTCCTTGTAATATTATTGATATTATAGAAAATTAATATCGCATTATAACAAACACTCTAATGCAATCTCGAACAATTTGATTGTTTTACTTTATTATCCAAAAATCAATAACAGCATTGCCAAGATTTTGAAGGAATTTGAAATTAAAATCATATTTCACTGCGAAAAAACTAAATTTCGGCAACCCTAACGATCTTATAGCTGACGTTAACAGCTGTGGTGTTTATCAAATTTCGTGTCAATGCTTTCTTTTGTAAATGGGACAAACTAAACGTACCTTTAAACTTTGACTTAAAGCGAAAGATTCATAAAATTTCAGGAAAGTAACTGATCTTCCATAGCTTTACATTGTTGGAGTTCCAATCACATATTTGAGTTTTCTTCTAGTAAAACATTCAACACTGTTCTTCTGCGAGGAGTCAGTCCAGATATTTTATTTTATTTTATAACCGTTGTTGAACAGCCGACTCAATTTTGAGTTTGTGACTATCTATGCTCAACTCCATAGCCTTGTAATTTAGAACCCAATCCAGAAGATAAAGTAATTCCTGAATCAAGTTTTTTACTACTGGATAGTTTTTTGTTACTGGCAAGAAGTTTTCTTCGAGGAGGACTTTTTGATGCAACAAACCTGCAATTTTGATACATGGAGAAGAAAACCACGGACATCTCCCATGGTAAGCCTGACGACAAGGGGACTCTAATCCATGATCCGTCTATCACTAAGGATATTTTTGCGTCGGCACTGTGGCCAGTGTGAGCTGGATGCGAAATTTGTACTGACCAGCTATCACTGCGATCGTACCCGAGATACCTCATCAGAAGGTGGGCGCTCTATCCCTTGAGACACCACTCCTCTCATTCCAGATATTGAAAAATTCTAATAATTCAGTTAGGGCCGGGATAGCCTGGTCAGTAGGGCACTGGGCCCATATCCAAGAGGTCGTGGGTTCGATCCTCGCCGGCCGAAGACTCCCCGTGTAGTAAATGGTGACTGATGCACGTTAAATCTGTCGAGTCTCAAAGTCCTCCATGTTCCCATAACAAATCAATATCTCTGGGGGTACTGATCCAGGAGTTTCCTTGTCTTCTGGATTGGTTCAAAATTACAAGGCTACGGAGTTGAACATTAGTAGTCGTAAACCCATGAAATTGGGTCGGCTGTTCAACGACGGTTATAAAATAAAATAATTCAGTTAAGGATTTTCCTAGCATCTGACTGTATCCTATATTTGAAAGACTGTTCCAATTTTAGATATTTTACCTTTACTGGTAATACCACTTTGCATGCGTTTGTTTATTAACTTCTCGACCATCACTAGCTATTTAGACACTGAGGCTTGTTTATGTAACCGAAACTATAGTATGACCATTTCTGTACTTTGTGCTTTATTTGCATTTTTTGTTGCATAGTACAAAGTATACCCTATCCTTTCATCGATTAAGATGCAAAGGTTTAGGATGGCAGTTGAAAGCTTGAGCCTTTTGATGTTAATTTCCCTTTTTATAATTACCACAATATCTCTGTAAGTAATATAAGAAATAAAAAATACACGCAGTTTTAAGGTTTGGATAAATATCTGAGCCTAACTTTATGTGAATTGCTTGTTATTGTATTGTATTTACTGATTTTTGAAAAAAATAATATATAGTGTATAAAAATATTTACACAAATTTCCTGTCCGTAGTTTTAAATGATAAAATCCAAAAACTTAAAGTAAGCTGAGTTAAATATGTCCCAAGAAATGAAAATTTTAAAAATGCGACTTCTTTTTACATAGCGAATTATAGAAAATATCCGAATTACATGAAAACCACTCTCTTGCTTAAACTAATGGAAAAATGTTTTACACATTGTATCAACCCTCCTAAATTTTGAGGGTCAAGAATCGGAATGCTTTGAAAATAGAAATACATATTTATTTAGAGAAATTACATTTGTTTGTCTAATTTCGTAACTTAAAATAGTGTTTGCATGAGCTAACTAGGAGGTTTAAATTTAGGCCCTCGATAATTAAGATAGTTGTCTAGAATATGAAAATCTGGCCATTAGATTAAAAGTTATTTATTGTGTTTGCGTGTTTAGAGCAATACCCATTCATTTTTAATAATGCTTGCAAGTAAAAGTAACTCAATGTAATTTCGTAACTACTTCGGACAGTTATTAATAAAAATTAAGCTATTAATGCTACAGTTAAATATTGCGGGATTTATACCTTTCGTTATTCATTATACTTTTCAGTTTTCTATTTATAGTTATTATTTATTTATGCTATTATCCTAGCGAGTTATAGCTAGTGGTACTCGTAAGCTAAAATTATTGCTCACAAAACAAAGCTTTTAATGTGGCTATATTTTCTAATAAAATGCGTTGTCGTCTCCTCTTATTAAGAGGAATTTTTACGAGTTACCTAGCTTATAGTACTGTACTAATCTTTTTATTCATGTTGGATATATTTATAATACTTTTGAGCTTTTCCCCGCTACTATGCAATATATAAATATTTACTACTCACGAGCTTTGTAACAGTTGTTCTGTTTCATTTGTCTGTTCCATTTAACTGTTAATTTAAATGGTAACATTTAAATTTAATTGATTAAAAGAAACAAGAATGGTTTAAAAATAAAAAAATTATTCAAGATTATTTTTAATTCATAATAGTTCCAAAGCTTAAAGTATATTAAAAAAACAAACAAGTATATTTTATAAACTTATGTTTTTATTTTATTTTGAAACACAATTTTGCTTTTAAAACGTCCAATCATTTTAAAAATATGTTAAAAAATATCTAGCTTTAATTTTAAGCTAAAAAAAATAGATGGAGAAAAGAATTTTAAGTAAACAAGTATTCATAACTAAAATGAAAACTTCTTTCTTTTAGAAATAAATGTTTCCTTTTATTAGAAATAAAGATTTTAAAGCGAAATTTCTACATATTTTTTTATTGCACTGTTAAGCACTTGATGAATTTTAGAACTAGATTGATGAACAAGATACAGGGTGAGAAAAAAAAATTCCGCACTAACAATTTTTAATAAAACTTGTAATAAATAAATAAATAAACTTTAACTAGTAATTAACTTTAAAAAACGCACCTCTACATCGCTGCAAAAGACTGATATCTGGAAACCAATTTAATTTATTTATTAATAAAAAGGTCTGCTTTTAATTGTTTGTTGTATTTTATTAATTTCTTAATTTTTAAAAATATATTTTAAAAATGGTTTTCCGTGTTTGTGTTTTGTTTTTTTGCCGTATTCTATATTTTATCTTTCTTCTTTATCAGAGCTCAAAAATTTGTAGTACAAATTTTTCTCGATTTGTTTTAAAATATTCATAAGTGAAAATTGGTTCATCATTTCATACAGTAGTATTCATTTTAAATTTATTAGGTTGCACTAAATTCAGTTGTATGTAAAAAAAAATATTAGATCTGCATAAGTTAAAACATGAATCGAATCATAATTTTTTAAGGTAGAATAGTCAGCACAAATTACGAGAGATCAACATAAGAAAGAAAAATCAGTTATATCATTTGAGCAAAATATTAGTCCCATGAACCAATCTATTACTGAAATCAATTTTATCAAATAATGGATTAGGGCTAAAAACATTTACGCTTTAAAATATTATATAATCATAGTCGTCATTAAATTTCCAACAAAACAGATTCTTCAAAGCTAAGCATAAAAAAGAAGATAAATATATACTCAAAAATGCAGGATTTATATATATATATATACAAATATTGTTTACTGAAATACTGATTTTAACTAGATTATACATGAAATGCTCATTTGTTATTTGTATAAAGTAGAAAGGGTACAAGCAAAAATGATAATGTACAATTTTTTTAAAGCAGCTACTGAATTCATTAAAGATGGATATTAGTTTAAGCTTCTAAAACTTAACTATAATTACTTATTATAATTTTTAGGGAGCAAATAGTTTTATGCACCTGATTCAAATCATCGATATTAATGATGCCCATTCAGTTATAAAATATTCTTTCCCAGAAAATTATTTATTGTTTAAACATTAGTAACTTTCAGATAAATTTTGTAAAGTTGCATTTGAGGTGTAGTTAAATTAAACCTTATTTTAGTCACTAAACTAATAAATATTTTGTGCACAACATAATTATAAATACAATTTAGAATCTCACCTTGTAGCTAGAAGATTAAGTTATAAATGATAAATAGGTGCATAGAGAGTAAGTTTTAACATTATCCATTATTCATATTAGAAAACAGAGGGACAGACATAGTAGTTATATGGTTGGGTTGCTGAAGTTAAGCCTTTTATGCGAATATCTAGGATTAGAAATTCGCTTAATCCTTGTTATTACTGCAAAGTTATGTCATAGGTTTCCCTACTGAATATCGTAGCCATTATGTTTAGATAATAATTCCGTTTCTATCCTAGTCTTGATACATTTAGAATAGATTTACTTTAATTGACTTCAGTAATAGTTTATTTTACCTATTAAACCTCAAAACTTTACTGTTTAATGAAAAACAAAATCAGTAATACCTTCAAAAAATGAGTTTAAAAAAAATTATGTCTAGGATAATAAACTTATAAAGTGAAAAGATATTTGGTGATGTTTTTGTATAATACTTAATTTTTTAGTAAATTTTATTTATCTATAACGATGGCGTGAATATAATTACTGCTTATAATAAGGAAAATATGATAATAATTTAATATTTTTTTAGTAAAAAAAAATGCTTTAAACTTTCCTACTCTTCTTACAATTTTTTAATTAGATAATAAGTCAGAAATCTGTAGTGAGTAGTTAAAATGCTCAAATTTAACCTAATACCTGAGTTTTCTGAGAACTCGAATTCGACTATTAAAATTTTGAATTCTTGGAAAACGTTAAGATTAATATGAAGTAAATGCTAGTTTTAAGTTACACGTGCATGATTCAAGTTAGAGTTAATTCGATTGAAATAACATGTCGTTATATAAAATAATATGTTAAAAATAAATTTTGAAAAAGATGTGTGTACGATATTTCGTAAATTGTGCAAAATCATTGGAAGAAAAGAACTAGATATTGATATTTCACGTGTACTTATGAAAATTTATAAACATAAAATTACGAAAATATTTTAGAGGGTAATCTATAATTAGTGAACTGTTACAAACAATGCATGAAGATCCTTTGAATGTATTTTAATTAATTGTTCAAATGAACTAAATAAATTTGGTTCTGGAATTTAGGATTTTTTTTTTCTATATTTCAATCAAAAACAGATTAAAAAAATGTTCAAATCTGTAAAATGAAATTTATAATTTATGGTAGGCTTTAATTTAAATTATTGTCACGATTTTCATTTGAAAATATAATGTTTGAATTATATTTATTCACAAATTAATTATAAATGTTTGCCTAAAAAAATTCCATAGTTCAAAAACGTTTCTTCTTTTCAGCTATAAGACCTAACTTCTAATCAAACTGGTGTTGGAATCAAGCAATTTTTACTGGCTCTTTTAAAATTTTCATCTGATTCCAGCCCCTTGACTTCGACTTTCAATCAACGTTTAAAATTCGGAGGTATTAGATTCGCATTTATCCTTATTTGGATATTTGTAACTGTGAGAAAGCATAAAACACTAGTATTGCAATGCTTCTAAGCTTACTTGCTTTAAAAAAAATTGATATAGCGTTACACATACACTACAGTTCAGGCAACAAAAAAGAAAATTCTTACTTTAACAGTTTTTTTTTGTTTTTTATTAAATAATTCTGAGGGTTTTTTTTTTTTTTTTTTTTTCTAAATATTAATTGATGTCTTTTCAAAAGTCTATGCTCTTACTTCAACATTGTGAGTTTGGTTAAAGCACTGTTTTACTTTATTACTTTTTATAGCCAAAATTTTAAAAAGATTATAAGGAATCATTATTATTAGAACAAAGACAAATCTTTAATAGGCATATATGATAGTTAGTTTTCAACTGTAGCTGTTTGAATTCTAAATCTATAATATGTTTAGTATAAAAATGTGCTTTAACTGCCCTGTAAGAAAATGTTGATCCAAACTATGGTATCGGTACTCAGGATGCCACTACTTTTCATCGTAAAATACCTTCTTACATGCATGTAAAAAATTATATACCATTATTTTTACAGTAATAATTGTCGTAAAGTCATTGAATAATGCTGCGTGATTAAATATTACTGTTAATATTACGGTTTAATATTTTAGAGTAAAAGTGGATTTTACAGTAAAATTGATTTCACGGATGATGAACAAAAACTGACAGTACTTAATTCTGTAGTTTCTTAGTGATACATCATTAGTTTCTGTTGAGATACTTTGATACACGTTCTTATTTACTAATTTATTATTTATTTTTTGCATAATAGTGAGTCGGTTCAGTCCCAATAGTATTTTTTTTTTCGTCATTTATTTTATGAGGGATATTTTATGAAGTTATAATTTACAGCAAGGAACGATGAAAATGAGGGTGAGGTAGTTTGGGTAAAGTGTCTTTTACTCATTCTCTTGTGCCTAAATGTCGGTAACTTTTAAAAGACTTGGAGAATTTCTAGGTTTTAACTAAAATAAAAAGAAACTAAAGTAAAAATCACTCTGAAGCATTAAGCCTATAGAGAATATTATAAGAGAAAAGCAATCAAAGAATATCAATACAATCCATCCAAATACATCAGAATATCCATTGCTTTATTTCATTTCATTTCATTTGCATTTTCATTTCATTCATTTCATTGCATTTGCGTTACATGGAGAGGAAAAACATGGCGGACTCCTGCGGCTCGTCTGACGGCAAAGAGACTCCGCCTACCACTGAGGATATTCCACGTCAGCTCTATGGTCGATGCGAGGCAGGAAGAGAATTCTAATCACCCAACCGACGTTTGGATCGAACCAGGGTCACCGCATTGGGAAGCTAGAGCTCTATTTCCTGAACCACCACCGTACAATATTCAATGTTTGAGAATAATATAAATGCATGTAACTGACAGGTTAAAAATAAATAAACAAGATAAACTTTCACTTGAGAAAAAGCATTATTCTCACAAATGTATATATATATATATATATATATATATATATATATATATATATATATATATATATATATATATATATATATATATATATATATATATATATATATATATATATATATATGTGTGTGTGTGTGTGAACAGTACTATTTTACTTACTTTTTTTACGAAAGATTTCAAAATGTTCATCAAGTAGTTAGAAACTAATAGCTATTCCATGTCACGTTAAAGGTACATTAAAGTCTGCCTTTCAGGCCTGAGCTTAGTTATCTTTTAGGAAAAAGAAACTTTAACAAAGATCACTCAAACTAAAGAGTGTTTTTCAGTAGTTAACTGTAGGAGAGTTCTAAACAAATCTTAACAGTAAGAAGACGGATGTAAATTAATATGTTAATAATACAAAGGAATACAAGGAAAATAAAGAATTATGAAAATAGAAGAAGAAAAATTATTAAAATGAAACATTTTTGAAAAATATTTAAAAAAAGTTATTTAAAAAAATTAAAAAAAAAAAAAAGAGTGAAACGATATAATTTCGTCCTCAGCTCACTCGATTATATCTGCAAAAAGGAGTGGTTTCAAATATCGTTTTATTGTAGCCAAATAAAAATATATCAATACAATAGTGTGAAGAGCACTAAAAAAATTGAAACTGAAATCGAACACAATAAGTAATAAATATACGAAATAAAATATATTAAGCAAAAAACGTAAAATATAAGAAAAATACAAAACACAAAATGTAATCTACAAAACGAGTAGTTAATTCAAATGAACTTACACGTTCCGGAATCCTTCAAGAATGACTTAAAATATTTTTGTTATAAGTTTCCCAGATTACAAAATATGAAAACAGAAGCGCAAATAGAGTTTAGAAGCATACATAGAGGGATCTTTTATGGGATGTTTTTACTGTAGTACTGAAGCAAGTTTGATTTGTTAGTTACCTTGAATTTGCCAGAAAATGGATGCACAAAATGTAATAATATTTTACTGGGCAATTTGAAGTTCGTAATTAAGGAAGTTGATATTTAATTATACAATTTTGATGATTTTTTTAAAATTAGTATTTATAAAAAACTTGAATTTTTAAAAAAAGAAACGTGTTTTGCCCCAAAAGCACAGATGTTTAGCCACGTATTTACTTAAATTCGTTTTGCACGTGCTAAAAATATAAATTTATTTAACAAAGAAGTTTTTAGCGAATTTAATTATAATAATAACATACAATTAAATCTATGATTTTACATAGAACATAAGGACATTAGTTAGGCACCCATTTTTTTTTTTTTTATCAAATTTTAAAAAAGTGTGTCGATATGTTTTTTTTACTAAACAAATATAATTACCTACTTTTTTAATTCTATTTATTTGATTAAAAAAGTTATTTAAAAAAAATTTAGAAGCAAAAAATTCCAAGTAATTATTTCATTTATATTAAAATTAAAAGCAATTCTTTTAAATCAACAATGCAACTCCTTTTTGCGGATATGATCGTGTGCGCTGATGACAACATTATACCTTTTAATTATTTTATTTTTCGGCTTTTGATTAATTTTTTTTAAATAAAATTCCTTTTTTAATATTTTTAAAAATATTTCATTTTTATATTTTTTTCCTTACACAAAACCTTTCTTAAACGAAAGAAGTTTAATTTTAATTCCTAGTTTTTAATCAGGAAATTTATGTAACTCTAAGAGAGTTAATGTTGTCGTATAGTTTGGTGTTACATTTTTATCAAGCACGGGTTGCTGAACAAATGAAAAATTCTAATATTTTCTTCATACTATTAAACAAATAATGAAATGATATTTTTACAATATATGCTTGCTTTCATTCTAGAACTGATAATGTATCATTCTATTGCAAAACTTTACCGCACATTTAACATTCAAAATCAGGAATCTTATTTAGTAGGCGTTTAAAAATAATAATTAGTAACAAATTTCGAGACATACATATAATAATTTCTTTATCTTTCGCAAATATATATTTAACACTTTATTAACAATAAGTTAGTGATGCATGATGGAGGAAGCATTACGATACAGTTGTGTTTCTAAAATATACTAAGAGATGGCGATATAATCATTGTCTTAGAATAGCTTTGAGCCACCTAAGAATTTATAACAAGAAATACCGGAATATCAACCTTTTTTCTGTTTTGTTTATGTATTTATTTATTTTTGAAGAATCAGTAATAGGTATAAACTTTTACTTATAAGGTAATTTTAAAGATTACTACTTAATTTTAAGTAGGAATTCAAGTTGGTGTAAGTATTATTTAAAATATGAAATATTTAAAATTTCAAAATGTTATAAACATTTCTATTTTTAAAAAAATTACACGATAATTTCTAATTGTTAAAAGGCAAATAACTTATAATAATTTTTGTTGGAAAGTTAAAAAAGACTTTTTTTAAAAATAAAAGATGAAAATGAAGATTAAATTGACATTTCACTCAACTGGAATTATTTGAAATGAAATCTCAACAATGAGAGTCATGGTCATAAAGCGAATTTAATATTCACATTAGCATAAGAGAATGCATTTAAAAATAATACTTGAATTCCTCTTCCATTTTTTTTTGTACTTGATCAATTAATTAATGTTTAAAGTTACTTATTATTACTAAAATATATATATAAATTCAATAATTTATGATCTAGAACAAAAAATAATTAAACAAATAATACGAAGACAAATATATTAATTTATTGCTTAAAATATTTAAAAATATATTAGCTATTTTTTACAACCTCCATGTCATGATTTAATTGTTTTAAGTGTGCAACTTATTTAATATTATCAATGAATTTAGTTTAAATGCAAAATCATCTGTTCTCTGAATTGTCTTTATTTTTCCATTTCTGTCCAACATTAGTTTCAGTCTGTACAGTAAGGGAATTCTTGGAGAACAATATAACATTTTAACATTTTTCTCTGAACATTTTCTAACGAATTAAAAATATTTTTTTACCAAACATAATTTTACATTTTACCCTTATTATAATGTGTGTATATATATATATATATATATATATATATATATATATATATATATATATATATATATATATATATATATATATATATATATATATATATATATATATATATATATATATATATACAATGAAGTTTGAATCGTAAGGTCTATAAATGTTTGCAAATTTGAATATAAATAATTTTTAATGTTTGATCAGAAAAATGTTTTTCAATATTCTCGACGAAAAAATTTTTTCAGGGTTATTTTGATTGGTTACTTAACTCAGTCATATAAAATTTATTAAAGACACTAAAAACAATGATAAATTCAATTCCAATAGCAAAACTAATTATTCAAATAACCGAAAAAAATCAATTTGAATATCTTATGCAATTGGAAGAATTGTTAAATAAATTCATGCGAAGTTTTTCCCGGATTTAAAACACACACTAACTCTTAATCACTGTAAAAAAAGGAGATAATGCCGGAAGTAATAAAAAAAACTGTTCACGACCGATTGATCAAGACAGTTTAGGAGGTAATCAATCATGAGTGTACAGTGTCATATGTTCTCAGCTGAAAAGTACTCTAACACCAAAGATAGGAAGATATTTTTTTTATCATTTATTTGTACAGTTCTTTCATACTGCTATTTTTTGAAAAAAAGTTCTTGGGGGAAAAGGATAAAACAAATAACATTTTTATTTAAAAGATATAATTTCCAAAACCTTTAAAAAAAGCAAAATTTTCTGTAAAAATATACTTTTTCCAATGTCTATTATTAGTTTATTTGTAATAAAAAAATTATTAAATAAAAACCTCAGATTTTTACCTAAATTGCAAGTTCATCTATGTAGTTAAAAAAAACATCAATGTATGGTTTTGAAGAAAAAAACAGAAATTATTTACAAATAAGCTATATCTTAAGAAAACTTCATCTCTTACTAGATAAAAAACGTCTTTCGCTTCAAAAATATACAAACTAGAAATAATCCTTTTGCTTATTCTCAGCAAATGAAGTTTTTAACCAAGTAATATCTTACTGCTTCATTTCTTGAGATTATTTTTGGTAAGACATACAACCTATATCTCATAAGAAATAAAAATTTTATTAAATTCAATAAAATATTTAATTACTTATATTTGCAAGTAAGCTCGAGACTGATAATTAAGGTTCAAAACATTTTCATTAAATCTATATTAATTTTAAAATTAGTTTTCAAAATCTTTTTCGTGAGGAAAAGATATAAATGATTGCGAAATTTATGATTTTATTGAAGAAAATGAAATGAATAGATTGTTACAGCTCTAAAAAATGCATCAAATTTCAAACAAAATATAAAAACAGCTTTGTTGCTAGAAGCGATTAATTTAAATAAGTCGAATTCTTTTTCTTCAATTTTCACTTAAATTGACAATGCTTTCTTTTAACTTCACTGCTTAGTACTTTTAAAAAGTAATTTATTCGAATACACATATTCTTTTCAATTTTCGTTCCTTCAATAATTTTATTTTGATTCATATTAAAATAATCAGCATTCTGGATTCAAAAGAAATTTACATTTTTTTTCGATTTAGATGAACACAAGAAAATTCATTCCTTTATCATCTTTGCAAACAATATTTACGTGACATTTTAAATATGATTTTTTAAAATAAATTGATAGTTTTTGAACTGATTTGAAAATGTCTACTTGCATCACAAATATATATATACATATTTTTTTCATGTTACGGGATAAACAGTCGAAATACTTAAACTATTTGGAAAAATAGCAGGAAAATATTATAGCATGATGAATGAAAGAATCATTTAAATTTAATCTACCTATTTCGAAGACATTTTCGTTTAAATTGAAAATAGTTAAATCTTAAAAGACTTTTATAGAACTCATTTTAGAAAAAAAAATTATTTTTGAATATTCATGAAAATGCCTTTTAAAGAGAAAGTGAAGGAAATTCTAAGCGTTGTGTGTTTATTTAGAAAGATAAGTGTATTAAATTTCTAGATGTATAAATAGCATTGCTATTTGCTATTGCTGCTTACTCCTTTGAAATTCATCATGCGATGTTGCTTTAAAATTAAATTTCATCTAATTTTCTATTTACTTATTAATTATTTGCTGCTCCTCTCCGTTACTTTACGTTATAAAATCCAGTAAAACACAAGTTTTGTAGTCCATTCCATTATAAAAATGATTAACTCTATTCAACATCAATTGGCATGGTTATATTTCTCGCGGCTAGTTTCTGAGAATCAAAATTTACCGGTTTGTTCAGGGGATAGAGGGTTCGCCTCCCATTGAGCTAGCTTTTGAAGCTAGCTTCAAAAGCTAGCCCGATTATGCTTTTGAAGCTAGCTTGCACCGACCACTGTGCTATAATACAAGTAAATTATTCTCAGTGGTAGTCGGATCATGGGTGAAAGTACCCTTTTCGTCAAAATAACCATGGGAGGTTTTCGTGGTTTTCCTCTCCATGTAACGCAATTTCGGGTTAGTTCTTAAAAAATTCCGCAACGGAGACAAAATGTTTTACAATACTTGAGTCTGGAGTTCTCTTCTCTTCAAAATTACAAGGTTACGGAGTTAAACATTGGTAGTCGTAAGCTCAAAATCGGGTCGGCTGTTCAGAGACGTTTGGAAAATAAAGTGAAACTTTGTATCTTTATTTTATTTTGTAACCGCCGTTGCACAATTGACCAAATTTCAAGTTTACGACTTCCAATGTTCAACTGCGCATTTTGTACATTTATTAGTATGTTATTTTTGAGTTAGTGCAAAATACATTTATAAGTGGATGAGCGATTACTGGACGCCTCTAAAATGGAAATACTAACTAAACTAAAAGCAAATTTTAACTATCAGTACTTTTCAATCCTCCTATTTTATTTGCGTTAGGTAAAAAAATAAAATGCTATTTTGTTTATTTTTATAATAAACCAGCTGAATACCCGTTCTTCACACGGGCTTAAT
The DNA here is from genome assembly GCA_949128135.1 of Parasteatoda lunata. Taxonomy (NCBI): domain Eukaryota; kingdom Metazoa; phylum Arthropoda; class Arachnida; order Araneae; family Theridiidae; genus Parasteatoda; species Parasteatoda lunata. The sequence continues at coordinate 71,077,353 of OX421971.1, forward strand.
AAAAAAAAATGTAAAGAAGTAATAAATCAGTACTGAGAATCAATAAATCAGTACTGAGAATTAATAAATCAGTACTGAGAAACGCTACGAAATCAGGCTCATAACTGAAAAGCGAGTACTGACGCAAATAAAGATCTTGTCGTAAGAAATTGAAAGTAAGTGAAATTTTCAGGGGAATTAATGAATCAGAAAAAAACAAAAAAAAGTGATTGCATCAATATGGGTATGTTTATTGTAACAGAACTGGTTTTGCCTTCACTGAAATCTTAATACAATTCACATTAGTTTTTAGTATGCTTGCATGAGTTTTATTCCAAATTGGGCGGTAGTAAATAAAATAAAGCAAATAATTATTAGTACCGCCTTCTATTGAATTGGTAATAAAATAATTCGGATACAACTTATTTTTCGTTCTGAAAATGTCACTTACCTAGTTTTTCGACTACGTTTTTTATTAATATAGCTAAACATAATTTCAATTTTTTAATTTATTATTATTTTTTTGCCATTTACGGAAGTTTCACTTTATTGAAGTAAGTAAAACTTGTTTTTTGTAGTTCATCCCATTAGAATAAAGAGAAAATGTATTTAGCATCACTTGGTGTGATGCTATTACTCGCGGCCAAACCATAATAGTCAAAATTTACCATTATCAAATAATTTTATTTGGTAAAAATCCCTTTCGTGTCCATAAAACTCTTATTTCTAAAGTACCGGTATTAAAACCTCTTAGTATTTTGCTGCTTTAATAATCCCCAAATGCATTAATATAATATTTTATGTCTATATTAGATTTTTTAGTACTTATTGCATAACTCTTCAGCATTTGAGTTTTGTGTGAAGCCTAGTCATCAGTAAAAAAGCTCTAAAGCCAAAAGAAGTAAAAAAATAGAATTATCATTAGAACTAGAAGCAAAGTTCTTTTGACTCTAATTCATAAAAATATTAATACACTGCCTTCGCCGCACGGGATAAAATATTGCCTGAAACCACGTTAACTCCGTTGTAGACTTCTTACCAAAACTGCACCAATTACCATAATATCACTATTATGTATTACAGTCAGTAGGACACAATAAGTAAGCGCCATCTGTGAATGGCGATTTTCTACCGTTTTCCAGAACGCATTTTCTATTTTATTCTTTTACTTTGCTTTTCAGCACGTGGATTATTGTATCTTATTTCGATTAATACATATTATCAATATTAATAAACATTAGTGTAAATAATTTTTTTTTTAAATTTATTTCCTATGAGCTGCACAATCAGTCTTCCCGATAAGCAGACCTAGTGCGTTCTCCAGAAGTAGTATCCACGCTTTCAGGACCACCACAATGGGTGAGATATCGTTGGCCATGTTAATTTAGACGTCTAGTTTCTGCCACACTAGATGGCAGCACCGAGACCCTATTTGGATGCTAAAGTGCACTAGGAATTTGATTTTGCCGGAAATGCCAAGAGCTAATAAGGCACTCCAGGGATCTTTTACATGCCGCCTAATCATACGACATGGCCGCTGAGGATTTTCTGCATTTAGTGTAAATATTAGGATGGCGATTTTTTACGTTTCCTCAAAATGAATAAGTATCTTTTCTCCATTATTTTTGCTTTTAAGTACATACGTTTTTCCTTTATCAAATAATATGTTATCAACATTCATTAAGCATCATTGTAAACAATGATAGTATGACGATTTCTTACGGTTCTTCTAAACAATTAAATATTGTTACTCCATTGCTTTTGCTTTCTAGAACATAGTTAGTTCCTTTTATTTCAACATGCATAAATAAACTAAACTAATTAAGCATCATTGGCGTCAATAATAATATTAATTATTTAATATTTTAAGTTTCTCCAGACATTTTACCACATGGCCTTAAGGGATCGTACAGCTACGTCAAGAATCCTGAGTCAACAAATGGAGTCATTTGTAAGATAACAAGTTTCTGCACGAATTGCAGCAGCATGGACTGTCAGCACGGCGACAATGGCTTCGGCTACCCTTGACGTTGCACCACAGCCAGGAGCGCCTCTAATGGCGTTGTCAACGACGAACTGGACGCCGGAATGGCATGACGTCATCTTTTCAGACGAATCCAAGTTCTGTATGCCCAAGAACAACACTCATGATGGCCGCATTCATGTTTGCCGGCATCGTGGAGAACGCTCATTGGTAGTTTGCATCCGACATCGTCATGCTGGCCCATCACCTGGAGTTATTTTATGAGGTGGCATTAGATACACGTTTCGATCACTTCTTGTTCACATTGTCGGTACTTTGAACAGCAGCCGTTACATTTCTGATGTGTTAGGGCCAGTTGCTCTGCCTTATCTTCGAGGCCTCCATAACGCTACGTTTCAGCAGGACAATGCACGTCAGCATGTTGTCCGCACTATCCTGACATTCCTTGACACCATTCTATCCAATCTCTGTTCGACTCGATGCCCTGGAGAATAACTACTGTTATTGCTGCTAGGGGAGGCTGTTCTGAGTACTAATTGCTCAGGATCTATACATCCAAATTTCCTGAAAATTTAATCACTTGTTCATCTAACTATAATGTATTTGCCGAATGAATATTATTCTGTTATTTGCATTCCTTCCTGGGGTAGAAATTTTAATGGCCACTAGTGTATTTGAAAACTGAATTGTTTACTGTAAAATTTACTACAATGGATAAAGTTTAACCAATCAGACCTTCCTTGAGATTTAAATAATCTTGATACCAAATTTCAGCGCTCTCGGTTGGATGGTTTAAGAGTCTATAAAGGACACAACACACGCTACCACAGATAAACATTCATTTATATATAGAGATATATAATTTATTTTCAGTTAAATATAAATCCTTTGTATTAGTTGTAATAGCATATATAATTTATTCTTATAATAAGTAGGTTTATTTGATTAATTTTTTTAATATGTTTTAAGTTTATGAGAATGATTTGCAGCAAAAAAATAAAAGTTTATTTTTGTTTTTGTATAATGCAATATATTACAGATGTAGCCGTATTTTTTTTTAGATCAAGTGTGATAAATGGACAACCTATTGTTTAAAAAATGTTTGTACTTTACTCTTAATGATATAGAAATTGGAATTTTAGAGTTATTATTGAAAATAATGCTGGTTATAACATTATTCTTGTTTAAAATAAAATATATGTGATATTATCTATATTTAATTATTATTATAATTCTAAGTAAATTAATTTCTCCTTGGTTCACCAATTAATATTTTTACATCTCAAATTCATTACATTATTAGACATTTTTTGTACTGTGTATTTATTGTTTAAGTAAAAAGGGAAATGACACGAAATTCTATGAAATTTTTTTTATCGAGTCGTTGTAAATTTACAATGCATTTAACAATATATTACAGGATATTTTTGAAATATTATAATAAGCAAAACTTACTTTACACGCTATACTCACAAAATTGGGTATACTATCGCCTACGTCACAGGTTGTGTTATTCCTACTAAATTTAACCAGTGAGCGGCATTTTCTGCGAGCCTGACTTCAAGCCACAAATAAACAAACGAAATGTTCGATCTTTTAAATAGCTGATCACCAGATTAAATTGTATTATAAAGAAAAGTTTGTTTTGTCATAATTGATTTTGTTGTTTCATCTAAGTAAGTTTATGTTTTTAGTAAACATATTTAAAACTCAGTTTATTAATTAAATTAAAAGTTTTTTTTTATCTTCTGACAACGTGAGACATCAAACCAATTAAACTTAACGGACATCATTCTATAGAATCCATATTTTTAAAAAAATCAATGTTTTCAAATCAAATTAAATTAGCGCATTGTAAAATATTAAACAACAACCACTATCTTCCATTCATTTAGCATTGCACGATAGTATATGTTATTCCTACTAAAATTTTCGAAGAGAAAGTAGTTGTGTTTCTTTTATATTATACCCAATTAATGAGAGCAAAGTTAAAAATTGCAGTTTAAATGTTCAATTTAAGGCAGTGAAAATTGTGAAATTATCTTATAGGCAAAGCTTCATGCGGAACAACAAATCGGATAAAATTCTTCTTCAGTTTATGTGTGAAATTCAAGAAAAAAAAAAGAAAAAAAAAAGAAAAAAAACAGCTTAGTATTAAGAGTTTTGTAAACGAGGAAAAAAATGCGAGATTCTGTGTTAATTTCTTTTTTTTTTATTGAATCTCACTAAAATTAAAATATACTTACAATATTTTACAATGTATTTTTAAAATATGTTAATATGCAAAAATTTTTATATGCATAAAACACGCCGAATTATTATGCAGTTTCTATATGCATTTGGAATTAAGAAGCAATACAACTACTAAAATTGTCTTAAAAGCAACTACAATTGTCTACCTGAGCAACTACAAATCGGATAAATATCTTTTTCTTCACTTTTATGTGGAAAATTCAATAAAAAGTGATGTAGTCTTTACTAATAGAATAAGACAAGCATTTCTGGAATCTTTTGTCTTTTCTGCTTGAAGATCACTAAAAAGCAATTTCGGGTGCGAGTTAAGCAAGGCTTAGGCTATGATGACCAAAATGATAGAGCTGGCAACATCAAATGACGATTAAGGGCAAGTGATGCAATTTCTCGGTGTTCTCAGCTGAGAATCGTTACTTTTAATGATGCACTTTCATTACATTCACTTTGTACTGTTACTGACTTTGTACATTCCACTAGGGCTATTGGTATTAGGCAAAGTTTTAGACGCTGTAACTTAGAAGGATCTTACTTTTTTTTTTCTTTTATAATGATACGGTGCACAGGCAAGAAACCTAAAGTGGGAAAGAAAACAAAACGAATTAGTTATGATTGTCATTTAGAAAAAAAAATTATAAATGATTTCAGTGTAGCTTGGACTTTTTTTATGGCTATGCATAAGTTTAAAGAACAAAGTTTTGCAAATTATTTTGAACTAAAATGAAAAGGAGAAGGTATTTTAATTTAAAGAAATATTTTTTTGTTTTTGGGTATATTAAATTATATATTTAGTTTAATTTATAGCTTAATATTCTAGTTTTGTAGAATTAAAAACTAGTAATATTTAATAGTGCATATTCATTGAATTCATTTTGTACTGTGACTGGCTTCGTACATTCATCTGAAGTTGTTTGTATTGAGCGAAGTTTTAGATGCTGTGATTTAGAATGATTTTATGTTTTTTTTTTCTTTTATAATGATGCAGCGCACATGGAAAAAAACCTAAGTTGAAAAGAAAGCAAATCAAATTAGTTATTATTGTCATTTATCAACAAATATGAATATTTTTAGAGCAGTATGGACTTCATATTGTTCTGCACAAGTTCAAAGAACGAAGTTTCTTAAAATATTTTAAACTAAAATAGACTGAAAGAAAGTATTTGAATTTGCAGAAATATTGTTCGTTTTTATTCTTATTTAATAATTCAAAGTAAGCGAAAAAGTAACATGCAGCGAAAAAGTAACTTCTCAGGCAATGAAAGTTATTTTAAGATTATGATCTGGAATTAAAAACTTTATATGGAAAATTACTTAACTTTTGATTTTTCAACCTTTTATGTCTCAAAGCCACATAAAAAAAATTATTAAATCCGAAATGACACAATGATGCAAAGGATTGAAATTTGAAAAATATAGTCCCAAGAGCTTAGTCCAAGTGATCAGTAATTTTAATTTCACTTTTCGCTTATTTCATTATTTCTTAAATTTTTTTAAACGAATTGAATTATACATGATGTTTAATAGCGGCGGCCACTTTATAAAGTTTCCTTACTCTGCCTGGACTCAGATAAGCAACTTTGATGGTTAGAGCATTTAACTACTACGTACTCGGAAGTATTTGGTTCAAATCCTACCGGCAACCAATGAACATCTTTCTCACACATTTCTTCCTCAACGTCACTTTTTGGGAATATGTATTTTGCTCAAAAATAAGTACATGTAGTTTCAATATTCGGTTTTTAATTCAACAATATTTGTTTTGGAGCTATTTTGACACATCTATGCTGAATTCTGAGAAACCCTTTTTCACAGTGTGATCTGTCAAATGGATTATCCCTTTCAACTTTATGTTATTTGAAGAATTTATCTGAATTGCGTTATTTGAGGAATATTATTTTGGTAGTTAAAAAATATATATTGTCAGATAGTTCCTGTTAATGGCGAGCTCTGTCTAGCACAAATTACAGTAACAAAATAGTGTAAATTTTTTTCGTGAAACACATACATTAAAATTGGAACTACAAAAAACTAGAGAAAGCAAGTAAAGTATACACAGCGTGATGAATGCAATGTTGCAATTGATGAAATGATTAATCGAAGATTTACGATTCCAGACATTTGGGAAACACTCGAACCTCACGTCTAACTATAAATTGTACTATTTCTTGTTATTCTGTTCTGGACCCATCTGACCAAAAATGACTTAAAATTGATTTAAAATTCTTTCATGTGAACTATTTAATCCCTTAGTATGAATGAGATGCATTTTGCTAATCTTTCTTTATATCCCTGAATTCAATATCTACTGTATTTTTGACTCTATTACACATATCAACTTTTCATTTGAGTAACCCTTATATATATATATATATATATATATATATATATATATATATATATATATATATATATATATATATATATATATATATATATATATATATATATATATATATATATATATATATATATATATATATATTTATATATATATATACAAACAGTACTCTTTTATTTACGTTTTTTACGAAAGATTTCAAAATGTTCATCAAGTAGTTAGGAACTAATAGCTATTCCATGTCACGTTAAAGGTACATCAAAGTCTGCCTTTTAAGCCTGAGCTTTGTTATCTTTTAGGAAAAAGAAACTTTTACAGACGAATAGAGAAACACCTCTCAAACTAAAGAGTTTTGCTCAGTAGTTAACTGTAGGAGAGCTCTAAATAATTCCCAACGGAAAGCAGACTGAATGTATATTAAAAAATATTTTCAGTTTTATATGTCATTTTTTTAAATTACAGAGTTTTTTTTAATGAAGTTTCGTATTAAAACTATTCAATAGTACTTTTACATGATTTAAAATAAGTAAACTAAAAAAAACGTTGCATAATTACTTTTATTAGTACGGTGTTCAAATATATGTGCCTATTATATTTTTTGAATGATCGAAGTAATCCCAATATTCAATATAGTGTTGCTTTACATATTTTGAATACTCACGTTTTATTTATTTATCAATATTTAATCTTGTCCAATTTTAATAAATAATTTTAGGAAATAGATGAATAATTAAATACGCATAGAAAAAACTTTGCATACCTGAATAACAGATCCATATTTCTTATTTTTATTTTCAGAAAAGAACCTTTCTCAAATTGTGAATTTCTGATTTAATATTTTTTTAGATCTTCTCAGCAAGAAATGAAGCATTTAACATCAATATAATTATTTTATAATTATTGTATTATTATAATTATTGTAAAATTATCTTCTACATTGCTATGCAAAAAACATTAAGCTACCTTTATATGGAAGTTATTGTTGAACTTCTCTGATTACTAATATATGGATATGCTATGCAGTATATACTACATTCAATTACCTTAATTAGATCACGAGACTGGGAATTTTCTGACTAATTGGCTAGCCTATTGGTCGGACTAATCTTCAGAACTGGGTAATGTAATGTTATAAGAATTATATATTAAATCTAATCCATAAATAGAGCTTACATCTGAAATGCAATCAGTTAAGACCTTTCCCACATAGAAAATAAAGGTCTTGATGTAACTATCTTAGAATATGTGAGGATGTAACTTTGGTAAGGTGGAAAACTAGTTCCTCGTTACTAAGATTTATTAGTATTTAAATATATTATCTGACAAAGTGTAAGAACATTCTTTTCAAGATCAAATTTATTGTCTCATTCTAGCCAAAAAAATTTAGACATCTAAAAAATGATGACCTGGCCCCTTCTGTTTTAAATAAAATATTAAATTTATTTTTCTATTTTTTCCGAATTTTTAAAATACCACTTTGGATTCTCAAATACCCACTAAATTAAAAGTGAGTGAAATCTGTAATATATTCAAATTTGGCCGTGATCTTTTCCTACTATGTAAAACTATTTTAACTAAGACTGAATTACAAAAACCTTTAACTGAAACTGAATTAAATAAATAATCCTAAGAAATTGAAGCGGAAACATATTATTTGATTGAAAACTTCATTTAATTAAAAAAATATACAAATTGGAAACAGCGATATGATTTAAGAGCTGGAAAACCGACGCCCATTTTTGCATTCAAGCCTTGAAAACGGGCTTCTGTTTTTGAACTCTTAAAATATTTCGACTGCTGTTTCCAATTTGTGTATCTTTGAAGCGAATGAACTTTTTAATCAAGCAATAAGACTAAATTATTTAACTAACTCTGAATGATTTAAATTTATTCAGAAGAAAATCATACTGTGAGAATAGTTTTTTCCTCTGTCTACAAAATTAATGACCCAGCATAATTCAAAAATTCTTCGTTCTTTGCCGATCAATTACGTAGTTATTAAACGAAATTTTTAACCATCATAAGTTTTCTATACTCATGTATATCCTTTAGAGCAAAAAAAAAAAAAAAAAAATTTGAGAACAATATTTGATGTAACAAAATTAATTTTCTTCTTTTAACCTGATATGTTGGGCTAATTATCTTGATTCATACAAGATGCATCGTATAATTATCATGCTTTGCTATCGGTAAATTAACATTGATGTTTTGAAATCAGCATGGATGATTTCTTAATAGGACATCAGTTTCAGCAAGGTTCCCTATTTTGGCGTATTTTTCTCATACGAGAGAGTTTGTTCTTTAACTAAAAGTGGAAGGTAAGAATAACTAATTAAGAGATCTTACGAATTCTAAACTATCTTCTGTGTAGATTTCCAGTTAATTTAAAAACTATGGTTCATCTTGGATTATATTTCGTATATGCCTCTTTTAGCAGTTTCAAACATTTCTATCGATTATATTTCAAAAACAAATTACATTTATTATAGCTTTAGTAATCAAATTACACTACTATAAGAAATTAAGAGAATTTGCAGACATGGTTGATTATCTTTATAACTTCAGGAATGATTTTAATGAAATTTGATGTGTACAGACAGCAAAAAAAAAAAAAGATATCACCCTGAATAATTTTCGTTCTAATGATCGGATTTTCACGAACTAAGTGTCAAACTTAATGGTTCCTGGGGGTGACCTCAAATGTTGTAATTAGTTAGTGCTAACTATTAATTAAGTTACGAAATCAGACACAAAAACGTACTTTCTCTGAATAAACATATATTTTTTTTTACATATTTGGAATCCTTATCTTCAAAATATAGGGGGTAGCCGCAATTTGGGAAATGTGGTCCCCATAGTTTGGTCAGGAGAGCGATTCAAAGTTTGGACCCCTTAATGTTAATTTCAATTTTTGCGTTTTCAGTCATATTTTAAAAACTAATGAAGCAATTCAAAAAAATAATGCACCAACTCATAAAACGCATTTACCCAAAGATAATTTCATGAAAAAAATAATTTTTAATAATTATTAATTATTTTTTATTATTTAATTAAAGAGAGGATGAAAAAATTTTGAATTATAAGGTATGGATTTTTTTATACCATATTAATCTACATGCTTTTCAATTGAAAAATCTAAAGTTTCAACTGTTTTTATTTATTAGAAGATGAGAAAAATTAAAATTAATTATTTTAAAAAAAATAATTTGGCGACAATGAAAAAATGATTAAATGGGGCGATTAATATTAAAATGTGATAAACTTACGAAGAACTTGATTTATCGCGCGTGGCGTAAAATTTCATTCATATTTTTTTCGCTAATAATCGTTTGCTAATCTTTTTATTTTTATTTTTTAAAACTATAAAATACAATGTTTCTTTTTTAGTTCCCTAAAAATCTATTTGAAATTAGGTAAAGAAATTTGAATAAAACATTTTATTGAATAAAAAACATTTTATTCAACGAATGTCGAGTTTTATAAAAGCATGCTTTTGATAGAATATGATTATACACCAGATTGTGCTTATTTAATGTGATTATTTTTTAGTTTTTTTTTCTTCTCAATAACTGGTACAATTACAATAATATACATACGTATGAATAGATTTGGAATAAAATATTTCTCAGTTTCTTGTATATATTTTTTATGAATATTAATAAAAATACGTAGTAAACATATTTAAGCATATCTCACATCATCGCAAATTTCTCAACATCTTATATATCGTGTTAATCTTAAAAGTAATTTTTTAATCACCTGTCCGGAAGTGTTTCGCAGAATTATTTTACCAACTACTTAATTAAATTTTAGCATTTTTAAAAATTTTATTCTTTACCCTACTACATTTATTATTTCTTCATTAATATACTAATAAATTTGTTTAGTACTTCAATTAAATTTCAATTGTAAACGGAATTTTTTTATGTCCTTAAATTAAAATGTTAAGGCTTGCAGCAAAAAAAATTGTACTGCATTGATTTTTTTACAAAATAGCGAATTATTATTTTTTTAATCTAAGAACCTGTGCCTATAACTTAAGTAAAACTTATTTTAATATCGAGTGAAATAATTTAATATATTGTGTAACTAAATAGATAATCCCAAGAAATTGAATTGAAAATATAAAAACTTCATTGATTTAAAAATTAATAGATGATGATAAAAATAGACATGTTTTGAGCACAATAATAAAAGTCACAAGTTATTCAAGCTTGACAAGTTTTGAGAATGGGTGAATATATTTGAACGCTCGAATCATGTCGACTTTTACTTCCCTCTTCATATTTTTTAAAGCCAGTTGAGTTTTTATCATCAATTATACTGTTTTGCATTAGGGTCTTGATCATTATTTTGATAAGGTTTTTATACTCGTTAAAGTAAACATATGCATTTTCATATTTTAACAGGAATTATGTGGTCTTTAAAAACATAAGAGCATCAATATTGTAAAAGTTATATTTAACTTGGTTTAAAATTAAAATTTTGAGACCAGATATTTTGAGTTAATGAAATTAAATATTTTATCTTTTAAGTTTTTGTGCCCCCATTTCAGTATCTTAAGGACCTTACGAGCTCTGTTTAAAAAGAGAGTATCATATCAGATATATATAAGAAAACAAAAATAATCATAGTATCAGTATTTGGTGGTAAATGTAGCTTATCGTAATTGAAGACTATGCTGTGCGATATTTTATGGTGAATTTGCGAACGTAAGTTTCTAAATGTATCGAAGCATAAGGAAGCTATTTGCTAATCATCTTTATCCAAAGAAAACCTTGTTATCTAAACATCTAGCAGAATGAAGCGATTTTTGAAACAATGAATCATACTATATGCAACATATTATTTCAATATCTTATTCTTAAACATAACCTATTTCAATGCTTTTAAAATACCACTAAACATTCAGCAATTCCTTGAGTTATAGGAAAAAGAAATATCGTAAATTATAGAAAAACTTGTGAAGGCGCATTAGAATTACTATACAATATACATTTTATTTTTCAAGCACTTTTTTTTTTCTTCAAACTTTCTTGCCTAGAAGACTTGATTAAAGCTGTAAAAGTGATTATCCCTAAAATTTTGTATTTAGCCATAATAAGTTATGTTAATTTGATTTTAGTATGAAATCCTCGAATAAATATAGCAGAAACAACATAATCTAAATAATATCAGGTAAAATGTTCATGTATTTAAAATCTAAAACTTAGAAAATCATAAATAATTTATAATTGATTCAAATTTTCTTTTCAAGGGAGATTAAAATATTAAAAAAATTTTGCTTTTTGGACAGAAATCAGCTTAAAAATTGTCAATTGCCTAGAAACTTCGAGATATTTTCTATTAACTATTAATTAAACCTCTCTGAGTAATCACAGAACATTATTTCAATTTTTTTTCCAGTCAGAGCTTGGTTGCTTAGCAACCTAGTAAAATTAGGCATTTTCTTTTGAATTAGTCAATGGGTTATCTTAAAATATTCATTTGCGTTGGCGACTTTTTTTGGCGGTTTTCTGGACTATCGCCAAATATATAAACCTTTGTTGCGACCCTATTTACCACCCACTTTTTTCAAAATTTTGTCTACCCCCCCTAATTCAAGTATCTGGTTTCCAAATATGTAAAAAAAAAATATGTTTATTCAGAGAAAGTACGTGTTTGTGTCTGATTTCATAACTTAATTAATAGTTAGCACTAACTAATTAGCATATTTGAGGTCACCCCCAGGAACCATTAAGATTGACACTTAGTTCGTGAAAATCCGATCATTAGAACGAAAATTATTCAGGGTGATATCTTTTTTTTTTTTTGCTGACTGTACATACATTGATACAATACAAAACAAAAAGCCATTATATAAAAGCCATTATATATATATATATATATATATATATATATATATATATATATATATATATATATATATATATATATATATATATATATATATATATATATATATATATATATATATATATATATATATATATATATATATATATATATATATATATATATATATATATATATATATTATTTATTTATTTATTTATTTTTTCAAGTTCACTATCAGAAATTTTTCGGAGCAAATTGTCAAATAACCATAAATAAGATGGTAATCAAACTATTAACTGTAATGAGAACCGTTTATTATTTTCTTTCGCCTAATACAGTGAAACAAATATTTTATCCAAAATTACCAATTTTACAGAATTACTAATGTAGCAGCTTAGTTCCTAGCAACTGGCGTTTGTATTATAGCTGAAACGGCAAATTTGTAAGTCGCATGATCGAAAAAACTGGGGTTCGAGTCTCAGTGTTAACTTTACATTATTCCATTCTTTCCCTTCAACCCTTCAACACATGAGAATTTTCAGTGTCCAGGACTTCCTAATCTTTGTCGTAATTGTCCATTACCCGACAAAAAGCCCAGCTCTTATTTCTAGTTAAATTTATTTTCTACGATTTTGAAACCATGCTATATCTAATTGGTTAAAAAACCGTACAGTTTAGTATTCATGGTGTTATAACCATACTAGTTGTTAACCGTTTAAAACCGTAAAGGTAAAAAATATTCTTTACCTTAAATTTTATGGTTAATTAGATGGACTGACTGCTGCATGTTATTTTACCATAATTTTAGATTGAAAATTCTAAAAGTGTATATTGTTGTTATTGTGTTATCACGGTTTAACTGAACGAATTAATAACGAAGTAGTTGTGGGATGATTACAAGCCTATGGGCATTCAATAAGTATTTTAAACTAAGTTCTTCGTTAGTTAATATTTTTAAGAAAAAATAAAATTTTATTTTTTCTTAAATATAAATAAATTTAAACAGATGTGTAGAATTAAAACCAAAAAAACTTGAACAATGTATGAAAAATTTCAATAATATTGAAAGAAGATTTAGAGAATCACCATTCCGCTGCATTGTGTAAATCACTCCTATAGACGAAAAAAAATCAGAATCCTTATAAAAAAAAAAGCGAAACAGAGTTCACATAAAAATCACTTCTGGCTTATGCGTGATAAGGTTACGAAGAAGATCTTTCTTGTCCTTGTGTCTCTTTTGTCTTTCGGGTTCGGCAAGAAATCATTCCTTTATCAGCGTCTGCTGCGACGCGAAATATTTTTTTTTTCCTCATTTCGTTCTTCTTACAAGTCAAAATAGACCGGTGCACTTTACGAAGATTCTGCAATTTTTTCCTTCGATCCCTAGATGTTGCGTCCTTTTTTTTTTCCCTACCTCGATCTTTTGCGCAGGAATTATAGGAAAAATAAACCTATAAAAATAAGTGAATAAGCTAGAAAAAAAAAATAAGCGAATAAGCTTTCAGCCATGGGTCTTATAGATTTATGTTAAGGTCAAGAGAGTATTCTCTCTCTCATTTTCGGTTCGGGTTTCAATATAAATATTTTCTGATGCTTATGCTTATTTTTGACAAAAAGCTGACATAAATATGTTTCTCATACAGGAAAAAAAATAGGAAAAATGGAAAATTTCCCTTTACGTTTAGTTCTCTCTTCACGTCTACTTTCACAAAGAAAGCTAAAGAATTTATAATTAGGGCAAATCTATATCTTTGAATATATATAAATTTTTAAAAGTCATGAGAACCAATTGGAGTGTCGTAGGGAATATATTTATGTGAAATAATCCTTGATGAGCAGATTTATGTAAATTTTAACATATCTAATTTAAAATGAATTTTGAAAATATAAATAAGTGAGCTCAGCTGTGTAAAAATGATATCAAATCTTACAAAATACTCTAAATCAAAATATAAAATACAAAGGCTCGAAATACTATACTTAAACGTGTTACTTTTATAAAATTATTAATACACTGTAAAAAATCCCTAATCAAATTAAGGTAAAAAGTACCAGTACGCTAAGTGTTCGTACTTTTACTGTCATTTGTACCAAAACAAGGTACGAAACAGAAAATCTGATATACTGTAATTTCTAGAATTATAATCATCATGAAATCAATGGAAATTCATTTTTAATAATAACTAGAATTATCTAGTAGATCAATTATTTTGATAAAAAAAGGCTTATTCATTGGCTTACAAACATTTTTATAACTGATTAGTCAAATACTGATTAGTGAAATTCAGATAAAAAATCCATTAATGAATGCTTTACATCACTTTCACCACCTCACAAAAGTTTGTACAAAAATTCGAACCTGGTATTTTAGAACATGATTGTGTGCTTCTACGACAACAGCAAACAAAAATTAATAATACTTATTAGTTTTTGTTTGCTTAGTTTTTTCCTTTAGTAAAACTATTTCATTATCTATAAACAAGTCTTAAGAGATATTGGCTTAAATATTTAAAATTAAGTATCCTAAATATGTTACATACATATACCGTTATACTTTTCGGATAACGTCATAGAAACTATTTTGAGGGTAATAGGTATTATAGTAAATGATATGGTACTTGAAGCATTAAAAATTTTTCTGAAGAGTAAGTATATGGAAACTTCTTCTTCTATGGACTACAAAGTGGAAAGAATTGTTATGTAAGGACTAATTTCAAATGTATAATATAAGGTTAATTAAAAATCCAAATGTTACATAATTAAAATTTGCAAAACTTATTGTCTAACTACATTCAGGCTTTTGAAACCTTAATAGTGTGCAAAATTGAGCCATGTTGAACCAATTAAACCATAAATTGAACCATAAATTTTAAACGTGATTACACACATTAACAAAACTATATTATCTGCGTTATCAGAATGCCCATTACCTTCAATAAAAATCGCAGTTCATTTTAAAATGGCGACATTATTTGTACAACTTTATGCTTTAACGATGCAATGTTATTGTTGAATGAACTGATTTTTGCTAGACATGTAAGCATAATGATATTTAAACAAGCTTTAAATTATTTCAAAAGCAGCCCTAAACATCGACCGAATCAATTCCTAATAAAACACATATTTTACATTAAACCTTCCATCATTTAACATTGAAAAATGTGCCCAACTGCAGAAGAAAATAATTCTGGTTGAAAAAGTTAAATCCAGTTAGTGCCATCACTCAGCATATACGTACGTAAAAGTTTTAATGGTTATATCGGCTTTTAGTTTAATAGGCTTATTCGAATAAATTCTTGGGATAACAGCAGCTGTTTTTATAATATATTTCTACGACTTTAAAATCTTCTTCTACATCGACATATGGAATTTATATTGTTTCTCTTGAATTATGGGAAAGAAAATCTTGAAAATAACTCTTTCCTTTTTATAGTCGCAACCTATCGCATAAAAGTCTTTAAGTCCCCTTATTGGCTCACGTTTCTCAAATACAAAATGTTCTATGTTTCTTTAAACTCCCTTCTTTATAGAACAATATTTATTCCTGGCGAGAAGAAGATATAATAAAAAAAATAGGGTGTATTTCAAGTTAGTGTTCAGTATTAAAGAAACTATTTAAAGGTTTTCATTTTGAAAAAATGTATTTGTTTAGGACTTTGGCACAGTTTTGGTATGTTTTATTTGAAATGTTTTGGTTCTATACATTTGATTGAAATATTTCAATTGAAACATTTTTGTATCTCTTTATCTCCGTTTATACATAGTGCCAAAGATTGTATGGATTTTGGAAATTTAAATTTTCATTTACTGAGAAGAAAAATATGGTCAAATGTATCAGAATGTGATAAAATTTACCGCTATTCAGGTATCATGGAAATACCAAAATAATCGGTAATTTTTATCATTGCAGTTCAGTAATGCGCTTTGGTGTTTTTTTTCAAAATTTACAAATATGGCTAGATAATCTATGATAAAATTAGGTAATTTGTTCAGAATATGGCATAAAAACCTATTTATTCGGTTATTTTTCAGATTTTTATTTTTCAGTAAATGTTTGGTGATATAGACTATGGTTTTAAAAACTAAAATTTCGCGTAAACCGTTATCTTATGAATGTTTTAATATGGAATTAATGGTTTATATACCATAAATTTTGGTGCCTTTAACATACAGTATGGTAATTTAACTATTTTTTCCCGTCTATTAAATAAATAAGTATAGCTCTGTTGGATCATTCTAAAAAAAATAAGAGTTTGAATCAAAGTTTTATCTTCCTTAACTAGTCCAAAAATGCATATTGTTGAACAAGCTAAGTCTAATCTGAAAATAATTATGAATTATTTAGTGCATATTTAGAAAAAAAAAGCATGAACAAATGTGAGGGAATGTTTGTCGTTAACTTTTGGAAACTAAAGCAACAATTCAGCCAGAAGTGTAGTGAAATGTATCATTTTCTTATCGCTAATAATTTTCATTGCATATTTAGGTATATTTTGTGGTTCAACTGATACGAATCATACTATTTTTTTTGCATAGATTTGCCAGAATTGGTCTTTGGAAAGTAGTTACATGCAAATTATGATTTAGCATAACGCATCTTGACTTCTTATGTGAAGTAATTTTAATTTACGTTTGCCAAACCTGTACAAAAATGAGCAGATATGTTTAGAGAAAAACTTGAACTTTCATATATTGCATAAATAAAAGTGAAATTCCTTCGCATTGTAAGGTAATGGTATTTCTGGTAAAAAATAATAATAATTCTGGTTTAAAAAAACCAATATATACGGAATTTAAACCATTCATTTGGTAATTTCTCTCTGTTTGTATGGTAACGGTTTACTGGAAATTCTAGTTTTCAAAATTTTAGTTCTAATTACCACATATTTAGTAAAAAATACAAAATTGAAAAGAAAATGAAACCGAATAAATGGTTTTTATGTCATGCTCTTAATTATGACAAAACTGTCAAATTTTATCATATATTATAAAATTATATTTTATTGTTATTTTTACCAAAATCCTTACCAAAGCATTTCGGTAAAATTTACCAAGATTTTGGGTGTTCCCATAAAGTCAGAAATAGGGTAAATTTTATCATATTCTGGTAGTTTCGATCATACTTTTTTTATTTATTATTGTTTTTTTTTTTATTCAAGTTTAAAGACTGTTCTGAACTATAACCTTTTTCATATTATACCATGTAAGTACCAAATTTAAAAATTCTAGTTTCTTATTGGTTCTGTAGGATACGTTAGATTTCGGTGGTAAATTTTCAATATGTTTTAAATAATTCAGAAGAAATGCCTCGTAAAACTTCTTACACAGCTTTAAAATATAAAGTTTCTAAATGAAATATTCAGCTCCAACACAATGTAAGGTAATGTTGAACCCCGGAACAGCGGAGTATATATAGACTTTTATTTATTTTAGAGAAACGTTGCCCCATATCATTTTCCGAGTCACTTATGTGATATTGCGTTAAGCTGTGAGTTGTGTCAATAAAAATGAAATAGCTTTTTTTCCGACCTGAGGTTCCATACTTCCGATAATAACAGTCGAAAACTCTTTTCGCACTGGATTAAAGTCTTAGAAACGATAGCTTTAATATTATAGAAATTCCATCTATAGTTCAGCAGCAACAACTGACTGAAATATTTTCCATTAAATAAGTAAAAGCTGAGTTCAGCTTTGGAAAACAAAATTTGGTGTTTGTTCTACAAAACTGAAAGAATACCATATTTACAATTATTTTTATAATCAAACGAAATCTTCAAGGATTAGGGTAGTGCAACTGTATTCTGAAAAAAAATTTCGACTCAGATTTGAACATTTTACTTCACAGCTGCTTTTTGATAAATAGTTTTGGTGCTTAAATTCTTTCTTAAAACTCTCGGTTAGACGTGGGACCCTAAAATCGGAATCTTAAAATGCCATGTAAATTTCAACCACATTATCGCGCAATCAAATTAAAGAAACGATTGCACTTCAATATTTTGCAATTGAATGCGTATTGGAGTTTTAGTAATTTTAAACGATATTATGTTTTATAATATTGCGAAACTCTCAGCTGTATTTAGTGTATTTTTTGCATGCGTAATGGAATATAGTGCTAACTAAATTATATATCTAAGTTTATAATCATAACTTTCATTCAATAGCAGTTTGTAAAGCCGTGTGGCGACACAGGGAATATTGCGCTCGCCTTCTAGTGAAGTGATTCGGTTTTGAATTGCAGCGATAACTAGCAGATGCGAATTCCACACCCGGCATCACGCTGCTGATAAAAAATATCATCAGTGTTAGACGGATCATGGGTTAGAGTCCCCTTGCCGTCAGGCAAACCGTAGGAGATATCCGTGGTTTTCCTATCAATGGTATTCTTCCACAGAGGCAAAGTTTCTCTTATAGTTTCCAGAAGTACCTCGTACCAGAAGAACGTTACATAGAAAATTGTACGAAAAACAAATGACAAACTGAAGCAAAGCAATTATTAAAGAGATTGAAGCGAAACATTAAGTATTTGTACTAATGATTCAAAAGTTTGAATTCATTCGCTAAGAAATTTGGATATCGAAAGAAAATAAAAAGTTGAGACTAAAGAGTTTACATTTTCAGCAAGGCTCAAGTAGTTATTTTTAAACTTTTGTACTGTAGGATCATTATGGAATGTTCAGAGAATGTTTTAGAAAGCTCATCCTTAAGACAGTTTTAAAGTCAGTATTTTTGTTCCAAGTTTCATAATTTATGTCGTGAAAATTATGCTTATTCAAAATATAAACAAAGTTTCATTAAAACTATTCTAAATGAAGAAAATTACTAATGTAATTACCTTTTAATGTGTCATTAAAACTATAAATAACACGAAAATTTTTTTCAAGACATTTTGATAGCAAATAAAATTCACAATAAATGCTATTTGAAATAAATTCAACAATTGCATTTTTTTGAAGAAAACAAATAGTAAAATTTTTCTAAAATTTATTTGTGACTAATTCTTTTAAAAAAAATTAAAATTATTTAAAGACAATTTTTTTACTTGTGAGCAATTAAATGTATCTTCGTTCGTAGCTCCTTTTGAAATTCACCATGTTTCATAAATACATATAGCCCATAAAAAGAGAGTTTTTTACATTTGTTTCTAGCATTAAAAACAAATAAAATCCTTTCATCCTCTTAAACTTGCAAGTTTATATGTGAATAATATATTCTTTGGTTGTTCACTAAGTGTTTGTTATTCTTAATTTACTAATTAAGATCAGAATGATTTTATAAATACTTTACCTGTGTTGAAAAATATTTTTCTATTAAAATATGAAATTTATTTTGTTAATATTCAGTAAAATGTAATTGAATTTTTAATTTATGTAAAACTAAATCAATTGGAAAAGTAATGCACAGTGAACGTAAGCAACAATTCTGATAGTTTGCTTAGTATTCAAAGATGATTTTTTTTTGTTTTTTATTCGGAATAATTTTGTTGAGATGGTTTAAAATTTATAATTTACATGAATTATTAATTATTTAATTATTAATTATTTAATTTTAAATTCCATTTCACAAGCATAATACATTGTTTAGAAAGTAAGTAAGATAAATAAAAAAATTAACATTCATGAACCTTTTTTTCGCAACGTAGATATATTCTTGTTCATTAGCTTACAGACTTACTTTAAGATATCATTAGATGAGCTGTTAATATAAGTTCATATTCTTCAATCAGTGAGTTTAAGATAAAGAAGAAAAATTATTAAGTTCTTTTTTTTAAAATTCAAAATGAGCGAGGAATATTCTCAGTAAAATAGTTAAACCTAAGGGAAACTACTTGACCTAAACATAAATCAACAAAGTTTTGACTCAAAGCTATTTTTTTTTCTTTATTATTCTATCTTCGAAAGAAAAATGAATGAAAGAAAAGTAGGAAAGAACTTCGAGTTTTGGTAGGAAAAAAAAAAACGAAGAATCTTCTTTGAACGCACCGGTGTATTTTGACTTGCAAGAAAGGAATGAATAAAAAAATTCCATGCTGCTTAGAGCGCTGATAAAGAGAATGATTTCTTGGTAAGGGAAAAGACAAAAGGTACATAAGAGCGAAGAAGCGTTTCCCTCCAAAAGAAAAAAAAAAACTTTTATCACGCATAAGTCAGGAACTATATATTCCAGTATGCGCATCTTTTTCTGTTAAGAATTTCTTATTTTATCTCAATTTTTTATGGCAATCACTATGAAATATAAATAATTACTTGTATTAAATTAAAAATATAATAATTTAAAATTTGTCGTAGAAATACCTCCAATTATAAGCATTGGTGAGAAGCTATTTGAGTACCGTTGAATAGGTACCAAATGTACTAATAAAGGTACAAAATACGGAGTTGAACATTGGAAGTCGCAAACATAAAATTGGATCGACTGTATAAAATAAAATAAAGGTATAAAGTATTATTTTATTTTATAACATTTGTTGAAAAACAGACCCAATTTTGAGTTTTCGACTACCGATGTTTTTACACCGTAGCCTTGTAGGTTTAAGCCCAATCCAGAAGACAAGGGGACTCCTGGACTTTGTATTAGGGGAAATTTGCCTACGTGGATGACTTTAGACTTCGTGGAGATTTCTTGGATAACCCGCATTTGTGTGACATGGGGAGGAAGAACCACGAAAACTTCCCACGGTTAACCCGACGGCAAGGGAACTCTTCAATAACCATGGAGGATATTTTACGGCAGCGCTATGATCGGTGCCACCTCATTGGCAGGCAATCGCTCTATCCCTTGAGCCATCACGGCTCTTTTAAAACTGTTGTGAATATTTTGCAAAATATCCTATTGAATTCCTAGATTGTGAAATTTCAGAAATTCAATAACTGTTTGCTTGATTTATTTGTACGAAGTTGAAAACCTCTTATGGTCTTAAACTATATAATAATCTTCTTATTTTCATAAATTATTGTTTTTAATAATTCTACGTGTCTCAAACCTTTTTAATGTTTTCAAGTTTCTTATTATCCATTTAAATATGAAACTTTATAATGTTATGTCGCAACATTTCTATCTAGGAGACAATGTAAACTATATTTGGATCATTTTATTGCGTTATTCTGAATTTTGTATTTAACTTTCTTACTGCGGCAGTGTTTTCACTGTATTCTTCTTTACCACATAAAAATCTAAAACATTGTTCAGACGATTTATTGTAATAAATTAAATGCAATATCTTTAAAGTTTCTTATTCGGTTGAAAAACAATTGTAAGTAAGTATTTTTTAAGAAATCAAATTTTTAATCAATTTTAGATTCATTTAAACTATTAAATAGTACTTTTCAACTTCGTTCTTTAGTTTTAAATATTGCATTATACTGATTATTCTAAATAAAGTAATTTAATTTCTTAAAAAAATAAGGATGATTCTTCAATGGTGAACGTAACATTTATATTAGTTTCTATTCGTTTATTTATTAAAGTATAAATAAATGAAACCGATGCTATCCCATTCCTATTCATTTATTGCAACTTTGAAAAAGTTGCGTACAAAGTTTGCAACTTTGTATGCAAACTTTGCAACTTTGTATGCAAACTTTGCAATTTTGTATGCAAACTTTGCAACTTTGTATACAAACTTTGATTATGCATACAGATTTGCAACCATATCAGATTTTATAGCTTTTTGTCAGTTAATAAGATACATGTTTAAGTGTCAGTTTAGGACACATTTAAATTCAAGACATTAAAGTTTATGACATTAAATGCAGTTAAGACACATTCAGTTTCAGTCATTAACATGACAATCAAGAATACGCATATTAAGACGATTGTGGTGAATAAGTTTTTCTAAATCCAAACTTTTAAAAAATCTGCATATTATCATTTTTTGTTTTGTTCTATAATATGGCTAATTAAGCAAATTTTAAGAAAATAGACCGTAATATTTCTCTAATCACTACACGGAGAAAAAATTACTGTACTGTAGGTTTATAACATTTCTGGAGAAAATAAAACAAAATTTTGGATAATAAAACCAAAATGTAAGATATTTACACCATTCACTTGGCAATTTTTCCGTTCATATGGTTACAGTCTATTGGAAAATCTGGTTTTTAAAATTATAGTCCTTATTATCAAACATTTATTATAATTATAATCTTTATTATCGAAAAATGCAAACCTGAAAATTAAATTTAACCGAATAAATGGTCATTAGGTCATGCTATAAAAGTAGTATGATAAATTTTACACATTTACCAAATTTTATCTCTCATTATAATTTTATATACACTATATTATAATTCTATCACTTATTTACCAAAATTATTATCGAGCTTCTTGGTGTTTTTGTTGTGGGGTTTTTTCTGTGCAGATTTTCAGATTTAAATGTGTTAAGAGAGGCGTTTTTGATACTTGTACACACCGATTTGAAAAACGTGATGTTTTATTTTCTCTTTTAAACAATTTCCAAATGGTATATGATGAACATAGATATTTCTCCAGTTAAATGGAATTAAAATTAGAGCTCTTAAAATGTCAAATCAAAGTAATATTATTCTCAACCTAATTTCGTACTTTAGTCTCTGAAAAACATCTGTTCGTAATTATGATAAACAATTTTCAATAAATATTTGCTAATTACCAAAGTAAGAAATTTGGTAGAAGATCTTTCTTAAAGGTTTAAGTAGAATTTACAGTATTTCCATGACTAACACAGTTTTAAAAATTATGATTATTTGTCAAAAACATTTATTTTAAAACGTCTTGAAAACATTATATTTAAGGTCCATTTTTATAAAAAAATTAAAATTTCAGAAGAATATTTCACAAAGTAACTAACAAAAGAATCTGCCCTATATCTTGCATGTTTTAGGCTATATTCATGTGCTATTTCTCCAGTAGCAAATGATGTATTTCAAAACTGATCCTTACATTAGAAATGGCATATTGCCCTAAATGTAACGTATATTGTTATTTCTATGAAATGATTTTATAAAACTTTGTTATTTTTTAAAACAACTATTCAGAATAACCAAAGTATTTCAAAAGAGATTATTATCTAATATATATGAAAAAAAAATATTATCTTCAAGTGTGGCTTATAAGTTTAGAGTTTCTGAAAGATGTTTTCAAACATTACATTGAAAACATGAACATTGATTGAAAACCGAAAACACATGTTATCGAATATTTACATTGAATAATTAAGACACAAAAAAGGATTTAATTTATAATAATACCATTTGAGCTGGTCTCATAAAGCAAAGTATTTAGTTGTTAATTTTTACAAGAAGCTAACTTGAATAAATCATATCGAAGAAATAACAAGAAATATAAGAAAAGAAACGTCGGTTCTGAGTAGGAGCAAAATGGGGATGTGGTAGAGATGCCCTAAATCTAACCTACGATATGTATATTGAGCTTGTTATTACGTATTGCTTCGATGCACTTATAACATGCTGTAAGGTTCATATCACATTCCTGGAGACTGCACAAAACCAAGCTTTAAGGTTAATTGTTGTAGCTTTTAAAACTATTCTAATTAATGCTATGTTATTGCTAACTAGAAATAAGCCAATTGAAGTGGTTATTGAACAGAAAGCTTTGTGTTTTTATGTCTTCTAGAGAAACTATAGTAATCTGGAAAGTATAGTGATTCAAATATCTTCTGGAGAAACTATAATAACTGCAACAGAAGACTAAGAACACAAGATGTTTTTATTTTTACATAAGGTAGTCAAAATTAAGTAACAATTTAATACCCGGAAATTCCGAAAATTATGGGGGGGAGTGGGGACAATTGTAACATTTTTACTTAATTATTTTTAACAAACAAAAAATCCAATATATTATTAGTATTAATTGACAGACGAGTAAAGAAGACTATCCTCTACTAGAAAAAAAATACCTTATTTTAAATGTTATTATATTAGTTATTAACAATTTTTGACAGTCGTGCACTTGTTACAATTGTCCCCACATACGGGGTCAATTGTAACAGTTCAAAAATTCAACTAAAACATAGTTAATTATACATATTATCATAGTTGTGATATATTTTTTTATTGATCAAAATAGTAGTGATATTTTAGGAGTAAAAATAATAATGAGCAGAGACCTAAAGGGTTAAACTTTTAACTTTAAGGGGTTAAAAAATTTAAATTATGTTGTGAAAGGTGACAAATAAAATAATGCACATGCAACATAATATAAATAATATAGGAAACTATTGGTGGTTCTTAAAGAGTTAAGTAATGGTTTGTAAACATAAGATCATTTATTTTCAGCTGTGACATTCGTCCCTTTACTTATTGTTACATTCGTCCCCAAGACGTCATTTCAGCTTCATTTGTTAAAAACAATGCTAGTTAATTAACAAAACTAATCTTTTTTTTTGAAATGTTAATTAAGGTGTCCACTTACATATTCGGTTAATAATTTTTGTTTGTTTAAACAAAATTACTTTGTTTCACTATAATATTCTAATACCAAAAAAAGTACTTACGTAGCGTGAAAATATCTTTTGTGATGCAACTCTTTCAAAAGTACATAAAAATGGTTGCCAGCAGGGGTTTACATGTAGATTTATTAAATATACCTTGTGCGCCACCTAGGAACCAAATCTAGAACCCGACACTCGAAATTTTTGCTCTGTTAGAATCGTACCCTGTTACAATTGACCCCACTCTCCCCTACCTCCTCCACTAAATCCTCTATTTCCTTTGGTGAGAGGTAGAACTGATCTTTCTCAAATGGTACTGAAAGAAAACTCTAAGGAAGTTTTGAGTCATTCCTTTGGAAGCTATAAATACAAGATACTCACCACCTAAGTGGCTCCACGCCTGTACGGATGGCTCTCGATTGTATCAGGATGGAAATGGGAGTTATTCAGAGCTATTTTTTTTATTTCAACTTGGGACCAAACAAACTCCATTTTAAGGTGAAGTCGAAGCTATTAGAACAACTCAACACATGTTGTCAAGACTTTGAAAATGTTGTCGTGTTAGTTGACTCATATCAGCAATCTAAGCACTTTCATCTTTAGAATTCTCAGATTCACAAAAAATTAAAAGCTGTAAAAAGAATCTAGGATCACTTCTGAAGCTAAAAGAGAATATTGTATTGCAGTGGGCACCCTCTCACTGCAATACATATGGGAATTAAATGGCTGATGTTGTAGCTAAAAAAGGAGCTAGAATCGTCCAATGCTACCAGAGAAAATACATTATTCTTCTTAAAACAGAATAATTATAAATAACTTCAATAAGAACTACGAAAATAATTTAAACGAACAAATTGTTGATAAGGCTTGGAGGGAGACTCGAAACAGGATCCCAGATCACCCTAGACCAGGGGTGGCGAACCTTTATGCACCAACGTGCCATTTTTGAAAAAAAATGTTTAATGAGGTCATAGACGTGCCGTCGAATAATTTTGACTTCGTGATTATTGGGAAAATAATAATACTAAATACTATCAACCAGGGGTCTGTTCAGAAGAAATTTGGGTCCGTTAACGGACCCTTCACAAAATATCTTTTCATAAAAACGGACCCTTCACAAAATATTTTAACTTGAAAACGGACCCTTCACAAAATGATTTTTCTTATAATCGGACCCTTCACAAATGTATTTGTCTTCATTTTTGTTTTGTTAATTGAATAAACCCTTCCCAGGGCAGAAAAAAAGAAAGATGGATGTAAACGAATTAAGTTTTGTCTTCGGCAGACGCTTCTTCCTTTATTCGTCCGAAATGAATATGCTGCGTTCAGCAGTATATATGCTGTATTTGTATATAAGGAAATATTTGTGTGATGCATCGCTAATTTAGTAGCTGCAATTGCTGTTTATTTTTTAAAATTAAATTTTTTTAATTATAATTTTACAGTGTTGAGCATAATCTTGTATGTCCTAACAATTTAAAAACTCCTTGAAAAAGTTTTTTTGCAATAACGGACCCTATTTGCACAAATTCACAAAAGCGGACCCTGGTTGAAAGAATGTGACTTAACGTTTATTTTATATTAAGAAATTACGAGTAATTTTTTCACAATTTTACAAAAACGGACCTTTAACAAAATGTTTGGACAGACCCCTGCATCAACTCAAAACTCTTTATTTACTACGAAGAAAAATACATTTTGTAATGTCTCAGTTATACGCGTAATTCAACTTAAAGTAACATTGTGACTCCTGTTGTTGCAGATTAGATGACAAATAACTTATATTTGGTTGTAAGATGTTAGTTTAAGCAGGACTGTTAAATTTATATTTTTTGCTAGTTATTTATTGCTAGCTTGATTTTTATAGTTAATAATTGTTTTTGTTTTTTTGGCATCAATTGTCAATTATTTTGTTAATAATTGATTTGCTTGTTTGTTTTCTGTGAATTTTAACTTAATTGTTAATATGCTTCATAGTGAACATTGTGATCGGTGACGTGCCCAGAAAATTTTGTCGCGTGCCATAAATGGCACGCGTGCCATTGGTTCGCCATCCCTGCCCTAGACAGAATGCGGTTGCTGCCTTTGCCAGCCGGGCATGACTGTCTTGCCGCTCACCTCTACAGACTCAAGTACTTTCCTTACCCAAATTGTATTATGTGCAAGGTGGACGCCCTGATGAATGCTGAGCACCTGTGGGTTTACCAAGTAGTGGTACGACAGATACTGGAGAGCTCGTGAGCTACTATTACAACTGAATGACATTCCACTGACTTTTTGTTTATGTTTTTGATATTTTTTATACCTATTTATGCTTTAACGTTTCAATGCTTTAAATGTTTATAATCTTTTAATGTCTTGAAGTTACACGTTTTATTAGATTTGTAATTATGTTCAATGTTTATTTTCCAAGTATGCTTGCGTGGAGTGTCTGCACACTCCAGCGAATGATGTATGTATCAAGTGCTGTTGCTAAAAAAAAAAAAAATGAAATGTTTAGAGTTTCTAAAAACTTGCTTTAATTCTTTAATAAATAAAAAATGGTAAAATTTTTAAATTAAATGCTAGCTGTAAATTATCAAGCCTAGTTAATATTGAATGTTTCATTAGCTTCAAATTTATTGGTTTCAAATCGCAAATATTCGCACGTTTTGTTATTTTTAGCAAAGTAGATAGAATAGTAAATTTAGATGGCATTTAAATTTCAAATTTTCAGCCGTACAAACGTTTAAAAAATGAATACATTAATGTTTAGCTTTCAAATTATAAATTAAACATCACTGCACCCTTGATTTATTAAAAACAGATTTAAACAGAAAAAAAAAAATTCAAGGAAGTACAGAAAACAGGAATACGAAAACTGAAAAGGTTTTATAAATATAAAGTATAGCAGCTGTGTGATTTGAGATTTAAACTTCATGTCATAAAATGTAATATACTCTACAGTCATTAGTAGTACACACAGCATCCTCATTTCCTCATAACAGCCTCATTTCCTTCCTGATAATATAACCGTCCATTTTATTTCCCGTAGAATATGGTTGAAGTCATTTCAAACTTACAGTTTATTATGCTTGAAGCTCTCTACCTTTCATGAGATATATATTCTACTATTAAGTCAATATGTGAAGTCAATAGTTATGTGAAGCCACTGTCGTCAGTTATAGCGTAATATGATAATTTGAAGTTGTACTCATATTCATAAAGTTTTACCAAATATTCTGAGTAATTCTATCTTATATGTTTATCGTGTTAGCTTTTTGTTAAAATGTAATACCTAAGGAAATTAGAACGAAGTTTATAGACATCAAATTAAATCTAGTTTAATATTTTTATTTATTTAAATTTTCTATGTAATTAGTAATGTAATGTAAAAAAAAATTATTTGCTTTATCTTGGAAAAACCACAAAGAGGAGATTTCGATAAAATCACTGTATGGGAACAGCATTCCAAGTAAACTATACATACTTACACGCACACACCCATACCCATATAAACATTATTAAAGCCGCGGTTCGATAAAAACTACCGAGCCTTTTTGTGTCATGAACCATAAGCACGGTAAATGTTATTATATTCGGGTAGTTTTTACCATAACTTTTTCTCAGTGTACATATATTATACTAATTTCGTAGAAACTGTCATTTTTCACATGTATATTTATCAAAAATAATCTGCGTATTAAACACCAGTCCTGTTATTTAATACTTAAATAAAAATCGACACTCATGAGAAATTTGGAATAAAAATATCATAAAAATTTAATTTAAATCCATTTAAGTTACAATGAAAGTTACATTATTTTTCAAATTCACAAACATTTTATAGAGTTTATTAACTGTAGCTTTGGACATTTTTTTATTTGTCTGCAAACATGATTTTGAAATAAATTTGACTCAAAGGACTTGTTTTTAAACCTTGAGAATTTTTTTTTAGAAAATAAGCTTATTTTATGTTTCTTTTTTTAAATTTTCGTATTAAATACATTAAAGTGTTTGTGAATAAAAAATAACGTTTAAATATATATTTTCTAGCTAAATATATTTGCATGTATTTTTTTCACATTTAGGCAAAAAAAAAATTTAGCATATAAAAAAATCTATTCAAAAATACTAAATATGCAATCGTTAATTCGAAACTTTAAACACACAAAAGGTAATATAAGGATTTTTCAGTTTTAAGCATTTTGCGCTCAAGCTAGATTTATTTTTTAATTTCTTTAACAGTTATAACAGTTACAGTCTTAGCAAACATACGTCTTTCTCGCAGAATATGTTTCATTCCATTTTTCTTACTTTTGTACATTTGTTTAATGATTTATTAAAAGAAACATCTTTTCAATGAATTCTTCAAAAATTATAACTGGGCTTATATATATTTTAAATTAATTGAAATGACATATAACTATACTAAATTTAAAACAATTTATACACAATCAAAGTTTGTTGTTTTTGAACTTAATTCTGTTATTCGCTCAGTAAACAGACTGATAAAAGTGTCTTTTATAAAGTTTCTATTCTTATAAACCTGTTTCCAATTCCATTGAAGGCATTATTAGTGAAAACAACAATTGAAGTAACTATTAACTTTTCATTTCAGTTTAGTCAAAATTCTTTTTAATAGGGGATGTAGTTTCTTTGTAGAATTTAAAAAATAATTTTTGTCTGTGCGAGATACATTCTAATTTGGATATGAAGGAGGGATATTTATCCCAGAAAAAGAATTAAAATCGTTTATAAATTGATTTGTTCTGAAAATTCTTATTATGATGGACAAGGCCACATTTCAAATTTATAAAATAAAGAAAGAAAGTCCCTTAATGGATCCGTCCCATCAAGATTGTTTGTAAAAATATAAATTCAATGGTTGTGACTGAGTTGATCGAATCTCTCCAGTCCGTTAGTGAGGAATTCGAAATTAAAAGTAAGTGAATTGTTCCCAACGGGCAGTTGGGAGCATGGTAAGAGATAAATGGTTGACGATTTATCGAAAGAAAACATAGCCAAAAATGAAGTCAACCTCTATAATCAATATTAAATCTGAAAATAATTTGCGCAAGCTAATTGCCACAAAGACTGTGAGAATAAGCATTACCATGTAACTGAAACATTTTTGTGGTAGGAAATAAAGAATAAAGAGTTATAAATAGATTTCTGTTTTGCATTCGTCTTACATTTACATTTGTATTGAAATAAAACGTTGGCCGTTACATTGATTATTAAAAGAAGAATAAAATATTTATACTAGCTTTTGAAGAAATGTAATAAATATTAAATAATTGATTTGATTTAATAAAAATTCGATTAAGAATAATTAAAAAACACTTCAGACCTTCAAGACATTTTAAAAGCTAGGAAATGTGTAATGCCTTTTGAGGCATCACTATTGAAAAGATTTACTGAAGAGAAATATTGAAAAGTGAACTATTGATATTATTGAAGGCACTATTACTGAAATATCTATTGCAGTAATTGTTAACTAATGAAATTAAATGCTATTGAAGGCATTATTACTGAAAAGTTATAATAGTATCTATTAACTATTGAAAGAAAATACTATTGAAGCAATTTTTACTGAAAAAAATATTGAAGAAACTATTAACTATTGAAGTGAAATAAAATTGAAAATTATAGAAGTAATATTTAACTATTGAGAGAAAATATTAATAAAAGCATTACTACTGAAAAAAACTGATGAAGTAACATTTAACTAGTGAAGTGAAATGCTATTTAAATCATTATTATTAACCATTAAATGATATTTCTCACTAATTCAATTGTTGTATGTTTTACATATAACTTTTACAATTGCGTTCTTAAAATGAGATTCATTATTTTTTCAAATCAAAAAGAATGGGCATGCATAAAAATATTTTTCTTAGAATATTGTCAGTAGCTCTTTGCTAAAGAGAATCATATAAATTATAATTTAAATTCCATTATTGAAGAACTTTCTTGTTTGAACGATTTCCGGGCGTGCTTTAATGTTTTTATTTAAATAATATTCAATGAAATAACTATTTATTACCGTAATTGATTGTTCAAATTCTGGAGGCGCCGGAGATTTATGAGTATTTTGTGGAAAAGAGGAAATAAAGCATATTGTAAGGAGCACAAAATGATTATTTTTAAATCAAAATACGTTGAAAAAATAATTGTATTCAAATATTAGCAGTTGAACCATTTTAGAAACACATTTGCACAAATATTTAAATATTACTTAAAAGTATTATTGATTTTCAATCTGAAGAAAGAGAATGATGTTTTCTCTAAAAAAATATCTCAAAATTTAAAAACAATTTGTATTTATCGATGATGTATAAAATATGTTTTAGATAAGGATATATAGTTTATCTTTTAAGATATTAATTCACTAACTTAATAAAACTACAAAATAAATAATTAGAATCAGAAATCGTTTCGTTTTAGTATTAATAAGAACTTTGTATAATTTTATCAGGCAGTTATTTTAATAGTTACGAGTTCTGCGGCAACGAATGACTTTGACGTTATTTTCTTCGATTTGTTTCCTTATTTTCCTCTCTTTTAAATACAAACATATATATATATATATTTATAAACTTATTAACAATATTGTTAAGGAAGCTTTTTCTTGGATTATCACAAATTGTCAACTGATTTCAGAATTTATTAAACATAATAAAATTAATTCGATTGCGACTTTTGATTTCTAGGATCTTTTTAATACCATTCTCCTTTCTAAACTAAAAGATGTCCTTTTGAATTATTACTATGATTTTAAAAAAATATCCTTAATGTGACGTTGATTATTGGAAAATTCTAATTAATTTCCGTCTTTTTAATAATTATCTTTAGAATGGAAAATATATTTTTCTTCAAATTGATGGAATACCACAAGGATCTAATTTTTCATCTCTCTTGGCTAACTTATTTTTGCATTATTATAAAAAAAATTATACTCTTAATATTAAATTTGATTTTAGATTTTTTGATGATTTAATTATCTTTAATTTTCAATATTCTGCTATTTTATTAAATAACATTTAAAACGAGGAATTAAACTTGCTTCGTAATCATGATGATAATATTAATTACGTTTTTTTTGGATTTGGATATTATAAAAAAAGAAAATATCTGCTTTGTTGATTTATGCGATAAAAGAAAGGATTTTAATTTTAATATAAATAAAATAAATGCTTGGAATTCTAATGTTTCTAATAACATCTATTAGAATACCATTTGTAATCAAATGAATAGAATTAAAGGAATTAGTAGTAATGTTTATTTATCCAAAAAAACAAATAGACAAACCCTTTCAAAATTTGATATGAAATAATGGATACCCAACTAAAGTAATTATATTCTATAATAAATCAATGAGTTAATTGTATATTATTGTAAATAAACTTACTAAAAAACTATTAATTTATATAATTTTAATATTTATATAATTAATTACTATTAATTTATATAATTTTTACTATGCGCAAATCCATTTCGGGCAAATCCATGGCTAAAATTAGGTGCAAAACAGGCAATTCATGTTTCTTTCTCTTTTCTATTTTATTTTTTTTTTCTTAAATAAAACTTTTTATTTGAAATTATTAACTGTTAACTTCTTCAAATTATGCAGTATAATATTACTTTACGCACATCCCTTTTCGGGCCCACCCTTGGTAGAAATCTTGTTACGAAAATATTTTGAATCATTCTAGAAAAAGTTCCAGTTCATGTAAATTTATTTGAATTTCTCGCTTTATAGATTTCGTTTTATGTTTTATTCTGTTTTTTCTTTATATTTTATTTTCTGTTTTTACCCGATATTTTTACTTAATGTGTTCTATTTTATTTGTTATAAATTGTTTTTTTTTAATTTTTTGAGGGCTCTTCACACTATTACACTATTGTATTGATATATTTTGGTTTGGATATATTGATGCCATATTAGATAGCACTCCTTTTTGCGGATATAATAGTGTGAGCTATTGAAAAGACTATATCTTTTATTTTCCGAATTCTTGTTATTTTTTTTCCTTTTTTCGGAAATTTTTTTCCGGATTTTTTTTAAAAATTATTTTTTATTATTATTTTTCTTTTTCCCGTTTTTCATTGTTCTGTAACTTTACCATATTTTCTCTACTTTTTGAACTATATATATACATTGCTTCCTTGAATATGCTTTTGTTTGCTTTGCTTGAATCATCTTGCATTTTTTCATATTTTATTTACCCAGTAAAAATTAATGTATAATAAAAATAAGTAAGACTAGAAGTAAGAGTAGTAGTAGTAAGAAGTAAGAAGTAGTAAGTTCAGTAAGTTTATGTAGTCTATCATGTAAATATCATTGTAAAATAATATTGTTACGTACTATACAAATCATTATTAATACATATTAATTCAAGAGGTAAATTCTGGACCGTTGTGTTAATTAATTAAAACGATAATTAATTTTCGTAATTATGTCAAAGAAGCCTAAACGATGCCAATATTCTGTACACATTTCAACATGGCCCTATATCCCTATATATATATATATATATATATATATATATATATATATATATATATATATATATATATATATATATATATATATATATATATATATATATATATATATATATATATATATATATATATATATATATATATATATATATATATATATATATATATATATATATATATATATTTATATATATATATATATATATATATATATATATATATATATATATATATATATATTTATATATATATATATATATATACCATAGGAAATAATTATAAACTTAAGAGGGGGCCCACAATGTGGCCCTATAGGTTACTATGTATGTATATATATAATAGCGTTAAAATGAGGAAATTCGAAGTCAATATTCTGTATTACTTCTTTCGTGTTAGTTTATGTAATCTATCATGTAAATATCAGTGTAAAATAATATTGCTAAGTACTATACAAATCATTATTAATACATATTAATTCAAGAGGTAAGTTCTAGACCGTTATTTAATTAATTAAAATAATAATTAATTTTCGTAATTATGTCAAAGAAAATGTTTTAAGCTGCTAGAAGAAGATATTACTCTACTGACTCTTACCCTGAGTGATTAATTACTCTACTTCGTTGTTTGAAATAAATTTTTAGTTATATTTTCGGATATAAGACTCAGTTCATGGAATTTTATCTTAGTTACAAGTTATAATCTATTTAACAAGTTTTCGTACTTTCAGTATAGAAAAAGAACATGATTTAAGACTTTTAACAGGAAGGATATTTCATTAAAAAATTGCGAAAAATTTTTTACGTGTTGTCTGGACTTTCTATGTGTTTTAGATCCTTACGTGTTGCGAGGGTCTTTTTTACTTAATTATGTTTATATAGTCACTCGAAGAGCAGAGTAATTCTAAGTGACTAAATTAAATTTTGTGTTTCATTTTTCACCAGAAATTTTCTTCAGATACCTGTACCCATGGTGCTGCTCAGCAACTACTCACTGGTACTCCATAGCTCAAGTACAAATTAATGATAAAATATGTACCTTCTTTTCACTATACATGTGATATCTAATAAATGTAAATTGATTATTTATAAGAGTCATCTATTAAACAGATGAAGCTATTATTTGTAGTTATTATATATTGAAATTCTAATAGTCAACAGTAATCACTAGTGAATTAGTAGAAGAGAGAAATGCCTAATCACAGTGATAAATAAAATATAATATTTAAAACAATCCTAATGACAACTACCACAAAAAAGTATTAGAATTATTTCTTCTCTAATGTAAAGAAAGAGGTATTTTTTTAAAGCTTAACAAAATGGCAACACTACCAAATGTAATACTAACAGCGCTCAATTCCATAAAAAAACCTAACTACAGGCTAAAGTTTTCTTTTAGTATATTCAATTGAATTTCTGAAATCCATTGTAATCGTTTGGTTGTTTTAATTTTATTTATTTGTACAAAATATTTGAAAGCTTTTAAAAGATTTCCAGTGTAAACGAAGACAAAAATACATTCTTCTTATCCCATAGAGTATACCAAATTGATTCAAGTATTTTAATGCTTCACTATTTAAAAAAGCTTTTACATTTTTTTTTTATATAATAAATGTATTTATATGCTTTTCTACCATCATCAATCATTTCAATCTACGGATATATTTTATTGCTAATAATTCTTTTCAATTTGATTATCAATGTAGAATTTTCTTTTGTATTTTTCTTGAAACTAAAAGGGGACAATTTATAAAAGAAGAGCAAAGCAGGAGCGAGATTCTAAATTATAGAGTTTTTTTTTTTTTTTTTTTTGTTGTTGTTGTTTCAAAACTGCAGAAACTATCCTTTTTATCGAATTTAATAGGAAGCTTCCTTGCGAAGTGAGAAAAAATGTGTTGTTATGACGTCATAGTGGAACGTCCTTAAATATTATTTGTTCATGATAAGAACAGCTCTTAAAAGATTTTCGTTTTTATATTGATTTCATTTACATTTTCTTTTAAGAATAAAAGTACGTATTTTCTTCTTTAAAAAAATTAATCATATTCATTTTATAACACTGTACAAAAATCTTCAAAATTTAAGTTGTTGTGAAACTCTTTTTGCCCTATAAACAGAAAAAGTAATATTTTCGTTTTCAGTTTAAGATAAACTTCTTGTCAAAATATCATCTCTTTAATTTTTTTAAGTCATCAGTTTTAAATAGTTTACATAGTTAACATAAACATTTGTAAAGATGTTTTTTTTAATAACGGCAGGCCCTGAATTTTCGTTCTTCGCCATAGAAGATGCCGGAAGTGTTGCTCATTTATCGTTACCCAGTGGGCACCTGTGAACCAAAGTCATGGAGGCGAGCAACGTTACCCACGTCACACTGCCCCAAACCCGTTCATAGGGTGGGCGACATTCACTCATTCACACATCAGAAGACAAAACAGAGAGAGAAACATCCATGCCCAGAGCGTGATTCGAACCCGCGGTCATTGGCTTCGCAATCAGACACGCTAACCACTCGGCCACCCGCCCGACTTTTATAAAGATGTAAAATGTCTTTATGTTTTGAGCACAGAATCGTAAGACTTGACATACGTGAATGAGAAGGGAAAAAAATGAAAAAAGAATGTGTATTGTTGCCTACAAAAAAAATAGAAATTTGATAAAAAAAAAGAAGAAAAAAAAGAAAATCAGAACTAGAATATTATATTTTTTGAAAACTTACGAAAAAGTAATAATTTTTCAAGAAAATATAGTTTTTATACTATCATTTATAATTTTTGAAACCACTGATGTTTCTACATTACCGAGAATATCTTTCATTTTTAGCTTTGTGCAATTATTCATTAACTCTTATAATACTGTCGCACATCAATATATCTTTAAAAACATTTATGTTTTGAAATTTAAAAAAATTTTAAACTAAAAAAAGTATAAAACTTAATGCATTTATTATATTTTTACTTATATTTGGGATTGGACCAGAAGTTAAAAAAATTAGTTACAAAATTAATTAAAAATTTTATGCAAGAAAAAATATAGTTTGAATCAATTATTAAAATTTATTTCTAATTCATTAATAATTTAATTAATTTCAAACAAATGCATTAACGGGCGGAAAATGCAAAGCATTGTGAAAAGCGAAGGTAAAATAATTTATCGAATCATAAATATCAAATGGGGCTAAAATACAAGTATTGTTGAATTAGGAAAGTTAATATTGAATGATAATAACTGTACTTAGAAACAAAGTTAAATATGGCAAAATTGTAACTAAATATAGAATAGGGTAATAATCATTTTCATTAGAGAATATTAACTACTTTATGCTAGTAGTTTTATTCAAAATAATATTTAAGCTTTTTGAAGCAATTTGTGACTGCAAAGGAATAATAGCTATCTTTTAAAACTGAAGCAATAGTTCACTGAGGGTAAATTTAATTCTTCTCATTGAATACTTCAAAGGAAAAGTACATCATCAATGAATAAATATGTGCATTCTCTCCATTAAATGAATTACAAAACAATTTCGTATCCTTATTTATTTTCTTAGTTGTAAAGTAAAGCCATTATTTCGAATGGGTAATAGTAAATATTTGAGTTTGTCATTATTCCATAAACATATGTGTTTTAGAATGTAAAAATTGATAAGGCTCTTTAAACTTGAATTATGAATAAGTAATTGCAAGTATTTTGTCACAACTTTCATTTCAGAATATTTGGTTTCACTGTAAGAAATTATTATTTAAAATACGAATAGCTAAAATAATTTTATTTAAAAATATTTTAACCTACTTGTAAAGGTAAATATAACATTTTCCATTTTAATTCATTGATAATAATAATTTCTTTAGTTTAAAATAGCTATTTTAATTAATAAATATACTTGTACCTTAATTTATAATATTAAAATAGCATTGTTAGAACTGTTGTAACCTTTATTATATTTACATATTTATAAAATATCATTCATTCAACACAGAAAACTGTTATATCACTATATGCATTTTTAAAGATAATATTTAATAATTCAAATAACTAATAATTAGAAATTCAGATTTCGCCGAATTCAACTTTCTTTGGTGTGATATATATATATATATTTACAAGCTAAAAATATTGAGAAGACGTCAGATGAACGCATCTTTCGAATCATGCTAAAAAAAAATAAAGATATTTTAAAGGAGAAAAAAATATTCAAAACTTAAAATTAAAAACAGAATAAGGAAAAGATATTATCTCTTCATCAGCTTACATGATTATATCCGAAAAAATAGTGCTTTCTAAAATTGTATTAATAGCCAGAGCAAAACATATCAATACAATAGTGTGAAGAGCACCAAATTAATTGAAACAAAAATAGAACTTATTAAGTAAATGTAAAAGGAAAATAAAAAATGCAAAATAAAACAATCAAGCAAAAATACAAAAGAAAAATTCAAGAAAATACAGAATAAAATTTACAATGCAATATATAAAGTGAGTAGAAAATTCAAATGTATTTACACTTACTTGCATTTTTCAAAAATGATTTAAAATGTTTTTGTGGCAAAATTGCAGGATTACAAAATGGGAAAAGAGAAGCGTATATAAAGGATGAAAGAAATTGGAGATATTCTACTGAAGTACCAAAACGCGTTTGATTTGTTAGTTACCTTGGATTGGTCTGAATCTGGATGTGTGCTAAGTAATTATAGTATAATTTATAATTAAAGGTTTATAATTAATATGTTTGAATCTTAATTTTTAAAAAAAAAATAATGTTAGTAAGGTTTCATTTAAGAAAATTAATATTTAATGAAAACAATCATTTAAAGAAATTATTAAAAAATCCTTTATTGAATATTCGAAAATTTTTAGTCACGAATTCTTCCGAATTGGATTTGCACATAGTTTAGAGATAAATTTGGTAAACAAAGAAAATTTTAATTACAACACAGAATTAACTCAACGATTTTATATATAATTTAATAATTTTAGTTGGATATCCATTGCTTTTTATTAAATTAAGGAAGAGTTTGTCTATTTGCTTTTTTGATAACTAAACATTGCTACAAATTCTTTTAATTCCATTCATTTTGGCAAAATTGATATTTTTAATTGCAATTTTTATTAGTAAATTAATGAAAACATTATAAAGTACTAACAGACTTATTTATTAGTTATCTTTCTCAATACGCAATTAGACAATTATAATCATTGTATGAATTCCTTATAGATATGAAGCATTTTGTATTTTTATTTCCGAATAAGATCTGCGCCATCTCGTATAGTAATTATTGAAATAATCATGTTTTAGGTAAGTAACTTTTTTTAAAAATATTTTTAACTGTTTATAAAGCAAACAGCTATGAGACTGGCTAAAAGCTTAAAATTGTATATCAAAAAGAAATATAGTTGAGTATCATAAAAATGGCGGATGGTCTAAAAGCATTATTCTACATCTTTGCAAAACAAACTTGACCACTTGGGATAATATAACTTGAAATGATTATTTCATGTCTGTCTCATACTGTTAATACAGCATATAGCAACAAAAGTTGCTGATGACTGAAAATTGTATGGCGAAAAGAAAAAGAACTGTTAAGCATCATTCAAACAGATAATAATGTAAACAAACTGCTTCTTATATACTAGTTACAGTAATTGGGTAATTAAGGAGATTCATTTTTTATTTTCATTATGACTTTTAACTTTAAAATAAAAAAAATGGAATTCTTGTATAATGTGAAAAGTTTGTCTATTCCTGTAAAGAAAGTATTTTTACATCAAGATATAATTTAAAAACATCTATCTTTTCATTTATGAGCTAAAACTTTTATTTATCGAAGGTCATTAGTATTAAAATCTGTAAATCTGTGTTGTTGAGAAAAAAAATCTTCCAGTCAAGATTCTCATCAAATATTTGATTTGAAGTAATTTAATAATGAATAGTAACTTAATTAGATATATTTAGATATTTTTGTACTGGAAAAACATATCATGGATGGGTTTGAGTTAAAAGACATTCTTTAGGATTAATAAGGTAGTAAAAAAGATTTTTAAGAAGTTGTTTTGTGAGA
Source organism: Parasteatoda lunata (assembly GCA_949128135.1). Lineage (NCBI taxonomy): Eukaryota > Metazoa > Arthropoda > Arachnida > Araneae > Theridiidae > Parasteatoda > Parasteatoda lunata. The sequence goes on from OX421971.1 coordinate 71,116,711, forward strand.
CGTACATTTTAAAGGTACTACTGCAATTAGCTAAATTGCTTTTCATTCATTCCTCTAGAATTCTAACCAGGTTTTATATTTTTAATAGGAAATAAAACTCGAATGCTGACAAAATGCAAACTAAAAAAAATCGCATCTTTGAGATGTAAATTAGTGTACTTAATCATGGTCTAATTGCATAAGATTAGCTTAAAAAAGAACCGAACGACTTTGCATTCATTAGTTTTAATGAAATTGTATTGCCCTGGAGAAATTAATCTTAGATGGATTTTCGATAAGTAGTATACTGCCGCTGATGATTTTAACTATTTTATTTTAAAATATTTGTTGTATGCTTTGAATGCAACAGTAATTTTTCATTTACGTTAACTTCTAAGGTATATTTTTACAAATAATGCCCTTAAATATATTCTAAAGTCTAGAGTAAATTTAGAAATAAATACAAAATTGTCATTAAATAAATTCTTTAAGCAAACTTTTAATAATATTTCAAAATTTCTCAAAAATCTTTAATTTGAAGGTAGATAATTTCAAATATTCCATACATAAATTTCCTATTCATTGAAAACTTAAAATTTGATCTTTTATCTGAAATGTTTCTCACAATTCTAGTTGTTTTAAAGTCTGGTTCGTAGAATATCGAAAAGGTTTACTGCTATCTAAAATGTTTAAGGTTTGACTTCACGTGACCTAGTCCTGTTAGGACCAAACTCAGAATTCTCTTGAAAACCTGGGTAGCTGAGATCTCCTTTCCAATGCTTAGCTCCACTTTAACACATGCCTTTTTCACTACCCGAGCTGAGTTATGCAATAATTTGAGTACCATAAATGAGCCGTTGGGCACAGATGGCATAAGAACGAGCACCAAGTTTAAAATATTTCTCATATCGTTAATTTAAACTAATTATAAATAATATAATTTATGAATAAAATAATTTATGGTAAGAGTTATTGTTTGAATAGTTAGAGCTCTGCTTTTTAGTGTTTCCATACAGTGTATATGAAAGTAAAGTATACTAACAAAGAGATTGGGACACTATAGTGAAAGAGAATGAGACACCATTTTTCAAAAGATGGCATTTTTACATCATTCTGGTCCTCTCCATTGTTTCCAAATGAGTTACTTAACATGCACTTATTTGAAATTACTAAAATTTTTACTTGATAAAGTAGAAGTAGAAAATTCTTTTCTTCTCTGTATGGAAATGTAGTTTTTATATTGAAATACGTCTTTATGGAAAGTTAAAAATTTATCACTATAAACATTACACTTATCACTATAAACATTACACTTATCACTATAAACGGTTTATCACTATAAACATTGCACTTACAAATTTTAAATTCACTAAAACGAAAGACTACCTATAAATCAGCCCTAATACTAAGTAATTTTTGTGTAAGTTTATTTCTTAGTTAAATAAAATTAAACACTTATTATTTGTTATATTTTAATCTATGTATTTTTTGTGAAAACAAAGTTTAAGTAATTATGAGAACTTATTTACCTTACTCTTTGAGTTCAAAACAATAAGAGTCTACTGGATATCTGTTACTATTATGATCAAAATATATTTTTACTTATTTTGAAAGTTTAACGTATTTTGTATTTTGTAACGTATTGTGTAACGTATGTAACACATAATTGAATGCTAAAGGTTGATAATGAAGTGGACAGGTAAAATCCTTTTGGCTTATCAGATGATAAACAACAGATTTAAGTAAACATTGCCTATCGAATGTTGAAAAATTATTAAATATGCTTATGAAGTTCCGAGCCACCATTTAAAATTGAGCTGAATTTATCTTTCCGTGTACTATTCAACCTTTAAATAACTCAATAAAAACTGTGTTATTTTAAGAAAAAATATGGGATAACGTTCAGAGATAATAATATATAAAAATATTAATTTTTAAAAATTTTCTAGACTATTTTCTTAATTTTCTCTTAACCAACTTTTGAGTTTTAAACTCTTTATTCATTACTAATGAACTTCCAACATTTTTTTGTAAAGCATAAACTATAATAATTATTACCTGACTGAAAGTTTATCAATAAAGAAAATAAAACCAACATTTTATGAATAAACTCTCTGTAAATGTGAAAAAAATAGAAGATACAGTTGCGGATATCTCAAATAAACGTAGACGTTTCTTGGGCAGACATTATGATACCACAAAGTTATTACAGAACTTATGACTAGATAAGTTTCTTTAATCTCGTTTTTAAGAAGACATGAAACTAAACTTCAAAAATAATCCAAGTACTTTTCTCTAAAAAAAAAAATATACTTTTAAAACATTTTTCTGGTTCTATCGAAATTCTGAGATTAAAAACCGACTTCCACAGTAAAAAAAAAGTAAGATGAATAAAACTTTTAGTCGATCCAAGAAAGTAATAAAGCAGAACCTATAAAATGGATTTACGGAAAGGTTAGAAGGCAAAAGTCGCCAATTTACGAACTATCTTTTTTTTCAGTGTCATTTCAGGAGAGTTGTTATTTTAAGCTTTCGAATAAAAGTTAAGAAACTGTTAAATATGTTTGGTTCGTTCGACTATACAGCTGGACCTCAAATTTCTGCTTAAACATTAAACAAACAAATAATGTTTGCTTGAAATGTCTTAACTGTTTATTTTTAAGTGTTATAATATTTAAAAACTGTATATTTTAACATTTCCTTGCTTCAGACACCTCGCATATTACTGCGAAAAGTTTAATTTTCATTAAACATCGTGCAGCAATATAGCATCCCCAAATCCTTATAAAATAAAACTTTGTGCGTTGCAATAAAATAACAAAACAAAAAAAAAAACAAAAAACAAGTCAGAAATATTTTTATAGTACACGTTATGTAACTAGTAAGTATAAATTTTAAAATACTTTTAACAGAAATTTCGTAGTATGTGTAGGCATTTTTTACGCAGTTTTCGATAACTAAATACCCTATCTTAGTACAGAGTAAATAAAACAAAACTAATAAACAAATCACTGCTGATCAACACTACGAAATCGTGCAGAAAAGTGAAAAGCATACATTGACAGAAATTATGAAGCTAAGGTAATTGCATTTATTTATTTGTTTAATACTGTTTGTTACTCTTCTCGGTGGCTTTACTTTATTACGTTAAGAGAAACATGTTTCTTTTTAGAAAAATAAAATTCCTTTTCAGAAATAAAATTTAGAACATATTATAAATTTTTTTGTTCTTATAATTTTCTTAAATTTCGGAATTTTTCTTTATTTTTAAATGTATTTTCTGAAGAACGTTGATTTAGAGAAAAATTCCTTGCGCTAACACACATTAAAAATAAAATTTATTATAGAATTAGGCTAAACTTAAATGTGATTTTTGTATTTTTTTATCCAGATTTATGTAAGAATATTTCGAGTTTCTCATTAAAAATTCAAAATTAAGTAATGCATTTAGTTGTATTTCATTGTCTTTTTTAAATTTTTTTAAAAGTTTTTGTTCAAAACATAGGTAATTATAATAATGCAATAAAGAATTATTTAAAAATTTAAATATTAATATTTGTTATAGAGCTGTTAGCATGACATGAAAAATTTTGAACTGACATTTGCCCTTATTTAAAAAGAAAAATATTTTATAAAATTTTTGACTTTACTTTAAATTTATAATTTTAGGACCCCTTTTTACAAAAACATAATCAAAGTTTTAATAAGCCTTTTTTTAAAAAATAAATAGTGTTGAAACCAGTCGGATACCTTTAAGTAATTTTTTTCTTCATAAATGTGTATATTGTTTTATATTAAATTTAAACGTTTGCCATAATGTTTAACAATAAGCTTTTCTTCTTTTATTTATATTGTATTCATTTATTTGTTTATATTATATTTATTCATTTATTTATATTTATTTATATTGTAAAGCATGCCTAGGCATTCTATACAATACCGGGTGCTATTTAGGCAAAGTATGAAATAAACGTCCTGATGAGGTTATTATGTAAATTGTGTGCATGTTACTGTGAATGAGCGAAATCGGTGGTTGTTGACTTTCACCGGTGAATGTTGACAATCACATAGTAGCTTTGGTGAATGTCCGAAATATTTATTACATCCGATTTGATATTAATTTATTCGTGGATATAATTACATTTATTCGATATTTTAATACTTACTGACGATAGATTAGAAGAAACACCAGTGTTTGGAGTATCGGGCAAATGTATACCGGGCAGTGACCCTTGACCTTTAAAAACATCAGTGTAGGGTATACCGGGCAAAGGCACTTGGCATTAAAAAAACATTAGTGAAGAGTATATCGGGCAAATGTATACCGGTCAGTTGCACTTAATCTTAAAAAAAAACCATCAGTGTAAGGTATACCGGGCAAATGTATACCGGGCAATGACACGTGGCCTTAAAAAAACATCAGTGTAAGGTATACCGCGCAAAGGCGCATAACTAGACCTAGTATATATTTAGGACATTTACCAAAGGTCCAGTCATACTAGTTCTAAATACATTTACTAGTTCTACTAGTCATACTAGTTCTAAATACATTTGCCCGGTATACCCTACAGTGATGTTTCTTCTAATCTATCGTCAGTAAGTATTAAAATATCGAATAAATGTAAAACTACCAATTTCTGTTATTCACAGTAACATGCATTTCTCAAAAATAAAAATGTTATTCTGAAAAAATACTGAGAGCATATAAATCTACAATCAGCACTATTTAATTTATCCATTGCTAATGAACATAAATTTTTGGGACACACTCTCAACTTAACTAGAGTAAAACAGTTGATTTCGTCAGTACTTTGAACACAGTGACATAACATGTGAAGAAGCAATCTTTCACTCAATCGAACCATTAAGATCAGTTGTTACAAAGACGGAGTTAGCAAAAATGGTTCCACGTACCATCTCAATTATGTTCTCTACAAGAATCATAAACTCATATTTCTCGATAAAAGCTCCTGATAATTTATTCTAGGGGCTGATCAGAAAACTGATTACAAATATTTTAAACCTTACTACAAATTTATAATTTGAAAACAACTAATTACAAAAATTAAAAAAAAACTTTGATTTAATCTTTAAAAAAAATTTTTTTAAGAAAATAGTCGGACACCTTTAAATAACTTATTTTTATTCATAAACTTATAGATTGCTTTTACTAAATTTTAATGTTTGCCACAATTTTAAACATATATCCTATCTTTACTTGTTAACAAATCTAAAATAAGCGTAATTTAATTTATCCATTGCTAATGAACATCCATTTTCGGGACACACTCTCAACTTAACAAGTGTAAAACAGGTGACTTCGTCAGTGACTTTGAACACAGTGACATAACATGTGAAGAAGCAATTTTTCACTCAATCGAACCATTAAGATCAGTTGTTACAAAGACGGAGTTAGTAAAAATGGTTCCACGTACCATCTCAATTACGTTCTCTTCAAGAATCATGAGCTCCCATTTCAGGGTAAACGCTCCTGATAATTTACCCTAGGGGCTGATCAGAAAACTGATGAGATTCGAAGGCAATAGCATTAGTGTAATGACAGAGAATTTTGTTCGCTATACTACGATTTCTATGAAAAAGAAATAGTTCAGAATAGGAATAGACGTAAAGTAAGTCCATGCCATTAAATGTCTAAAAGCTATTTTTTTTTTCCTTTAACGAAAGAGCTATGGAAATTTATTAGATTTTTTTCTTCGGGAATTGAATATTATTATCTTCATCCAAGGCACGTTATTTGAATTTTTTTCGTAATTATTTAACTTTTTAGGAAGGCTTTGAATGTTTCACAGTATCTTATAGTTATCACGTACAAAGGTTTACGAGAAAAATTATAGCATTTTTGATAAGAAGAAAAACATTTAGAAAACACGAGTATGAGATTTCCTGGTCAATAAAAAAAAGCAGATTTCATTAACATCATAAATTTTAACACAAAGCGTGCTCACAAAATTTTTAGACTGTAACATTATAAAGCTATGTATGTAAATATCTGTCATCACACATTTGACAATTTTTTAAGAGACTTGTCGTTTTATAGCTGTCGTTCAATTTTAGTGCCGTACTTATTCATCGTCACTTGAGACCATAAACGATGAAATTGAATGGATGCTATTTTGAAATATCGGTTTAATAAGAATCTTAAGAAGCTTAGATATTTAAAAAATATTAAAAGATTCGAGTTTTCTATACTGAAATTTTTCACACCACTTACAATAGAATTTTACTGGTTTTAAGAACTAGAATCATAAATAATGAATAAGTAAAAAGAAGTGAAATAAAATAAGTATAAATCAAACGAAGGATTAAGTATTTCTTATAACTTATTTTTATTCTTTAAAATTATTTAAAAGTGAAAATAAAAACTTAAAATATGTCTTCTATTTATGCATTTTTTTAATGCTAGAAATAGGTTATAAAAATATTTTTCAGATGAAATATTTTAATGATATTGTTTAAATGTAAAGCTGGTATTTTCTCGAAATACCAGGTTTTCTTTTTTTTAGGAAATCATTTTATATTTAGTGAAAGGACACAGTTTCTTCAGCTTTTTAAATTTATCCACAAAATCTGTATATTGATGAGAGTAAAATATAACTGCTAAATTTCACTTTATTAGTAAAAATATATCGAATTTGTAGAACGTAATCTAAAGTAATTATTATAATTATTAAGATAATTATTTTTGCATCTATGTCGTTTTAAATCTTAAAATTAAGATAATCCAATGTTGTAATATAATCATAAAATTGAAAACAGAAGAATATTATTACGATTATATAAAAATTATTGAAGAGAAGTTTCTTGTTTTCATATTTTCACATGTCAGCACAAAATTTGACAACTAATATTGCTCAAAAATATTTTGTAAACATCAAAACTTATTAATTTAAACAGTTTAAACCTCTTTTTAAAACTAGTTTTATACACTATTATAGTTTTTAAATAGATTAACGTTAATATCTATACAGTTAATCTGTGTTCTATGTCTTGATTTATCCTTTTATCTAAGTTTCAAGTTACTTAAATAATTTTAAATTTTTGTCAAATTTTTTCGAAATGTTCTGGGGAAGTTGGTGGATTTCGCGTAAGAGTAACTAAATATTTCATTTATTAATCAGTGAAAAAACCACAATGTAAGAAATTCAAGAACAAATAATCATAAAAGGTACAGATTCTTATGCTGCCGTTGTTTTGTACCATAAAACCAATTTTCACTGGAACATGTCACGTAACCAAAAATCTGATGCTTCGTAATTTTTACATTAATAAATATCCTATACATTTAATAAATATCGTATAGTACTGAATCACTCTATTTAAATTCTATTTAAATGTACGTTACTGTAAATTTTTTCTAATGCCCACCTGTGTTGAGATTCGTCAATTTAGGCGCATTAGGTATTGTTGGCCTCTCTTTCAGGGGCACCGTATTAAGTGGGCCAACGTTGTTTACACAGTAAGGAAAGATAGAACAGTGAATGAAAGAGCATCCATGCCTTGTCTAGGATTCGAACTTAGAACTTTTCTGATGCAAGGCCAGTTTTCTGATCCCAACACAGTCCGGTCGGCTTTTTGTAAAAATTACTTAATGATATTTGACGAGAAAAAACGGTTTCAAGGTAAAGAAAATTTTTTATGGTAAATCTGATTTTACGAATGATGCCTAAAAAGTGCTTTATACCATAATTTGATCCTGAATGATTTACAGTGCACTGTTAAGGAAAAAAATTCGATTCATTTTTTAAACAAAATATTATCTAAATTCAGGTCATCTTTTCGCAAGAATAAATTTATATTTAACTATTTATCAGTGAAAGGGAAGAAGCAAACCAGCTTCATCCAGCTTCTCACTTATTTGGTAAATTTAAGATGAAAGCAAAGTGTCTGATGATTCTCTGAACACGAAAGTATACTAGGTAAAAATGAGCGTGATTTAATTTTATCTATCACTATCTTTGATACTGTATTCAGTGAAATATTTTATGAGCTTTTTATATGCTAGCCTTTTTTTTTTTTGAAACAATGAAATGTAAAGTTTAAGTTATTAAATTACAATATTATTGCATATTAAATCTTTAATCTAAAAAAATGCATATTTGAAATATAGTCAAATAAATTATAATAAAATGTAACAAGCTATAATAAACAAAATGTAAACTTAGTTCGCTTTTTGACACGATTTGGAGTGTTGAAAAGTTTACCAGTTTAGCTTTTATCTTACTTTTTCTCACATCCGCATACATTTCTGAATATTCCAGAGCATAAAATAAATTAATATTTATCTGAATAAAGCTAAACCTTTCTCTTTTTTCTAAAAAACTGAACCGCAAGAATAAATTGATTTTAGCTATCTATCAGTGAAAGAGAAGAAGCAAACTAGCTTCATCCGGCATTTGATATCTTCTCTCTCATTTGGTAAATTTAAGATGAAAGCAAAGTGTTTGATGATTCTCTGAACAAGGAAGTGTAGCAGATGAAGATGAGCATGATTTAATTTTATATATTTTACGAGAAAAGAAAGGAGATTCCATATGTTTGATACTGTCTTAGGGAAATATTTTATAAGGTTTTGCTATGCTTGCCTTTTTGTTTTTTGGAGACACTAAAACGAAAAATTTAAGATTTTGAATAACAATATTTTAGCATATCATATCTCAAACATAAAAAAGTATAATTATAAATAGATAAATAAATGGAAAAAATAGAAAAGCATAAAAACCTATTTTTAATTTTTCTTTTTTATTCTTACATACTTAGAAGAAATAAAAGAGAATGCTTTAAAGGTAAATATATGACTTTCGACGTTCTTGCACTAAGATAATTTTAGTTTCAAAACAATTTTATATGTATTTGTGGTACTGTTCTTTACATCTATGAAAGGACTATTATTCAGCAGTATTCTTGACTTATTTATTTTAATATCAGCTTAACCTTATACTTTTACTGTCTCCAATAGCCCATTTTGCTGCTTTAGTTTGACGCAAATAAAGCACTACCACTGAGTGCAGTTACTTCCAACACCTCCTGGCATCCTTCTGGGAATTAATTGCGATCAAAGCTCCCAGGCTGCCTTGGTCAGATTCTCAACTGGTCACCTAAAGTGTCTAACATTCAAACTTGGAACAAAAATTTACCCAAATTGTAAAAAATGCTGTGTCCATCCAGCCTCACAGAAACATATACTTGATTGTGTCGGACTATCCAGGGCTGACTTAACTTCCGATCCCCTTCTTGTCATCGACTTTCTGGCTGTCAACAACTTTTTGGAGTTGATCTGACTAATAACAGATCTATGAGGATAAGCAATAACAACAACAACCTCCAACCCATTATTTAAAATTAGCTCTCTTTTTAATCTAACGATGTCAATTGGTGCAGACCAGTTTTCCACTTTTGACAAATTTGTTTTAAAGTAAGAAAAAAAAATATCATTATTACATGCATTTTTTACGAATCACAAATTGGAAAAATCTGACCTTATGCCATTTTTTTAAAATTAGCTATCAGGGGATGCTATGTAATTTTTAACTTTCAAAGTGTGAGAAAATTCTCACTATTTTTAAATACTTAAAAGTCGCCCAATCGTACATGATCAAACAGGGAAAAGGGTTATCTTTGTTTTTTTAGACATACTTCGATAGGTAACATATTATTAACTATATACAATACTGAATTATTAAGAATATTGTTAAATAACATATAATGACATGAAAAAGTATCTCAATTCTTCTTGTCCCGACTCAAGTGCGGAGATTTCGATTGATAAAAGGTTGAAAGATTTCTAATTACTCAACAAAACTTAAACGAAAAGGGAAAAATTAAGTATCTTGAATCGTTCAAAAACTTTGACACCGTATCAACTCAAGGGAATTTTCGGGAACTTTCTTAATGATAATTGCTTTCAAGAATAATTGCGCATTAATTCTGAAAATAATCTTTTAATTGGAAAACTGAATATTTATCGCAGTTTGTGAACGAAAGATTTTCCTGGTCTTAGAATGAATAAGAGATAGTTATTTTAAACTATGATTTACTATAGAAAGTTTCGTATGAGGCATTTTGTATTGCTAGAGATGAAAGTATCAAAGGAATTAAATTCTGTTCAATAATTGTTCAACAGTATAAGACAGTTCTTCAGAGAGAAGATCAATAATGGGCAAAACTACGAGAAATTTACCGTGTTTTTTGCTCTATGGGAACACCAACAAACTCGATAATGTTTACAAAGCGCTTTGATAGTGTTTTTTTAAAAAAACACAATTAAATATGGTTTCATAGCATTTGATAAAATTTGGTAAATGTAGAGAAATTTCGTAATTTTATCATGATAGCTTAGATTATAACCATTTATTCATTACAAAACGAAAAAAAAAACATTTATTCCTTTAAATTTACTTTCTAGTTTGGTATTTTTTATTAACAAGAACTACAATTTTGGAAAAGAGGATTTGAGATTTACAATTTATGTCATTATTATACAGTACGCTACTTTTACCAGAATAATTTATCTTGCATGGATAAAAGTATTGCGCTAATTACTTATAGGCTTTTTTTTTCTTCTCCTTATAGTATAAAACTACTTCTCTGATTGTATGCGATCAGGAAATTTATTTGCACAAGTTTTTAAAAATATCTGTAAGGGAATGCGTTATAATTTTGCTCTAATATTTCAAAAGAGCACAATTATATTATATAATACTTTATTTCGATATTCGAATTTTTTTTTAATTTATTATTTTTTATTTTTTTATTTTTTGAGTATGAATTTTGATAGTTTACTATTGACTAAAGTCATATAATTTGCTATCAACTAAAGTGGGATGCAACGTAGATCCTTCTCCTTGTGCTACACCCTGGTAGCGGTTTATTGATCGACAATTTTGGCTAGTCTCTTGCATATGATGCCATCAAAAGAAGCCTTGCGTGTGTTGCAGTGAAATGAGAATGGCCTATTCCAGCGAAAAAGAGCGGAGCTTGTGCAGACACTTAACATGCATGATCTAGATGTATTTATGATCATGGAGGCACAAACCTCACCATTTAAGATATTTTTCATTTAGGGGATTCTCTCTATATACCCTCTCTAATTCTAGACAAGTCTCGAATGGCATCCTGGTTGGAGTCAAAGCTGACCCAAATTCTGATTTTCGTGTTAATAATGACATGGAAGACTCCACCGATAAAAACGAAGTCATCGAACTAAACGTTTGGAAAACTGGAAAACATTTTGAACTTTAGCCTAATAATAAACGCTTACCGCAGCCCACCTAATAATAAACACTTTTTCTTTTATCTAATTCTTAGATTTGTTCTGTCTTCTTGGGGGATTTTAATGCCCATTCACCAGTATGGGGATATAACGACACTAATTTAGCTGGAAGGAGTGTGGAAGATCTTCTGAATTCTAGCATTTTCGAGCTAATATATAGACACAGTGATCCTTATACATATCTGCACTATAACGGAACGATCACCTCTCCTGATCTTATTCTGGTCAGCTAAGATATTGAAGAGCACACAAGACGTTTCGTCATTGACGATCTGGGTTCTGGTTACCGCCAAGTCATAGAAGAAATTTATTTTGGCTCGCAATGTAGGCAGCTCACATTACTCTCTAGAACTTCATGGAATTTCAAAAAAATAAATTGGAGTATATTCACGTTAGTGATGGAACAAGAATTATCTTCTGACCACATTGATTTCAACCTGCATCTAAGCAAAATCTGTGAACTTATTAATAATAAGATACTGCATTGTGCAAAAAAGCGTTTACCCAGTGAAAAAGTAATGAAGTATAGATGTTTTTGATCGGAAGAGAACAAATACATGAAAATCTGGCGTAACAGGCTTTTAGAAAAAAATCTGAACTAACTATTCTATAACTAACTATTCTATAAAATAGTTAGTTATACTATTCTGACTATTCTGAACTAACTATTATGAACTAACTATACTAACTATTCTGAACTAACTATTCTATAAAATCTGAACTAACTGAGAATCACAGATTCTCAGACGTTCAGGCGTGGAGAAAGCAATAGATGTTTCCATATCTTGAAAATTATGTTAGAAGATGTAGTTCTTTTCAAAAATATCTTCTGTCTGTTCATTTAATAGCTCCGAAAATTTTGTAATTTTAGTTTTAAGGATAACCCAATATTTTTTTTCATCAGACTTCTTAGAAATTTCTTTTTTTTTCAAAATTCATGTAAATCAAAATAAAAAAAAAAGACGCAAAGAAAAAAAAACCGGTAATTACAAATGATAGTGCTCGATTTGAAGCAAAATGAAATGCAACACACGTTTGCAAAAAGTAGTTAGTAAAATTATATTTTAATAGTAGTATAACAGTAGTATTTTTCATAAAAATAGTAGTATTCTTCATAACTTCACAAAATTCAGCATACATGCTCCTCCAATATTTTATAATTTTAAGTCTTTCAGTAAAACAACGATGTGACAAATATTTTACAAATAAACATATGGAATATTGTTTTAAATACATTATAAATTTAATTCTTAGAATAAATTGTATCAATAATCGTAACAGAAGTTTGTGTGGTGATATAAATACATCATTAAAATTAATAAAAATTTTCTAAAAATGTTACATGTATATTGAGCATCACTGTTACAAAACAGGAACATTACTGTTACAAAAGAAGAACTAAAAAGCTTTCATATAATGTAGTGTTATGTTAATCTTAATCTATATCATGAACGTATAATTATTTTTTTTTAAATCATAAAGACATTTTAAAAATAAATAAGTAAATATTACCATGCATGGTAAAATGTGATTATTTATACATTTTTTTTATTTATTTTTTTCTATCTATTTTTTTTTATATTTTTAACTTGTATACTTATCGGTCAGCTTTTGATGGCAAGATTGAGGCAATTTATCAGGCCCTGTTACAACCTCGGCCGAACCTAGATTCCTTTTCAAAAATTTTATTGTTATCTTATTCAAACGCCACACTTCAAGCGATTGATTCACTCAGCCACTCTGGAATTTTAACCATCGATAATTGCTAAAATCTTCTCAACTGGTTTGCCAGTATTACTAAGATATTAGTACTCCAATGGATTCTGGCTCATTGTGTGATCCAGGTGAATAAGGCAGCCAATTTTCTGACAAAAAAAAAGACACCCCCGTCTTTCAGACATCTAATGCCAGACTTTCTATTAATAATGTCAAATGTCTAGTAAAGAACATCTTCAGGGGCTCTTTCCGCGAAGATCTCAAAAATCGCATTTCAAATAAACCATGATTTAAACAGTTTCTCAATGTCCCTCAGTGGCGTAGGATGAAAACTGTCGCCATGTTTTGTCTTATATCTGTACAAGGTTGCCTATATAAACATCTACTCGCACCAAAGTGGCTTCTTATCCCTTTTGTGCCCAGTGTAAAATCCACAACGAGATGGACTTGTCTCATATGTTTAGATGTCCGGCTCTCTTGCGGACATCAATCTGCAACTCTACTAGACTGCTCGCTCTCATTTACAGATTTAATTTTGTCTTTTTCATAATCATCTTTTGTCTTTTTTTATAATTTTGTCTTTTTTTGGTCTTTTAATGTACCATTGAAAATAAAAATACCACGTCTAAGTTGGCCTTGAATGTTTCTTTCTGTAATTGAGTATCATTTTGTTTTATATAAATTACTTTTTTTTATAAAATAATCTTTTGAAAATTATTGAAGAATATTTTTGAACCTGAAAACATACCACATTTACATTTTAGTGACATAAACAAACAATTGAAGTCTCTGAAAATAATACCCCAATTCAAACATTTGCTCTTACAAAAGAAAAAGAAAACTGATTCAAAAGTCTATCACGAGTAAGTGCAGTAGTAAATGTGACGTTGGCAATTACCAACTGAAATAACTCCTTTTTCCGAAACATAAGCATTTTTTGATAAATAAATGTATTACTATGCATAAGTTGGCAATATGTTCCTTCGATTCATTCTGACACTTTTAGATTATAGAATGAGAAGAGGAGAACAGATGGGAGCGACTGCTGAAGACGCCTTTATCCCCCGCTTATAACAGTTTATTTCATTACAAGCCATCTGCGCCTTATTTTCGTTTTTCTATCCCTTTTCTATCTTGTTCAATCACCCAGAAGTTTTCTATAAAAAAATATTTGGAAAGAACTGTGTCATGATGATTTCCACAACTCTTCTTTCAGAATGGATTCTTTTATGTAAAGTAATTATTTATCTTGAGGTATTATTTGATAGATTTTATCATTTGCTATAATAAATAAGTTTCTCAAAATTGAGCAAAAATGTGGCAAAATAATTCAGAAGAAAATTAATTAATGTCGTATATAAGCAACTCCCGCTGATCGTCAATTTCTTAAAATATATATTTAGAACACTTTCTTGTAAGTTAAATAAATAATCTCAAGAAACTAAATCGGTAAGAGACTACCTGTTAAAAACTTTACTAACTTCAAAAATATATGTATAGGAAATAGCAGTCGATGTGTTTCAAGCGTTTAAAATCTCCTTCCTTTCTCGGCCACTGACGTTTTTCTAATTTATGTTTCTCACCTTAATTTTCGGTTGGCAACATTTTGTTTTACATTTAATTTTCTTTTGCTTTTCTAAATCATGTCTAACAGATCTTGAAAATGGCCGCTTGTTTTTGAGCGCTTAAAACATGTAGACTGTTTTTTTCCTATCCTTTTTAATCAGGTAATACTCTAACATTATCTAACATCTGTAGAGAATTAAATTCGTCATACCTGTTCTGTAGTATTGCTTTATTGGGCTTACTAGAACATCCGTGCATTGGGTGTTCTAAAAAATTGTAAGGTTATATTTTTAATAACATAGAAGACAATAATTTGAGATATTAATTTTTGAAAAGTTTTCTACATATACTTTTCTTAATTATGGTAAGTTTCACCTTTAGTTAAAATAATTATTGTATTTTTCGTTAAATAAACGACAAAAACCTCTAAACAACGATATGCAAACCAGAAAACAAAGCTTATATTTGTGACACTAATGTGTAAACGCCAATTTCTCAAATAAATTGTGAAAATTTTCTTTTAATTAATGTTTAACAAAAGGAAATTGTTGCCTTATTAGTTAAAACTATAACATTGAAATTGTTTTGCAGAAAAAAATATCTAATTCTAAAAATTTAAAAAAAATATCCTAAATGAGTTAGTAGCTTTTCCCAGTTTTGTATTACATAATAAGTCACAAATATAATACAAAAGTAATTTAAACCATATTAATTTAAATTTATTGAAAAGCAATTTATACTTTAATTTGCATGTGCTAAAAAGACAGAATTAAAACATTAAAATGAAAATACAATGGGGCGTACATGACCATATGCGTCATCATGTTTGATTAAGTAATTCATTTCTTTATTGCGACATTGTATTTATATTTTTATTAACTTCAATTACGTTAACACAAAATTTAGTTCCTTTTTTTAAAACTCACTTGAAGATTACTTAAACAGTTTTGGAAGTGGCGTTTTTATTGGTAGCTTTTCTATTAAGCTCTCCATTCAAAAACCTGGCAGTTGCTTTGTCTTCAAAAGCAAATTAATTGCTTTCTGAGGAGTTAAAAGCTATCCTTCACCTCACTGGCAGTGCTAACATTTGTAATCTTACTGACAGTCGTTTCAGAATACAACTCCTTCGAGATTGGAATAGAGTTTGTGATCTAGTTGGCTTCCAAATACTCAACATGTTAAAATACTCTCCAACATAAAATTCTCCCTTTTTTTAACGATTTAGCAATCTTTAAGCTGTATTTCGTTAATTTTGAGAATAACGAAATCACTTGATTTTTGACACAACGCGAACTCTTAAATATCTGATTTTTTTTTATCCTCAACTCCTACCCTCAACACAATGCATTTTAGGAGATTGTAAACTAAAATGAAAACTAGACAATCGAAACTAGAATGACGAAACAAGTTGGCAGTCTTGTATAGTGCTTAAGGACTTGGCAAAAACGAAGGAAGTGTCATGATGTTTGAGAATCTATTTTTTTACAGTATTCGTTTTCAAATGACATCCTCCCTCATCGGTATCATTGGTAATGAAGTCACCGAAAAATTAGCTGAAAGCAAACTGCCAACAGCTGAGACAAAGAGCTCTGACTCTTCCTTCAGCTTCCGATTATTGTTTTCGATTTATAAAAAACAGAGACAGACATGATTGGTTTATTCCACCAGTGCACTACTGAGGCTGCTTTGGATTTTTAAGGAGACAGATCCGATCAAACTGCTGCCACCACCCCACTTATTAGCGGACATTTGAAGTGTATGACCTTTATGCCTGGGAGCAGGATATTCCCTTAATGTACCAGGTACATGACCAATCCTGCTTCTGCCAACCACACCCTTTCTTGTATTTATCTAGAAATAAAAGATGTATTCTTACAACAGTATTTGATGTTTGAATTAGCCAGGTTCACGGATTCATGATTTTGTGCTAAATCACGAAGGATTTGCAAAAACAACGAAAAACTCTCATCACTTTAAAAATTATTTAAATAGATTATTTGAAAGATCAGTTTATAATTCTTCTCGAAAATAATTTTTTAAACTATTACGATAAAAATTAGAAACATGTTTTTTAAATTTTTATATAAATTATTTTGTAATTTTTATTTGTTTATTTTTTGTTTTAAATTTTAAGAAAGAAAACTACTTTTGTTGACATCTGTCATAAATCTCGATTAAAACCAAGCGTCAAAATATACTAAATGCGTCAAAATAAGTCCTACATACCATTTTTGAGATAATGGAGCATTTTATCTGGATAATACTGGATGTAATTTAATCATTATAATATATATATATATATATATATATATATATATATATATATATATATATATATATATATAATATATATATAATATATATATAATATATATATATATATATATATATATATATATAATATATATATAATATATATATAATATATATATATATATATATATATATATATATATATTATAATGATTAAATTACATCCAGTATCCAGATAAAATGGTATGTATGACTTATTTTGACGCATTTAGTTTAGTTTCCTCGTTTCATCACTCTGTAGGGTTGCATTAAAAACATCATGTTTGAACGAAAGCATTTACGTATAAAACATTTATTTGCATTAAAACGAATAACCGAAAAGAAAAATCTTATCAATATCATCTTATTCACTGAATTGACATTTATAATAAAACATTTCTAATTACTTACTATACTACTTTAATATGCTCGATCTTTTTTCTAGTCTTATTTGAGTTGACATTTATTTGTGCTCTCTATAATAAAATATGATATTTCTGTTTTCTTTAATGGTAATTTATTTAACACGACATTTATACTTGATAATAAAAATTTTACATTACATTAGCTCATCCAAGTGATTTTTTAAGCTGTAAAATGTAAAAAGAAATATGCGTTTGATTGGCTTCATATTTCTGGAATTTGAGCAGATAAAACAGTGAAATGTATATAAATTGATTAATTACACTAACTTGAATCAAAAAAGACTAGTTGAAATAAACAATAAATCAAAAATAATGTTTATTTACTTCCAAACCTCTAAAATGGTTGATGTCGTAGAACTTTTATTTATCATAAAAATATTATTTCCTAACTCATAAACTACATCAGGAGTGATAAGATAACTAAAGCATATTTTTAAAGTTATGTCTGCCATTGTAAACAAAATTTATCTAGAACTGAAATTATAGTGGAACTAGTCAGTTCAACATAACTATGTGGCAGTAAAATGTTTCTGTTATGAATCTAATGAATATCAATGCGTAGAACGGAGGAGGACAATCAGATTTTCTTTACTGAAATCATTGTTCCTGCATAACAAATACATACTAAAATATTTACAATGCAGTCTTCATTGATTGTTGTTTGCCTAATGCTAATGAGTTAGTAAAGATATTTAACTTCGTTGCTCTTTAAATTTATTTTTATGCGTGTGCATGGCTGGAACTGGATATCAAAGGAATGCATTATTCTAATGCAAATCACTACAACAAACTATTTAAACTATTTTTATCTATGTTTTATTTTGTCTATTTTTTTAATAAATGGTTAAGTATTCTAGTTTTAAAAACTTTTAACAAGTATTAAAAACACGGGATTCAAGTTTTAAACCTATATTTAAAATTTTAAAAAATATTAAAAAAATCTTTAACGAAGTTTAAACAAACTGGTTGTTATTCTGCATAAAATTTTTTTTTCTTCTCTGCGTTAATAAATTAAAGTACAGTTTTCGACAGGTTTCTTAAATTTTTTAGAAATAAAAGTTATACTATATAGCTTAATTCTTAATAATAAATTCTTATTACTTTCCATTTCTAGAATATGTTTTAGTTGCTCATTATCTAGAAATCTTAGGGGTACACTGTAAAAAATTCAGAATCAAATTACAGTATAAAGTATCGGCTTTTTGGGTTCAAGATTCTTCAGCTCTATTTTATCGTAAAATCCATTTTTTACCGTAAAATATTATGCCATAATTCTTTCATTAATATTTATCTAATTAGAGTGATTCAGTGATTTTACGGTAATTATTGCCGTCAAAATTATAGTGTACCAGTATTTCTCCGTAACACAATCCAGTAAAAATGAGTTTCACGGTGAAAAAGTAGCCTATATTTAAGAATCCTATATTTATATCCTATATTTATAATGTCAGAATCCTTAATTGGATTAATATTTGTCATTGGAGTCTAAAACATGTACTCGCACTTTCAGAAGTTCAGCAATCTTTGAGTTGCATTTAATTATTTTTAACTATAATTTTGTCAAAATCATATAATTTCTGACAGTTGTTAAACCAGTAAGACTGTTCATTTCTTAGTAATTTTTTAGTTTTTATAGGGAATTTTAATAAAATAATCAAATTTGCACCGTATAATTACATTATTAGAAAATTCCTCTTGGGAATTATTGACAAACTAAACTGAAAAGAGACAAGTTGTTATCCCTTTCCTGCTATAGCCACAACAATGAATTCTGAAAACAACGAATTCTGAAAACAATCTATAATAATAATATTTAACTGAAAATTTGCTTCTAATAATTTTTCCCAACAGCGCATTTTGGTAACATTCGGCAAATAAACTTGTTTTGAGTATTTTATTTTCAATAAATCAT
This sequence comes from Parasteatoda lunata, assembly GCA_949128135.1. Taxonomy (NCBI): domain Eukaryota; kingdom Metazoa; phylum Arthropoda; class Arachnida; order Araneae; family Theridiidae; genus Parasteatoda; species Parasteatoda lunata. Next base: position 71,135,891 of record OX421971.1, read on the forward strand.
CAGCTGATTTCCCAAAATTCAGCTTTGTTCAAAAAAAATAAAATAATAATAATAAATAAGAAAATTAAAAAATAAAAAGTTTAAAAAAACTTTATAGTTTTATTCTTAGAGTTATAGTTAAATAGGTAGTTTCATTTCATTCTCATTTTTAGAGTGTTTTTTTAATAGTTTTTCCTAGAAATTTTAATAAAATAATCAAATTTGTATCATATAATTACATTAACAGACAATTCAAGATAGACATTATGGACAACCTAAAACGAAAAGAAACAAGTTACTACTCGCTTCCTGATTTGGCCACCACAGCGAATTCAAAAAACAATTTAAAATAATAATATTTAACTGAAAACTGCTTCTAATAATATTTTGATTATATTTTGGTTACACTCAGCAAATAAACTGGTTTTGAGAGTTTTTTTTTTTAATATAGTCTATAATTTATCAACATGTTTTACTTAGATTAAGTACTATAGTACTAATATAAAGATGCATTTAGTTTTTATCCATGAAGTATTTTTGTAAGTTTTAATGAAATTGTTAATTTGCTTTGTTCTATAATGAAGAGGTTTTAAAAAAAAACAAGCTTTAATAATTTTTAATAAATTAAATTTCGCACAATTAAAGAAATTATTTAGAGGGGAACTGCGAATATTTATCGAGAAAAGAAAGGAACCTTTCCATGACAAACTAATTACGTCTTGTGTGATTTTTGGCTTGTGTAAAAGGGAGAGAATTTAAATAATAAAGAATTAGAATTGCAAATTGAATTAAGTCATTCGAAATGACAGAGAATAGCTTAAAGACTTTAAACAAGACACGGACGATGATTCTTTTCAAACATAAAATTGGCTCGTGTACAATTTAATTTCAGATTTCTTCTTCCACAGTTGAAACCTCATTCGTGTGCTTTTGTCAAGTACATTTAATTATTTTCAGATAAAATTCAAAGAAAGACACACATTTTATTTTGATGGATGAAACTTTCCTATTTTACTAAGAAGATTAATCTAGTAAGTATATGTTTGGAGGAAATGATTAATTGAAATAATAATTTGAAATTCATTAATTGGACAGAAATTAAATAGTTATTTTATCTAAGAATCATATTAAATTAAAATATGTGTCATGAATATATTTCAAAGATTGACAAGGAAATATAAAAAAAAGTGTTTCTCGCCAATAATTCTGAGATTTTATTTACAGATTGATTTTGAGCCCAAGAAAACACTGTCGTGATTTTTGCTATTTCACTTAAGTGGTAGGAATATTAAATTTTATGAAATAAATATAAGAGTATACGAAAAAAATAGGAAATTTCCCTATACGGTACATTAAAAAAATTAGTAATAGTCAGATATTAATATTTTTTTTGTGAATGACAAGGAAATTAAATGTAGTGTCACTTGCCAATCCTACTGAGATTTCGTGTACATTTATATTTTAAGACTATAAACTTAAATTTGAGCTCAATAATACATGATCTATTATAGTGCAATTCGGTACTACAATAGATAATATAATAGATCATACAATAGATCTTATAATAGATAGTGTTCTTAAGTAAATGTAATTGTAGTATGTGACGATACTTAGACTATTAGGAAAGAGTACATAAAACGAAAGAAAAAAAAACTATGCATATATATATAAATTAGGTTGGAGTACTCTTCCATGTTAAAACCAAGCTTTTAGATTTCTATATCTGTTGGTGAAAATAGATTAATCCACCCTTAGAGAATTTTAAACGGCGTATTTTTTCGGAATATATCTTCTACCAGTGCATTTATCTTAAAATTTAATATACATTGCTGCAGTATAGGTAAAACTTAAAGATATTGTTTATAAGCCTATATATTAATTTTACAATTACCATACAATTTATTTTTGTGGATATAGCAAAAAATGAATTAAATAATACTAATTTAAACAAATTAAACTTGAAATATAACAAAAAACTATTCAAATAATACTTAAAAATCTCGCTTAGTGTCAAACTTAGTTATTAATTTTCTTATTTCTATTTTGCCTTTATATGGTTTTCTCTTGTTGTTTATGAGTATCACATGCTTGCATTAAGACCTTTGTTACTTGCTTTGATAAAATTTTCAACGACTGATGTGTGGCAAAATAATCTTAAAAAACGAATTTCCTTATCTCCTTCCTTTTACGTTCACCATTGATTGGAAATCTTCATTTTGGACAACTCCAAGGATTTGATGTTGACAATAACTTTGTCGGAATTTATGAGTTAATTGTATATTTTACAAAATTTCATTAATAAATAGAGCTATCTTGATTTTTTTTGTCATAACTGGGTGCAAAGAAAATTATTGAGACAATTTCTTTATTGAGAAAGTCTGTATCTAAATACTTATATGCAAGAAATAACTAACTTCCTACTCCACCCTGGATAGCAAAAAAAAAAGTATTTCGTCGAAATAAAGCTACTCTTGATTATAGCTAATACATCCGTTATATGACATGATTATATATGACATGAAATATATATGATTTTGCGCATCATTTACTAAACCACGGAGGACATTAGCATCAATATTTTTCCAGGTTTCAATGACGGCAGCCTTTAATTCTGCCACAAATTGAAACTGCTACCTTTTGGTACATAGAGTCTCACTGAGAAAAGCTCTCACGTTTTCTCGGGGATATAGGTCGTGGAAAAATGTAGGTCATTCACGGTATGCGCCCAATTAACATAAACCAACACATTGAAGTATTTGTAATGCAAACTCGGATGCATTTTCCAGGAGGGAAATCAGACTTGAACCAAGAATTTTCTCTACACATTGACAGTAAATGGAGTTAAGAGTTTTTTAATGATTAGCAGTCTCCATACAGTGTTAAGGAAAGGCTATGCTGTGTTTATTACCATGTCTGAAGCCTTCCCACAATTTTAATGCACTTCTACCTTGCAGCATAAAAGGGAAGAAATCCTCTTCTTTTCTCATGTCATTGTTCTAGCCCTCATGTCATTGTTCTAGCCATCTTAATTTATACTCTTCTTTGCTGACAGATAACATTCAAAATGGGCTACTGCAAATTTTTTCAAAACGCAAATTTTTTTTAGGATATGTAAACAAAGAAGTAGATAGGAAAAGAAACCGAGAAAATCTTTTGAAAATGGAAAAAAAATGTGGAGGCCTACAAATTCTGTATTAAGGTTCCCCCTATGGCAAACTTAATGTGGCTTTATCTTCAGGCCTCATGAAAGCTACTGATAACTAAGAAGCTCATTTTCTGTCATTTGAAGGAAGAATTGTCGACGCAGCTTGCATTTTACAGTAAGGCAATGACTTCCTTTACACTGTAAAATATTTAAAATGGTGTTTTTTTTGGATAATAGGGTGCATGTTTTCCATTTCCTTGACCTGCATATTTTCATTGCAAGGGGCCAATTTTTATGAACTCTATTATCAGGAAAACGTGAAGGTGTGTAGTCATGCAGCAGGGCTATAAATATAAAAATGAAGCATATTAAGTATGTGGCAAGGTTGAAGACTGCCATCAGTAAAGCTTGATATAAAGTTGATTTTATTTATAAAAACGAAGTATATTCAGTCTGTGGGAGAATTGAAGACTGCCATCAGAAAAGCTTGATATATTATTGATTCTTCCGTTCTCCTGGAATTGGAAAATGGGATGCAACATCGCATATTTTAAGACAGGTAAAATATAGAAAATTTAAGAATTTACTTTATTTCGTTGGGACTTTGTTTCCTCTTTTTTTACTCACTCGATATATTTTTTTATTTTTTATTTTTTTTTTTATTTTTATTTATTTTTTTTTTTTTTGTCTAGGTGATGCAGGAAGGGAAGTTTTATTGGTTTTCTTTGCGTCCAACTATCGCAAAAATTGAAGGTGAATTTATTTAGTTGGGACAAACTGTAACATTGAATTCAACTCAAAAGCACGGGGGAATTTTCCAGAGCAATATGTGTTACGTGTTCTTATGGTTTTTCTGGACGCTAGATTTATTTCTGTTTTTTGGGGACTAATAGTATCGACAGTAATATACCCGCAAGGGGTGTGCTAATGAAATATTCATTTCAATGACTGGATTAACTATTTCTTTTATCTCGGGCTAAAAGTTTCGAGTTACAGAGATTGATTTCTAAAAATGTATAGATCCATCGTTATACGAATGATTAGTTTTATTTTCAAAGCTTATAGGTACATATACTCCAATTGCCAGATGTTTCAGATTTTTTAAAGGCTTACTGGTGGACTTATGTAGCATTAATGTTCTTTTGGCTTTTGTTAACCAATGAGAGGGTTTTTTCCATGTGATCTGTTTGACAGATGAGCACAACATTCACCACTAATTACTGATAGTAGCATTGATACAAACTCTGCTCTATAGCTATCTATAAGTCAGAAAAGAGAAAAAAATGAGGTAAAATCATTAATTTTTACCTTGTACTTGACTAACCTGACTAAGGAATAAATGACTTCCAAAACTTATAAACAATTATTTTTCAGCGCAGAAAACAGTCTTGTATACACTTCAAAACTTTAAATAAATCTTGCTATCCTAGATTCTTTATTTTTACTAAGAGTAAGCTACACATAAAATGGATTTCCCATAATGTATACCACCTTTTTCTCTTTTCCGGGCACAAGTAGTTCAGCTCTTTGATGACATCACATACTTCGTACGTTTTCGCACTGAACGATAGAAAGTGTAACTGGCTTCAAATTATTAAAGCATTTTACCTATAGTACCGAAATATTACTATAACTTAGATATTGAACCATCTAAAATTTAAAAAAAAATATGCTAAAAAAATGGTGCTTTAGTGACAGTTAATTTATTGCAAAAGGCATATGATACACTGTAAGACTGATTTAAACTTATTTCTAACAGTGTTATAATGCTATCTCTTCTCCTGCATTTACAAATGTTTCATCGCATCCTACTGCAACTGAAACTTTTTCTTATCTAGAGAAACGAGAACTGCTCCCTAAATATGATAGAAAAGTTTCTTAAGGAACAGCTTACAGTTAGGGAAAAGAAAACATACATTTATACAGAGAGAAATCCTCCGTATAAAGCGTCAAGAATATCGGTACATCACGTTAATTTAGTTCACAGCGTAGTATTTTCATGGAAAACATCGCCTCCTATATTCTATTTATTACATGGTTAGTTCACTAGTGGGGGATAGTTTCCTTCCTTCAGTGAAGCCAAAAATTATTTCGAAAAAAGATATTTAGGAGAAAAGAATACATTGAAATTTTTCGAGTAATTTCCAGATATTCAGATCAAATGCACTAGTAGACACACTCAAAGTGAATGAAAAATAAATTAGAATACACTTTTTGAGGGGTTGGGTTAACTTTATATCATTCTTTTTTACTGTAGCCTATTATAATTTGCAAATTTTTGTACTTTTTATGAGTTAAGAGCTTCATTGGAAAATAGAAAAAAACATTAATAATCTTAAAAAAATTTCTCAGTATGATTTCTGAGCAGGTTTAAAAAAAGGCTACTATTTTTTTTTTAAATCATAGACCAGCATGATATAAATGATTACGATTTTAAAAAGATACAAACATATCCAACAATAATTAAAAAATAAAAATTAATTAGATATTAATAAAATCAGTGTAATGTTGAAAATCATTCTGAATATAGCTGTGAAATCAAGACTACATCAGAATCTATTCAAATAATACACTTCATTTGCCAATAATCGAACTAACGATTATATGTAATACAAGGGATTCTCTATGTGAGTTAGACGACACGCTGTATCATTTATTGTCCTCTGCATCTGGAGTACCTATACTTTATACTGATTATCACCATCACGAATTAGAGGATTCCGTCCTTACATGACCGTGCTATAATTGTATACTGCCACTGCAATCAAATAATTAACGTAAAATTAGATAATGGTATTTAATGACGCATTTTAATTAGTTTTTATGATCTAAGTATACAATTACGATTTTAAGATTGGAAATAATAACTGAAAAATTAAGGCTTCTTAAAAATTACTAAACAATTGTAGGATTTAACAAAAAAAATCCTTGCATTGAAATTATGTTACCATTATTTTTTCATATCAAGTGATACATCACTATATACAATAAAACCAAAATATATGGCATTTATAAAGCATTAATTTTGTTATATTTAGGTTCATATAGCAACAATTTACCGTAGTTTTAAGTAAACAATTTATGGAAACAGTTTACCTGATTTTCGAAACTAAAATTCTTATTATCAAAAATTCCCTGAACAATACAAAACTTAAAAGTAAATTTAACCGAACAAATGTTTTTTATGCCATAAAGCTCAAATAAATCATGATAAAATTACGAAATTGTACCTTTTTACATATTGTATCACATATAAAGCTATATTTCTATAGCTAATTTAACCAAAGTCACTGCTAAACAGCTTTTACGAAGCTATTTGGTGTTCCTTGCAAAGCCAGAAACCCAATAAATGTAACCATATTATGTGGTTTTGACCATACTTCTTTCTCAATATACTATATCAGTTTTGTTTCTTCAAATAATTTTTTTTTAAGTTAGAGTTTATTTTTTTAAACATTTTTTCACACTTTTTCTGAGCACTGTACTATATTTTAAAGAAAATTACTCGTTGCGTTTTTGTTCTTCAATTTTTACTAATTTGTATTATGATATGGAGTTTCATTGCATCCGAAAAGTGTAATCTTTGTTATCTGAGTTGTGTATTTAAGAAGTTTTAATAAAATATTTAAATAGAACACCTATATGTATAATAGTATATTACAATATATTAATTTTTACTGCTTCAAAGATTATGAAATAAATTTTTTCTATTAAGTTATTCCGTTAATATTTTTAATCTAATTTATGGGTTACAAATTAATCAAAAGAATTTTTTAAATATATAAGCAAATATCTGATGATTTTTTTAAGCATTAGTTACTAAGATAAAGTATCGAGAAATAATTGTTTTCTTACAATTTAGTGAAATTTAACATTTTTAAAAATTTCGCCTAAAATGCAAAATTATTCACCTTATCATCTATGAATTATTCATTCACTAAAACTCAAAATGAAAACTAAAATGACAGTATTTTTCCTAATGCTGAAATAGATTGATAAAAAAGAAGGAAAAAAAAACATTTTTCTGGCAATGAGATTTTATGATCCAAAGACTTTGACTAATGAATTTCCTTGATGCATGCATAATGAATGCAAGAATAATGATAAGTGATAACAGACAAATCTTTCTCTTGAACCGCTGATTCCATTTAATGAGAAGAGAAGAATCATAGAATTATTCTACCGGTCGTTGTGTTTAGTCATTTATTTAAGGCCCGTCCTTCTGAAATATTAAAATTCAAAATACTTTTATTTAACGATATGTAAAACAAACCTATTTTTAAATTACAATTTATCGAATAATATATTCAAATCTTTTTTAAATGCTGTTTAATTTAATATCAATTCTGTTGAAGATTTAATGAAAAAAAAGCTACTTTAATTGCAAAAAATATGAGAATAAAATTCGGGAAATTTCTATAAATTGAGATTCCATAAATTGAGCTCGATTCTATTAATTCTATTAATTGCATCTATATATTGAAAATTTTATAAATTGATGTTATCACGATAATTTAACTCCTGCCAATTTTTAAAATATTAAAATTCAAAACATTATTTTTTAATGATATGTAAAACAAATCTATTTTTAAATTATTATTTATCAAATATTATATTTATATATAATATATTTATAATATATTATTATTTATCAAATAATTCATATTTTATTAATTCTGTTGAAAAGTTCTAGAAAAAAAGCTACTTTAATTGCAAAAAATATGAGAATGAATTTCTGGAAATTTCTGTAAATTGAGATTCTATAAATTCTATAAAATGAGTTCGATTCTATTAATTCTATTAATTGCATATATATATTGAAAATTTTATAAATTGATGTTATTATGATAATTTAACGCCAGCCAATTTTCAAAATATTAAAATTCAAAACATTATTTTTTAACGATATGTAAAGCAAACCTATTTTTAAATTATTATTTATCAAATACTATATTTATATATAAAATATTATTATTTATTAAATAATATATTATTAATTCTGTTGAAAATTTCTAGAAAAAAAGCTACTTTAATTGCAAAAAATATGAGAATAAAATTCTGGAAATTTCTACAAATTGAAATTCTATAAATTCTATAAAATGAGTTCGATTCTATTAATTGCATCTATATATTGAGAATTTTATAAATTGATGTTATTACGATAATTTAACGCCTGCTAATTATCAAAATATTAAAATTCAAAACATTGTTTTTAACGATGTGTAAAACAAACCAATTTTTAAATTATTATTTATCAAATATTATATTTATATATAATATATTTATAATATATTATTATTTATCAAATAATATATTATTAATTCCTCTGAAAAATTCTGGAAAAAAAGCTATTGCAAAAAATTGCAAAAAAATTGCAAAAAATTTAAATTTGCAAAAAATATAAAAATAAAATTCCGGAAAATTCTATAAATTGAGATTCTAGAAACTCTGTAAATTGAGTTCTATTCTGTTAATTCTATTAATTTATTTCATAAATTCAAAATTCTATGAATTGTTGTTATTACGATAATTTAACACCCGTCAACTTCCGAAATATTAAAATTAAAAATATTGTTCTTTAATGATATGTAAAACAAACCTATTTTTAAAATATAATCCATCAAATAATACATTTGAAACTCTATTTAAATGCTGCTTAATGTAATATCGATTCTTTTGGAAGTTTCTTGAAAAAAGCTATTTTAATTGCAAAAAATATAAAAATAAAATAAAATTCAGGAAAATTCTATAAATTGAGGATTTCAAATTCCTTCAACTTTTGAGAAGTTTATCGTATAACGATTAACGGCTGTTAATCTTTAATGGTTTTAATATAAATTTTTTTATTATTTCTATCAGAAAATTAAATTGCAATAAAAAACGAAAAATCTTAAGAAATATTAAAATACAATTTAAATTTTTTTTTACAAACTTAGGAAGCTTTTCCACTGAGTGTGATTTTATCGTTTTACTTTAAATACACCAATCAAATTCTCAATTTCTAAAGTGTATTTAATATGAATTCTTATTTCGATGAAAAAGTGGCTAAAATTTCGTCGGTGCAGCGTTGGAAATTTTGTGTTAAAATGAAAAGTTTGTTTTCAAAAACTTTGAATTCCTTACAAAATCGTTTATTAAAACAAAATAATGTATTCACTCTCCTTTTAGGATGAAATCTGAATGAACCTATTGGTTTGTTTTCGTACGGCATCGTCAGAACAGTTATGAACGGGTTTTAATTCTCCGTGTCAGAGTATTGGGTACTTGTGAACTATTACTTCTCCTCTTAGATAGTTTTCAGTCACGGGTCACAGTGAAGTTGCTTTTATGCACAATAGATATTAATGGTAAAAATCGCTGCATAAATAAATCTTACAAAGTTTTTTTATTTCATTTATTTTTTTAAAGACATTTTTTTACCAATGTGTTTCTTCTCACTTTAAATTCTTAGTATTGATAACTTAAATATAAAACTTATTAAGCAATTCTTTTTAGTACTTTAGGTATTATCATGTTTGGGATTGTATTTTATAAAGCATCAATATTTTTTTTATTTTGTTAACCTTTATAGTTGCTCTTTGGTAGAATATAAGTAATTTTAATTACAATAAACATATATACAATTTAATAAGTTTGTATTACATTCTTTATAAGTAATTTTTTTTTACCTTTTCTAAAACATATCCCTAATACTTTGGCCTTAATGTTATTAATTACTAAAGTTATTTTAAACTAGCTAAGTGCAAGTATATATAAAGATTGTCCTGAATAGATTGTGCTATGATATTGAAGCTTCTACAGTAGGTTCTAGCTGCACTTTTATTTTTCAATTAAGATAATCGTTTAAGAAATGTAATTAATTTTTTCAAAAGAAACGTTTAAAAATGACTTTTTCGCATAGGTATAACCTTAGACGTGTTACAATTTAAACTACAGAAGTTTTTACTCTTCAGTTACTTAAAAGAATAAGACGTTCCACTCACCAACTTCCATGTTTGCTAGAATTGCATTATTGTTATTTCCATAAAAGTCGATAAAATAAACTCGCTCTTTATAAAATAGCTTATTATTATAACTTTAAGTAAGCACATTTTGTTACTATCATAATTGTGACGACATGAAAAAATACCTTAATTTAAAAGAATAAAATTAACTGTACTTGAAAAACGCATTTTGTTTTTTAAATTATAGCAATCGGTTTATACCAAACAATATTGATTATACCATTATACCAAACTTAGTTCACAGGGTAAATTTAAAACAAATAATTCTACATACTAAAAGCTTTTAGTATTTTAATTTTAAACTTTGCTAAAATGCATAAAATGTAAAAATAAGTGCAATATGAAATATTATAAGCTTGTCTGTATTTGTATTAAAGGAAAACATTTAGATAAAATAAAAGGACTGAAACTTCTAAACTGTATGTTACTTTTTCCTAGTTTTCTGTTTCGAGAAACGATTTCTTTCTTATGTAATATAAAAAAAGAGCTTGTTTTTGAAAGAATATTCAAATTATTGGGATATATTTCTGGATAAATACAGTTATTTATATGCTAGAGTGAAAGGAAATAACGTATTTTTTTTCAAATGCAGTGCAATACAGATCTTTATTTTGATAAACAATCAATACTAAATACCATTTATAAAACACAAAGGAATTTACATAATTTGTTGAAGCAACAATTATAAATACTAAATATAACGTCGAAAATATAGTAATTCTAATATTATCTTAGAAACTAAGTTTTATGATTAGCTAGAGAAATCAAAGTATTAACTACCTATTTATGCAATATTTTTTGACCTCTTATAAGAGTAGATAAATTGTTTTTTGTTTTAAAAACAACACTAATGAGAGTATAATTATACAAAAATTCAAAATTAATTTGTGAAAAAAAACTATTTTTAAGAAGATCAAATCATTTTTATACGTAGGAAAATTTCTGAACTTGAACTTTCTAATTACTTCTGTTTTTTTTTTATATTGAAATTGATTACTTTTTATTCTTACTTAGTCATTTTGATTACTTCCTAATTAAAAAGAATTTTTTTTTGTAAAATAAACAAAAAATTTTGTAATACTTACGTTTTTTATTAAAAGTTTAATGAAATACATTTTAATGTGTTTGATGACCTTTATGACACTTTAATTTTTTTCGAAACTTACACTTTTTTAAACAATTAAAGTACGGTTTATAGAACAACAATAAACAATAACAATTAAACAATTAACAATTAAGAATTAAACAATTAAAGTGCGGTTGATTCATTTTTTATATTATACATTAAAAATTATAAGTTAAAAAAAGGAAGAACCATATAAAAAACAACTTTATTTTAGCAACTAATGTATCATAAAGTAACGTATGTATCTCTATAGTTTTATATTTTTAATATAATAAAGTAACGCAGAATTACTTATTTCACTTTATACACAGTTGATTTCAGAATTTTTGCTTAACAATAATTTACTAATAGGGAACTCAAAATTATGACAAACATTATTCAAATCATTTTTTAAAATTTGTATCATGTCCATTAATTTATTTCTGTGTTATTTGGCGAAACTTTTTGGGTTATTTAAAAATTTTTTGTCCGAAATAACATTTTCAATAACTTACAAATCTACATGCAAAATAGATAGATTATGTGCTTTTTGTAATTTTTTGTGTTATTTGGGAGATTATTAGATTATTTATATTTTGTTCCCAATAAAAAATTCGTTTTGATTTCACTTGGGATTCAGAGAGTAACAGTTGGGAGGCCTTTTTGTGAAAATTAAATTAGCATATATTTTTTATTCAATATAGGAAAAAAGTGCATTAATAAAGACAAAAACAAAGGCATTGTAAGATAGAAATTCAGCATTGGTGGAAGAAAAAAATAATTAATACCTTGATTTTTAAGGAACATAAAGGTGCTCATAATTATTAAGACTTTTTTGGCCTGGACATTCTTTAGAGTTGTTCTTGACTGTTTTATAAACAAACAATAATAGCTGTTTAAGGCATATACTGTTTAATTCTGTCCTCAAATTATATTGTAAAGAAAGTTTATCTTCTATTAAACATTTTTTTTATTTATTTCCTATGAGCTGCACAATCAGTCTTCCCAATGAACAGACCTAGTGCGTTCTCCAGAAGTGGTATCCACTCCTTCAGGACCACCACAATGGGTGAGATACCGTTGGCATTGTTAATTTGGACGTCTAGTTTCTGCCACACTAGATGGCAGCACCGAGACTCTATTTGTATGTTAAAGTGCACTAGGAATTTAATTTTGCCGGAAATCCCAGAGTCTTCTAGTAAACATGAAATACTTGAAAAAAAAATTGCAAGCAATACATCAAATGCAGTCACTTTATGTATTGATGCGTATGAATTAAGTGAACTCTTCAGTACATTTGAGATTAAAACAAGATGGAATCCAGAGAATTAAAATTGAGATTAAAAGCAGTTGAGATTAAAACCTTTGAAATCTAGTTTGTAAGGAGTGCAAGGTTTAGGAATGAAATTCTTCAAAGTGCAGGCATTTTTACAGATAACGAAAAAAAAAATTGAGTTGTACCTTTTTTCAGAAAAACTGTAGTTATATTTAAAAAAAAATTGCAATTAAAAAAAAAAGGTATTTTAACGAAATAACATTTGTAAATTTTTTTGCGTCTTTTCGAAACGTTAATCATCCAAAGGTCTTGCAAACAGTAAATTAAATACAGAATTAAATACAGTTATATGAATCACAGCATTAAAGGCATGAAATTACATGTGGATGTATACGTCTAACGGGAAAATTTAAACATATTGTAGGTTAAATGCAAATGATCACCTCCATAATCCAGTTTGTGATGAGTACAAAGTTTCGAGAAAAAAGAACTTTTAAGCTTATGCATTTTCAAAGCTTAAGGAGAAAGAATTGCATTGTACATTATTTTTTACAAAAACTATAATTATTTTTAAAAATATTGTTCAAGAAAACATTAATTATAGTTTAAAAAAACATATTAACGAATAATATAATTTAAAGAAAAAGTATATTTACAAAAAATATAGTTTAAAGAAAAAAGTATATTTTAACCAAAGAAATTTTTTTTTCAATAAAACTAAATTACTTTGTTAAATTTAACAAAAATTTTTTTTACTGAATTTTTATTGATTTTTTAAAAGAAATATATTGATACAATTTAAAAGAACTTCAAACTGTACATTAAATTTATTGATTTATATGTCTAAAGTAAAAACTTAAATATATTTGTGATTCAATGCAGATCATCACCTCCGTAATCAATTTTGTGTTGCGTTCAAGATTTCATGAAAGAAAAAGTTTAAAAGCATAAGCATTGTCAAATCTTACGCAAAAAATCACATTATTATTTTAAAGAAAAACTACAGTTCTTATTTCAAAACAAAAACTATTGATTAAAGAAAAAATATATTTTTTAAACTATTAACAGTTTTTAAATTAAACTGAATTACTTTTTTACACTTAACGAAATCATTTTTTAAACTATACTGAATTTCTTTTTATAGAACAAAGACACAATTTTTATTTCAAAAATAAAATTCGAAAACTTAATAATACAATAATACTTACGGAAATTTTGTTAATCTGCCTAACACATTAGTTTTTGCTTGTAAATTTCATATCAAATTTGATTATGTTTATTTTTCAAATATGGTACGCCTATTTTAATATAAAAATTTATTTACCACTTTTGAACTCTAAAAAAGGTCTATTTAAAGTTTCTGAGGCATATGGTTCTCGTGTTTTGAATAGCAAACAGTCAGATTTTAGATGTCATTCAATATTGGAGCATCAAATGCTGTTTCGACGAGGCAAATGTCACCTTATATTTGCTGTTGCATTTATGTCTTTGAAAGCATCTTTGATTCTTCGGAAACTTGAGATTCAATAAAAGTGCATTGTGTTAATAGAAATATTCCCTTGCAATATTAGTTAAAGTTTCTTTTTCACACAAATAACAGCTAAAGGTGTTTTTAAAATTAGGGTTAGTTAAAAAGGTTATCATAGGGTTATCATACACTTGTGATTAATGCAAGAAAAAACAAACATAAATATTCTATTTTTTTATTTATATGTTTAAATAGGAAATTTTTCTCCATAAAACAAGTTCATTTTAAACAGTTAAAGATACGTTTTTTTAAAGGTAAAAACTTTTATCAAGAAAGTAAAAATTGAATATCTCGTAAGTTACTAGTAAACAGGTAAAAATACTTTTTAAACAGGTAAGTTAGAGTTAAGTATAAAGTTTATGCAAATTATAAATAACTGCTCTAATATAGTATGTTTTGAAATTCGTAATTAAGTTGTTGTGATTACGCTACCAAAGGGATTATGCTTTTAAATCATTCTGCTAATTGGATTTTATTTGTTCTAGGGATAAATAAAATGGAAAAATGAAAAGATTTTACAGGGATTAGGTTTACACTTTTCAGTATAGTGTTGTAATGTTATTTGTGATTTTAATTTTCTGTTAAGGGTATTATGCTTAGAAATGTATATAAACAGATATATAAAACAGGCTAAGTGTTTTAAATTTATTGCTATGATCGTTATCGTTGATACGTAAAGTACTTAAGTTCATGATTTCAATAACAATTTGTTAAACTTCCAAATCATCTTGTTAATTGGAATTTTAACTGTTCATGGGACAAATAAAATGGAGAAATGAAAATATATTACAAGATATTAGAAAATTTGTTAACAGTTTTTAATGCAATCTTTTAATGCTATAAAGAGATTTTAATTTTTAAGAATATTATGCTATTACAAATAGCGTTAAATCTTTTAAATTTATTGATAATTTATTGATTTTAATTTATTGACGTTATCTTCTTAAAAACATGATAATAATAAAGAAAAAAATATTTTGTATTGATGTTTCAGTCATTTTCAACAAAACTGAAAAAAAAATTATACTTTAATTTTTTTTAATAATTAATGTGTTAATATATATTATATAAAAGCTGCATGGACAAAGCCTTTCATAATTCTTTATTACCTTTATTATTTGAATGTGCCAGAATTTTCTCATTCTTCGCTTCTCGTCGCCTAGTTATTCCACATCAGCAAAAGACTTGCATTATTTATAAGGAGAATAAAGCATAGTTTTAGAATATAGTTGGTATTTTTCCCAGGGCATAAAATCATATGCAAATATATGCTAAAACTATCTGATGTCGACTGGCACTTTGAGACATATATGCTGGGGAACATCCACCTAAAAATATGCATATATTCGGGATGGCTTATTCTTGCAGAGTCTAAAGTTTTCACAAATAATCATATTGCTTTCAAAAAACAAAAAGAAAAGTTGTTAAAAGAATATTTAGGAAAATAAGTGAAGGATAGTGAAATTCAATAGTTTGTAAACACCGATAATATTGTTGCTTTCTTCAACAATAACTTTTATTTAATGAGCGTGATCTACTAATAGCTTCATTAAACAATTAAGATGATGCGTACCAAATATATTTAAAATTAATTTCACAAAGAGGTGAATTTAACAACTCTAGGTAAACTTTTACTGCTCACATGGAGAAACGAATTTTGGTAAAATTACTGTATTGTATGGAAATGGCATTTTTGCTAAAAGGGAACACAGTTCTAGTTAATATTACCAAAATTCAAGGTATTGAAACCATGTATTAATTATTCATTTTATATGGTAACGGTTTAGCAAAAATCCCAGTTTTCAAATGTAATGTTTTATAACCACACATTTAGTAAGAAGACAATGAAAAGTAAATTTAATCAAATAAATGGTTTTTAGCCTACGCTCTAAGATATCACGGTAAAATTATCAATTGTTGTCATATTTACTAAGTTATATCACATATTATAAAACTATATTTTATTTTTATATTACCAAAGCATTTCGAGCTTTTTTATTTAAATAGAATCAAAAACGCGGTGGATAAATGTTACCATATTCTGGTAGTTTTTATTCTCCTTTTTCTCTCAGAGCACCATCCCCATTCAGTTTATTACGTAAGAGCATCATTATAGGGCATACTATCCAACAGATATCATTTAAAAATATTCGTGAAATAAAACATATAGGTAAAAGAGTACGATAATATTATCATAACGCATGATTAAAGATATGTCACTACATATCTTTAATGCATATGTATGACATACATATACATATGTATGACAGAGAAAACAGAAAGAAAACCTGAATTTATATATCCGCTGGAATTTTTACTTTTCTAAATCCCTTAAACTCGGCCTATTCTTTATTTGTCTTTAAATACTTTAATTTAATTAAAAATACTACGAATAAGAATAATGAGCATTTACTAAATTCTTTTAAGCTATTTATCTGTAGGTCTTTGTTTACATTTTATACCATACATAATTATTTACAAATTTTTTTAAGCAGCAAAATTTTATAAATTTATTTCATTTGTTTTACTTGTCTTGAATTTTATCCATTGCCTTACTTGTGTCCTTCATTTTATCCAATTAAAGAAGCGCTTTAAATATAATTATGTAAAACATTAAGGTGTGAAATTCCGTAAGCATTTAACAAAAGTTTATCCTCATTTTTTGGATTCTATTCATTTCAAAGCAATTTTTTATTTAAATCCTTATTTATTTATCGGATAATGGGATTACATATAAATCATCAAAGTTTACAGGCTATATGATTGTGTCTATTCATTTTAAAGCAAAATACCAATTTTTTTAAAAGGAAAAAACAAAGTGCTAACTAAAAGAAATTAAAATAAATTTTTGTGTTATAATAAGAGGAAGTTAGAGAATTTAGATATAGCAAATTTGTTAATCATAAAAATGTAATGACACGATAAGCTGAAAAAAAATTTTTTTAAAGGGAATCTTAAGTAAAAAAATTAAAAGTACACATTTGCATGTTAAAGTTAAGCAATTATTATAATAATAAAAATTATTTATTTAGAAAAATGTATTTATCTGCATAAAAAGTTGCTGAGACTTTAGCTTAGAAAAAAGTATTTCGTGAATATATTAATAACAAACTTTTATTAGTGAAGTTTTTTCTGGCATTAATTAATAAAATAAAAATCTTTCTTCGAAAAAAAAAACACAAATATAAATAAATACTTAAAAAAAATGGAAAAGTAGAAAAAAGGAGGAAAAAAAGAGAAAGGAGATTTCTCTTATCAAACTCGGATATGCAAAATGTATTTCCAATGGGATTGTGTAAAACCAACCCTAGCAACATATTTTATAAAAAGCTTTCAATGGTTTTCATTTACATAATTCTCTCTACTCTCCTAGGTTTGAAAATTTTTTAAAAATCTTATTTTAATAATTTTTAAATTTTATTCTTATAACAATATTTTGAATATAGTTCAAGAGATTTATAGTGAATTTTTGCTATTCTGCAGGCAGCTTTTTTTATTTGTTTATCACTTAAATAATCTAAGATTTAAATAATTTAAATATAAATATATTTATTAGAAATTATTCATCTTTGCTTATAAATATTACAAATACTTCATCTGCATATAATTATTTTTTTTAAATTGATGTGTATTTTAATTACACACGTTACTCAGAGATATGTGATTGAATAATATAAAAGTAAAATTTCAAACGGTATTGAAATACTGAAGCAAGTATCATATTGATAGGAATTTTGAAAATATTTCTAGTAGTCGCGTTGTATAAATCCCTTTGTTGTTATTGTTTTGCAATCAATCACGTTCTTATGTTTTAAATCTTGTCTTCGTTGTTAACAACTTATCAGATTATCACATTGTTTTATAGCATAAAAATTCATGTGCAATTTTTTTAATGGAGTAAAATAGAGCAAGAGTGGTGATTATAGAACATTATGTGTAACACATATTAAAAATTATGTCTGGAATGATCAGTCACACATGTTGGCATAAAAATATTCGCCAAACAAAATCAGATTTTAAGCAATGCATATAGATATCACCTTCTAGTTATAATAACGTTGTTATTTCATAATAACTTCTAATTATGATAACAATACCTTTGAAATAGCATTGGTTGTTATTTTGTTAAACATTTATAACAATTATATATTGCACAAATCATCTTTTTTTTATTACAGAAGTATGTAAGGTTTCTCAAATTACACCTGTCATGATTTTTACTTTAAAATTTCCTCCAGTAAAATAATTTTTCACTTAAATACTAAAAGATATTCTCGAAACTTGTATTATTTTAACTGATGCGTAACATTTATAAATAGTTCTGTGAATATTTCATATAGTCAAAAGATCATAAGTCACATATTTTCAAAGAAAATGCTGCTATTTCATTCAAAATAGTGTTTAGACCTTAACTATGTAACTTTAATTTAATATTAAAACCTTAATATAAACTTCCCAATATAGAAGTTTAGGATAACCCGTTTGTGTCAAGAAACCACGATATTATCTTCAAGTGGACAACATTTTCGTTGCAACCTAATTTAAATGAATATTACGCTTAAGTTAAGTAGTTTGACTAAAAGTTCCGCTTCGTTAATTTTAACCGAAGGAAACGGGGTGGATGTAAGATAAGACATGAATGGAAGGAAATGAACTGTAATCCATCCTAAGAATTTAAGCTCACAAAATGAAGTCATGTTTCTTGGCAGGATCTGAAATATTTATCATTAAATAATATTTCGAACGAAATGTGTAAAGAAGTTTTGTAATCAAAACTTGGCGGATGCGTCAAATGGTTTCAAGATTATTTTACCGACATTTCAAAAAAAAAAAAATCTTTCAGAATATTGCTTCTACATTAACCACATCTTTGTGTACAGTTATGGTTAATGATATGAGAGGATATTAATACCTTTTACATCAGCGAACTTTTAATTTATGAACTTTCCTCCCATATAATTTGTAACTTCATAAGTCATTCTCCTTAACGCTTTGAAACCAGAAAATAAGAAATTTATAGATATTTGCAATATTTTTTTTAGGCATATTCTTCGTTAGTTTAAAAAGTTATCAAGGGCTGTAAAAACTGGATACTGAAATTTCACAGAGCTTTCTACGTTTTTGAGACCTTTTCTTTGTTTATGACCCGAGAAAAAATTTCTTCTAAGAGGCAAAATAACTACCATTGTCACATCTTCGAAGAAATGAATTTCATCAAAATTAACGAAATATTTCATCATTTTTTTCTTCAAAATATGAACTAATATTACTTAAGATATCTAACTTTTTTAATACTCACTTTATTGTTAGCACGATACAAGTAGATCAAATTCGCCAAAGCAGCACAAGAAGGATAGATAGGTCAGAAAGATAAATTACACACATGCACGAAGTTGGATCTTCCTGTAATAGGCAAACTCCTTGATCACCATGCACAGCCTGTTTCTTCACTTTATTGTCAATAGTCTAGTCTACTAGTTTCGTCATTCTTGCAAATAATATCCCGCAATACACTGAGATGTGAATTCCAGTTGAGCAAACGTTTTTGCCATAAATCTGTGAGTTAGCCTTTTGTCAAAAATCACTTGATTTTGTGAAGAAATGATTCTCAAAACTATCGTAATTCAGTTTAAGGAATGCTGAATCGTCAAATGTGAGAGTTTTAATTATGAGAGAGTGTTTCAGTTCGTAGTCATATTTGCTTTAATTCGAGGTCATATTTGATGAAACAAACTATAAATGCAAACCTAGGTTAAATGTCTCTGAATCTTAATATAATAAGACCAAAACGCTTATTTAAGACATTGTTTTCCGATCAAAAATAATAAATGTACCAAAAGCACCAAGAAAACTTCTATTTAGTTAGTATAAAAAAGTTCAAGAGAAATTGTCCCTCACTCGCATGAAAAGAATAACTATTATTAATAATTGTCTAAAACTATAATGTGCTTATGTTGCATAATTTTCTAGCAAATTTCTCTTCCGCAGAAAAGAAGCAATAGTTTCTGTATTGGTTTCATTCCGGCAGAAAAATGTTACAAGAATTGGAAAGATTCCAGGTAACACATTCAATTTTAAACCTTTTAGTGCTCTCTTTTCATACAAAAAAGTAATTAATACTTCTGCATTTGTAGGAGAGCTTAACATACGTTTTCTAGCATTTGACATACTCTTTCATAAAACAAAACGATGTTTTCAAAGAAAGAAATTTTTCCCTTTATTACAGAATAATGGTGATTAATAACATTAATATATTTCATGTCCCAAAAAGAATAGGATTTGAAATTGCTAGTTTTAAGTTCTAGGATTTTTGTTGAAATTGAACCAAAAGATAAATATATATTATTTTTTGGCTAATATACACCAAGATAAAACGTTCAGTAAAAACAGTCAGAATATATAAAAATTTGCCGTGTTTTGTTCCTGTAAAACATCAAAAAGGAGGGTAATTTTTACCGTAACGTTTGGGTAATGATACTTAGTAAAATTACTAGCAATACTTTTATTGTTATGCTATTTGGTGGTAAAATTAGTAAATTTATCATCTAAACAGTTACATTATCGTAAAGTGTCATTAATTTTGACACTTCAAACATATTTTGAGCTAATACAAAAGAGTTCAGTTTAAATATCTGTATTACATTTAGTAAACTATCTTGTTTAGTAGTATAGTATTTAAGATAATTAAAAATGAGATAAATATTGTTTTTTTTTAAGAACTCACACAATTTGTAAGGAGATAAAAAAAACAACTTTCAAAATTATCTGTAAACTTTTAAATTTAATATTAAAGCGAGTAACTTTTTTTTTCTTATATAAAACATAATTTTTATTTCTATATTAAAAAATCTTAGGTATAAAGGTTTAATGATTTTTTTAAAAAAAATACTCTCAGGGACTTCTTTTTCTTACTAATAAAAAGTTTTTCGTCAATTATTTTTTTCGAAAAGAATTTTAGAGCATTCTCTCTCCAACGTCAAAGAAAAAAATGTAATTGAAGAAATATTTAAGCTTTACTTTTAATTAACTATTAAGCTTAGAAAATGCAGAAAAACAATTTGCTGTTTTTTCTCCAAGTAATTAAAAAACACTACATATTTGTTTTTGAAAATATCCATATTGCTTTATTAATTTTTCTTAGATATACAACTTTACTTAAATGTTAGAAAAGAAAGGATATGTTTTATATTTAAAATATTATTACCTTCTTTTTAAAGTTAGCTGTAATTAAAGTTTCGAGCAATTTTCATGGGCTTAGTGTTTGAGATTGCTGCAAAATTACATGATTAATTTTATGATTTAGTTTTATATTTGCAAATAGCTAAATATTTTAATACATAAATTAAAAAATTTAATTAAAATGAATTTTCGTATTTGTATACTAACTTTTTATATGTGAAAATAATAATAAGAAAACACAGTAAGCAAATATTTTAATGTGCATAAAAGCTCAAAACTGAATATTTTTTATCTATAACATTGTGAGGTTTAAATATGTTATTTATATTTAGCTTATTTAATTCTGAGTAATGTTATTCAAATTTTACACACAGTTTTAAATGTAATTCCCTTTGAGAATATCGATTACATGGCACATTTAGTTCTTGCAAAAATCCATGTGAAAATTCAATCAAATTTTAATTATATCAAAACTTTAATAATTTCAGTAATTTCAAATAATAAAAATTCTGTTATGGCTTTAGACTTTACATGTGATATAGTCATAATTTTGTACTAGGAAAATTGCTACACACTTTAAATCTTGTATTTTCCCAATCTGAATATTTTCTTAGTTCTAAACATTACCTTTGAGAAAAAACTGAAAATGTAAACATCTACCCTTAATTCCGTGTATATTGACATACTGAAACACATACCGCGCTACATAGAAACATTTCAAATAATAAAAGAAAAAATGAATAAATAAATACTTTTTTATTTACACTTTAAAGTACCATTAAGCTAAATACAAATGCAGAACTTAAGTAATAAAATACAAAAAAAGCGAAGTAGATAAAAGTATCCATTTGAAGAAAAAAAATTAAATGCTTATGTTGTAATAAATATACTATGATTTCCTTTTAGAGTTAATCCTGATCACTCAATTGTGAATATTTTTAAGTTCCCACAAAAAAAGTTAAATAAATTGTGATAAAATTTTTTAATAATTATAATAATGTTGAAAATAAAATTTACTATCAAAACCACTTACTTAGGCTTAAAAAGAGAAGTCATAATTACTAAGTGGTCATGATTATCTCCCGGAAACCTATATTTAATTGGCTCAAAGCATGTTTTAAAGTATAACATTTCTCGTGAAAGTTGTCACTTTAAGTCAATAATTTCAATAACACATATCTCATTATACCCCGTATGCAAGTTGTAAATCACGTTGTAGGTACAAAATGACAAATTAATAACATACTCAATTATTTATATTTCTAAATTGAGTTTGTAGGTATAAAAACAACAAAGTAACTTTTTTCATCTTAACATCATTCATCTTAACATTCTTAACATCAAAAAAATGCATACTTTGTATTAAAATTTTCGGAGGATGTAAATAATTGCTTGAAATATTAATGTATGTTTTTATTTTTGCGATTTCAACCGTATGCTAGCTCCTAAACAATCCCAAAACTTTAAATTTGTTTTTTCACTGAATCGTCTTTAATGGTCAAAAACCATTTTTTCTTTGCTCTTCATATAATTGAACTGCAACTTTCTAGACTAAATTTAAATAGAATGTTTAAATATATATTAGAATCTTTGTAGCATTAATTCAAAAAAACCGGTTTAAATGTAGATTGTATGTATTGAATGTAATACTCCCATATTTTGTCAATTATGTGTTATAGACAGTTTACATTGTTAACGCAAAAGGAAGTAAAACAATTATATTTAAAATATATACTTAGTATGAAATGAGAAATAGAGATTTATTTTAAGTAAAAAGTGAATTGACATAAATTAATGGGAAAAAAATTAGGAACATTAATTCCACAGCCCAGCATCGTTTTTTTTTTCTGTTTCCATACCTATCTCTTAAAACCAGCGATTTTAGCTTAATTTTTTTTATTTATTTCTTTGTTTGATAAAAGTCAGAAAATTTGGAAAGATTCCAAAAAGCTCAAGAGTTTTGAAATATTCTTTGTTCACATGATAATTACCACCTTTCTCATTCCCAAAAAGAAGCGTATGCCATACACTTACTACCAACTTGTCTTACTTTTACTTTATTTCTTTGAGACATAAGAAGAAAAAGAATGCAGTAATCATTGTTTCTATGTTTTTTTCTCTAAAAGTTGCTTCTCTTGATTATTGCGTAAAAGAGAATAATGACGCAAGGTTCAAACTAAATTTGAGTTTTGATTCTTTTGAAATTTCTTTCCTAACTCTATGTAATGTTTGCCAACTTAAATATTCACACGTTATTAAAATGTATTCAAAAGCATTAATTTATAAATATATTTCAATGCTTTAAAAATACTAATTAAATCATTCTGAAACAATCTACAAAATAAAATTGTGGGATTCCCATTCCAAAAACATGGAACGAAGCAATCAAAATCATTATATTCCTTAGATACATTTAAGGGTTTGCATATAATGTCAAATATTTTAGTGCATTTAAAATACCAAAAATGGTAGGAAGTTTTAAAATGTAGGTAAACGCCAAGAATAATCCTTGTTGTTTTCAAACTTCAAGGATAATTCTCACCGTCATCAAATATCAAGGATAATTTTCAGTGTCATCAAATATCAAAGATAAATTTTCGGAGTCATAAGATTTCAAGGATTATTCACGGAGTCCTAAAATATCAAAGAAAATTCTTGTCGTCATCAAATATCAATCATAAATTTCGGTGTCATCAAATACCAAGCATAATTGACGGTGTTATCAGATGACAAGGGTAATTCTTTAGGTTATCAAAAATCCAGGATATAATTCTCGGCGTCATTAAATGTCAAGGAAGATTCTTAGTGTCATCAAATAACAAGAATAATTATCCGAGTCATTAAACGTCATGGGTAATTCTCGGTTTTATCAAATACTAAGGATAGTAATGGGGTTAGTGAAATATCAAAAATGTTTCTGCTTTTGAGCAAGCGATGTAGGCCCTATCATTTTTTGCGCAGCACCAGTAACACCAAAATATAATTATATTAAAAATAATTATTATAAAATACACAAACTATAGTTTTTTTTAAAAAAATTATCTTATCTGATTGTCAAGAGTTCAATTAAATACAGAGACAACTAGATTGTAAAATACATTAAAGTAAGTTTTAAAGTTCCAAAGGACAGACTTTTTTTTCTGAGCACAAAAACACTAAGAGCACAATAACACAAAAATAAATCCAACACTAATTTCTTTATCGTTTTTTTTTTATCTGTATCAATATGAATTTAGTGCGTGTCAATTTTGGAAATTTAAGTAATTTCGCTAAAGTATTTTTCCAGATGTTGGGTTTGATACCTTCAATTATCATTCCTTTTAAAATCTATGCACTGTTAGATATTTCATGAAAATAGGTTAATTAAAATTTATTAACTGTTATTTGACCATATTCAAACAAAACAGCCAAGTATCTATAAATAAGATGGTATTCAAACTGTTAACTGTGAAAAAAAAAAACATTTATCAGCGGCCTTTACCTGATATGGTCGAAAAATCAGAATCTTAATCGCTCCAACTAGGCGAACCTAATGAAGCCAATTAGTTTCCTAAAGATGGGTACAAATTTTAGCCACGATGACAAATCTGTCAATCTCATGACCGACGGACCAGGGGTTCGAGTCCCAGCGATGACAATACTATATTCCTCCATTTCCTTCATGAAGAGTTTCTAGTGTCCTGTACTCGACAGTATAAAATCCTGGACTATAAAATATGATACATGCATTTACGCACAGATGGAATCACAATGTCCTGTTAATTCTTTTACGGTTTAAAATCACACTAGTTTTAAACGGTTAAAAATCCGTATAGCTAAAAATTCATGGTTTTTTTACTATACTAGTTGCTAATGGTTTCAAGACCGTAAAGTTAAAAAAAAAGGTACTTTACGTTAAACTTTATGTTTAATTAGATGGGTTAACTGCTGCTGTCTATTTCACTATAATTTTAGAAAGGAAATTCTAACTGTATTACTAAAAGAAAAGGTTAACTAAAACCCAGCTGATAATTATTCACGCTCTTATTTAAATATTGTTTTTTACTAGTTGAGAGATGCTGAGGTCTTTGATATGCTTGTAAAATGCTTGTAAATATCCTTTTATTCACTTTTTCTGGAAATAAAATAAATACAAAAAGTTTCCTTATAAATGCATATTCAAAATTTATGATACGTTCAATATATTTCTATATGCTAAAAATATAATAAAAAATTCACGTTTTAAAAATTTGAATTGCTTTTTTCGTTTAATAATTTAAAAAATTATCCCACATTAAATTAATATTTTTAAAGGTACCTGATTTTTGTTTATCTTACCATATAAATTAAAAACCTTTATTTCAAATAAAACATCAAAATTTACTTTTAAATTATAAATTAATCGCTTTTATATTTCTTCTTAGAAAAAAATATATTTTTAGAAAAGAATAATTTTCTCCTAAAGATCTAGATGATGCACTTAAAGTTTTATTCTAAACTAAAAGCCTAAATACTTTTTTTTTACATTTTTCAGTGCATAATTAAACGACTTAATTAACAGTTTCAGATTATATTATAGAAAATAAAATGCCTTTTAAGACCAAAATGAAGACACGAGTAAAAAAACTATATCTGTTGACAACGTGTTATGCAGGTCGTTCTTAAACTTTAAGTTTTTTTATGTAGCTAACCCGTATTCTATTATGTGAGTTTAAGGCATTTGACCACTTTTTCGATTAAAGTTAATTAAAGTTTATTTTATTTTGAAGTAATTTAATGAAGACTTTTTAATGTCATTTTCTGTAAGATTAGAATTATTTTAGTAATGAAACGCTTTGCAAATGAGGTTATTAAAATTGAAAAAAAAAAAAATATGTAAACTCCGAACAAAGCCGAGTTTTCTTTTAAATTTCTACTAAGACGGTAAGAAAAATATAAAAGTGGGCAAATATTTTGCAAAATCTTGAGATTTTAAAGCATAAACCTACTTAACGCTCTCTTAAATAAAAAGATGTTTTTTTCTTAAAAATAATTTTTAAGTCTACATTTAAAGAGTAAGGTAAGCAAATTTTTGCATCCTTTTACTCAATAAAAATTTAATCGGAAAAATCAAAAATTGAAAGGAAACAGTAAAATATTTCCTGATTGCGTTTTATAAGCAATTCGTACTTTTTAGTCAAATGTGTAAAATCTTTCGATCATTAGTTAACCAAAATTTAAAAATATACTAAGTATTTAAAATATTAATAAAAAAATAAACAAATACAATGTCTGCTGGAAATTATTGCTAGATAAAAAGTTTTTTATAATGTTGTGAACAAATTTCAGATTTAATTAATTAATTTCAAAGATATAGTCAAATAATATATAGTAGAAATAGATAGTCAAATTCATAGAAAGGAAATTTAGAATTAATTTTTCAAATTTTCGGTCTTAGTTTTTAGAAATTTTTTTTCCAGATGCAACCAGAATTAATTTTTATTTTAAAAATACAAATATATTTGAGAAAAAAACTTTTCCGTGTTTTATTCCGCAACATAAAATGATATCGCTAAACATTAATAACATAATTTTACGTTTATTTCTAATGCAAAATGTACGTATCTTCTTCTTCTTAGGCACTACACCCGGTAATCGGCAGTGGTTGTCTCAGTCTATTTATCCCATCCAGAACTATTCGTTGCTATATTTCTCCATCTTTTAATTCCCAAGTTCTTTAAACACTCCTCTACTCTATTTAACCATATAGTTCTATGACTGCCTTTCTCTTTTACTTTTACCCTCTGATCTTTTCAAGGTAAGTTTTTTAACAGGATTTCCAAACGCTATATCCTACCCACGTTATTTGAGAAACCTGGATTATTTTTACTATGTTAGGTTCTTTATATTTTGATTGTAATTCATGATTGTAACGAATTTTTCAGGTTCCGTTTTCTCTTACTGCACCAAATTTTTTTCTTAATATTAAAGTCATCATTTTTATTTCATCAGCATTATTAAATGCCCAGAATTAACTGCCAAATAAAATTATTGTTCTAGTGTTGTACAGCTTCATCTTTATTTCACAACTTTTGTATTTAGATTTAAACTGGTTTCTCAATCCATGATAATATCTATTAGCCATGTTGATTCTATTTTTTATTTAAATGTTTACGTCATTATTATCGTTTGCTCTTGTACCAAAATATTTAAATTGAGTCACTTGTTTAAGTTCATATTCAATAATTTCCAGTGGTTTCAGAATTGTAATTTTGATTCCTGTTGCATGAATTTAGTTTTTTCATAGTTAACTGACAACCCTTTGTTTTTGCTGCTGTCTTGAGAGTACAGAAAGCCTCTACTATGCCTGATCTTGTTCTTCTCACGATATCGATATCGTTTGCAAATGCTAGAAGTTGTACGGATATAACAGAAATTGTGTTTTTCATTAGTATATTATTGTCTCTAATAGCCTTCCCTAGTGTTATATTAAACAATTGACATGACAGAGAGTTCAGACCTCTTTCAGTATAAAAAGCATCTGGTACTTATTATCCCACCTTTACCCTATTAAATGTCATTCTTATGTGGTTATTGAATTTTTTAGTGATTCGAAACTCTGACATTGCCTGATGCAATTTCTCTCTATTGATGCTATAGTAAGCTGTTCTAAAGTCAAAAAACGTTGTAATGTATAATGTTGGTGCTTTTGTACGTTAAATTCTGATCATAAGGTAAGAAATTATTAAGGTTTTAAATTTTTTATTTCATTTTGCGAACAACAGTTCCAGAATTGTTTATTCTATGAAGAGTTGAATTTTTTTAACCGATATTATTTCTAAGTTCATTTGGATGGTAACAAGATAAAATGAACTAAATTTAATTAATTAAACTTAATTTTAAATAAATATGTTTAGAGTTGTATAGTTACCTAAATAGATTATGTTAGATGCAGTTATCAAGTTAAAGAATAGAATTAAGGTAGATTAAGTACAGATATTGAAAAAAATAATTGGAAAAGATTGAAACTCTCCATTGTTTACCTACAAATGCTTCTATAAAGAAATCTGGACTTAAGTTTGCATTTAAAACGCAACTAAAATTTGAATATAAGATTTTTTTACATTTATTTTAAATTTAAACTACTATGAATCTTTTTTAATACTAGTTAGATTCCATATTCATAATTACCTGCTTTTTCACAAATATTAGAAATTTGATATAGTTTGTTAATCTCTCTCATCCTTGTAATATAATTTACCAAAAATACAACTTTTGTAAAAGGACTAAAAGGCATATGAGTTTTTGAAAGGATCATATATCCCTTGGTGAAGCATTGAAATAAAATTTTTATTCTGAATCCAAAGCTTAGTTCAAATGCCCAGTTGACATTTTATAATTAAAATATTATAATTAAAATATTATTTCAAAATTAAATGTTTAATTTCTGTAACATTGATATTTGAGGAGTTCTATATTTATATTTGAGTTGAATAATATTGTGTGTATCTCATTCAATTGGTATTATGAAACTAATTCAAGAAAAAATAATGTTAAAATTGAAAAGAGGTATGAATGTGTGTCTAGGAATATCTTTTTCGACCATGAATAAAAAAGAATTAAGCGAATTTGCAGGTGACTGATAAGAGTGTTAGAGGCAGAGGTTACACTTAGAATGCAATGCTAGAATTTATACAAGATAAGCAAGTATTCTCACACAGTATGTTTCTCTTTTGATGAACTATTGAAAAATAAAAACGTCCTGATAAGGTAATCCCTTTCAATGGGTGAAATGCTTTTCTTTGCGCTATTTGACAATGACAGACTAGTAACTGAACATAAAAGGGAATTTTCAATGTGGTCCCAATAGTATTGTACAAATTCATGCTGCAGTGTTAAAAAATTCTCGGAAAAACTGATTAAATAACAATTTGTTTAGTTATTATTTTATCATATCCAAACAAAATAGTTGAATAACCATAAATAAAATAGTATTCAAACTGTCAAAAGTGAGAAAAATCGTTTATTAACTGCTTTCACCTAATACGGTTAAACAACCAGAATTTTATCACATCAATTAGGCTCACGTAATGAAGCGACGTAGTTCCTTTCCGTAGTTCCTTTATCTCTTAGGGTATATATTACAGCAGAGTGGGATAAGCTGTCCATCTCATGACCGACTGAACGAGGCTTCAAGTTCCAGAGTTGAAACCACAATATTTCCTCTATTCCCTTCAACACATGAAAAGTTTCTAGTGCTATGAACTCCCTAGTTTGTGACTCTAAGACCACTAAAATACGATACTTTCACGTTTAGAAGGGCGGCATCATAAAGCTGCTTAACACAAAGAAGTTTAGTATTTCCCATCTGGTACGATAGGTGAAATGACCAGATAAACTAATTGAACAACATTCCACAGCTCATTTAATAAGACGCAACGTAACCTCAACCTACACTTCAATACCCATTACCTAACGAAAAACCTAGCTCCATTATACAGTTATTTTTTACGGTTTGAAAACCATACTGGTTGTAAATGGTTGAAAAAATTGTATGGTTTTATATTCATGATTTTGTAACAGTTGTAAACAGTTCCTAAACAGTTCCTAAACAGTAAAGGTAAAAAAAAATTCTTGACCGTAAACTTTGTTGTTTGGAACCGTAAACTACTGTTAATTGGAAGGACAGACTGCTGCTGGGGTTTTCACATGGTTTTTCGAATGGAAATTATAACAATGAAGAGAAGCGCACTAATTCATACTCAGTATTTTTATTTTTTATAGAAGCTATAACTATCGAAAAATATAAACTTCCTGGTGATCGCTTTCAAGGAGAGTTTTGCTCTTTTCTTGTGTATTTTGACAATGACAGAGTAGAAATTGATCATCAAAAGGAATTTTTCATTGTCGTATCAACTGTATTGTACAGATCCATGCTATTGGCAGTTTTTTTTCTCGATTCTTGTGATTTATATCATTTCCAAGATACATCTGTTGTTATCGCATGCGTAAAAGAAAAGTTTGCACTTTTCTTTTTCCTAATTTTAAAATTCCGCTTCCTCTTATCACCATACTTAGAGTGGCATAACGATACAAGAGGAAATAACCATATTAGAAACTCTTTCTGATTCATATTTAGAAGATGAAGATATTTGTCATTTAAGGCCTGTTTAATCCGGAGATTTATATTGATGGAGAAATATATGGATGAAAATGTGACGTAATGGCCATTGGCAATGGCATTGTGAATACCATTTTGTTCTAAGCGTAATCTTTTACTGCAATATTGCTGAAGTGATCATAACCCCTTCGAATGAAAAGAAAAAACAACTCTTGTTATACACTATACAGCAATGTTTCAAAATTAAAATGTCGCTAAAAGCGCTTTTAATTTTTTTCACTCAAAGTTTTATTTTATGGTATTTAAATACTTTTTTGTTGTATATTTATCAAATTACAAGTTATTTAGATAATATTTTCTTAATTCGGCGTTTAAACAAATAAGAAAATACAAGGTAATCCTCGTGATCTCGCTTGGTATACGTGATATGTATAATGAGAGACTCCCTTGGTTCATGTATAAATTGCAGTGCCCTGGTGTTTTCAAGCAAAGTATAAAACCTGAGAATTATCGTTTATTTTCTTTGTTTATAAAATTAAATTTCTAGGAATTCTAGCTCTCTGAGCAATAATCCCTGCTTCTGGTTTCTCAGCATTAAATATCCGACTTTCTCAATGTTAATATGAAAAAAGTGTAACAAAAAATCTTTTTTACAAATTTGCCCAGGAGTACAATCATTCGCATTTAAGCATTTAAGAAAGATGTTAAGCATGAAAACTATGATGTATGATGCCCAATCAATATGTATAATACATTATACGCTTTTTATTTGCTATTGTACAAAATGTCAACGCAATTTGTGAAATAATATTTGTGTTATAATTTTCTGTTTGTAATTTTTCATTCTATAAAATGCATAAGCAATATGTGAATTATTTAATACTTCTGTGATCAATTAATGGTTTCTTATTCATTGTTTAGACTAATATAGTTTGCTGGATTTCCAACATTTTCGGTAATATTATTTTATAGCCATCGTTGAACAGCCGACTCAATTTTGGGTTTATGACTCTAATGTTCAACTCGGTAGCCTTGTAATTTTGAACCAATCCCGAAAACAAGGAAACTCCTGGATCAGTAGCCCCAGAGGTTTGATTTGTTATAGGAATATGGAGAACTTTGAGACTCAACAGATTTAACGTTCATCAGTCACCATATACTACACGGGGAGTCTTCAGCCGGCGAGGATCGAACCCACGGTTCTTGGACTCCCACGGTGACTAAGACTCATTGAAAAAATATATTTGAATTCTCTATATAAGATATCTTTAAAGTTTGATTCCAGTTCCTTCATTAGAACTGTATCGAAAAGCCTCTAAGTATTATCCCTTTAAGCTTAACCACAAGTTGAAACAGGACAAAAACAGGACATAACAGAGCAGAACATCAAAGCATGTTTCCTTATCATTTGAAGGTATTTCTCCTATTAATCTCGTTTTAACACCACTATTTAGACTGGATTCCGTAAAATTAATTTAATTGTAAAATCTTAAATCGTAAAATTTCATACCTTAATTATTAGAGTAATATTTATTTTATTACAATGATTCAGTGATTTTACAGTGAATATTACTTTAAAATTTATTGAATATAAAATTTTTTGTTTCGTAAAATTCAAAAACGGGCTTTTTGTGGGAAAAGTACCGCTACCCTGAATGCCGTTACTTTTTATCGTTATTTGATTCGGAATTTTTTACTATGTACTCACATTCCTTCTAATGGATTTACGGAATTATATCGTTTTCGTCTTTTTTTTTTTTAAATAAAATTTGAGCCACCTATGGACAAATTCATTTACTAATTTTTACAAGGATTAAAAAAAAAGCTTTTATTAATTCAGAAATACTTTGCACATGATAAATTTATTATGATTTTTCAGACAAATTATTAGTTTTTATTCTAAAACTACGGTAAAATAGTTGGTTAAAAAACATTTGTACCTTTATGGTTTTAAAACCATTTACAGCTAGTATGGTAAAAAAAACTATGACTACAAAGCTATACAGCGTTTTAAGAATTTGAGAAACTCGCATGGTTTTAAAATCGTGAAAAAGAATTTTGACAGGATACTAGGGAGAATGTCGCAGCCATTTGTTGTTGTCATCTATGCCTGGATAAGTGTATCATATTCTAATATCCCATA
This sequence comes from Parasteatoda lunata, assembly GCA_949128135.1. NCBI lineage: Eukaryota > Metazoa > Arthropoda > Arachnida > Araneae > Theridiidae > Parasteatoda > Parasteatoda lunata. Next base: position 71,168,329 of record OX421971.1, read on the forward strand.
GCCAGTTAAGCGCGAGACACTGGAAACTCCTTATGTATTGAAGGGAATGGAGGAAATAGTGTAATGTCAGCGCTGGAACTAAAACCCCGTCTCTTCGGTTATGGGATAGACATATTAGCACTCTCGGCTATAATTTATACCCATCTATAAGGAACGAAGTGCCTACATTATCTGGGTCTAGTTAGTGTGATGAAATTCTGGTTGCTTAACCATATTAGATGAAAGTAGTTAATAAACAGTTATTCACAGTTGGCAATATGCCATCTTATTTATGGTTATTTGACGTTTTTTGTTTAAAATGATAAAATAACTATTGACTAAATTGTTGTTTAATATTTTTTTTTTTAACCGAGAAAGCCATTAACTATTTTTACAGTGTAGAGAGTGCTGTTAGTTTGAAATGATATCATTTCTCGAATAAGCGTGACTTGCTGTAGTGTATGAAAAAAAAGATGACTACGCTATTGCAATGATATTGAAGTCCTATTAAACAAAGAAAAATATTTTTCTAACTTAAAAAGAAGGGAGATCAATTTTAGAGTCAGATCATTCCCATCCCACTGGGATATTGCATTCAGAATTCTTACTGTTGCAATAAAAGAAGAGAACTGAAACCGAGAATAATCTAACACTGAAATAGGAAACTGAGCAAAAGTGTAGAGAATAAGAATTTGAAGAAACGTGAATTTTCATGACAGCATTGAGTGAAATTTCAATCAGTTGAGAGCTATGAGAATACTCCAAGGAGTATTCTAGCAATTTTTAGAGCGTTTTAACTTTTAAAGGGAAGTTTTTGTTTCTGAAAGAAAGTTTTGCTTTGTGGCATAGATTCTTTCAGCGAAAGGAAGAAATTGAAATAGACACATCGTAATTTTGAAAAGCTTTTACATTTTATTGGTGAATCTAAATTCTTTTGGAAAGTGTACTAGTTTTAGTAGAAATTATTGTACTATGTGATGTTGATTTGGTTAGAGGAAACAAATTTAGGTAATTACGGTGATCTTCAAAACAATTCCTTGAAAATATTACTAGTGAATTCCTTTTTTGAAAAAAATCTTTTATTGTGATGAAATGTACATCAATACACTGAGAAAAAAATATATTGCAAAAAGCATAAAGTTATAAAGCATAACCAGCATAAAGTTAAATTTACTGTGTTTATGTCTGTTTGGGAACAACAAAAACTCAGTAATTTTTACAGATGCGCTTTGGTAATGATTTTGATAAAATTAAAAATAAATTATGGTTTTACATTATGTGATAAATTATGAATATGTGGTAAAATTTTTCAAGTTTTCCATGATACCTTAGAGCATGTCATACTAACCATTTATTTGGTTAAATGTAATTTTTTTGTTTTGTACTTTTTTGAAATATGTAGCAATAAGAACTATAATTTTGTAAACAAGAAATTCCGGTTAGCCATTACAAAAGGAACGTAAAAATGAATGATTTAAATATCGAATACATTGGTTTTATTAATCAGGATTATGTTTTTTTTTTTACCAAAAAATTTTATTTCCATACAGAACGATAGTTTTTTTCACCGATTGGCAAATTAAGAATTATAAAAATGTAAAAGCATTTTTTTTCTAAAAATATGTTTCCTGGTTAACATTTTGCAATAAATAAAGTTTATTGGAAAAAAAAGTTTTTGATTAACATTTATTGAAAAAGAAATTTTATGAGAAACACATAATAGCGTAAGAAATACTAAAGAACTACTGATTACTATTCAAAATGAAGACAAATATTTTATTTATTTCCTCCTATTATAATCACTATCTACGAATAAAATTGATAATAGTTTAAAAATACTAATAAATTATATTTTATAATAGCAACGTCTGTTATACAAAAGAAAAAAAATATCACAATTTAATCATTTATTTTAATTATTTATTAATTATTATTAAATATTAATTATTTGTCATTTAATGTTTTAATAAATTATTAATTATTTTAAAACGCAAGACACACTAAAAATATCGGCAATTTTAATCACAACTTAAACTTTAAAATAAAAATTATAAACTTACTTTTAAAGTTAAAAAAAACATCAAGAATTATTTCTGATCAATGAATTCTCAAATATGTTGTATTTTATGCATATGTTGTATCAGTTTCTTTGCACGGGAAATAGCAATTTAACTATCTGTAAAATGTGGCTTTTGTTATTTAAATTTTGTTAATTAATAATTTAAACTTTTGTACCAACTTTATTATTACTAATAATTTAAATCTTAAAATAGTTTGTAAATAATACATTTCAAATGGATACTTGTTAATTGTAATCAGACAATTTACCATAAAACCATTAATTAAAATGTCTATTAAATCTGAACTATTAAATTGTCTCGATACATCACTTAATTCTGGAAAAACAAAAACATAACAAATTCAACAAAAATTTTAATTTTCAATACTAATGATTAAGGTTCGGACTTTGATGACATTTGCATTTTTTTGCATTTTTGAACATTTTTTGTTCTTTAGAGCATTTTTTTAGATTTATAGGGCATTTTTCTTTAAATTTTGGGGCATATTTTGCATTTTAAAGCATTTTTTAAATTTTTTTTTAATTTTTTCCAATTTCTATCATTTTTTTATCATTTTTCATTATTACACTGGCTTCCAAACATTGAAGAAAATCTCTAGGATATTAACAGGTGAAGGAACAAATCAGGAACTTTTCAAATTGAAGAAGAATTGTCAGTAAGTGAGACCGTCTTTTTCAAGTACGCACCAATAACATCAGTAGGCGTTGAAAGAAAGCTTCTTCAGGTATAAAATTTAACTTTCAGACAAGAGACGATCGTTTACATTTCAAAATATTAAAAAAAAAAATAATAATCCAATGTAATTCTGATATTTAGTAATATTATGAGATGGAAGTTGTTATATTCATTAAAGTTTCTATACAAAATGAAAATGTTTTGGAGTCAATATATTTTCTTTTTTATTTATTCATTTATTTTTTTTTGTTGTTATTTTAGGATATAAAACATATTTTTCAAGCTTTAATGAGCGTAGAACAAGTATTGCATTGCTTTATATTTTTTGAAATGACTCATAATAATTTTAAAGAGTAAAAAATTGTTTTAGTACAATATTTTTACTTTATTTAAGTCATGTCATAAGGCATTTTTAGCACAATTTTCGCATTTTTAGGACATTTTTTGCACTTTTTAACGGCATTTTTTGTACTTTTAAAAGGCATTTTTTGCACTTTTTAAGGGCATTTTTTGCACTTTTTAAGGGCATTAATTGATATTATTTAGGTCTTCAAAATCCGGGCTCTACTAATGATAAATCCATCCTACTATACGGATCAGAGCCATGGCAGTGCAATAAAAATAACATGAAAAATTATAAGTACAACAAGTCTTTACTAACAACTGTTTAAGAAGAATATGGCGCATCAAGCGGTTCCATAAATAGTTTAATGCAGAAATCCTTAGAAAAGCAAAACAGATACCGATTGATCGGGAAATTATAAATATTAAAAGGAAATGGATTGGTCATGTTCTACATAAATCTGTAAAATTTAAAGTTTTTACATTCAAAATTGAAATTTTAAATTTAAAGTTTTTTTAATTGCAAGTTTTTGATAAGAACCCTCAAGGTAATAGAAAAATAGGAATACCTAAAAATTCTTGGCCCAGGACGCTTGTTAAGAACTGGCAAACAGGATGCCGGTTATTTTTACGGTGAAATCCATTTTAACCGCAACATGTTACGGAACAAAAAATCTCATATACCATATTAGTATATCTGATGTACCATCTGATATTTTTGCAGCAATAGTTACCGTAAAATCGCTAATTCTCGCTAATAAATATTAATGTAAAAATTACGGTATAATATTTTATGGTAAAAATTAGATTTACGGTAAGATGAATTTTGCAGATGATGTTCCTAAAGTGTCGATACTTTATACCGTAATTTTATCCGGAATTTTTTACAGTGTATGCTTTATAGAGTTTATAACTATATAAATAATTCATACAAATTAATAATGTATTTTGGATTTCCAAATTTTTTCCTATAACTTGTTGTGGTTAAGATTAAGACATCGATTGAAGAGATCTAGTGCAAGAAGACTATTTATTTGACTTTTAATAAAAATGTTATACTTTCCGAAGTCAATTATGCCAAGCATCAGCATATTTTTAAAATATTTACTAAGAATTTGTTTTTCTTTGAAAATAAATAAAATGCAACAGGAAAATGTTCTATAAACGCACAAATATTTCTCTAGGCAAAGTAAGATTCATTCTAAAGAAATAACAGTTTTCTTTCCGAAAATGAGCCGGTAACGGGTAACGGAAGATAACAGCGCCTGCGAGAGTGTCAGGGCACAGCTGTATCTGTTAGAAATACTGTGATATCGATCCGAATGCTGCATTTCGGAAGCATCCAAGCCATATGGATTCTGCCAATATATCTCATCTATAGAGTTGTCGTGAAATAAAAGTAATTCTGCTAACAAACATATTTTTGTAAAATAACCGAGTATTTTCAAATAAAGTATCTACGTTGATTTATTTCCCAGAAGTATGTTGTTAGAAAAATAAATAACTAATAAGATTATTTTAAAATTATTTTATTGTATATATGTTTTACTGCATTAATAATTATTTTAAAAGTATTATACATTTATTGTAAAATAAATATACATCAACTGTATGCATGCATAAAAGGCTAGACCAAAAGTTTTATTTATTTATTAATTTCTATACCAGAAACAATAGATTTTAGTTTTTTCGATATTGCTTGAAAAACTTACACTAATTTGTTTTAATGTATAAACTCATTCACATTTAAAACAAATATTTACTTTATAATTAAATGAAATGTTATTTTTAATTATAACATATTTGACCTTAAGAAAATGTTAAATTAGTTTTAGGGATATTAAAATATCGAATTAATTAGAGTTTTAACATTTTTCATTTCACGTCTAATAAGTAAAATATATTAAAATTATTTTTTTAGGTTTGAGATTATATAAGATTAATTTCAAATTATAGAATTTAAATTAAAAAGTTGAGGTAAATAAAACACAACCTAAAAAATTTTATTATACAATACAAAAAAAAATATAAATACGAAATTAAAGAAGAAAAAAAAAGGAAAAAAGAGTAAAAAAAAAAACGTGATAGTTGTAAAAAATAAATGGAAGTTTTATTTTCTGTGCACCTTTTTTTTAAATTTCAATATTTACCTCATATAATAAACTGTATAAACAGAACTTATACACTAAAATATTTAGAACAAGTACAGAGAATCCACAAAAAGAGAGTTTTGTCATTATCTTATTTGATATTAGATATATGCAAAAATGGCCTTCTGTACTAAAAAATTACAGTCGCAAATTATTAACTGAGTGTAAAAAATCTATTCTGGAGTCTTGATCAATCACAAAAAGGAGATGATATTCAAAATAAATATTTTTTACACTTTCTAAAAAGCAAGATTTAATGAATTTTATTACATATTTTTGATACTAAATTGTCAGATTAAAAAAATATTGATATAAATATTAATCAGTGCCTTATATTACATAGAGTTATTATCACATTATATGAAAATTACTTATATGAATTATTGAATTACATGAATTATTTTATAAGGAATCTCATTTATATTCTTAAGAAGGGTGAATATATAAGATGTAGTACTTGGAGAAAAAAGTGGTACCACACTGTATGTTAATAAAATGTTTGGTTAAAAAAGAACATAATTCTGGTAATAAAAACTAAAATATACTGCATTTAAATCATTCATGTGGTAATTTTTTCATTCATACAATAATGATTTGCCGAAAATTCTGGTATTTTAAGAGTATAGTTCGTATTTTCACACATTTAGTAAAAAGTACGAAACAGAAAAGTAAATCTAACAAGATAAATAATTTTTATGCCATGCTCTAAGGTAAGGTATGATGATAAAATTACCAAATTATATTACATTTATCAAATTTTATCACACATATATAACTATACTTCATTATTAACTTCACTGAAATTATTACAAAATCGCTTCGACAAAAATTATGAAGCTTTTTAGACATAATCCCGTTAAATTTCATCATATTCTTGTAGATTTAACCACACTGATTTTCTCAGTAAAGGTGAATGCTAGAAATGTAACAAAAAATTCTATGGGTTGATTATTATATGTTTTGATAAGATAGTACTTTTTTTAAAATGTGACGAAAACGGCAATGCCTAGATAAAAAATCCGTGGACTTTGAAGCAAATTACAATTGGTTAATGACATGATAACTTTTCTAACAGTGAAAATTTGTGAAGTACTTTCACAAGCAGGACATTTTATAATTGAAGAACACCTATTTGGTAAAAATGTTTAGCTACAAAAATACACTATACGTATACGATGTGTGAGATGTGCAGTCCGTTTAATTTTAACAAACATTTATTTCGCAATTGAAAAAATTACTAATAGAAGTAAAATAAACTAAATAGGGTTTCAAAACGTCTTTTACAAATGTATTTATACTCTTCTCAGACAGCATCTCACAAAATACTTGTATTGTCAACTCACCAATACACATGTACAACAATCACAAAATTCATACAAATGTTGGGTAATGAACGAATTGTGTATACTTGTATTTCACAAGCATTTGTTCAAATTCAAACCATGTTTAATGTTTTCAAAAAGAATGTTTACATTTTATACAATGTAGCCTCCATTATTTTTAAAATCCATCATTATTTCTAAAAATAATGATGGCTAAGATCTAAGTAATACGAAGAGACATTTTAAATCAGCGAATCGAAACGACATACCAGTACTAAGATTAAAATATTATTAGCATATAGAATTCAACTTAACGTACATTTTAATTTGAGAAGTGAAGTGAACAGTCTCCTTAACTGTTCAGTAGTTTTAATGCAACCATAAAGAAACATGAGATTTTGGATACAAAATGTAATGCTTATGCAAACATTTACGAAACTACTTATAATTTAAAGTAAAGTTCTTATCATTTACGAAAATACCTTAGTATGTTAGAATGATTTCTTAATTATTAAATATATACTATTATTGTTTTTGATAAAATTTATTAAATCTTTTTATTGGGTTGTAAGGGTAATATTTGTTGTTTGCAATATTTGTTCCTAATTTTATCACAAACCTTACACAGATAAGAAATTATATCCAGGGGATAAAATTATTTATATAACCATATGAATCTGAAATAGTATTTTTTTATACTTTTTGCTACTATAAAAAGAAACAATGAAAAACTTTGTTATAAGGAGTTAGTGTTTTGGATACATAAATATTGTTGTTAGGCAATCACAAATTAACATACGTTTTTTTTTCAAGATACTTATAATAGTATTATAACATAAAAATATCTCCATATGCACATCAGTAACTATTAGACTTTAGATTTTTCACCTAGTGTGTTTTAAATAATAAAGGCACCTTTTTAACGATACTATGTGTACAGCTTACAATTCTTAAAAATAACTTTTTTTTGGTGTTGTTATTAAATACTACTTTTTGTAGAACAAGCAATTCGGTACTTTGCATGCACTTTTTTATTCAATCTTGTAATTAATTTCTTCATGGATTTAGCCATTAATATGCATTTTTAATTTTGCCCCCTCTCCTTGACTGATCAAAACACATTTTAAAAGGGAAAACCTCTTTAAAAAACACATATTTTACACATACATGGTTACACATATTTTTCAAAACATGACTGGTCGCAATCATATTATTAATGCATTAAGAAAATATCTATCATCATTAATATTTTTTAAACTTATTTTAGCAATCAAAGAGTCACGGCATTTACGGATATATTGTAAATATATATATATATATATAATATATATATATATATATATATAATATATATATATATATATATATATAATATATATATATAATATATATATATATATATATATATATAATATATATATATATATATATATATATATATATATATATATATATATATATATATATATATATATATATATATATATATATATATATATATATATATATATATAATTATGAGACATTTTTTATTATAGTGAATGAATGTCACGAGAATTTAATAAAATAGTGAAAATTCATTCCCCCCATAAATACATAATTTAATATAATTTAAGCCTCAAGCGTTGATAACAATCAAATATAAGAAGATAAGCTAGAGAAGCATTAGTTTACTTAAGACCAAGTCTGGAAGAGAGAAGTTGATCTTAAATCTCTAAGGAACTTGTGTTATTTCTACAACAAATTTAGGAGATAAGTCAGCATTATAATGAAAGGAATGGTTCACTTTTCATGTATATTTAATACATTTATTCAATAAAGCTGAAGTTTTCCTCAAGGAAATCATTAATCAAATCTAACTTCGGCCATGGCATTAACATCTTAACACCAGGATGCGAACTTATTAAAAATGAAATTCAGTCGAAGATTATTGGAGAAAATAATGAGCTTATCTCATGGAAAAGTAGCTTTATGTATGTAAAACAGTTGCATTAGTTTGTTAATATTTGTATTTAAACAGACATGAAATAATGTAGTTTCAATAAATATTTCTTCCCATGGGTTTTGTAGAAATAATTAACCTTTTTTTCATTGAGAGAATTGAGAAAAACATGTTTAATTACAAAAAGAAATTTATCAATTTACAAAAATAATTTTGAAAAAATAATAAAAAAAGAAAAAAAAATTAAAATGTATAATTATACATAGAATGGAAATTCAACTACATTTTGAAAAACAAGTGAATTCCTAATTTATTAAAATGTTTTAAACAACATATTTTTATGTAATATTATTTACCGATTTCCATTAACAACAGCATAAGGCAAAGTTTAGGTTAGATGGTCATAGAGGAGAGATGAAAAGATTAAATATCTTCTGTAATTTTTAATATATTGCAGAAAATGCAATTTCTTATTCAACAGTTTAACCCCTCGGTAAATAATTCATTGAACTGTTAACTCATTAAACAGTTTAACTCCTCGGTAACTTTGTATAACAATTTAAACAAAGCATTGCTTTTTGTGACAACAAAAAGTCAGTTTAAAAATTAATGTTTATTTATAGGGGTTGAATATTTTTCATAAATTAAGTATTCTGCTTTTTACAATGCATATGCTTCATTTTTTCCACTAGCTGGACCTTTAAAACACATATATAATCTAAGCTTTTTTTCCAAGTACGATACCAAGTACCAAGTACGAAATACGATAGTGCAATAACGGTTAAAATCCATTGGCCATTTTAACATCAATTTTAGGAGAGAAGGCTAATATGTGTGTATATTTCAATAATATGTGTTGACATAACAAGATTTTCAGGCACCATGAAAAATAAAAATTTTCAACAAAAGTAAAATAGATGCGGTTTAGCATAATCTACCGTAATATGCAATTTAGATATATGCTCATAGATATGCGGTAGATCAATGCTATAGATATAAACAGGACATGATATGATCCTCTATGATTTACTATGATCCTCTTCACCACCACGTTTAATATCTCTAAGTAAATGAATAAAGTTACGAAATCTTTAGGTCCGTAAATGATTTTCGTTTGATTTGGTTTCATTTCTTAATTTTAAAATTTAAGCTTATGAAAAAGTTTACTATATGGAATGTGTTGATTTCCTTTTTTTAAATTTCCTTTTCTTTTACATTTAATTTAATTACACAACTTAGTCAAAATTCCATTTCTCTGGAACTACTCGACCGATTTTGCTCAAATTTTCTATTTTGCCACTTAAAATTACATTTCTTTAAAATGGCGTACAAAAATGCATAAAAAATTCACACTCTCTTCAACTATTATTAAATAATATATAAAAATAAGAAATATTGGATGAAAGCTATTTTTTGCGTAAAATTATTTTTGAATATACGAATTTTTATAACTGTGAGCAAAAAATTTTCAATTCAATTAAAAAGTTCTTGAAATATGACGAAATATGTAAAAAGCAAAATTAACTTTAAAGGGTCCCTCCAAACTTAGGATAAGAAAATCGAAAATTTAATCAGGAAATCAAATTCCTCGATGTTTTCAAAAAAAAATGTCATGTTCAAAAAAAATTTCATGTTTTTCAGAAAAAGTACGTTTCTGCGTCTGATTTTTCAACTTAAAATATTGTCGGAACTAAGTAATTAGTATATTTCCTGTCATCCCATCGAGACATAAACGTTTAGTCCGACAACGTGAAAATCCGATCATTAAATCAAGCGTTAGTCAGGGTGGATCATTTTTTTTTGCGTACTGCATTATTACACACAGAAATAAATTTTTCATTAACCGAATAGAATATTAAAATTATTTCAAAATAAAAACCAAACAATCTCTATAAAGGTACTTCATTTCGCTAATAAATGTTTAAACTAATTGATAAAATGTGCTTGTCAACGCTATTGTCTTAAAAAAACGAAAATCCGCATATATTTACTATTTTTTATAAAACTCAAAAAAACCTCAGATGTTGAAATAACGGCAAACCCAAATTAATTCTTTTTTGTTATAAATTAGAACGATATTTTCTATTTGCCTGTCAAGGAAAAAAAAATCGCTGGATTATTATTTATTAATGTAGGAGGAAGCACATTGTACTAAGAATACCAAAAATCAATGGAGTGACAAATCTGTCTCATAAAATAAGAATCATCCGGCCATCTATGTTAGAGTAAAGATATTTGTTTTATACAAGTCTAAGACATACGACTTGTCAGAATTGGAAAAGTTTTCCTACTCACATATTTATGTATTGATAGCTGGTCCAAAAAAATGACTCAGATATCCTCTCTAAGGATATGCAACGCTATAGAAAGACATACGCAATAATTAAAAATGAATGAAGTGTTGAAGAAAATATATTATTATTATGAAACCCACAAATGCTTATAAACATTTGTAGTTTACGCAAATTTTTGTTCTTTTAATTGGACAGATAGTATATAATAGATAATAAGCATGTCAAAAATGTATAGCATGGCAAATAAATATAAAAGGATTTTTTACTTTAGATCATTTAAGTAATTTTTGTAAATATATAAAAAAAATGTTTATCTTACTTTAAATACTATAACATGCCTCAGATTACGTAAGAGAACGCTATAACACCGAGTAACCAGTTATGGCAAATTTTCTTCCAAATGTATTTGTAGTTTAAAATTTAAATTGTAGAAAAAAATCAGTTCAAATGAATCGTGAATAAATAATGGAGTTTTGAATGTTGAGATTTTTTATTAATAATATCAAATTCTATGCAAATTATGGTAGGATTAGCTGATAGTAAAGGGACATAAATAATTCAGTTGTTTGTTTTCTATTTCATAATTTAAAAAAAAAAATTAAGCTTTAAAATTATCTCTAGGTTTATCTGAAGTCATTTTTTGCTGATCTATAAATTTTTAGACACTTCATTTACGAATGATAAACATTGATAAAAATTATTAGATCACGCAATTTTAAACAAAATGTATTGTAATTCTAGCAAGACAAGAGTTAAGAAGTAAGAAATCTAGCTTATTGTAAGCCTATGTACAAACTTCCTGGTAAAGGAATTCTGTTCAGTTGAGAAAAATGCTCATATAGAGATGTATAAGCCGCTGCAACCTCACTTATCTGCCCCAAGGAAATCCATCAATGATCAATCAGTTACAGAGGTAATCAACAGGAATGAGTTCCTATTGAGATAAGGATACAAATCTTCTAATCGGAACAGTGCTAACAGAAATTGATTGAATGATAGCTGAACACTGATCAAGTTCTGCCTCTGACTTGGACATCTTTATTCCATACACAGAGAATTACAGTTCTGAATCACCTCATTTCTGTCCTACTGTTCACAGACTAGTTTTTCTACTTAAAAAAGACGCATGGAATCACTAGAGGTTCGAGAACCAATACTGTTATTCATGAAGACGTCAGCTGGTTAGTTTAACGCATCAGTACTCGAAAGGAGTTCATCAATTCGTTTTATACCACAGTTCCTAAAACCAGCTTATTTGGGCATTTAGTTATTGATAATTTTAATGCCTAATTTGCTGCTGTCGACTTCAATAATCATGAAGGAAAGCTTGCAACGTTTTTGGTTTTCTCGCTGAAATATTAATTTACAATCCTTTGAGCGAATAGTTTTTTTAACTGTGTTCAATGAAAAAAAAAATGTTCAGGCAGAACGTCTTTATTTAATAAATGTTACTAATTTGAATTTACTTACACAATAAAAATAACTTAATCATATCAAACAGATTTAGTTAATTTTGAGATTGTAAAATCAAATTTGAATTAAAATAATATAAAAATAAAAATCAAACCAATAATCAAATGTAAAAAAATGAAAATAAAATCTATAAAATCTCACAAAGTTTTTCTTATTAAACCTCACCGGTACTTTTTCATAGGATTAATTTTATGTTTTACCGAGACATTAGAAAATGAACCCTTTTAATGTGAAATTCTAAATTTTATAAAATATTAAAATAAAACACCGTTTTATATTAGTTTTATGTTACCTGGCGTAACTCTTCAATTTCATTTGCTCATTGTAAACTATTTAGAACAAATGCCGTATTGTGAACAATCCATGTGCATTCAGTAGCGAGCTCAATACCGTATTTTACCCCCTCATGTATTTGTATATTGAGTATTTGTATATATTTGTATTAGTACCGTTATCTCAACGTTATTACTAACTGTATTGCATGTAGTAAATACAAGGTTATTAAAATAGCAATTTTGATAGCATATATTGTGAAAAAATTCAAATTTAATTCTTTAGGGAAAATTATTTGAAGATTGGAATGTTATAAAAATAAATTAAGTGTACGATATTTTGGGGAAGAAACTTTTCCTGGCAATCTGTTTTACCTCATTTTTTTACACTTTTTTTTTCCTTTTTTATTTAAAGTTTGGATTAGAGCTCGGTCAAGCGTAGAGTGAGACAGAAAATTTAAACTGCTGAAAACTCTTTTCGAAATATCAAATAACAAGCATATTACCGCAAGATAACTTCCCTCCCTGCTTAATCCTTTCTGATTAATCTTACAATAAAAATTGTTTGCATTTCAAATATTTTGAATTTTTTTCCAGCATTTGAAACTTTATATTATAATTTAATTGTGAATTACCTGAACTCCGTTTTTCTGTACTTTAATTTTTAAGTCAATCATGTAGGAGAAAGAAAATTTCCCATGAAAGGTTTCTAACGTGATATAACGTCCTTTTAAGGATGTTTTACTAATATCATTACGATAGTAGATTTTTGTTGAGATTTTTCACTTATTTTAAAATTGATGAATAAATTATGCTTACCATACCTTTTTGTTTTACCTCTAATGAAAAGTAGAAATTTTAGCTGTCGAATTCTTATTTTCAATCTATCGAGTAATATTTTTTTTTTCAAAAAATTAAATGTAATAGTGCATTATTGTAATTAATGCGTCAAGTTTAGTGCAATTAATATTAAAAGAAATAATTTACCTTAGAACTTAAGTAAGTAATATTAGAATCTAATTAAAATAATTAGATTCTTAGTTACATTAAAAAAGAAGTAATTAAAGTAAAATTCAATTCAGTAGTAATTAAAGTCGAAACAAAAAAAAATTTAATATTTTCAAAAAATATTAAAATAAAAGAATTCCCAAATAAATGCAAAAAGTAAAAAAAAAAATGTTTAAACTTATTTTTAGTGACATTTTACCTTCAGACATTAAAAAAATAAGCACATATATTACTTATTTATCCCGTTTCATTGATGCTGATTTAGTAAAATAATTTTTTCTTTTTTAATATTTGAGCCGCAGAAAAATACTTGAAAGAACATCATCAATTTTTAGAATTACATTTATAAAGTATCGAGAGTTTCAGTATTTGGTCTACATAAAAATTTATTTTAAATCTGGAGATTATTTCTTTACACTCAGATCCTTTAGCAAGTTTCTTCTCGTGGGACTGTTCTCGAAAGTTCGGATGGATGCTTTGGTCCTTTGAGATTTCTTTGAAATCTGAGCACGAATATCCTATTCATCAGGAGGATTCTCTGTAGATGTCTCCTTGCATTAAGGTTATATATCTTTTTTTTTTTATTTCACGTATTTATTTTACTTTAATGCATTTCTGCTATTCCAGTATTATTCTCAGTTTTTTTTTTAATTAGAATAAAATTTATATATTAATAAATAAACATGTTACTTATTTTTAAAGAAAAAAAAATATCATTTTTTTATATTTTTTTTAACATCATTTGAAAGAATTCTTTTATGTGATTTAATTGAATTTCATTTACTGTTCTGTATAAAAAATGATTTTAAAGAAAGTGATTTAATAAATGTATATAATTGGTGACATTTGTATTACTTAAATTAGTATGATTGAGATTATGATATTTTCACCTAAATAACGTTATTAGTTACCGACAATTTTTACTTAATTTACGGATATAATAAAATTCAACTCCATAATTTTAATCCAAAACCAGAATACCTTTACCTAATCCAGAATCAAGAAGTCGAAGCTCATTAAGAATCGGGACAAACTGGAGTTTATTGGGAATTATTTGATTGAAATTAACCCGCAATAGCGCTTCGTGGATTTTACCAAATTCAATCAATGCATTTTCCCCGAAGATATTATGGAACAAAAATTCTGAAATACTGTAATTTTTTGCAGTAATAATTACAGTAAAATCATTGAATTTATATTATAAAATAAATATTCATGTACATATTTGGTATTATATTTAACGGTAAAAATGGATTTTAGGGATGATGCATCCAAAGTATTTTATTCTGTAATTTCATCCTGAATTTTTTCACAGTTTGGAGAAAGCGCACGAACCGCCTCATTGGGGAGTTCTTTCTCTTGAGATATTCTAACTCTCATCTTTTTTAAATCAATTTTATTTTAATCGGTAATAAAAAAAAATAAAAAAAAACGAAGTTAAACAAGATAATAGCAGTAATGATAAAAATACCAGAAGAGTAAATTGTAAGTTCAAGATTCCAAGTTTGGGGTTTTGGTCAAAAAAAAATTTTGTTTTAATAATTGAAAACATTCTCTTGGTGTTGAATTTCCAACATGGAGAAAACAATTCAGGTAAAATTACTGTTTTGTATGGCATTGACATTTCTGGTAAAAAAAAAAAAACAACCGTAAATCTAGATAATAAAACAAAATTAAACGGTAATGATACCATTTATTTGTTAATTTTTCTGTTTATACGGTAACAGTTTACTGGAAATTCTATATTTTAAAATTATTAGTTCTTATTCCCACACACTTTTTTAAAAAGCAAATTTCACTAAATAAATGGTTTTCATGTTATGATCTAAGTTATCATGATATTACCAAATTTTATCACACATTATAAAGCCAAAATATATTTTTAATTTTATCCAAACCGTTACTAAAGCACTTCGGTAAAAATTACTGAAATTTGGTGTACCTAGAGAGTTATAAATAGGTTAAAATTTACCAACTGAGAAATTATGGTAAATTTTACTTAAAAACTCTCTCTAAAGAAATATATATGCTTGGTAATTTTGACCATACTTTTTTTCTCAATGGATTGGTTGATTCATTGATTATTTTTATATGAGACTTAACAATCTTTTGGCATCGAAAATAAAAAGCAGTGGAAGAGAATGTAGTATGAGTAACAAATAACACATAGCTTATACTTTATACACTACATATTGTTTGCTAACACTTAGTTTAAAGTTGTTGCATTATGTTCGTTACATTAGTATCTTATGTTATTATCTAACTGTTCAACAGAAAAATTTTTCTTAAGAAACGAATTCGCTAACAGTGCAAAATACTTTTAACCGAATTTAATTATTAGATAATACTAATTGATCTAATTGATTTTCATCATATCTAATTTCAGAGAGATGGTGTATAGAGAAAATCTAACTATTCGAAATATTGTGCATTCAAGTGAATCTAATGAGCTTCATTCTGAATTATTCGGTAACGCTGAATCATCAGTCAAGAATTCTGAAACTAATTACGAATGGCTGAGCAATTGTTGTAACTTAATTAAGACTAAGCATTCACTCATTTGTTGCATTTAGAATTATTTATAGTTAGTAGGAATGTATCGTAAAGCCAGTTTGTCGTAAATTAAGCGTTGCTATAATTTATTGAAAGATTATAATTATTTTTTTTTTTTTTTTTTTTTTTTTTTTTTTTTTTTGCAAAATAAATTAATGTATTTATTTTTGGTCTGAAACTTCATATCTTATTTTTGAAAATAAGAATGATTTATTTTTCATATGAACAGAAAAGACGGAAGAAAAAAAAAGCTAGAAATATTATATGTGATTAAAGGATTGTTTATCAGAAATAATTAACTGAGAAAAAAGTAAGTGTCAAAATTACTTGAATATGGTAAAAGTTACAGAGTTTCTGGCTCTATGGGAACACGAAAAAGCTAGGTATATTTTACTGAAACGTTTTGGTTATGATTTTTGTTATGATTTTGGTTAAATTAGTCATAAAATATAGTGTTTTCTACCAGTGAAATAACTAGGGCCTTCATTGGGTTAATATTCATTAATTCTGATTCAGAAGGAGTTAAAAACGCCTATATTTTATCGATATTGACCCTATATAGAATTGTGAAAAAAATCTAATATTAAAATTCCATTCTTCAATCAATATCAGCCCTGTGTAAAATTATTCATTTCGCCAGATATTTTACAGTACCTTTCAATCAATATCTGCCATATATAGAATTGTTATTTTCGAATAGTAAAAGCAATTCTAGGACCAGTATTAAAAATTCAAGACATCCCACTATTGTTTCTTTGGTGCATGCTCTTATAGGACCTATATTGAGTAAAATTTGAGCCTAACTGGGGCAAAAGTAAAATTGTTGCTAGGGCTAAAATATGTAATAAAAGTATGCAAATGTGGAAAAATTTCGTACTTTTATCTAGATTTCCTAAAAGCATTTCATAAAAAAAAAAAAAAAAAAAAACATTTTTGTGTGTACTTTTAAGAGTTGTATTTTTATAAAATGCTTAGTTGATAAGAACTATAATTTTGAAAACCAGAATATTTGTAAACAGTTACCATATAAACGGAGATACTATTAAATGAATGGTTTAAATACCGTATATTTTGGATTTTGTTACCTGAATTATGGAATTTTTACAAATAGTACCATACAGTGCGGTAATTTTGGTAGAATTCTTTCTCCGCGTACGTTTAAATCCTCATTAATATTTTTAATATAATTCTAAAAACAGGACCAATACTTTATTTTAAACAATATGTTATCTGGTTTGCATTTCTTATATTTTCTGACACGGAAAAATTTTGAATCCTTTTTAAGTACCAATTTTACACTGAAATTTCATTCAATTTAGTTCTTCAATTCAATTTAGTTCTTCAGTACTAAATATACAGTTTATAAATGTAACATATAGTGAAAAATTAAACATTGTTAACTGTAAAAAATTGTCATTGTACTTTACTTTAAATTAATATATCACTAACAGTTGATTAATTTTTAAAAATGACATAGCAAATGATGAAACTAATTTGAGATAAGTTTAAATATAAGCACAAATGTATAAACATATAGATATTAAAGTAAGTAAGGTTTAATTCTAATCAGTAAACTAAAGTTAACTTAATTATTAATTTAACTAGTACAAATAAGATGAACGAAATCATTGTATATTTATAAAAATTCCAGAAAAAATGTTTCTTTTTTTTTCTCTAAAAACATCGAAATCAAAACTATGTAATATTCTGCATTAGCTCAAAAAGTTGAATAAAATACTAGTAAAACGTGCATATAGCTCCTCAAATAATCATTATTAACAAAAACGTGTAATATCAACAAATATATATATATGCAATAATAAAAATGAAATACAATAAAACTTAAAAATAAATTTTTGCTTCGTAAATATTTGTTCGAAAATAATAAAAAAATATCCGATGTATGTTTTTAATATTATTTCAACAAAGTAAATTATGAGTAAGACAAATATAATTTTCCGAAATAAAAAAACTAAAAATAGAATTATAATGATTTGATTTAAAATAAGCATAGGTTTTATTTCTGAAAATATATATTAAAGAATATATATTTTATTAAAACCGAATTAGAATTTAAAATTTGTGATGAACTATAGAGAAAAATGATATGAGCTTTGAAACTCAATAATAATTTTAATCTAATTATTTATTTATTATTTTGGGAAGATTTATATTAATTGAAATTATAAATATAATATTGAGAGTAATAATTGTAAGTAACATTTAAATAATACAAAAAATGGGCTGTCGCACCACTGATTTCAGTTTAGTTTAGAGACAAAATCTCAAATCTCGTGGATAAGCCCTCTAAAAATAAGAAGAGAATTTAGCTTGTAATACATTTGAGTTGAATTAATAGAGCATTATTTGGTCATTCCTTAGCATTTTTAGCTGCTGCGAAAAGCAATTATAAACATGAATTGTTTTTAAACCTGAGAAAATCATTTAAATGTTTATCAATAAATAGATTTAAAATCATCTTGGAGACAAAATCGACATTTATGTTACGCTAAAATATGCCCTCTAACAAACTGTTATGTATCGATTTCTTATTACCATTAAGTTTTGATTTTCTTTTATTCTGCTGATCCTTCTCTTTTATTATAAATCTTCTCTTATTTATCTGATTCTTCATTTTTGTTCTAAAGTTTCTCACAATCTTCAGATCTTTTCTGATTATTTTTTTCCTTTTCAGAATTTTTGATTTTCTTATTCTTTTCTTGTTCATATTTTTTTTCCTCATTTTTTTTGTTTTTTTATTGTTTGTATTTTATCTTATTCTTTCGATTTTGTTTTAACTTATTCTTCTGATTCTCTTCTTATTCTTTTGATCTTACTTTTTCTATTATCTATTGATTCTTCTCATTTATTACGATCCCTCTCCTATTATTTTAACCATCTCATTCCATACTCATCAGAAATAAATCGTAGAGGTTTCTACAATTTATTATCAAGCCACTTTTCTCTTCTTTCTTGAGTCTCAATTGTTTGTGAACAATTCTGATTTACAATTACTTATTTCACATCATTATTTTACACCATTTTGCACAATCAATTATGTTATTTTCGCACCATCACTTTCCAAAATAACTCCTTCTTACTTATTGTTTTTCGAAGACTGTCATCAATTTGTTACATTTCATATGTATTATTTCTCTTGTTGTTTAAGTAATCTGAACTAAAAGATTATGTGTAAAGCTCATGTATATTTAAAATCACAGCAACACAATAAAGTCGCAGTTTTCATTCAATTTGAAATTATAAATCGTGGAGTAATTGCCTTTGGTCTTTTTAACAGAAAACCACTTTGGATATAGAAATGAAGTACTTAATTTAAAGCTTAGTTAATATCTTAAGTATTTACGAGAATATTAACTTGTTTTGAACATGGGGATGGTACGACGAACCAATTTTACACAATCCCTCATGCTTGAGAATTTCCATTTTAATTAAAATGCTAAGTCATTCGCATGAAGATCTTACATTTAATTTGCTATAACGATAAACTCAAGTTTCCACAATTACAAAATTTAAATCTTAAGATTCATTTTAAATTATATTCTGGTTCTCATAGTTGTAATTACTTTTTAATAAGAGAAATTATTGGAAAAAATGTTTATTCAAGTAATTGTATTGATTGCACGTATTATATATTTAAATCATTTCAATCAATATTTTCATATTCTTATCTGCTTTTACCCATACTGCTTGTACTAGCTTAGCAATCTATATATTATATAAAACGCTAATACGTACGCATGTATCAATAAAACCGATGATATTTCTTTTCTCGCGTTGGCAACAGTTTTTATTTTTAATTGTAGGCGTTTTGTAGAAATCTCTAAACTTTTTTTCGTATTTATCTACATAAGTAAGAAGTTGTGAACTCATTACCTAAACGCAATAGCATTTGTCTTCGATTCTCACCGAATTCTAACCGAATATGTGTGTGCCACATCTCCGATTGTCGCTGAGGAAAAAACGGTTGGTTGGTTTTGAGTTCTGAAATAGTTCCTTTTCATTGGCAGAAATGAGAAGTGTTATGCTATTTGAAGTACTTTGTACAACTAAATGAGATTCTTTTCACAACACTTAAATATTTACTTTATTTTCATCATATATAAAGAGAACAGTCGGCAAAGAATTCTTTTAGGTTAAAAACATTTCGCTAAAAACAAAAAAAACAAAACGAATTCTAAAAGAAATAAAAATAAACAACTTAAAAAATAAAAATGCTGTTGCCAGCCATAGAAATTTTTGAAAGTTAACTTAGCAACATAAATCAAAATGACATACACGTGCAGCTGGATCAAAATTATGAAACCTGAGCGCTTGTCGTAAAACTATTGCTATTTTATTTTGAGTTGAGCGCCTTACTATTCCACGTTTTGTTATGGCGTTTTGTTTTTTATTGTAGGCGTTTTATACAAATCTCTAAACTTTTTTTCGTATTAATCCACATAATTAAGAAGTTGTGAACTCATTACTTAACACAATAGCATTTATCTTTGATTCTCACCGAATTATAACCGAATAGGGGTGTGCCACATCTCCGATTGTCGCCGAGAAAAAAAAAGGTTGGTTGGTTTTGAGTTCTGAAATAGTTCCTTTTCATTGGCAGAAATGAGAAGTGTTATGCTATTGCTATTTTATTTTGAGTTGAGCGCTTTACTATTACACGTTTTCTTATATTATTAGTTATGAGTTAAATGCTGTTTTATTATTTTATATTTTAAGTTAATATTTTGTTTTATTTTAAGTTAAATTTTATTAGAGTTAAATTATGAATCTTAATAATCTACGTACGGTATATAAAAATCTACGAAGAAGAGAGAGCCGCTCTAATGAAACTCCAGAAGAGCAATATCAACGGAAAACAGTTAGAAATGCTACAGAACGAGCACGACGTTTTAATGAAACAACTGTAGAACAACATCAACAAAATTAAGGTTTAGAATTGCCTCGGAGAAATTTGAATTGTTAACAATGACCTAAACAAAAAGTTTTATTTTAACTGACAAATACTATATTATAATTTTAACTTTTTCTATGACTATACTCATTTTCTTTGTTTTTTATACATTTTATATTTCTGTGATAAAATAAAAAAACTTATAGTTGTTCTGCTTCTGAACACTGATGATAACGCAAAATGATGAACTTCATCAACAATCAAATATATATACATTTATTTTATAAATTCCATATTATTAGGGTGGCGCCTTTCAGAGAATTAAAAATACAAAATTATCTTCATTGAAGCTGATGCTATACATCCGGCGTTCAGTGGCAGACTACTATCTCATATTGTTTTACAACACATGGCTTTAGCCCAACTGAAATTTAGAATAGTGTGATTAAGAAAAATATGTGAACTGTTTGCAATATCAAATTAATATTGAAATGTACAGGTTTAGAATTTTCTATAGTGAAAAGTTTTCGGAACTTCAGTGTTCAAAAAAGTATGCAAAAGCAAAACGTTAAGAACGTATCCAATGAGCGAGAAAAGCGAGCATCGGATTGCGAAGCAATCCGAAATAAACAGCGAAAGCAGTTCCGGGGGTTGGCGAGCGCCAGCGAGCAGGGGGCGAAGCCTCTTTGTTTTTAATAAAACTGCCAAAAAATATGATTCTAAAATAGACTTTAGAAAGTTATTAAAAAAGAGAAATTTTATGGAAATGCAGTGTTTAGTATGTTGTAGGATATAATTCAGATACATTGAGGGTAAAGTTGCAAATTGTTAAAAAAATTTTGGCCTTTTACGGATGACTGAAAATCACCACTTTTTTTAATTTATTCATTAAAATGTATAAAATAAATTAACGCAAATAAAGATAAGGTACATTTAGACCTCTTCATAAATAAAGAAAATAACGTGAAAAAAAGCACGAAATTCGGGTGTACTATAATTTGTGTTCCATAAACAAGGACCTTTTCCAGTGTCTAAACACAATGATAATAAGGATCAAACTATGACACAAAAATAAACATGTAATATTTTCGATGCTATAAACAAATTATTTAAATTATTAAATTTATTTAAATGTAGTGGTGGTCAAAATAGTCTAAAACTACATTTATTAAAACTAGAATAAAGTATGAATGAATAAGATTTGCTGCCCCATTAAATATTAAAAAAATCGAAAGAGTTGAAAGGCCGTAAAGAATATTTTAACAAATCTGATAATTAATAATTTGCCACTTAAAACCATCTGTCTGAGTAAGATTATTTGAGAATACATACGATTATTCTTAGTTTGAATGAAATAAAAGAGTAGTCGTACGTCTTCAGCGACAAAACACAAATTGTTAGTATGTTCAGTTTTGTGATGTTATATGTATTTTATTCACTCCGTTTAATTTAACTAATAGCATCTTGTATTCGTATCTTGTATTTCGTATTGCGTTATTTGTTTATGTAAATATTTATGTATGTATATTGTATGTATATTATGTATGTATATATGTATATATATATGTATGTATACATTGTATATATATATATATATATATATATATATATATATATATATATATATATATATATATATATATATATATATATATATATATCAGTTTTGAAGCCATTATGAAGTTTCGGCTAACTAAATAATCTGCATCAAACCAATAATGATTTTGAGGGATATTTCTCCAAACATAATTTATCAAGTGTAATGTATTAATTTAAAAAATCAATTAGCATTTAGAGCTATTCTTCATGCATTTTAAATGTTAAAATACAATTATTGAAGGAACTCCGTCTACTAATAAATTAACGAAATTAACAGTCTACTCCTAGTTTTAATGCTCCATGTTAATTAGTATAAATTTAGAATATAGTTTTAAGCATTCAAAATGACTGATTTTAAGATTTCATTGGATATTTACCTAAAATAGAAGTTAATTAATGTATTTGCTTTAGTCGCTTTTCCATGTTAAATCCTTCCTAGTTTGGCTTTTACACCCAAGAAATAATTATTATGTAACAAATGACATCACTAATCGCAATGGAAGAGAATTTGGATCATTCATGTCAAGGATAATATTCTTAAAGCGGGCATAATGTTTCGTAAGAAAATGGGAGATAACTGTTTCATTTGAATTGTTTCAATCTAATTCGGAGCTGTTAGGGAGAAATTATTTTTTCAAAAATTGTTAGATACAGAATTTATTGATTAAAATACAATTATTTAGGGATTCGAAAATTTATTATTTATGTACAGGCTACTCAGGTTAGGATAGTTTTAGTTTAAAAAGCTGTAAATTGATTTTTGTTTGGAAGTCTTTCAAAACATAATTATTAGAAAATACTGATTTTATATTTTATTTAGTTATATTAGAATTAATTTTTATTCGATGCTAAAAAAAATAAGGTTTGATATTATGCTTATATTAATATTTTTTGGATTACAATTAATTTTAACAGCGAAATTTAAGTAACAGTAAACAACTTTTGATATATTATTATAATAAATAAAGGTTTATTAATACAGAATTGAAAGTTTACGATTTAGAAAATTTGTTCAACAATAGCTAACACGCTATTGATATTGCTAATATTTTCATTAATATGAATCCGGATGGTAAAAGCAATATGGAATATGAGGTATTTGAATTGCTTTAGTGCATCACATAATAATGTATAATTTTAATTGCTTCTTCGAAAATATGGAAATTGTAATTTTGATATTACAAATATAATATTTTTCATTAAAAATTTATGAACAATTTAATAGATCTGTATCTTATATTATTTGATTTCGTTATATTGTTCTACTTGTTCTGCAATAATTATTGATAGAATAAAAGGAACAATATTGTAGTTTAAAACCAACACTCTTATAATTGAAAAATATATTAAAAATCATTCAAATACTATTCTCCTCATTTCTGGGATGACAACCGAAATTATTATGAATTAAATTATTATCAATTGCTAAAAATTTTAAGCAATCAACTAGTTAAACTTTCTTAATTAGAATTTTTAATTTTTGCAGCGTAGTTAGATATAATATATTGCCAAAATATGGCTATATATATATATATATATATATATATATATATATATGTATATATACAATAATGTTAAGAAAGAATTTCAAATAACATTTACTGCTTTTTAAACTAAAATTATTCTAATTAAAATGCAACAGCAATAATTCATAGTAGAGTAGCCTGTGTTTATATAATAAATTTTCGAATCCACAAATAATTGCATTTTAATTAGTAATTCCTGTTTCTAATAATTTTTGAATATTTGTATATCTTTGATTATTTATAGCGGGACATTTAATTAAATTTTTGAAAAATATTGTTTATTGTTAACGAAAAATTTCATAATTAATATTATTGAAAAAAATTGCACTAATAATGAATTATAGCAGGGGAAAAAATTTTGCTAAATACATTTTTAACTTGCATCGCGTTTAATAATAGTACACGAGTTTCTTTTATTATAATTCTTTCAACTTTTTGAGAGTACTTTTTTTCAGCCTATTTTTGTTGGAAAATGCTTGCACTCAATTGATAAATTTCCCATATTTCTGGTGAAAAGTTTTATAATTATTATAAACTAATATTTTTAAAATAAATTGTACCTTTAAAAGCGTATCATTTATTTTTGAATAAACATAAGCAATTTTTTATTTGTATGGAATAGACTAAGCCGACATATATAAAATTAGAATTTAAAAAAAAGGTATTCTTGTTTTTATCGCGTATTAATTACTTACATTAAAAATACCTTTATTGGTAAAAAGCCTATTTTTGAGTTCTACTTTATTTCTTGTGTCTTCAAATTTCATATTTTGGCCACCAAATAATTTTTTTGTTTATATTATTGTATATTTTATATTTCATATATAAAGTTTAAAAGAGCTTAAATCACAACATTTATGTATTTTCCTCCTAACGATATCTAGCTTCATTTATAAGTTTTAATGTTATAATGTAACACTAAAAATATATCACACATGAAATAAATATTCTTTTAGTATAAACCAGATTTTATTTTCATTTCGTTCTTTTTTAAATTAAAAAAAAATTACCACCAAAAATGCTGTTTCGTATTCTCGTAAATGTTTGCCTAGTGCTTCTTACTGTCAAGGATGTCGGAAATATAATTAAATAATGTGTATATTGATTTTAGAACTTTCGACCCGAATAAATATTAATTAAAAAGAACGTAAGAGAATTAGGAATTTAAAAATAGATATACATAAAAAACATGAAACTAGCAACATTCATTGTCGCATAAGATTCAGGTGGATGCAAAAGAATAATAAAAACAAAAAAAAATTACCCGGAAATCGAATTAAGTCATTCCAGTTAACAAAGAATAAACTAAACCCTTAAAAAGCATACTTACTTAATCTTCTCAAATATAAATTGTGTGAACAATTTAATTACATTTTCCTGTCCGGATAGGTAAAACCTTTTAGTTCTTTTGTCATGAGGATTTAATTATTTCTAAATAGAATTTAAAGATAAGCTTGAAGCTTTACTTTAAAAGAAAACTCTGTTTCTAGTTAAATCAGCTATAATTTTCAATTTTTAAATGATAATTGGAAAATAATAAAAAAAAATGTTAGGATTGTGAATTTTTATAGATTCAATAATCCCAAGGAAACGCAACATTTATTATACATTACAAATTAATAATAATATAATTACGTGCAACCTACATACTTTTTGTTTAATTTTATGAATTGTACATGGTTAAAATTTTCATTCTGAAAATAAGGCAAAACTATCAGTAACAGTCTATCTATCCAATTAACTAAGTATTGTATGGTTAAGAATATTTCTTTACCATTACAATTTTAAAACCGTTCACAACTGGCAGAGTTAAAAAAAAGCCTGAGGACAGAACTATGCTGTTTTGTAATCATTTGCAAGTAGAATAGTTTCTAAACAATAAAATAAAACTTTAACGGTCATTAGAGCTCTATGGGTACTGCGTCAATTATGCGTAAATGATAGCTTCGTATTCTAATAATTTCGGGTTACCGATGGAACCGATGTAAGAGTGGTATTTTTTAATTGATCTAAAAGTGAAACCGATGTAAGAGTGGTCTCGGGTTAACGATGGAACCGATGTAAGAGTGGTATTTTTGAATTGATCTGAAAGTGGAACCGATGTAAGAGTGGTATTTTTGAATTGATCTAAAAGTGGAACCGATGTAAGAGTGGTCTCGGGTTAACGATGGAACCGATGTAAGAGTGGTATTTTTGAATTGATCTAAAAGTGGAACCGATGTAAGAGTGGTCTCGGGTTAACGATGGAACCGATGTAAGAGTGGTATCTTTTAATTTATCTAAAAGTGGAAGCGATGCAATAATTGTCTCGGGTTAACGATGGAACCGATGTAAGAGTGGTATTTTTTAATTGATCTAAAAGTGGAACCGATGTAAGAGTGGTCTCGGGTTAACGATGGAACCGATGTAAGAGTGGTATCTTTTAATTTATCTAAAAGTGGAAGCGATGCAATAATTGTCTCGGGTTAACGATGGAACCGATGTAAGAGTGGTATTTTTTAATTGATCTAAAAGTGGAACCGATGTAAGAGTGGTCTCGGGTTAACGATGGAACCGATGTAAGAGTGGTATTTTTTAATTGATCTAAAAGTGGAACCGATGTAAGAGTGGTCTCGTGTTAACGATGGAACCGATGGAAGAGTGGTATTTTTTTATAGTCTCGGGTAACCGATGGAAGAGTGCAGGATACACTGAACTTTGCACGTATTGAAGGAATAGAAGAAATGTTGTGTTGTAAACGCTCGGATTCGAACCCCTCTTCAGTCGGTTATAAAATTAACTAATTAGCCCTCTCATCTACAATATGCACCGTGTTGCATGGAACAAAATAATAATATAAAGTGGGACTAGTTGCCACGGTTAGAATTTTGGTTTGTTTTGTAAAAACAATCAATAAACGTTTTTTCTCGCTCTAAATTTTGTTCACAGAACAATGTACGAAGGTTTTATGATTCTAAAAGAAACTATGTCATTCGATAATTAGTTAGAATACTTTTTTCTGCGAAACTTTTAGAAAAAATACCACTGCTCTGCACAGAATTGAAATCACTGATATGGCATTCCGAAAGAGCCAGTTTTATTTGCTTACTTCAATTTTTTTAAGATTTTCAAATTGGTTCGAAAGTTTTTGCAATTTTATTTGATTTTTCCCGATTTTTTTTCTTTTTTATTACATAAGATTGCCACTTTTCTTTGTTGTAAAACTTCCAGAAAGTTTATATGTCTCTTGATATTTTTCTGTTTTACAAGCTTGCTTTTCTTTGGATGGATGCACAGAGGCCCAGCATTCAAGGTTTCGTGGCTAAAATTAGTATTTCGATAAAATTTGTTTCAAAATGTAGGGTTTTTTATTTAGGGGTTTTTATGTGCAGTTAAATTGATTTCATAATTAAAATATTGAAATACACTAAAAATTCTCAAAAAAAAAAAAAAAAATTTCCAAAAAAAAGTATTAAACACGAATATGGAGACTGTTGAGTGGAGTGAACAGGGTGGAGTGTCATATCTTTTTAAAATAATTGTTGGTTTATGCCTTAAATTCACAATCTTGAGATAATCGTCTTTCAATAAAGTGATTTTCTATAATAATAGTAACTGATGAGGAAACTGGTTGAGGAAAGTTCTTTTTAAACTTCACTGATAGCATTGTAATGTTCATTTTAATGTAGCAGAAACCATTATCACGAAACCCCAACAAGGTTTATTGATGATTAAAAAAATTTTTTTCAATGCCCTCCTTGGTTGACATTTCGTAAATTCAGGCGTATTAAGATAGTTATAATTAATACATAAAGCCTACAATCGTAAAATATTGTTAGTTTACTAGTTATGGCGCAAATGAGGCTTGCTTTAAGCTGTCATAAACAGCCTTTAATTTTGAAATTTGATTTAAAACCACTATACATCATTAAACAAATTTTGCGTTTGAGAACCTTAACATATAAAGGAAAAAATAAGTTCAAAAACTAGGTTAACAATAAAAATTAAGAAATTATATACTTTTGTAAAGGTTTATGTGTGCATTTGTTTAATCTTTAAGAGAATGGTATTGGCATTGTAACATATCTTATTGTTATTTGTAGGAATGATCGTTAACCAGTGAATCTTATTGTGCCAATCAAAAGAAACTACAAATACAACGTTTGCCGAAAGTATGCTTATTATTTTATTATCTGGGTAAATGTACTAAAATTATATATATATATATATATATATATATATATATATATATATATATATATATATATATATATATATATATATATATATATATATATATTTCAATGCAATAAATTTATGCATACGTAAAAAAGAAAATCAACTCAGATAAAGTCTTAATTCACTTTTTATTGTTAAATATAATCCAGCATAATTTAATGCTATATCTTTAGCTTATTGGGGAAAAAAAAACAGACAATACCATACGTATACAAATATATTTATTCAGATATGCGTAAAATATTTCAATTTTTTGTTAACAATCATTATTTATTCCCATTTCTTTTTTAGAAAAACTCAAAACTTTCTTTGTTGAAAGAAAAATTCAACCTATTATTTCTTTACTAAAAACGAAAGGACTATTATGATGTACACTTTTCTTTTGTAATTCTAAAGGTCGTTAGCGGAGATACTAATACTACATCATTCTTTACTCCCCAGGCATTTTTTTTCCTGGGATCACTTTTAATTACATCATTAAAAGAGGAAACTGAAAGGAGTACTTTGAAATTTGTGCTTTTGATCTTTTTTTGCCATAATCACGATAGATTTCACTGACTGCGTCAATTTGGCTAATGAACTTATCGGTAAATACTAATTAATAAATAAATAAATTTTTGCTTCCTTGAAATTCCAGTGGAAAGAAATTTCTCTTTGTGGTGAAAGATTTACGGCGGGATTAAATAAAATATTATTTAATTAATTATTTAAATAAAATATAAATAATATTTTATTATACTTTAATGAATTTATCATCAAATACAAATAAATAAATAAGTTTTTGTTTCGTTGAAATGCTAGTAGTAAGAAATTTCTTATTGTGTTAGTGGAGTTATAACTTGAAGATATTTAAATTAATTATAAATTGATTTTTATTATTTTATACATTCGACAAAATTTTATTTTTATTTTTATTGCAATAATTGGCATTTAAATATTTTAAAATATTAAACTGTTTGTTCAATCGAATTTTTAATTGCAAGTTTATTTCTTAAATAATTTCCGGGGCATATTAAGCTTTAAAATTTTTAATAATAAGAAAATAAAGAAGAATTCTTTCCTTGAAAAAATTTAATGTATACACTCTACTTATAAACATAAGTAAAAATTGCATTTGCTTTTTGTAATGCATAAAAATGTGCCTTTATTTAATTGCCTTTGTTCGTATGGCAAGCTCGATCAAAGATGTGAATCTGCAAAAACAATGAGCATATGCACCGTAATGAATTTTTTGTTAGTTGTTTATAACGTTATCGTGTTTAATTGATTATAAAAACTGTTCGGTATTTTAAATCGACAATTTAAGTGTTTAAAAATTTATTTGATTTGAAAAAATTTAAAAAATATGAAAATTACTAGGCAATAGCAAAGAAGAAAAATAAAATACGTAGAATAATAAATTTTCCAAACTATTTTCAATATTACTAAGATACTTGCATTGACTGCTCTTTTCACTGACATAAAGATATGATAACATAAGAACAGTTATTCACTAGCAAAAAACTTTTGTATCTAGAACATGTTCAGATGACTTTAGAGGCATTGGTAAAATGGTGTGATAGAAATAATATGAGGATTAATTTGTATAAAATTGTCACTGTAACCTTCTCTATCACACACCAGCCTTAGCATATTGACCTATCGTATGGGAGGAGCATCATCCATAAAACTGACATACTGACAACTGGCATACCATAAAACTGATGCTGCTACTGACGAGTCAGTAGCAGCATCTTATTTTGCCATTACATTAGATAATTTGATAAAGTTCAAAATCAAGCTATAAAGCTCTGCCCATTATAGTAAAAAAAATCATCAATTTACGCTATGCTAATGATTAAAAAAGATAATTATTGATGAAAGCCTTTTGACCAAATCCCCTGATAGTTTTGGAGAGAATATTACGAATAAATCGTTGTCTCTCTCGTTTTAGAGAAATCTCTTCGGATGAAACTCAATGTGGTTTCTTACAGGATATTCTGTACAAAACTATCATTCATATTCTGCATTATTTCTTGAACTACAGAAACTGTTTGATTTAATGCTTGATCCTGAACCTTTGAAGTTTCCTTCAGATCCAACCAAGAATAAAGGTTTTCAGATCCATACAGAATTCCACCAGGTTATACGCAAAAATTACACAACATTCTAACTTTGCGTTGCCTAAGAAACTTTAAATACCCTGTACCCCTAGTTTGCTTGAATACACATCTATACCGATAGGTTACTCTTAAAAGACATAGTCATCGCAAGGGTCAGGCGAATGCAGCGATGTGTTCTCTTTTTATGCCCAATCTGAAAAAGGTTTAGATGTTTAATTGCTACTGTTCGTCACCAGTTGTATTATAACTTGGAGAGGTTGTTATCTTTTGTGATTCATCTTCTTTCTTCTTCTTGTTATGTTTCTGCGTTATGTTCTGTTTGTGATGCCGTGTTATGTTTTTAGAGTTAAGTTATACACGTATTTAAATATAAATCACATTTAGAAAACTATGGATGAATGGTGATTTTGGCGTAATAGTTAACCAAAATTGAAAACTTTCATTATTATTTTTTTTTTAAATTTAGCTATGTTTCAAAATGCTCTATTTTTTACAATTCATGTGATTTTAATACACACGGAATAACAAAATTCATACAGTGAAGTAATTCTGAAAGATTAAGCCACATTGTATATACGTTTAACTTAAAAATAAATAAAAATTAAAAGAAATACCATTATTAAACTAAGTAGCTGGCGGTTGCTGAAAAAAGAATCATGTTTTGGTGAAGGTCATAAACGTAATTGCAATATGACTAAATGTAGCGGAATATGGCAAAATTTAACATTTTTCTAGCTCGATGGGGACAGCAAAAAACTTGGAAATTTTAACACATGCGCTTTGTTAATTATTTTATTAAAATAGCAATGAAATACGTTTTAATAATCTAGGATCAAATTTAGCAATCATTTTTTTTAAAGTTAGTAATATCATCCTAATACCTTAAAGTATGGCATGAAAATCATTTAATTTACTTTTATATTTTCTATTTTTTAACTAAATGTATAGTAATAAGAACTATAATTTTAAAAACTATAATTTTCGATAAATCGTTCCCAGATGAACGGGAAAATGATCAATTAACTGGTTAAATACCGTACATTTTAGGTTTATTAACCTAAATAATGTTTTTATTTTATTTTTTATATATAAGTTTTTATAAACGCTATTACCATACAGTACTGTAATTTCTGCAATTTTTTCCTTGTGTGTCGTTACTATTACAATACTAATATTATAATAATTAATGAAAATTATTAATAGTTGTATTCGTAATATTGTATGTATCAATGATTATATGCTGATTATTTCATGTCACAGATATTACAAATATTTTTAATTCGGATTGTTTATTTATTACTAATCATCTCATATTTCAAGGGATAATAACCACTTATTTTCATTCGATAGTAAAATAAAAGAATAATAACCGCTTATTTCATTTCAAATAGTTAAAGTAATTAAAAAACAAATGTTACCATTTTTTTTTAGAATTTTGCCATTTTTAACATTTGTGGTTAATTACTATTTCCTTTATGATACAATTTTCTTAGTATATATTGTTCACTTATGCTATAATTATCAATAATGGCATATATCATAAAAAATGTAATAGTAAAATATAAAAAACTGTCTTGTTTCGAAAAAAAAAATCTTTATTTTTCTCATGAAATTACTTAGTCATTTGTCTGTTTTCAGAAAGATAATCTTCTAAAATACTCAATAAACTAAACAAATATCTTTCTTCTAAGAAACTTTAGTCTCAAAATTCCAAACAACTAAAATTGAAATTATGGAAACGGATCTCTTCTTAAAAGTCTTCACTTCAATAATCATTATTTATGACTACGG
Source organism: Parasteatoda lunata (assembly GCA_949128135.1). Classification (NCBI taxonomy): domain Eukaryota; kingdom Metazoa; phylum Arthropoda; class Arachnida; order Araneae; family Theridiidae; genus Parasteatoda; species Parasteatoda lunata. The sequence continues at coordinate 71,200,568 of OX421971.1, forward strand.
CTTAATAACTTCCGTGCTTGCAATAAATTCAGCAGTTTTTTAATCTTCTCCTTTTCACATTTTTTTTCACTAAGTAAGAAGTCGCCATTAAAACTAAGCCAACACAAGTGATTTTTAAATATTTTTTGTAAGAAGTGAATGTTAAATAATTGCTTCAAAGTTCTTGAATATATTTTTTGAATTTCTAAAAGTATGGCTATAAGCCACATTTTGGCATTTCGATGTAAAAAAGAAAATATATCTTTAAGATTGAAAATGAGTTTTTAATTCAAACCCGTCGGAAACGTAAATTTTCAAATAATATTTCTAAACTCATAATGATTGGAAATAATTTCAAATAAACAGATCATTTTGAAAATGTATATTTCCATTAAGAATTGTTGCAAGAATTAAAATACATGGGTTATTTTCAAAAAGGATGCACTTTTGAAGTATTTATTTTTAATCATATCATTTAAATAAATTTACTATATATATTTATAGTAAATGTAGATACATAAAAATTAGCATTTTAAAAATAATGACCGTGTAATACCTTTTTAATACATCAGATCGAGATAAATTGCTATGCACAAATCTTCTTTGCCTCTTATTTTACTGCAATTAAAACAATTTTCTATTTAGATAAACTGCACAGTTTATCTAATTTTTAATTTTAAAATTAATTCTGTGAAAAAATTTAATATTTTAATGGTGTCTCAGGATTTTTTCATTCTGTTACTGTTACTATGTTAACATAATTTTCGCATTGAATTATTTTCGTTATGCTGGCAAATATGGTTCCAATGGCTTCCTCCTGGATGTACTGCTTTTAGATAAGACAACCATTTTAAAAATTGCCGATATATATTTGTGTATTCTAACTGTATATTTGTAGTAGTAAGTTTTACTTGCATTTCCTCCGTAAATAGCGCACTTAATAACTTTATTTAATTACTTGTATTCACTGACGACTTTCATTCTTCAATAAATATTAAACTTATTATAAAGAAAGAGATAAGCATAGATAGTATCTGTATGACTACAAAAAAAAAAACGAAATTTTTATTCGAGTGAAATTGCTGCAGTCTGCAGTAATAAAAACTCTAGTTAAAAAAGAAAAAAATAATAGAGAAAAAAAAGTGATTCTGGTAATAAGATCAAAATATGAAGTATTTATACTATCACTTGGTAATTTTTCGAACATATTGCAACAGCAAACTGGAATTTCTAGTTTTCAAAAACATAGCTCCTATTTCGACATATTACTTAAAAAATGGAAAACTGAAAACTAAATTTCACCGAATAAATGGTTTTTATGCTTCATTTTTATGCTTCATTGCTACCATATTTTACGAAATTCACTAAATTTTATCACATACTACAAAACCATATTTTATTGTTAGCTAGCTGAATACACGTTTTTGGTACGGGATGAAATAAATAAATAATCAATAAATCGGTATTAATTAATACTAAGAAACCATGCACAAAACTGAAAGACATATACTTACCCAATTAATTAAGCTAAAACAATATTTTTATTGCCTTTTCCGGGGGCTTTATGTTATCAGATCAAACAAAACTTGTTTTCTGAAGTTCATTGGGTAAAATTGAATATTAATCATATTCAGTTACGTTTGACATAATGCTATTACTCCAGATAGTCAAAACTCACGATATTCAACAATTATCTCTGATATTTATTACTTTTGGTGGGCTGAAAAAAACCTATTTCTTCAGTACCTTTAGTAGGTATCTTGGTACAGTATCAGTATATTTAGTATCTTTTAAAAACACTAATTAACATAATAAAATTAGTACCTATTACTGAAATTAATTAACCATCATTGCCGTCAGTAAAAATACGGCGATTTCTACATTAAATCAGATTTTTATAACAAACTTTATTATTTTATTATAAATTGTACTTGTTATCAAAATTAATTCATCAACATTGGCGACAATAGCAGTATGACAAATTTTTATGGTTCTCGCATATGAATACGCTTAAGTAATTAATTTCGCTTTTTAATATGAAAAAATTTTTTTTCATATTTACTTCTTACCAAAATGAATTAATTTTATTTTTTTTAAAAATAATCAGTGACAACACTAATACTTTTAGAATCATTTTCGACAAGCGAACTTATATTTATTCTTATTTCAAAAATCGTAAAAATCTCCATACTATTATTCACACCATTTTATTTTAAATGTGGTATTAAATAGGTATAATGAGAACTTGTTAAACTGATTTTGGTTATTAATATTGGTACTGTGGAATTATAAGTAATCCAATATAACCATAATACACTTTCTTGTCTCCCGATAACCGACCCTTATACTTAGTTATTTTTTTATACTTCTATTTTTTTCTATTAGTACTTGTTGAGTTTCTATTATCTTAATTTATAGAGACACGCTTTAAAAGGGAAACGGTATAAGAAACACGTGGTTTAGTATATTTTGTAAATTACGAATTAAGGGAAGACATCATCAAACTTCGCGAAGTTGTTAACTTTGATTTTGTTTCTGATGGCATAACATCGGAAACCATAGTTAATTAACACATAAAAACGTGCGATAAAACTATTTTCTGATTTATTAGAGCTGCAAGCTAGGAAAACATTGTATTTATCAAATTCAATTGACAACTCTTTCTTTGGCATATAGCTCGTGAACAGGTGGTTGGAAGGAGTTTTAAAGCAGGCAATTAGGTTTTCCGTGTCTTCGAACCTATGTACTCCAAATTTGGCACGGATCTGTTTAGAATTGCGGATTTGTATAAGGTAAGTACATACATACAATCAAACATTCTGCTTTATTTAATTAGGTTTAACCGAATCATTTTCGAAATCACTTCGGTAAAAATTGACGAGTTTTATAGTATATATAAAGAGTTAGGAGGATGGTGAAATTTATCATAATCTGGAACTTTAGAACATACACTTTCTTCGTGAAAAATTCAGTAATTTGCATTATTTTCAAAATTTAACCATACCGTCACTATTCCATACTGTTGCCATTTTTTCACTCTGTTTCCTTTCATTTATTAAGCTTTACTTGCCTACATAGCGTCGCTTTGAAACTAAACCGTGGTAACTCAAAAAGGCAGGTTTTTCAGGAGAGCGATTTCAAACTTTTCAATCACGTGCATCACCCTATAGCGATAGCAATTTATCTGCTCTCTAAATTAATTTTATGGAACTTATGAAGAAAACACGTTGTTTCTCTAAAAGGGTATTTTTTTTAAAACAAAATGACCCAAATTTCTCATTTTTCGACTTTTTTGAGTTACTACGGTTTAGTTTCAAACGGACGATAAGAAAAAATCAATCTAAAGTGTAAATTTTGTTTATTGTTTTTACTGTTATTTTTTTATTTAAACGCTTTTGAATATTGGTAACAGAGGGGAACATAATGAAGAGCCAAGTTAATGTTTTTACCATCCAAATCAAACAGTAAACTGTTGTTTTAAGTTTTATGGACAAGAAACAATCCAATTGTAGTTGAAATTTTTATCCGTAGAAGTTTGAATATTTTTTGAATGAAAAATTTTTCTAAATGCCTCTCTATTTAGAAAAATGACCCATATATATATTTACTATTTCTATAAATAAATTTAAGTGTTTCTAAAAACGGGTGAAATAGCTATCAGTTATATTTCTTAAAATTTACTAATCCTCTATATCTTCAGTATAAGGAAAAATTAATTATCTTGTTGGGTTAATCATTTTTAGACTAAATGATGTTTTTTAGTAATAAAAAAACTAAATTTCTTCATAAATACTTGATCGATAAAAATATCTCAATCCCCCCCCCCCGAAAAAAAAGCATATGAAGTTCCAAGCAATTTGTGAGAAACTATATTAGCTCGTTGTTTTCCTTTATTTTTCTAATTGTATATTTTAGTGTCAAAATTGTTTGTTTTGGCTGACTGTATTAGCCATTACTGTTGTGACTATGACTTTATCAATCTTGAAAAACAAATTTGAGTTTCTCACATTTCACACAAAAGTTTTTGAACAGTGAAAAAGAAACTAAATAATTTATCACAATATTTGCTTAATAGAATTCCTAATACTTTGTACAGGCGCGTCAATATTCGGAGATAATTTTTCTAATGATTTCAATTCTTATAACATAATTTTTATATGGTTTATAAAGGAAATACTATGCATTTTTGTGATATGAGCGGTATCTGTTACCAAGTACCGTTATATTGAACTCATGTCTAAAAAAAGGAAAAGACATGGTGACAAAATTGATGATAATTTATTATTAAATGAATGTATTAAACATTAAACAGCTATAAGGGTGCTTTTTAATCAATATGAATTTTAATATTATCTTAGCATAAATTCCACATTTTGAAATGACTGTTCCAATATTTCTCTAATTTTTTTCCTTCTTTTCAAGATTCGTATTATTTTAAGTAAAATTTAATTTGCATAATTTTCCAGAAGACAAAGTTCCCTACGTAGAAACGCCTTTAGACAATAATACGTGCTGGGGTATAATTGCCACCATATTTAATGTTGAAGTAAATTAATGCATTTTTACGTACAGAACTGATGTTACCCTGCAGAAAATCATATAAAATTAGCAAAATTATTATTTTTTTAAAGAATATATTACCAAAACTGTGCTTCTTTCTTATGTTTTTTCTATGTAGCCATTTAATTGATTCTAATGTGCATGAAAGTATTCGTTGTCAGCAAACAAACGAACAAGAAATGAATAACTAAATAAACAAATAAAAAATAAACATTATATGAAACAAATATATAATAAACATTAACGTATAATAAAATATTATATAAGAAAAAACTTTAAAAACATTTCTCCTTGTAAAATGATTATTAAACTTAACTTTCTAATCACTTTGTTTAATAGATAGAAAGAGATGATTGTTCACAACTGTTTTTTTTAAACTGAGGCGAAAGTTTTCAGCAAATGAGTTGTTTTCGGCGTACAACTTCCACGTCTTTTATTTTTAATTCAATTTTTTTTTATTTCATTTATTTCATTATTTCATTTATTTTATTATTTCATTTATTTTACTATTTCAAAAACATTTGATAGAACTAAAGAAAATATTTTTTTTGATTTATTTTAGTTTTTCTGACTCTCACCTAGTCATCATATTTAAATGTAGTGAAATTAAGTGTCTTTATAGACGTAACAGAATTTTGTGACAGAAGAAATTAATTTTCTGTTAATTTATAAAATTAAATGAAATATAATAAATGATTTTATTTGAGTGTAACATTTTGATATATATATAAATATATTACCAAAACTATTTAAGCATCTATTCCTAAACGATTTATTACTATTTCTCTTTTAATTTTTCTTAAGAGTATAAAGCATATATTTTTTAATGCTTAGAGAGAATTCTGAATAGAGTATGCAGCTTATTTTGTTATTTTTGTTAGCACTAATTACCAATACTAATTGCAGTAATTGCCAATAATAGTTAGACGATATTTTACGGTTCTCCTACACGGACTAGTATCATTTCTCTATTAATATTGCTTCTGATATAGTTTATTTTTAATTTCCATTAGTAATTATTTCCAAAATTATTTAACCATCAATAGTAATAAAAAAATTTTTTACGTTTTTACTAAACGATTTAGTACCATTTCTCTAGTAGTTTTTCTTTCGAGTATATAACATGCAATTTTCTTTTTCATTTAGTACTTAATATCTAACTAATTAAGCATATTAGGCGTCGGTAATAGTTTTAATTTCTTAAATTTCCCTTCTTCTTCTCTTTTTTCTTTTTAGTTCATAGTTTATGTCTTATTTTAATTTGTACTTACTCAGTATTTCTCTGAAAGATTAGATTTTTTTTTAAAATTTTGATTACCGCTGATTCCAAATTATTTAGTTGTAAAGTATAACTGTAAGCAAAATGAACACGTGGTTTTGAATAACTTTAGAAATCCCAGTTTGGTGACGTAATCTGCCAATGCTATTGTGTTCATTTTGACCATTCAGTTTATCTGATAATTTAAAATTAAGAAATACACAATTTTTTAATAAGAGTTATAAGCAGCAAATATCATTTATGTAACCTGGTAAATATTAGGGAAAAAATCATCTACAAGAGTTTCATTTTTATCAATAGGAACATCAAAGCCAATGAGAATTTCTTTCACGGCGATATAAGACATACTAATTGAAAATTTCAAATGTATTTCAGCATCGTGAGCAAAATTTGCCTCTTGCAGCCGTTGTCAAAATTTCAAGAAGGAGGAACAAATGGTTTTTGAGTTATAAAAGAGACACATAGACAAACTTTTCATTTCAGAAATATATTGTAGTTCTATTTTATTTATGATAAAAAAAAAATTCTCCTAGTTTGCCATGCACATTTTTTTCTTTAGTTCTTAAAATTTTAGAACATAATTCCAATTAAATCAGTAACATTGCTGGATTAATTTAAAAAAGATCTCAGAGTCATGATGGCTCAGGGGATAGAGTGCCCGCTTTCAAGTGAGGTGAACCATGTTCGAATCTCAGCGACTGCTGGTCGGTAAGAATTCTGCATACAGCTTGCACGGACCACAGTGCTGACGTAAAATATCCTCAGTGGTAGACGGATCATGGGTAAGAGTCCTTTGCCGCCAGTCTAACCGTGGGAGGTTTTCGTGGTTTCCCTCGCCATGTAACTCAAATGCAGGTTTAATCAAGAAGTTCTCCACGAAGGCAAGTTTCCCACAATACTTGATACTGAAGTTCCCTTGACTTCTGGATTGTATTCAAAATTACAAGGCAATGGAGTTGAATATTAGTACCGTATAACTTGTGTAAGTTGACCACTTGTGATGCATTGTCTTAGTGGTCAACTTAAACAAGTGGTCAACTTATAGAGGGGGCGGTTGACAGGTTTCACTGTATATAGGAAAAATTCCGTTCTTGATAACTGAGGTCAACTTATGCAGGTGCCCAACTTACAAGGGTGGTCAATTTAACAGGTTTCACTGTAGTAGTAAAACCAAAAAAAATTTGGGTCGTCTGTTCAACGATGAATATAAAATAAAAGAAAAACAATCTCGTGACACTTTTCACTTCAGTGCATCTTTGAGAATGTCTTTAGAATGTATTAATATAAGAAGAAGACGACGTTCTTTCGCATTTTAATATAAAGGAATGGATCTTTATGCTGGTTTCCTCAAAGACTAATGATAAGCCTTCTGAAACTTATCAAACATCCTTCCACACATTATTCTTACTTCTTCTCCACACCTAACTTTTTCTTTAATTTTCACAAAACTTTATGATGATCAAAGGAAAGAATTTAACAAAATTCTGAAGAAGAGAAAAAAAAGTTGAATAATGACATCATCAAGTAAAATACACACTTTCTTATGTGTTTGAGCAATGAAAAGCATCAAAAGAATCATAAAAAAGTATCGATAGAGCTGAAATGCTTGATATCGATACCTAATGACAGTCATTACAATCATCATTCAATACTCGATTCAAGACTGCTATAATACCCGTCTGATAACCCTGTCAGCCGGTTGGAACGAATAAAATCTTCCTTGATGGTAAATCAATTGAAACTATGGCGTTGGAAGCAGAATCTGGCTTAAGACCAAGAACGGGATTTTGATTCGATGTTTTGTGCCTCGTTTTAGCAAAATCAATTTTCCAGACTTGTGTAATTATTTCGAACAATGTGTAGCTAACGAATGATATTTGTTCTATAAAATCGACAGTGTAATTTCTTTATTCGATATAAAAGAGATTTTAAATTATATTAAGTATCATAAAACCCATCATATTTATTAATTTTTTAATTTTCATATTCAACTATGTGGATAATGTGTTTTACTTAAAAATGAATTTCGAAAAATGTGTGGCTATAAATGTTATTTTTTCTCTAGAAATGACAGCATAATTTCTTTGAGTGATGATTAATATAAGAGAAAAAAGATTTTAAATGATACTGAATATCAGAAAAACCAGAAGTATTTATCAATTCTTTGATTTTCAAAATTTTCATGTTTAATTTTGTGGATAATGTGCTTTAATTAAAAATAAATTTCGTAAAATGTGTTGCTTAAATTGTTATTTGTTTTCTAGAAATGACAACGTAATTTCTTTGATCGATAAATAAAATAAATAAAGTTCTTAAATTATGAAGAGTAAATATTAAATCTTTTAATTTGTAAAAGCTTATTGTCTGAAAGTTTCACAATGGCAATTTTATAATTTGACATTTTAATATTGATATTACTAACCATGATTTGTCTGTTTAATGATTTATTTTTATAACATTCATAGTCCATATGTTTTTTTTTTTTTTCAACTTAAATTTGGCATTGTTGGATCTTGGTAGAGACACTATTAATATAATTCTGTCGGAAATGAAACAAGTAAAAATAATAAATCATTGACAACTAACATTATAGCGAATGTAGCTCTGTGATAAATCAACGTACAGAGAGATATTATAATGATATAAATTTGTAGACAAATGAATTAATTATATGGTGATTTATAGTAACATTATAGCGCATTAAATAAGCATTTGTTTTCTCTTTTAAACTGTTAGAGATTGTCAATTAAGATGTTATAGATCGGTTTTTGAAGTGAAACTTCTTATGCGACTTCCAACAAGGTTGCGTTAAACGTTTAACGCTACCGTTGTCATGGAAACTAGATTTCTCTTTACGTTCGTTGAGCGCACGAGGTAAGAGAAAAACATAGTAGGTAACATTGGCGTTAAAGAAAACAAAGCGATATTTTTTTTAAATTCGCCAAGAATACCTTACTGAAATTTAGAACATTTAGAAATAAGCTGATTTCTTATTATAATTTTTTTTAAATATATTTTATTATTAATATTTTTTAACTGAGCGAAAATTTTTTTTAATGAAACAAAGTATTGTATTTAAAAAGTTAATAAGTATATTTTTTTATTAAATACAATTAAAAAAATACTTTGATGCACTTAGATACTCTGCTTTAGATACTTATTTTTCTATGTTTTTTTTTTTTTATTTTTGCCGGTTATTATTTTATAAGTGAAACTTCTAATGCGACTTCCAACAAGGTTGCGTTAAACGTTTAACGCTACCATGGAGGGGGTATGAAAGCACTGTTGCGTTAAACGTCCAACGCTCCTGGGGATGGGGAATAGAAAGAGACAGAGCTAGAGTGAATGCGTGGCACTCGAACGCATGCGCGTAGAATATGATAATTAAAAGATGCGATCAATTGTGAATTGTAAGCATCGTTAATAAAGTTTGTCTTAAAGAAACAATATGATTTCATTATAAATCAATTTCTACCCTTTTCATTTCCACATTACGAAGTTTCACTTCTTCCGCGCGGAGGAACTCCACGCACTATTTTTTTCCTCCCTATTCTTATTATCTTCATTACATAACTTTATATATATATATTATATATATATATATATATATATATATATATATATATATATATATATATATATATATATATATATATATATATATAATATATATATATATATATATATATATATATATATATATATATATATATATATATATATATATATATATATATATATATATATATATATATATTATATATATATATTATATATATATATTATATATATATATTATATATATACATATATTTATATATATATATATTATATATATATATATATATATATATATATATATATTTATATATATATATATATATATATATATATATATATGTTAATATCTGATTATAAACAATACTCAGCCAGAAATTGTCAAGATAGATCAGAAAATTCAAGATGTCAAGAAAAATGGAAAATTATAAATAAACTATGTTTCTTTCCTTCTGTTTTTCTAGTACTAAATGTTATTTTTTCCTCATGGGTCTTCTCAAAGTTATGGATCTCTGTAAATTGCTGTTAGACTTCAAATATATATATGCTAATTTCTGCCATCAAGAAAATAAATAACGAATAATTATAATTGAAAGGTTGAATATACATTCTTTTTTTACTTCTCAAATATTTGAAGCACAATTTCGCATTACTTATGTAAATACAGAACTGAAAAAAATAAACGGCCCGCTCTGAATAACAAATGATCTAATGGTCGGAACTTCACATTCTAAGTCTCAATCTGAATAGTTCTAGGTGAGAGCTCAAAATTGCTAATAAATTAGTGCAGACGATATTTTAAATTACGAAATCAGACAAAAAAACGTACTTTCCCTGAATTAACATGCATTCGGATTTCTGATCCTTAAATATAAAGTCGCAATGTGGGAAAGTTGAAATTTTTAAAAAAAATCATATTTTGGAATTTCGAATTCTCAGGAACTATTTGGTCGATTTCGCTTAAATTGTGGTATTTTGTAGTGAAAAGTTTTATTCTTTAAAATAATGTCAAAAATTGTACACCTTACAATTCAAACTTTTTCCCTCAATTATTAAAAATCATAAATATTTCATAATTTTTTTTGTTACATGGAATTGATTTTTGATAAATAAATTTCATAATTGTTAGCAAAGGCTTTTCTATTCACTTAAAAAGTTCTCATGACATGGTGAAATACGCAAAAATTTAAACTAACACTAAGGAGTCCAAACTTTGGGCCGCTCTTTTGAAAAAAACTATTGGGATCATACTTCTCTGGTCGCGGCTACCCCCAAGGGGGGGGCTTAAAAATCTAAATGCTTTAAAACAAAAGGCATAGACATTCTGAGAAAGTACATTTTGTGCCTCATTTCATGACTTAACATATCGTCCTGCCCTAATTAATTAGCATATTTCATATACCTTCTCAAACCATTGCGATTGTGACCTAGAACGTACAAACTCTGATCATTAGATGAAAGGTTATTTATTCGGTTCGTTTTTCTTTTTTTGCGCACTGCACAATTTTGGCCTGTTACAATTTAATTAAAATCAATTCTACTATAAAGTATCTAACTGCTTTCACTGTCTGACTGTTGATTATTTATTGTTATCTTAAAAGTTCACCTCCAGATGGCCTTTTATAGAATAATCCCAATTTTAACCTACCACTTCAATTCGACCCAGCATTGCTTAAGGGCAGTAAGTTTAAAGTTTACACAAGTATCCCATGGTCACTCCTCATTTCCGATAGCTGTGTTTATATTCAGCCAGTGTCTCTCGTGTCCTGTTGAGTCCTATTATGCCGCAGGTGTTACTCGGATTAAGGTTAAAAGATTCATTACCATTGATGCACCCAAAGGATTGTTTCACGGTTTCTCTATAGACTTAAGTTCTGATTCATTTAACTTCTCAAATCCTTAAAAGTGTGCTTGTCTTTCATTGTTTTAATAAAATAAACATTTCAGACGAATTAGAAAAGATTCACTAATTCCTCTGCTCTTAATCTGCTATTTAATTTTATTAATGAATAATCTTCTTCTCATATATACTAACTAAACTATACACTAATTTAGTTTTTAGCTACATTATAGATAAATTAAAACTACCTTAAATTAAATAAAGTCAGAGCAATAATTTACTTCAATAAAATTAGAGTGTTATTGTAATTATTAAAAGTTTTAAAAACTATAATTAGAAATGTAGAGGGTTTCACTTGGTTAGATTGCTTAGAAAGATTTTGTTTTTACTTTCTCTGAATGAAATGAAGAAAGACAATTTGAAACAAAAATATTTAAGTAACATTTTTTTAAAAATTTATTGCATGCTTTTAATGATGAAAAACTTCATTAACTTAAAAAATCTGAGGAATTTAAATGATAACAGCAAAGCAGGTTTGGAAACAAAAGAAAGAAAAGATACACAATGATGTCAATGAAAAAAAGCGAAAGGAAGAAAGGTAAAAACAGATTAAGAAAATGCCGTGATAGCCGAAAAAATCGAGGTTGTTAAATCAGGGCAGGATGCATTTTAAAGTGAGACCATTGAACAACTAATGTCATTAACAGAGGAATCGGTATTCATAGAAATAAAACAAGAATCCTGAGCATCTGAATGAGCTGGTGAGACAGAAATAATTGTCTTGATATTGAAGTTAAATTTATTCCCAAGGTAAAATTCTTTATTGTCACACACTGTTTAAACCTTGGTCGTACATTACTACCCTTCATTCTCTACCCTCCGCTACTCTACCCTCCATTCTTCTTAATAATATAGTCCATACTGTTTTACCAACGTCATCCCCCCCTGCTATTATGGCATTTTTCTTGTAGTGCTTTCATCCGCATTTTTTGTTGGATTTTTTTTTCCAAATATGTTTTGTTTTCACCATATACGCATTAGTGAGTGTAACAATAGGAGCCTGTTCTGATCACTTGAAACATATCAACTTTCTTTACCCAAGTTTGGAACCTTCAGAAGATTTCCATAGACACGCATTTCTTATCACTTCAGTTTTTTGGAATAATTTATTTCATATTGCTTTATAGATGAAAATATTATTGAAAACTGCAATATTGATTCGTATTTACTCTTTCAGTGATTCACAATTAGATATTTTTACCATTCTCAAAAATTTTATAAACTAAACTCAAAATAAAATATATTTTAATATACCTTAAAATACTTCTTTTGATACCTAGTCAGCTGACATATACTGTCTGGCGATTAAAAGAAGCGTCTTCAAGTTCATTAAAAAACAACTTGACAAAGATCATTGCTCATGATTGTCATGCAGTGGATAGCCTTTTTCAATGTTAGTACACGTTACCTGTAAAGAAGTTCTACTTGCCTGAACCACAATATTGTAATTCTGAAAAAAGTAATGTATTGATTAAGTTAAAAAGGAATTTTATTCCTTGACCACACAAAAACATTATATTATAGAAAAGATGCCAGGACTGTTCCAATTTCATTTCCCTAAATTCGAAGCTGATTTATGGTTTCTCCCCTTTTTAGATAACTGATACATCCATGATCAAAACCAGTGCAAATTTTATAGAATATGTCATATACACATAATTTAAAAGTAAATTAGTAGTTAAATATTAGGCATTAAAATTCCAAAATGATTCTGACATTTGAGAAGCACATTTTACTGAATAAAGGTATGGTCAAAACTTCAGTAATATGATTAAATTTACCTTTTCTGGTTTCATGCGAACACCAAAGAGTTAAATTAATGATAGAATTAACTAAGAGTAAAATTTGGTTAATTTAATATAAAAATATGGTTTTATTATACGTAATAAAATTTAGTAAATCAAGTAAAAGTTTTTAAATTTGCCGTGATATCTTAGAACAGTGGTTCCCCAATGGTGTATCGTAAAATTCAAGGATTTCACGAAGGGTAAATGTGGTTCCGAGAATTGATAAATTTTTCCTACACTACAGCAATGATTTTTGATACCTCATATATATTTAGATGTAATTAAAAATCTATTATTTATTTAATATTACTTTATGAATTTATTTAAATGCCAATAAAAATAATTAGCGAAATGTTTTGTTTTAGAAAATATTACTATTTTTAGGAACAATATCTTGATTATACTATGAAAAGAACGTGCGTTTATGAAAAAAATTGCATTAATATTTCCCACCGCACTTTTCAAAGCAAAATTAAATAACTTAATTGGTTAATAATGAAATTACTTTTCCCTAGTAACTATTTTCAAATTTTATAACAGTTCTTTTAGCTTTCATTTAAAACAAAACTATAATATGGTTTATTTATTTCATTTGCGCTAATGCTTATATCCCCAAAACCAATTTATAACTAACTTAGACGAAGTTTATAGTGTGAATTCAATAAAATATAACTCAGGATTATTAATAAAAAAAAAAGATTAAAAAAATGCGATTCCTCTTTTTAAATATTTTCAAAATAAAGTTGCATTTCATTGATTGATTTTAACACTTCCAATTTTTTATACACATTATTCTACGTTGTTTTTATATACTTTATTACTTCTCTTCAGAGTTCCACCGAAGAAACATAAATCAGGGTTCCACCAAAGAAAAATAAATCAGGGTTCCACCAAAAATAGTTCAATCATTTAATGTTCCCTAGCAGAAAAAAAAAATCGGAATTACTCCCTTAAAGCATGGCATTAAAAGTATTTGTTGTGTCAAATTTACTTTTCAGTAAGAAATTTACTTGTCATAAAATTTACTTTTCATAAAGAAACGGTTCTAAGAAACATTCATAAGGAAACGGAACTCTGAATTCAAGCATCACTGGGTGCGATCAGTAAGTGGGTGACTGACCACTTTGATCAGTCGGCGTAGAAACAGAGAGTGAGCGGTATAGGTCCTCGTTAAACAGCTCGTTAAACAACCGTAAAGTCCTTGATTTCGCTCAGGTCTTAGGGCTACTAAAGTAGGGGAACCATCCCCTCTGCAGTCTTGGATCATCTCGCTGGATCTCATGTCTTCGGATCATTCTCAAGTATGATCCTCAGACCGTCGCCAATAGACCATAGTACAGTTCTAGTGCGACGTGAATAAAATACCTTCCTACTTTTCAGTTTTGTATTTTTTTAATAAAATGTATGAAAGTAAGTGCTATAATTTTGAAAACCGGAATTAACTATAAGATGTTACCCTATGAACGGAAACAGTGGTAGAATGTTATAAACACCGTATATTTTGATTTTATTAACTAGAATTATGTTTTTGTTTACCATAAATATCAATGCCTTACTATATGATTTTACCAATTTTTTACCAATTTCAATATATATATATATATATATATATATATATATATATATATATATATATATTGCGCACATACAAGCTACAAGCATCGACGATATAAAATGACAATTGTTGTTATTTCTATGAAAGTTCAAGTGCACCAAATAGTATTTTAGATTTAATGAGATTTGGATATGAAAAAAAGTTGCTAATATTTTGGTTCTCAAAAATCAGCATTTAGTATCTGAATCATTAAAAAATACAAGATTAAAGTGACTGAAAAATTCCTAAACATTGTACTTTCTTATTTTTGTAATTTGCAATCAAAATCCTCTTAAATTCACATCTACGGAAACTATGCGAATACATTTATTGTTACCCTTCTAAGTTACTAAGATTTTTCTTTTCTTTGTATTTCTTAATTTTCTTTATTGCTGGCAAAACTAGTTGACATTTTATTTCCTTACTTATTGCTTCACATTCGTCTGTCGTGTATTTCTCAAGATTGTTTGAAGTTCGGAGAAGTAGGAATCGTTCAAAGCTTTTAATTAATTTTGTATTGTTTCGTAAGTTCATTTCTTTAAATAAGTATTTTGATTTTATACGTGTTTATGTTTTTTTTGATTTTGTTAATGCATAATAATGAAATTTCATTTTTTTTAAAAAAAAAGAATGTATGTTTTAGAAAATTCATATTTTAAAAAATAAACAAAATTATATTTGGGACATGGATTTTATCTGATGCAGCAGTTTAAAAAAGTAAAAGAAAAAAAAAACATTTATGCTGTCTAAGAAGATTTATTTTTATAAAAATAACGACTGAAAAATATCATCTTCCTGGAAGGACTGAATGCGTGGAACCATAACAAAGTAGTTTTTTTTTCTTTTGCCAGCTTGTCAGTTTTGCTAAAAATTTTGAAGGATTCTTTCTATCTTTTCTGTCAACAACTATTTTTCAGTTTTTATTTTAGTTCCAAGTGACTCACACACCTGTTTTACGCTATTAAAAACAAGTTTCTACTTTTAGAACCAGATGTTGTATTGTAAAACACCAACATCGTTCACGGCAAATTAATTTAAACAAGATTGAGAGTAAATATCTGTTTATTTTCTTTTTCTTTTCGTTTTTTGACTTGGCATAATTTTAAAAAAAAGAAAAAAACTTTCTCATAAGAATACTAAAAACTGGAAACAATGATATTCCCCCAATGATAATTCTTTACAATAACAATGATAATTCTTTTATAACAGAATATAACTGATTATTAATTTTCTTTACCATTAAATTTTATTTGTAAATAAATTAATAATAATGATTGTAATTGAAATAGTCTGAGATTTAGAATTATTGGAATTATCATTTTAATTCTGGTTTTAGATGTTATGCATAAGATGTAACAGCATTGATTATAATAATCACTTCTGTCACATTTATACACTAATGTATAGTTTGTCTTACAACTTTATTCCTTTTTTTAATATAGCAATTATATTTATTTTAACTTTCTGGTTGACCTTCCTCGTGGTCAACGCGGTCATCGCCCTTCCGGTGGGGAGAGTCAACCCCTCTATACCCGACTTTCTTTTTTCCTTCTTTTATTTTTTAGGGGGGCAAACTTAACCAAAACCAATATCTTTCCTTTGATTTTTAAACTCTCCTCCTCTTTAAATTTAATTGGCTAACTTTTCTGGTCTTACACCAGTTAACGAATTTTTAAGACATTTTAAATACATTCTCTTTCTCGAGCGTTCTGGCAAGCTACATTTTTTTCTCTGAGATGCGGACTTCGGTCCATATCGAGGGAATTTATGTTTTGCATCTTTTTCTTAGTCTATAATTTTAATTTGATACATGAAATTAATTTCTTAAACTTAAATATCTTTATTCCTACCTTTAATCTTTTTTAACGTTAAATACCCTCTGAAATTTAAGGTTTCTTTCTCTATTTTTTAACTGTTAAATGACTCGTTCTTTTACATTTTACTTTTATGCATGGCGCCTTGTTTGTTTTAATTCTCTTGTCACCCATTTTAAATAATGGCCTTTCTTGTGTAGTAAATGTAACGAAAGATACGTGTTATTAAATAAAAAATTATTTGTTAATAATTAAATATTGATCTGAAGAATTTAATTTCTTGTCTTCTCTTGATGGTTGTCTTTTTGAATGTCCTCCTGTGTGTACATGGCAAATACTTTTTTATTGTATTGGACATTTACTTATCTCTCTTTGGAAACATTACTAAGATTGCATTGAATGATATATTTATGTTTGGATATAGCATGCCATTATCGTATTTATCTTTAATCTTTAATTTATCTTAGTTTTATCCTTTTCCATATTTTGTGGGGATAGAGCGTTCGCCTTCCAATGAGGCGAACCGGGTTCGAATCCCAGTCGATACGAATTCCGCATCCGGCTTGCACTGACCACAGTGCTGACGTGAAATATCCTCAGTGGTAGACGGATCATGGGTTAGAGTCCCCTTGCCGTCAGGCTAACCGTGGGAGGTTCTCGTGGTCTTCCTCTCCATGTAACGCAAATGCGGGTTAGCTCCATCAAAAAGTCCTCCACGAAGGCAAATTTCTCCCAATACTCGATCCAGGAGTTCCCTTGTCTTCTGGATTGGGTTCAAAATTACAAGGCTACGGAGTTGAACATTAGTAGCCGTAAACCCATTAAGTTGGGTCGGCTGTTCAACGACGGTTATAAAATAAAATAAAAACCTCACACTTTGTGACCCTTTGGACCTATTGGGTTATTATTATCCCACGACAGCATTGTACTTTCACTTACCCTAACGATCGCTTTCTCCTTAATTTGATTACCTTTTATACCATTTGGGTCTTAATTTTTTCATTATAAAATTCATTATTTTACCTATTTTTTTATCATGACTATATCCAGATATAAATCCAAATATAAGTACTTATATAATTATTTCAACCCATCTATCTCTCAATTTTAAACATAAATTAATTTTAAATTCTCAATATAATAGTAATAATTCTTTAATTTTAATTTAAATGTAACAACTTCTATGAAAAAGTGTTTTTTAACAAATTATTTATACGTGTTGATATTGAGTTTTTAAATGTTGAATAAAAAACTGAATGTAATTTTATAAACAGTTTTTTTTTTCTTAAATGTATTTCTAGTTATTTATACCTAAACGCACATATGTATGCAAAAGGTAAGTGAATTCACGAGAATAATTTTCTTTAACAATGGTGAAGTGGAGGCTATTTGAACTACTTCTCAGAAACTACTATCAAGAATGGATGACATAGGGAATGTTATATTTGTGGACTCCATCTCGGCAATCCAAGTAGTAACATCTGTTGATTTTTCAGACTCTCTTGTAATTAAAAGTTGTAAAGAGAATTTTGGGGTACTTTTTTCCTTTAGAAAAGAATATTGTGCTGCAGTGGGTTGTTTCTCATTATAATATTTATAGAAACGAGATGGCAGATCTTCTTGCTAAAAAGGGAACGGGTATTTCGCGGAGTTCCCTGTCAGAAATTCCTTACTCTTCCATTAATAGAATAATTAAAAACACAATAATTAAGAGTTATGAAAATAATTTAAATGAAAAATTGGTGACAAGGTCTGGAGGGAGACTCTGAATAAGATCCCTGATCAGATCATCCGAGACTCAATGCGGTTGCTGCCTTCTGGTTGGAAATCAAACACGACTGCCTTGCTGTTCACCTCCATAGACTTAAGTTCTTTCCCGATCCAAACAGTATCTTGTGCGAGGAGGACTCCCCAATGAATGCTGAGCATCTTGGGGTTTACCCAGCAGTTCCTGGTAACATCTGCGACAGATACTGGAATGTTAAGGAACTGCTGCAGGCTGCTAACTGACTGATTTTCTGTTTATGTTTATACTTCTATTGTTGATATTCGATTTAATAATTATTTGCTCTAAATGTTTTTGTATTTCGAATATCTCAATGTTTCTAATTCTTTTTATTTGTTGTTATTCCTTATGGGTCTGTTCAGATTTTTTTTTTACACTCCAGATAATGATATATATCAAATGCTGCTGCTGGAAATTAAAAAAAATATATTTCTTTAACTAAATTTGTTTCCTAGTTTCCTATATGTACTTAAAACAAATACGTAAAATTGCTCTTCCTCTATAGTTAAATTTTTCTCATTAAGGATGTTTTAGTGAAATATGTAAGTATCAGAATATTTGATATTAATTTGCTTCTTTCCTTAAATTTTCTCTCCATTTATAAGAAGGCTTGGAAATAATAAAAGCGAAAATAACCGATTTTACAAGACTTTTTTTTATATAATGCCATTTTTCATGAAATATATTCTTTTCATTTTTGCATTTAAATTTCAATAAATTTTTAGCACTTTGTAGTTTAGCAATTTGTAGTTAGCACTTTGTAATTTAGTAGTTTGTAGGTATAACACGCATTTTTTATCAAATAAAAATTGTGGAAATATAGTAAAATAATTGTTTAATATTTGATATTGAACGAGAAAATATTTATTTAATAATGGATTATATTCATTAAATTTGAAGAAAGTGTATATAACTTCATCATTTCGAAGCTTACTTGATAATTTTTTTATCACAAAAAATATGCACAATTGTATAGAAAATTAAAATCAGGAGAAGAAGAAAACAAAAAATATATCAAAATCTTTCAAATCACAGTGCAGTAAGGTATATGTAATAAGCAAGAAGGCTGATTTGATTGTTGAAGAAAACAGAGAGGAATTAAAAGAAGATTATTAGAAACACCTTCAAGTTCCAACCTTCAATAAAATCTCGTTTAAAATATATTATATTCCTTTTCCTGTTCTGTGTTTTACCAGAATTAATTAAAATTTTCTCCCGTTTCAAAATTAATTTTCGCCCCTCATTGTGTATGCATTTTTGTTCTTGTTTTTCATATAACTTCTGAATGGTTATTAAAAACGATCTATTATCAAAGAGTGATGTAATATGTACGCAATACGTAATATATGTAAAGTTTTTTTATATTTTACGCGTAAGATGCTCTATACAGAAAAACAATGCTTATTACATATACAATACACAACTTAAAAAAATACTACTGCTCATATTTAGGATTATTAATAAAAATGCAAAAGCTCATACAAGGTTTATTCTTCTAGTTGTCTTGTGAGTTTCTAATTTTTTTTCATTATAATTGGAATTAATTAAAAATATTTAAAACGTTTTGATTTTCACAAAAGTATACCCCTATGCATTATCTTGTAAAGACTTTTTGAATATCTCAGCATCAATTCTTTCTAATATATTCAGTGTCGGCAAATCTAATTAACTTAATCTAAAGCTGTCAAGCTCAGAAAAGAATTCATTTTAGAAAGATTATATGAGTAAAGAGAACTTGTTAAGTTTCGCTTCTTAATTACTTTGTGCAAGTGATAGGGATCTATTCTTCGATCTTCAAAGCCTGGAGCTTGTAGCGGATTAAAAATAACAATTTAAAATCGAATACTATACCAGTATTATCAAACATTGTTTAAATATGATAATGCATTGGGTAAAAGATTTGAATTATTTTAAAAAAAAGCAGCTACTTTATGTGATATGTCAGATTAAGCACTATTTAGTGTATTTTAATTATATAAAACATAAAATTTTCATTGAAACAAGAAGAAAAATAATAATTTTACTTCATAAATTATAGCAAAAATTTTGTTAATTTTTATTCATGTGTTTAAATAAGTTAAATCTATATTTTATGCTTAGACAAGGCATTAAAATTGCTAATTCCTATTTTATTGACGAAATACTAACAATTTCATGAAAAGCATACAGAAATTAAAGAAAACAAAATGCCTATTTCGTATAATATTGTGGACTTAGAGCTAGAGCAGGAGCACTATTTTCAAAGTCTAATTAGTTTAAAAATATTGAAACTCGATTGTTAAATGTTAGACTACCCGAAACTAGAATAATGTAAAAATCAACTCCAAAATATATCTAGTTGTAACATTCTAATTTCTAATTGATTGTAGTTGATTCTGACTTTGCTTTATAATTCCTTTGTATATATGATATTGTTAGTTATGAAATGTTGTTAGATAAATTTAAAATTTTCAAATTGTTCTCTTTTTAAGAATAAATGCCTGCATAAAACGTGATGTAAAATACTTAATCATAATATAGCAATAAACAAACAAGTAGTATTATTCTTTGATTTTAATTCTTAATCTTCTATTTTAATTTCAAGATGTTTTGTTTAAAATTCACTTCACGCTTAAAATTACATGAAAGAAACTATATAGTAAATGCATTTTTTGATAATTTGCTCTAACCACATTCTTAAAAACTACAATATGTACAATAAAACACAATCAAACAATAAAATACCGATTACTTGTATTAGATTAAAAAAAGACTTTCTTTTTTTTCTTCTTGTGTTATACTCTTGAAGATATGTCAATAACAAAAAAATACATCTAATCAGGTCAGTTTTAGTTATTAGTTTCAGTACAGTCTCAGTCTAAATTAAAATGCATAAGAGATATGAAAATTACATTAACTCGCTTTTGTTGTGAATATCAACAGCAAGCTTTACACATCTTTTTATGATAAGAAATGTATTCAAGAAAATCCTTTCTGAAACTAAGCAATTAACATTATTAAAACCATTAACATTTTATTTTAATTTGAATTTATGGAAGAACAATTTTATTTTTAAAATTCTACCTTTCATATAGCCATTTCTTCTTATAACGCAATATTAAAATATTTTTCAGATTCAGATTGATTTATAAAACGAAATTGACTTAGATAATTATCCCAAAAAATATTTTTAATGCTTGGTTTGAAGGTTGGTGATATTTTCAAAATTTTTCTGTAAAGAATTAGCCATTGGTATGGGCTTCTGCTTTTATAAATGACTCAATTTATATATCCTGTGTTTATAAATAAAAATAAACTCAATGAAAAATGATCAAATGATTGAACGCACTACGCACAAGAGAAAATTGGTCTTGGCCACCATTCTTGATGCCACATAGCATTTACTGTTACTCACAATGCAAACAAACTCTTGTATTGGTAACTTTTTTTGTACTTTTGGATGTTATCAGACAATGGTCTCAAAAATTATAGGTGGAAAAATAGACAAATATTTAAAAATTTTACAAAAAATTAAAATATTTAAAACTATACTAAAAAGTATACTTTTAAGTAATTTTTAGTAGTAGTATATAATATATATATATATATATATATATATATATATAATGGGTTATTAAATTTTTTGAAATTTCCAATATTTTCAATTTAGTTTTGAAAATTAATGAAATAATAGAGCTTTTATATGTAAGATAAAGGAAAGTGTGTTTGTTGTCACCTCAAACGAATTATGCTACGGGTAATCATGCTTTTGACCGTTCTCCAGACAAAATGGTTTCAACCGTATTTTCCAGATCTCTATCATTTATATTTCGATAGTCAAAAATTCAAATATGTCGAAAAATATTAAGTTTCTGAAATATTAAATATATAAGCTTCTTCCTAAAAATTGCGTTTTTTGTCTGATATCGAGGTTATCGAGGTTTTATATTTGAGATTAGATCTTAGGAATAAGGAATGGATTACAGATTGAGCAAATTTGATCATTATATCAAATGCAAATTAAGCGTTTTTGTTGTTGTTTCGAAACATTTAATCATAAACTAATTTTTAAGCATGTGATATTTTGGAATGGTCCACCAAGCCTCTCAAATAGAGTATGTTCCAAGATGTTCCCGCAACGCATTATAAAACAGTGCAATGTCATTTGTTCTGAATCAGAAAGCAAAGGAAAAAAAGATTAAGATTAAATTATAACGTTTAAATTAATAAATGTATTTCAAAAGAAGAATTTGAGAAAAAATACATAATGTAACCATGTGTTTTTAATTTCATATAAGAATAATAGAGGAATTTTTAAAGTGTTTGAATCTTTGTTACATGTACAGATAATTTTCTTTTAAAATAAACTACCTTTTTTCCCTAGGATGGATCTGTTGGCAATATCAATATGCGTTCAATCGGCTAGTTATAATCACTTAATATAAAAACTATTTAAAAATATTTTACTATAAATTACTTGCTTAAGAACTTGATTTATTATTTACTATTACATACAATAACATATGTATGTAAAGAACTAAAGATTAATTTCTTTTCAGAAAAAAAATATTCTAAATAATTGTAAACTTTCATTGTGTGAACTTTTTGCATGATTGGAACTGTATGTTTAATATACTCTATAAAAACTAATATTTTAAAGAAATAAAAATTTAATTTATTGCTTACATTTCAGTAGGTAATAATAATTTTTTAAAGTAAAAAAAGAAAAATTAAAATTTCTTTTTTACTATTGACATATCCTAAATCAAAGCAATAACAGATTAAAGAAAATACAATACATGGGAAAGAAAAGAAGATTTCCGCAAACCAATTTACGAATTGCATTTCCTTGTTATTTATTTTACTTTGACATTGAAGGAGGCTTAAATGTACTGACTCTCTTAAGAAGCTGAAGTATTTTTCTCTCTAAGGTATAGGACGGAGAAATTTATAAGAGCATTACAAAGTTAGGCTACACAAAAATTTTAGACAAAAAGAGAAAACAGTTTCAACCTCTGTCGGTAGAAAAGATTCCTTTTATTTTGTAATATTTTTTATATTTATGATTATAGAAGATATCAAAAGAATCAATATGTATATATATATATATATATATATATATATATATATATATATATATATATATATATATATATATATATATATATATATATATATATATATATATATAGATATAGATATATATAGATATATAAATTTTGGAAGTGTTCAGGTTATGCGATTTCTCTTTCATATCAATAAAGTATTTATGGTTTAAGGGATCGACAGTGGATTATAAAATGAAAAATTAGTTTTGAGCAACCTATGCAAAATGTAACAATAAGTTTATACCTACGGACAGTTATTTTGGTTATTATATGTAATAAGAGAACAAAATTGTGTAAACCTTGCTTAAATGTTATGAAGATATGGATATTTTTTAGGATCTTTTATATATATATATTTTTATATATTTTTTTTTTCAAAAATAATTTTTTTTTGCCTTACAATCCTTTTGCAATAACTTACAATTAAATTAAACAATAAATTAAACAATAAAAATTTCGGAGCAATTTATAATTTATTACCAAATTATTGTTTTTAAATTTTTTAGTGAATATTTGGCTATTAATAAAAAAAATCAGATTTGAATATCTCGAAAATTTAAAAAAAATTCATTCAATTTTAAAAAATAGTTTTCATACTTATAAAAAGAAAGCTCAAAATAATAAAGGGTTTTCCAAATATTTCTTTTTGTACTATTAAGCAAAATTTATTAAAAGTGACACAGGCATTGTCGGGGATCATCCCCCATAAATACATATTTTCTTTCACCAGTTTTGTTTCCTTTTGAATCACATTTTGATGTACTAACGTTTATTCTGAGACATTATAATTTGTTGTTAAATTCTCTCTTATGATGCGAAACAATATTTGTTGAAAGCCCCCTATCATTTTGAGCATTTTGTTTAAAAGTACAAAAACTACTTATATTTGACTAATTTCATTAGTTGCCAAATACGATTCACTGCAAACTTAAGTAAAGAAAATATAAAATTTTTATAAAAGAACTACTTTAAATACTTTTATATTGCATAAATTTAAAGGATTTTTAAAATTTTTATCTCAAAAAGTTTGCAATTTATTTTAAATTGTTGCAAAGATTTTTTTTTAAAAATTTTATTGAATATTTTATTGAATACATAAAAAAGTGACACCAAAAATTAGTTTTTTTACACAAATGTCTCATTTCCATCAATGTCTAGCTTTACGAAATTTTGTGTAATTATTGAATATAATAACCAAAAGAATTGTCTCAAGTTACAAATCTCTTGTTACATTTTTGTATAGGGTCTTCAAAAAACATTATTTTCCGTTTGTAATTTATTGTCGGCTGCTCAAGTCTCGAATAGCTTTAAATTTTATCGATATGTATGAGAAATCACATGATATAAACACTTCTAAAGTTATAAAGTAGCTTTCTTAGTATTTCTTGAGAAATATGAAGAAAAAAATGTATTAGTAAAAAATGCTTCTATTAATTTATTCACCCCTGTATATATTCTCAGGCTGAATGTTATCTTCGTTTAAAAAGAATAAAGATTAAAAACACTTTTTCTTCGTCCTCAAGTACGAAAATCTATCTCAATCTCATTTTTCAGTTGGTAAATATAAAACTGAATTACTCAGGTAAACAATTAGGCGCAGCCATTATTTTATATTTAAGATGTATTTTTATAGTTTATAATCTATAAATCTCTACCAAATTCTAGCGTGAATATGATTAATTAAAACTAATTATTTTATAATTCTTATCTCTTATATACTTTGACGTATTGACTATAAGTCATGAAAAAATTATTAAATCTGAACTAATGAATAAATAATGAAAATACGTATAGATATTTAGACATAGTAAACGTAAACATAACCGCTTCAAAAATATTTTAAAAGGCGAAAGCAAACTTTAAAGAATGTTTATTTATATAAAATGTTTTTAATTTTGTAAATTTATTCGCAAATAAATTTGAAATTTATTAAATTAATTTCTTAGATACATTTCAAACTTCTTGAACTTTAAATAAATATAAATTATTTGTTTAAAAAATTTAGAATTCTTTCAGTAGATTTCAATTTTAAATTTCATTCAATGATACACAATTGAAATTTATAAATTATTATGTAAAACATAAAATAATATTGTGGCTACATTAAAATAAACTATGATGTTTTAATTATGTTTTATCCGTTTTTAAATATCAACATTGAACAAATGAAAAAACAAAGTTTTGGAATTTCCAAAAGTCTTTTGTGTTTTCAAATAAAAACACTCAAATAAATCTTAATTCTGAAGATTTTTTTCAAGACTCAGTTGGGAAAAGTTGGGAAGACAAATAACACCATATTTTAAGATTTTAAAAGTCTGCAGCAGCAAAAAACATCAGATTACGCAACAACCACTGAATAATATTCCTTGAGGAGACGTTTTATTGGTAATAAAACTTACTGAAGGGATGGTAAAAAATATCTTTCCAAGATTTAAGAAGCATTCCTATAGTAAATTAAGTAGGTGAGAAAAACGCGAAACAAAAAACTACTTTATGTTATACATATTTAAGGATTTCGTCCCTTTTTCATAAATAAATTGTGCAAAAATGTATCATTTCGTGAACAATGTTATTTCCTAGATTAAGATTTAAAAGTATTAGAAATAAATTTTGAAACAAAATTTAGTTCTTTATCTTTATTTATATTCACATAAGTATTTGATATTTTACTACGACAAACATTATTTATTTTCATATTCTCAACAGTTTTATATGCTCTTTTACCCTTTGTTTTTGCAATTCGTTACAAAGATTAAATTATACTATGTATTTATATATATATATATATATATATATATATATATATATATATATATATATATATATATATATATATATATATATATATATATATATATATATATATATGTTACGGCCAAAGCCTGAATTCCGGGAAATTCCGAAATTTTTTTGATTTCGGGAATTGGCCGGCGAGATCGCGAAGTGGCCGAGGATGGCTGGCCAAAGTCCGAAATAATTGAAACGATCAGTGAATATTTCACTTTGGCGGCCTTCTATAATTATATAAATAATTCTTATAAATCTTCTAATTTAAAAATATAAAAAATAGAAGCTTTTAAATTGCCTATTAAATAATCATTAATTTAATAACCACTGCCCGCTATACCCTACACTGATGTTTTTTTAAGGTTCAGTGCCACTGCCCGGTATACATTTGCCCGGTATATCCTACACTAAAGTTTTTTTAAGGTTCAGTGCCACTGCCCGGTATACATTTGCCCGGTATATCCTACACTGATGTTTTTTTATGGTCAAGTACAAGTGTCACTGCCCGGTATACATTTGCCCGGTTTGGCAAGTCTAATGATTTTTTCTTCCAACTTTGGCTGATCTTCCGATGCCATTTCTCGATTTGGGCTGCCAACGATTCCTGAAACTATTTTTGCAGTTGGTTTTTAATTGCCTTGAATTGCTCATTGAGTAGTCTTTTATTTTCATCTAACATAGTACTCATTTAAAAATGAAGTTCTAAAAATATACAACTTATTCATTCTGTGATATCGTTAATTTTTATTTCGTTGATTTATATATTTTGTTATTTCATTTTTTTTTTCTTCATTTCAATGATATCTGTAACTTAAATCTGTAACATATAATTCATTGAATTTCAATGTATAGATACATATAAATTTCTGTATTTGGTGACATAACAGTTATATGCTCTATTTTCTAAAATAAACTCCTAAAATGTATAAAAAATATTAAGAAAAGGAAAATAAATCATATCTGGAAGGACATAATTGATGAAACGTATCATTTTATCAATTAATTAGGTTACATTATTAAAACTAAAAAAAGCTCTTAATCATCGCGACTATTTCTGAACTATTAGAAAATGATAAAAAAAAAAAAATTATTATGAAATCATGATATGATGCAATGAAATGATATGATAAAATTCCTGTCTTTCTTTTTATTGATAAGAAATTAAAATATCCATTTACAAGGTATCATTTATTAGATTAATCACTTTAAAATCAATTCTATATATTTATCCATTTCTTTGTTATTTGTCTATGAAATATATAACTTCATTTAAATAGCATCAATAAATTATTTACATGATATTCTTATTTTAATACGCTTATTAACTCAATAAAATTTATGGTTGTTTTTTGTAAAATTATCAACAAATCAATATACTTTTTTTAATTATATTATCAGATTTATGATTTCCTAATATTGAGAAAAATGGTGCTTACAAATTAATTATTATTATTTTTTTTTTTCAAATTTAAAAAAAAATTACTCTAGGAAGAGTATTATATACTAGTATTAATATTTAAAACAAATATAATAAATGTATTTTCAGGAAAACTTATTTCTACAATGTGTGACTAACATAAAAAAAGGGAAAGAATATTTTCAACATAATTCCCCTGCGTATACCTAAAAAACAATTTAAGAATTGGCCTTTTGAAAAAAGTAGCCATTATGTAAATAAGCAGGATATAATAATGATTTGCTTCCTGCACTATTGTCTGAATTTCTAACATTGTGGGCTTCATTTGAAGCGGGTGAAACATTTACTGAAGTGAAATGTTTTTTGTGTTAGTTGCTAAATTACACAAAACCTAAAATGTTTTGATACGATTACTTTTTCTAGAAAAATATTTTGACATTATTACCAACGTTTAGAAAAACAAAACAACCATTACCTTTATTTTTATTTAAATATGACTTTAGGGAATCGTTTAGATAAAACTCTTGATGCACTTTCTGTTATTATATATATATTTTTTTTTTGCAGTTCGGGCTATAGGGTGTTTTTTGAAGTGCATACGCTATTAAAAAAATGATCAAATAACTTTTCTAATTTAGAAAAATGTAGCTAAAATCAATATAATAAGAAAATAATTACATATCATCAAATTATATGAAACCAAATTATTAATATGATAAAAACTACATATAAATTTATTTATGGAGAAAATAAAATAAATATTAAATAAGGAAAAATAATTTAAAACTTATGATAGAAACTTACATTTTCAAATAAAATAACTACTTACTTGTTCTACCAGTAAAGGTAATTTAGTTTCATTTTATACAAAGAAGATTTTAATTTACATACAAAAGCACCTACGTTAGCTGTACTACCGTATGGTAAATGAAAAGCGAATTATGTGTTGAAATAAAACAATTAAACCATTTTGTTACAGAGTCAATTGATTAAATTGATAGTAAAAAAACACACACTCATTAAAATACAAATTTAGCAGACACAACTAAAGTTTAAAAAAAATATGCTTTAAAATTTAGAATAACGGAAGAACAAAACTAATATTATCATTGGATCTAGACATTTGGATCTAGACAAATTAAATACTAAACAATTAAAAGTTTTGGATTTAACTTTTTAATCAGAAAGAGCTAGAGCAGTTTAATGCAAGTTTTAAATAAAATTTGAACAAATGATAACGAACTGAAAAAGAAAGTTTATCACTTTATCTCTATAGTTTTGAATGAAGTTAAAGAACATATTTTATAAATAATATTAGTTTTATTCGTATAATTTATCCTCTTAAATTCCAACTTATTTTTTTCACCAAATGATTTAAACTACCTACGCAATCTGACTGTAATAATGTAATATTAGTATTTATCAAATAACTTTTCTAAAATTCATCCAATTTAGACTGAATCACTTTTTTTTCATTGTTTAAATATTGTTGCTACAAGTTTTTGCAATCTCTCTCTCTCTTATATATATATATATATATATATATACACACAAAGCATTTCTCTCATATGTCACTTACAATTATTTTTACGTCCAATGAAACATTACGCGGTACATGGAATAATTTGAAATATTTAATTTAGAGATGGTTTGAAATAAATCCAATTTTAAATGCGTAGTTCACATGATTTATTGTATATCTGAAAAGAAGCATTCAGTACATAAAACTTACTCTAAGAAGTTTAGGCATCTTATGAAGTGAATTGAGAATATTTTTTACAAATAATTCTGCATGGTTTCGCAGCTTTAAGCTAAAGTTAGCTGTCAGAAGTAATCGTTTGAAAGATTACACTCATCTATCAGCAAAAACTTTCAAAGAACTGCTGTCACGGTAGATTTCAAAAAATAAAGTAAAGATGCAAACGAATGCTGCATTAGGTAAAATTGCCAGCAAGGTATTTATCACAAGCAATCTTTCTTATCGGTTTTAGTATCGTGGCTTAAATAAGAATTTAAGTGAGTAGATTTTTATTTATATTTTGAAAAGTAACTATAAATTTGGTTTGGCTTAGCTGTTTATACACTAGAGAAAATTTATTTTTCACTATACACATCATACATTATAAAAAATTTTCTTCCAATAAATGATTATTTCTATTACAAGCTTTTATTTTATTTGGGGGTACACTGTAGAAAAATCTGAAAAATATTGAAAAGCTATAAAGTATCGGCACTTTAGGTGAATTATCCATAATTATCCATTGGTATTTTCTGCAATAATATTTATTTAATGTTTTATAGAAATTTGTATAGTAATATTTATTCTGGTAAATTGGGATTTACTGTAGCTGAGTGTTGGTGTTTTTAACCTTAATTTGATCTGGACTTTTTGACTGTGTATTCTAAATATTTTTTTTTCCAATAATTATTTTTTTCAATATCAAACTGTCATTTGTTTCAATATTAAAATGCATGCTGTTGCAAATTATTTTCTTATTAGAAAAATACTATGCACACAAAAAATTAAATCATAAAATGCCATTTGTATTTTTTATACATGATGTAAAGTGATGATGTGAGATTTAATTTTCATAAGTAAAGAATTTTAAATTAAAAAAATAAGATATTCATTATTTTTAAACAAAAGAATTGTCTTTATGATGACATTTCACTTTTTCATTGACTGGTGATTTCATTTGATATTTTCGAGTTGTATACAGAAACGAAAGAAGAAAATAAAATGAGGAGAAAACAAATTAAACACATATTTTTAGATAAGGGTTTTGTTTGAAAATCTGCACAAAATTAAAATCGAATGTAGGTAGTTAAGTTAAAAAAGTGCATGAACAGGCAAAACAAGAAACCTTAAAGGGTGAACAGATGGAAAGAATCTTATTCATTTTTGCTTCATTTCGCTTTACGGCATATTAAAATTTAAACTGAGAACAAAAAAAAACTAAATAAAAACAAAAAATCTATAATAATCATTTGTGAAAAACAAAAAAGTCATTGTTTAAATATAACATAATTAGTCTTTCTAAACCAAACATAATATTTTACAGTTATATATTTACACCAACTTGAGTTAATCTTACACGTCAATATAATTTAACAATAAGGTATATGAAAATATAATTTCATTAAGCCATTTTTTTTATTATAGTCTCCTGTAGACATTAAAATTTATTTAGCTTTCATATAAGTTAAAGAAATAAGAAAGTAGTTGTGGAAGAATAAAATCAGTGAGACATTTTTATAAATAAAACAAAACTTAAATATTGACTCACATTATTTTGTCAAAAGAAAATTTTATATTTCTTTCTTGAGTTAATTTAGCAGCGAAATGTCATTTATTAATTTTGACTTAATTTGGAGTTTGCAAATTTGCAGGTACATATTACTCAATCAATTAACTAATTAAATGTCAAGAATTTATCACGATGCCTCTTAATTTTATGCCTCTTAATTTTTAGGGCTTCAGGAATATCTCATTTCAGACAAAATAGAATTTAATAGAAGTATTTTTCTTGTTACATATGCGGGGGAAAAACGATTGAAATAATTTATGGCATCAGCAAAATTTTCTGATACTTAAGCATGGAACATTAATTTTTCGAATAGAATACAGATGAAACGAAATGCACCTAACAAAATGTAAGGTTATATATTTATTTGAGTAAGTTTACTGCCAACAAATCAACACTTTCAGAATTGATGATTTTTATAAGAATATAAATGTCTGATAAATTTTCACACATTATTTTACTTGCTTTTATTTCAAGCTAATGGAATTAAGCTAATTTTATGGAATCAAACTGCACTTGATTCTACTTTTTTCCTTTGTAAATTAAATGTAAATTATTGAAAAGTTTATGTATTCGGGTTTCTTTATATTTAAAAAGTAATTTTTAATTCTATCATGTAGAAGTTTTTTTTTTCTAAAATTACTAAAAGTTTTTGGAATAAACAAGAAATTGTGTTTTTCATTAATTTAACTGTGCTTTTTATTACTTAAATCTATTTTGTTTCCAAAGTTTTTAATTACTTAATATATGAATAATAGGCAAATTACATTAAATCTGATCACTCTATATAAAATAAATGTTTTAATTAGTTCATGTCAAAATTATGGCAAAAATATTGTTGTAAAATTGTATTTAAAATTTTGTTGATTGTATCAAAAAAGATAATGTTTTTGGAACTATATAAAAAATTACCCAGCTGTATAATGTAATATGAATTTATTCATCTGAAATAGAAATCATCAGATCCAGACTTCTTTAATTAAAAATTTTATTTTCAGATTCTACTTTATCATTATATTCTCCAGATAACCATCTCATTTGCTGTTTGATAATAGATTAAAAATAATTTTTTTGCCAAATAAAAGTTTTAAAAACAGCATGCCCTTAATTTTAGTTTATAATTTGATGTATGTCATTATATTCAAATGATAAAATAAATTCTATTAATCGCAAGTATTAATTAATACACTTTTACTGAATAAATATATGTTTAAACTCTGTCCAACAATTGTTTGTACCTGTACTCTGATAAAACTGCTTATTAAAAGCGTTTAACATGTTTGGAAATGCTAAACTGTTATAACTTTACCTATTATAAAATAAATTTAATTAGGAATCAATTTTACGGTAAGTTAATTGTATATTAATGAAAGAATATACGAACAAAACAATAAACCATATTAAAAGTTACATCTTAAAACTTAACACTGCAAACAAATGCCATTTTTGATAACCATTTTTTTAAAAAGTTATCTCACATATTGTTTTGTTAAAAGACTTAATGGCATAACTTAACTTAAAGACTTGTTAAAAGGCTTAAGACTTAAATACATTTCTTTAAGTTTCAAGACTTTGCTAACAACTAAACTTAACTAAAAAAAATTTCAACAAATTAAATATCATTCATATTACAAAATGTTTCCTTTATGACAGTTTTAAATATAAATAAGCACAATTCTATGCATTGAATTTTCAAAAGTTTAATAATTGTATTTCTCAATTTTCACAAATTCCTGCCATTACTTAGTACAGAATCTTTTAAGTTCAAACTTATCATTCTATACTGTGACATGTAATTATTAAGGCGAAACTGGGATAGCAATCTTATTCTATTGACGCTGGTTGGTCGTTGAAGCTGCAAATACTGACAATATGACATTTATCAAAGATCTGATTAGATTTCAGTGCTGCTTAACGGAGGATAATATTGGATCAAAATTTACACCATCTACCTTTCTCAGCAGAATTTCATGTAAATCGAATGATTAAATCATGGCAGTGGTCTAGAGGTTTGTTTGCTGGTTTGGAATTGAAATTTTACCCTGTTTTGATTCGACTCTGCTTTGACTTGCATCACAAATTACACAACAAATTATTCTCCAAAAAATAATCTTACATGGGTTTTTCATTTTCGTTTTCAAAAACATATAAACATATTTACTTAATTTGAATTATTAGATGTGCATATTTTTTTTACTCTATAATTAATTTTGATTGTTAAAACAATTGTATTAAGTAGGTGCAATGTAATCTTAATTTTTCAACACAAAAACTTTGATAAATTCATTTAGAATTTTTTAGTGTTTTTTTAGAAGAGCTCTCGGTTGAACTGCATACACTGATATGCCTTTATTCTGAACGTAAATAACTATTTTTATCTATATTTAATCGTATTTATAAAATTTTTGATCATTTTGAAAATTTGTATCACGGAGAAAAAAATTCTGACAAAATTACCGTACTGTAGTGTAATGATATTTCTGGTAAAAAAAATCTAATAATAAAAATTGCAGTCAGAAAAATACAAAAATTGAAAACTAAATTTATCCGATTAAATGTTTTTTTTTATTCTATGCATTAAGGTATCATGATTAAATTACCAAATTTTCGCCACAGTTTTCAAATTTTATAACATATAATAAAACAATTATGTATTGTTAATTTTAAACTTTGGTGAAAATTACTGAACTTTCTGGTGTTCCCATAAAGCCAGAAATATATAAAGTTTTACCATACTGGTCGGTTTAACATATATTTTTACCCTACCCTTTTTCCAGTGATTGATGAAGATAAATATCACTTTATTAACTGTTAATAAATATTATTTCTTTGTATCTTAAAAAATTATCTATTTTCAAACAAATTTAGTGAAAAACTATCCAATTAATGAAAGAAAAGAAAACTTTCAAATATTGAGAAAAATAGGAAAATAGGACAAAAAAGATAAGTAATAGGACAAAGTATTTGAATTAGATAAAAGTGCTATATTTAATTTTAAAATTCTTAGTTTATTTAAATTTATGGTTCAAATGATTGTAAACAAAAATTATGCTTTCTAAAATATATTAAAAATAATTTTAAAAAAATTTTTAGAGTGTATTCTACAGTTTAAGAACGTGCTACACTTTTATCTATTACAATCAATTTATCTAACAGCACATTTGAATACTTGCAACAATAAAAAACTTTTTATCAAAATCTTTTCAATAATTCAATACATGCACAAAATTCCATTTTATGTTAATGAATTATTATATATTTACGTGCTATAAATAATATGCGTCTATTATATTATTGCAGCTATTATAATATATGGAATTAAAGATTAAATTATAATCCATAAGTACCTTTACAGGCAAACCACGAAATTAAAGTTATAACAAAAATTCACAACAAGATGACAACTAACCGAAATTTATTGAAAAACTTTTCTTCAATAAAGTATAAATAAACAATTTAATAATTGTATTTTAAGGATATAGGACATTTTAAAGGTTATTAAGCCTGATGATACATCTTATTTTTTATTGGTTAATAAAATAATTTATGAAAGAAATGTAAACATATATGTTAGAGATACTTATTTAATCAAGTTACGTCAAAT
The DNA here is from genome assembly GCA_949128135.1 of Parasteatoda lunata. Lineage (NCBI taxonomy): Eukaryota > Metazoa > Arthropoda > Arachnida > Araneae > Theridiidae > Parasteatoda > Parasteatoda lunata. The sequence continues at coordinate 71,235,025 of OX421971.1, forward strand.
ATTGAGAAAGAGAGGACTGATAAATGTGTATCATTTGAAGAATAATATTGTTAATACACACCTTCAGTTATTGATTTATCGTAGAACTCTAATGACCGATACAAGCTAATTCATTTACTTAGAAAAAACGTATAGTATAATGATATGTTTATTTGTTTCTTTAACAAAATAGATGCAGACATTGAATCTTAGGGAAAAGATGAAAAATCGGCATCACTATTATCACTAATTGTATAATTGAATTATTTAGTTTCAAAAAGTAAATATTACGTTAATTTCCGTAATTTTTATAGTTGCATTATTATTATTATTATTTATTTACCTTTCATTAAAATATGATTTTGTATAAACGTACCAATAGGATGCATTAAAAAAAAGAAATAAAATGGCAAATAATATTAAATTGATCTCAGATTATAGAGTTTATTGTAATATTTAAAAAAAATGTTTAATACAGTACCACAGTGTGTATATTTGAACTGAAATAGAATCGAAATTCTCAAAGAGCTGTCTTTTCAAAGTACAGACACATAAAGTAGATTAAATACATAATACAACCAAAAGAATGATTTCAGCTGAATTAGCCAGAAATAAGTTTGCTGACGATGTTCCAGTATTCTACTTTTGATGTCACTTTATCGTTATGATCATCGTTTCAAGAACATTGGTTGACTTACATTGAGATTGGCTTTTAGACAGCATTACATAAGAACATAAATAAGGTTTTCAATATTGACTGGCTTCTATCAAATAGTCATTGTGCACCGAGTTGTTTCGTCAATGTTTACTTAAAATTTATCTTTTTTTGCTAATAATAAAAAATAATGATGAAAAGAGAATAATAAATAATTGGGATAATAAAATGAGAGTTATGCAATATATTATAATTTATTAGAAATAAAAAAATCTTATTTGCCAGTGCATCCAGAGTGATGACGTTCAATCTAATGCTTTTTTTTAACCATCTTTTTCAAAACATATATTAAATTAAACTCAGTGGCATGACAGCTCCTAAGTGCATCAAGGCCTACTGTGCCTATCTCAGTGTTCTTCACCTTCAACTCTAGAGTGAAAAGCAGATATTCCGGTTGGATGGTCAGCCGAACGTGGAGGCCCTAGTTTTTAGTCCCCAAGCATGCTTGGTACTCCTTTTATCTACCTACAAAACGAATAAAAGGCAGTTATGGTGATGATATTAAGAATCATTGAAAGAACGTTAGAAATTAAAAGACAGAAAAGATAAAAAAGAAAAACATTGGCAAAAAGCCTGAAACTTTAGAACAATTAAACTTCAAGTATAGAGTAGAAACAAAGCGAGTGCCGCCAGATGCGTCAGAACAAATCAGCTTGAAAAACAATAAATACCCAAATTAGAAAAAAAAAAATTATTACTCCCTCATGTTACAGAAAAATGCGTAACATTAATAATAAAAATGACTGGAAAACATTTAACAATAAAGAAAACATTTATTTGTTAAGCTTCATCATTCATAAAAACACACACCAGCATATACACAGCAAGAAAGTTAAAGCAACTTAAGTTGCCTTCAACAATGTTGGAATAAATCCCAGAGAGCAAAATGAAAAACGGGAAGACAAAAATTCACTGAATGTTAACTAACTCTAAGACATCATGCCTTTCATTTTATGTTAGCTTAATGGGGTAGAAACCAAAAATTGGTTGGCTCGGGAAAACAAATTGTATTCAATGAGTGCTTAAAGTTACCTAAAGGTAAGAGATGGGCAGCAATTGTTAACATTCTTGGGGAAGTTGTCTACGGCTAAATTATAGTTAGTCTTAAACAGGTGATGAGAAAAATCTCGTACACGAAAGAGAACACAGTTATTCCCACAAGAAAAAGATACTTGGTTTAAGATGGTAACAATACAAAAGCAACATCAAAAGAAATCATTAACAAACAAGGAAATGCTTGGGAAAAAATTGCGAAATAAAAAAATAATAATGTTAAATTCCTTAATAAGAATTATGAATTACTTTACATATGTATTAACCATTCAAAATAAAATTAATATTCTAAAATACAATTTTTTAAATAATAAAAAATGCTTTAAAATATTTTAACCCAAAATCTTAGAAGTAATATTTAAGGCAAATAGTTTAGTCTTCACGCAAACTAAATTACTTTAAATGGGTAATAATTAAATCAGAACAATTATTCTTAACTAGAAATTATTAACTTAACAAAAATACGCCATATTAAAGTAACGTAATAATATTGATTGCCAAATATTTAACATATGTATATTAATTTGCAAAGGTCATATGTAATAAAATGTTTTTATGTTTCATAAAATGAATATAAATAAATAAATAGTTTATTGAAATATTCTTATGTGGTATACAATACCATAGGAGTCAGCTTTGCCTGGCCCTTTGATAGAACCTAGGACTTGTGGCATGACATCGCGAAGTGCTACCTCTCTGCCACCGGATGACAAAACATATATTTTGAAGAAATTTTTTTTAAACTGAATTTGTCTGATTATTATTCAAAGAAACATTTAATTGTTTATATATAAAAGTAATATTTTACTTTCATACTAGTAAATATGATTCCATTGACCTTGATGTTGTTATGATCATAAGTAAATATTGAAAACAATAAATATTCTTGTTAAACCAGGAAGTCTATCATCATTTAACACTATAACAGTGGAGAGTAATGAAAATGCTACAAAGCTCTTTGTTTCTTTAATATTCAAATAATTGATTGAAATACCAGTTAACTCCAAGTTTGTAAATTGGCTATGAAAGATACCTTGTCTATTATCAGTTAGCCGCTAGATAGATTAAACATTCATAATTATAAAGAGAAGAAACCACTTCTCCATTAAGTTTCAAAATTGATATCCTAAAACACAACACGCCTTTTTCAGGTTTCATTGATAACATATTCTGGTTTAAATACACAAAAAGAGATTTATTTCGAGACCAAAATAAAAAAATAAAATATAACAAAAACAGAAACTTTAAGTTACAATAAAAACTCAGTTTGCAAACTACCTAAGTAAAGATTTAATACAGAAGTTAAAATCCTTCATGCTGTAATTTATATTTTTATTTTGAAATTAATATCCATTTTTTTAAACTTTACTTAGTTGAAGATACTTCATAAATATGCGGGGTTTTTTTTCAAATTATGAAAGCATTCAGCTACACTAAACTATATCATAGAATATATTCTAGATGATACTTTTCAAATACGCATTATTTTAAAAGAAATTACGAAAGCATTAAGACCGCTGTAAACTATTCTGTTAAACGTATCCTAGTTGGTGACACTTTTCAAGTAAGAATATTTCTTTAAATTTACGAAAGCATTCAGCTGCAGTAAACTGTATCATGGAATAAATTCTAGTTGATGATACTTTTCAAATACGCATATTTGCTTCAACTTAAGAAAGCATTGAGAAGTTGTGAACTATACCATTGTCTATATACTAATAATTTCACTTTGAAAAGACACTCATTTTACAGATAAAACAAATACACAGTCATAAATTCCGATAATACGACAATTAAATATAGCATACGGAATCGTGATATTATCGATGTCGTTAGTATAATACACTCGTATTCAATTTTAAAATAGCAATATAAGTGCAATAGCTTTTGGCATCAATAACAATACTGATTTCTGTAGAAAGCTGACACGAAGAGAAGTAGAGGTGAATATGTGATGAACAAAAAACGTATTAAGTATGTTGAAAGATTCCTATAAATACAGATTAATTTTCTTTTTTGTACGGAGAAAGATAACTTGGTTGGTGGTCACTCACACAAGTTGGTTAAACCTATAAGGTTAAAATTGTAGAATGGAAATACGGTGAAAGGATTTCATCGTTCCACCTTTCTACAAAGCTGGTACGCTATTCCCTCTGCAAATGATCAAGCATCTATTGTATGTCTATTGCAGAAGATCTAATTGCATGTCTTCCGTTCACCCTTTGAGATATTTCCTAGAACGTCGCCAATAGCCCAATGAGAAAATGTAGTGTGACGTAAATAATACATTATAGTTGTAAAATTACTACCGTAATAAGGACATTTCTGGTAATTGAAACCCATGTTAAATTAAACGATCAGAAATAAAATTTAGATTTTATAAAAAAGGTGGGAAAAAATTCTATAAATATGTAAATCGCTATATTTTTGCCAATGCAGAGTGACATAAACTTGAAAAATTACAGTACTGAATGGTAATTAAAAAAAGCATAATTATGGTTAATAAAACCATTATATACGGTATTTAAACCATTCATTCGATAATTTTTCCCTTTCAAAAGGTAACGGCTAACCGGAAATTCTAGTTCTCCAAATTATAGTTCTTATTACCATAGATTTAGTAAAAAATACAAATTTGAAAAGTAAATTCAATGGAATGAATAGTTTTTCATTCAGCTCTAGGATATCATGATAAAATTACCACATTTTACAGTGCTTACCGAATTTTATCACATATTCTAAAACCATTTTATATTGCTAATTTTACCAAAATCATAATCACAGCATTATCGGTAAAAATAACATAACTTTGTGGTTTGCCAACACAGCAAGAAACACGGTAAATTTTACCTTACTTTTTTTTCTCAGTAAACTATTATTTCTACTTTGATACTAAAATTATATTTCATTTTTGAACTCACTTAAATAACAGAAAAAAGGAAATCTCTAAAAACATGCGCAGCAACAACGGAAGGCTAGTCACTTTTCAGTCGTTGTAAACACACTAATTCTCCACTTTTAGTATTGGCGATTTGACGCTGATTTTGAACTTTGTCGTAAAAACGGATTCCTCTTATTATCTTAGATTCTACATTTTAATGAGTTTTTACTATAAAGAAAAAGGTTCTGGAAAAATTACCATACTTACATGCTAATGACATTTCTGGAAAAAAATTATAATTCTCGCAATAAAACTAAACTATACGGTATGACAACGGTTTATCAGAAATTCTGGTTTTCAAAATTTAGGCTACTATTACTTCACATTTAAAAGAAAATGCAAAACTGAAAAGTAAATTAAACTGAATAAATGGTTTTATGCAATGCTCTGAAGTATCATGTAAAAATTAGCTTATTCTAACGAATATTACCCCATTTACTACCAAGCAACACAGTAAAATATGTAAAGGCCATATTTTTATGGTAATTTTACCTAAAGATAACCATAGCTCCTTGGTAAAAATTAACATCCCTTTTGTGTTTAAATAGAGCCAAAATACGGTAAATTTTACCATATTTTGGTAGTTCCGACCATACTTTTTTTCTCTGTGTATAAAGTATACTGTCTGGAACTATAATGATGTCGATGGTAAAGATAGCTGGATTTTTGATTTTGATTTTCTTAATATTTTTAAAGTTATTATTTTTATTTTAAAGTTAAAGTAAGAGTTTACTTTTAAAATTATGTGCTGTTATTAAAAAAAAATTCTTAAAAGCATCTGGCTTGAAAAAGAGAAAAAAATTCCGAAAAAAAAAAGCCTTTTAACGCATTTATTTCTTTGCTTTGTAATTATGAATATTTCAAGCGTGAAACCAAAGAAAAAAGCATTTGTGTAATTTGATATTTGAGCAGATCATTTTTTATCTTGCTTCCTAAAATGAAATGAAAAAAAAGGTTGTATGAAGTGTGTCACACATGTTCTTTTATTTCTTCTTTGTTCTTTTTCGATTGATATGAGCTTTTTTTTCCTACTGTCGCCAAATAATTTTATGCCTCAATACCTCTGGATATATTAAAACGATACAAATGCAATGTTGATAAGAAAGAAAAAACGAAAATATTTGGAATCAAATATGAAGCTTTTTTTATTTTTAGGAGTAATTCAAACGTAAAATATGTTAAAAAAGGGGTATAATTACTGAAAAAAAGTTCTGGAAATATGACTGAAAAATATGAGAATTGGAGAAGTTAAAGTTAATAATATATATTAAATTTGCTAGGAATGTGGTGGAATAAAGAAGGAATTGGATTATTTTCCATTTTCTTTTTTTATAAAAAACATAGCAATTTTAATGTCTTTAAAAAAAACGAAGTTTCTTTTTATTTTAAAATAGAATGCTTTTTATTGTTTCTAAATTTTTTATTGTTTTTTTTTTTCTGATATCCAAAACATAATCATTTATGCCATTTGTACTTTTCGATGGAGCATGTTGGTTTATTTTTGTAAAACAATTAAAATTAACACTTAGTCTTATTTAATGCCGTTGATAATTCTCGACACAATACTTTTTTTTTGTGCAAGTTCTACAGAAATAATCGAAAATAATTGATCTTATAAATTACAAAATCTTTTAATCCGATTGGTATATTCACTTATGTTTTTAAGTTTTTGCAGTATTGAAATTAAACTATTACAACTTTAAAAAAATATTTTTTTAGCAAAAAAAATAGTTCTACATTAGATAACACTGACTTAGAAAAAAAACCAGATATATATATTATAATGCTTTTCGAAACACAATGATTGTTTTAAAGACTTTTAAGTGTTCTATATATAGATCAGTAATCGAATTACATATTTCTTAAATTATTTGTGTTCTAAAGTTAAAATCATAGTGTTTTATACAAACAAAGGCATTACTAATTTTAAGATTATCTTAACTTTAAAATTATAGTACATTATTTCCCAATAAATAAAATAATTACACAGCGCCCCAAACTATTTTGGGTAATAAATAACGGACAACAATTGAACAGCAAATAATTTTATTCAATAAGTTTATTTTATGTGAGTCACAGTTTCAGGAATAGTTCCATGTACAAGTTTTCTAAAAGTAAGTTTCTCAAAAAAAAATAAAAAAATAAAAAAATAAAAAACACGTAGTCACAAATCACAAACGTTACGATCCTTTTACATTATTTTAAGCCATAAAGTTTCAAATTGCAAAAAATGAGTGCAATTCATCGGATCTATTGTGAGTTATCAAATTTTATAGACCTCCTATGTTTGAAGTTTGATTTCTCGAGAACAGTTTGACTGATTTTGTTCAAATATTGTTGTAGTAAATAATGTTGTGGTAAATAATGAACATTCTAAAAAAATATTTGATTGAACTACATTCGGTAAATAAATGTGGAACTACGTTCTTTAAAATGATGTAACAATTTCTATACCTTACAATTAAAGTTTTTCATTCGACTATTATTAAATAAAATAATTGAAAAATAATAAATAATAGATAAAAAATATTTTTTTGCATGAAACTGTCTTTGAATGAAAGGATTCTATAATGTGCGTAACAAAATTTCGATTTGCTTATAAATATTCTCGAGATGTAGTGGAATATATAAGAAGTGAAATTAACATTAAGTGGTCAAATCATTGATCTGCTCTCTTGACCAAACTATTGGAATCATATTTTGCAGATTGAGGCTAACCTCTTAATTTGACAATAAGGAATCCTATTCTCCCTAAAAAAACATAGGTTCATCCACAGAAAGTACATTTGTATGTTTTTGTGTCTGATTCCGTACCTAAAAATATCGTCGTTTGCACTAATTAAGTAACATATTAGAGGCTCACCCCATGAACCATTAATATTGAGTCTTAGTAAAAAAAGAAAATTCGATCAATAAATCAAAAGTTATTCTGGTAGTTTTTTGCACACTATGCAATTAACCTATATACGGCATCGCGCGCATAAAAGAAATTTTTTCCCGATATAAAAAATTCTTTTCAGAACATTTTCGGGGAAAAAAATGATTCGTCGTTGAACCATGATATTGATACCTTTAACCGTAATGCACTGAATAGCTGTATCACTAATGCTGTATCTATAGCTGTATCACTAATATGATTAATTAACTGTGGTTCTATGTAAGTAAAACCATACTTTATTACTGTCGTTGAACTGACGGTGCAATTTTTTGATTTTACGAGTATCCGTGTTTAACTCCGTAGCATCGTAGTCCTCCAGGGAAGACTTTTTGATGGGAATAACCCGCATTTGCGTTAAATGGAGAGAGAAAAACTACGACCCCCCCACGGTTAGCCTAACGGCATTGGAACTATAACCCATGCTTCGTCTACTACTCAGAACCATCAGCCATCATTGTTGTCGGTGCGAACCGTGTGCAAAATTCTGGCCAGTCATTCGACCAGCCATCGATTCGGTTCATCTCAGTGGGAGGCGAGCGCTCTATATCCTATTTACTATTTTAACTCAAAAAAGATCTAAAGAAAGGTAAAAAGTAATAAAAATATTTACAAATTTAAAAAAAATGTGTTTTAATATTTTTACTTTTATAAACTATAGATAGTTGAGGAACAAAACAGCATTTTTATAAGCTTATGTACTTAAAACAATAGTTATTGCTTACTTCAAATTAATATATACTAAGAAAAGTGCCTCTTAAATTAAAAACTCAAATATTTTAATATTTATGATTTTGAAAATTTTATTAAATTGGTCTCGATAACTTTGAATCTGCAAATGTGGAAGTAACGTTTGTTATCTTAGTAAAGGCTGTAAAAATAACAGTTGGTATCATCTTCTTTGCCATAAATTTTTTGGAATTAACGATCTCTGGAATGTCACATAAGTACATGACAAAATAATCTCAAGAGCTTTATCATTGTTATTTATTAGTATGTTTTATCGGAAGTAATTTCTTTACTAAAACACATTAATAACCTCATACTGGATGTTTCAGCACATTTTGACAAAATATTTTTTATTCCTTTTTAATAATATTTTGGGATTTATACAGCTATTAACATATTTTCCAACATTACCATTTTTACATAAGGTAGATTTTCATTATATTTAATAAAAACCCATAACTATATTTCGCCTGACTGTTGCTTCCTAATCCATTTTAATAATTTAATAATGAAAAAATATTTGGTTGAATGCCAATTTTGAATCACATTTATAAAAAGACATCTAAATTTAATACATTGAAATATGTGATTAAATGAAGAAATAAAATAACAGAATAAAATTTATTGAAGTCTTTTAAATATAGTATAAAATTGAAATACATTGTAGTAAAATGTCACTATCGAAGTTGTTGTTTATAAGTATTAAATACAATAAAAAGGATTTTATTTTTTTTGGAAATAAACTGTTAGTATTAAATTGGTAGAACATTTTAAAGATAAAGTTTGAAGAATATTTTGTTTTTTGAGTAAAAGACAAAGATAGGGTGAACTTAGGCGGATGATAAATTATTGTACTTAAAGATGTATTAACCCCTTGCCTGCTACTGGCGTATATATACACTACGTTAAGCCAATCCATTAACTGTGCTTTCCGTATATACACGACTTTCTGAAGTACGTATTGCGCAATGCGCTTTGAATTTGTTGAAATAATTTCAGATAAAAGGGGGGGGGGAGGAGGATTAGTGTGAAAATATCTTGGATTACATCTTAAATTGTATTTTTCTCCAATACATAACTTCGCGAGCTTCTGTGTAAACCGGTAGCATCTGGAGGATTAATTTCGAAATTTTCCTCGGCTGGTATGGGGTTGAAAAAAGAAATGACAAAAATAATACTACACTGTAAAAAATTCCGAATAAAATTAATTTGGGTACTTTTTCCGTAGAACCCATTTTTCTCGTAGAATTCTTTTTGTTCCATAATCCATTTTTATGGAACAAAAACATCTATTGTACAGTAATTTTTACATTAATATTTACCGTAAAATCACTGAATCACTCTAATCAAATAAAGTTTACTGTATATTATTTTACGGCAAAATGAATTTTACTGATGATGAACTGTAAGTATCTGTACTTTATACCGTAATTTGATCCTAAATTGCTTTCCAGCGTGGCATTCCGGATCAAGCGAAGTAAAATGGTTAAATAATTGGAGAAGATGGGAATGCGTATTCATCGGTTAGATATATTATTTACATAAACATATTGACATAATGTGCATATTTTTTAAAAGCACAGGTATAACTGCATACACTTGCTTTCTCTACCAAATTACGGCTTTTTCTTATGTTAAAGCATACAAATATAAACAAAATTGCATTTATGTTTGCTACTACATTTGCAATTAATTTGAGTTGAGGTATATGCGATAGATATTAATAAATCTCAATCAAATTTTAATTTATTATTTTAAACCAAATTTAAATTAATTTTCTTTCAAATGCAAGAAATTGACTTTTCTCAAATAATAAAAATTAGTTTTTGATTTTTTTTTTAAAATATATATTTAAACACTAGAGATGCATATAGATGCTTAATAATTTTACTGTGAAAAAATGATTCTCTTGCACGAATTATGAATTAAAATATTTTTTCCTCGTTCTATTTTTTTTTTAAAAATAAAAATATATAAATAAATAAAAATCGCCTTAATTGTTGTAGTTTTCCGTCAGTTTCTTTTTAAACAGATGTGCGTTTGAAATAGTTGAATTTGAAAATTCAACCCAATATTTTTACTCTTTTTTTAACCAATGCTTCTAACTTTTGAGTTACTAGCTATACATATTTTCTTTTGAAATTACTTTATCCAATGCAGTATATATGATTTATTTATCGAAGAAATAGCATTTCAGAAAAGTGCATGGATTTATTTTTTAAACTTTATTTTTTTATATAAATGCATGTGCTAGATATGATCTTCTACATTTGACAAGTCGTAACTCTAACAAATAGAGAAAACGAATATCTCTTATCTGAATGATGTGCAATGTTGATTCTTATTTTATGAGAAACCTTTATCCTTTTATTGATTTCGAATTCATAAAACAATTTTTCTTTGGAAATAATAATATTCTCATAAAAAAAGATAAACTGAAAAAGCATTTATCTTTAAAATAGCTGTAGCTCTGAAACAGTCACTATATATTTATTTTATTATACTTTTGTACATTTATCCGATTTGAGCGGGTAGAGATTCAAAGGAAAGAAATAAATCATATAAATCGGATGCACTTTAATTTTAGTTCTATTAAATAAAATATACATTGAAATTATACATTTTAAATTTTGTTTATTTTGAAGAATTTAAATTTCACTCAAAATTTAAGTTTAGTGATATCTGTAGTGTATACCTTTGGCTAGTATTAGGAAAGCATATCCTAAGAAACATACATGTTTATTTTGTATAAACGTGCATTTAACTTAAAACATACATGTTTCTTTACATTAAATTGTTCTTAATTAGGAGACCACCTAGTCTTAATATACTATAGAACGAATGACACTTAGTATTCAATTTTACCACGATAAGCAATTGAATTCTTATAAAAAGAATTCCTGCAAAAAGAAAACATGTTTGCATGATAAAAACATTTTAGGTGAAGAAAATAAGAATTCTGGTAACATAGTACTGGAATTTGAAAATCTGTCGCAAAAAGCGAATTCATTCCTTGATTCTAAAATGTACACAAAATTAGTTAGTTTGCATTTTATATCTGTTTAAAAATTTTAAGTGTTTGCTATTGTCTTAAATTAAACTACAGAGTATTGTATTTTTTCAAAAATTTTAAATATAACATGCGTGCAGCTCAGTGCACAAAGGTGTTAGTAAGATTACAGCTTTATTTGATCAAAGAAGACGTTTATTGCTCGTACTTTAATACTTAATTAGTTTTTATTATTTCTGTCAGATAAACTTAAAGATCAGTTTGAACGTTGCAGCCTATGTGAACCATGTCACTATATTATTATTTCTAACGTTATTTGGAACATTTCTATTGGGTGTATGTGCATATCTCTTTTGTGTGCTCTTGTCGTGGTTGCTTTAAAATATGTTTCGTTAAAACTAAATAACTTAAAATAGACGAAAAATGAACTAAAGAATTCAATCATGTACAGAAAATCAAAGTTAATGAAGAAATAGACATTAATTCTTTCAATAGAAACATAAAAGTTCGCCAAATTATTAATGCAGTTATAAATGCTTAAGTGATTGTTTTATTAAGTAATAATAAATATAAAAAAAGGTCTGAATTAAATATAAAATTTAAATAATGAAATGAAATTAAAATAATTTAACAAAGAAAATAACTTTTTACTAAATCGCAAAATTGCTAAAGAAAAATACTTACTCCTTAAGAGGAGGAGTAAAAAATACTATTATTGAAGTCGATTTGTTAAGTATAGTAATAGGTACCAAATAAAAAAAAATAAGCTACGCTCTAAAAATAAAATTAATGAAGAAGTGCTGCATTTCGTTCAAAATAAATATAAAAAATCGCTATACTATTATTATCGAAAATGATACTTAATTAATTTTGGTAATAAGCAATACTGTCATTATGGTGATTGGTGCAGTATTAATCTATTCAATCTACACTAATACAGGTACAAAGTATTATACTAAAATATTTAGTACATGCTAAAACTGTATCAATACTGTGCACTTTCGATATAGATACTGGAGATATAGGTCGTTGCGACTCCTCTAAAATGATAAGCAAGAGAGAAAATAGCTTGATTGTGGATAATTTTGACTATCATGAATTTGCATCGATAAGAGCATTATACCAAATAATACTAAATATAGTTAATATTTACTTTAATAGGATGAATTTCGAAAACTGTGTTTTGCTTATTCCAATAACGTTAAGCTAACAATGATAATATTTTAAAAATAAAATAATTTTATTAGCTTTTATCAGCTCGTGGATTATTTTCTTCGTTTGTTACAACACATACAAAGAACGATGCTAAACCATAAAAGCGTACATATTTGCTGCCACCTTAAAATGTTTCTCAATTTATCTACTTTAGTATAAAATTAAGAGTTTAGTTCAAAGTTACACTTTAACTAGACTGCAGAGGATTTGCTCCCAAATTTGGTTGAATGTACACTCATTTTAGTTCATCTTTAAACAGAATTATTTTTTAAAACAGCAGTTTTTTTTAAAGCATGCTTAGTTCATCGCAATATTATTCCCGCATTAGAAATACATACCAATTTTTTGTGTTCTACCCAACATGAGAAGATTTAAAATTGCTTGACTATGACATGATAATCCCTATAGACAACCTATAGACAACAAGAATTCTATCCTGCCAGGTCCTTTCTATGAGTAAAAAAATGCCCAATGCTCGTAAATAAGACGAACTTCTACCCAAATACTCTCTTATACATCCTCTACCAAAAGTGGTCCTGGCCTCGGACAACAAGCCCGTTACTCGACAGATGACAGTAACACAATACTTTGCCTTGTCCTACGGAACGTCTTGTTTTGTCTAAAAATTTATTTAAATCTCTAACAATGTCGGGTGGGATTGAAACTGTTAATTTACGGTCATTGCCCATTGTTTTACTGTAATAAAAATTTTGCGGCCAGCCTTGTTTACGGGACACAGATGTTATTCTGGAGATAAAAAAAAAGTGTTCAGTGTATCAGATGAATAGCTTGGTACGAAAGAAGCATGTCAAGAAATAATTGTAAAAAAGAATCACATTGCATAATTACATATTTTGAATTATTTATATTTCAAATCAAACAATGTTTAATCGAACAAATTCTTGCTTTTTAAAAAAAAAATTAATTTGATTAAAAGTTTAATTGACTGGCTTTAAATTCTTATTCATATAAGAAAAAAATTTACGCATCACAAGCATACTTTTTTTAATATCTCAAATAACCTTCACTAATCTTTGACCCATACATAAAAGTATGTAGAAAACACTAAAAATGATCTTAAACATAACAATATAAATCATGGTTTAAAAAGCAAAACAATAATAACAATTCTATTAGCTCATTGACGGGTCTGCACGTGAAAATTAACCCGCAGTCTTTTCCTCGTATTAAAATCCGTTTTCCCATGTTTATAGTAAGGAAAATGGTATATTTGGGAGAAACATTCTTCTAATTATGCCTATTTTGTAAACCACTGGTGAAATAAATAACATTTTTCTTGTTTCTTTCTTTCGGAGTCCCTTTAAATAGAAATTAAATCAAATATGTAGACAACATAGTGACCCTATCAATTAATCATTAGATTAGTATATTACCTCAATTTACTCCTGAAAGTTTAAAATCTTTCCAATAATCCGCAATATAGATAAAATTCTAGCAAGCAATAACAAATAATTCAGTTAAGGTAAATCATTACTTGAATTTAAAGTTAAAAAAAAAATGATAAATTGTTTAATGGGATAGAAATTTAGTTAATTTGGTGAAAACCAAATTAGTTAAAATTAGACAGATATAAAATTTGAAAAGAAAATATAAAGTTTATAAAGAATATAAAGAATATATAGTTTTTTTAAGGCTCTTAGAGAATGCTCTAAAATACAAAGAAGTTAATCCATTTAATTTAGATGAAATAAAACATGGTTTCATTTTGAGAACACTGTTTTATTCTTTTATCTTCTTAGGGATAAAAATGGTTTTATTGGCAAAAATAAAAATTTATTTTTGACCATTTTAAATTTCATATTTGTAGATATGTTTTTACAAAGATATTTGTTTTAACCTTAATTAATGTTTAGTAATTTTTAATAGTAAATTTTAAGGCTTTTATTTAAAAACTACAGTTATATCAATAGTAATAAAAAATATCTACACTCTTTTATTTTATTTATTAAAAATATTTAACAGAACTTATATCAATTTTGATTAGTTGATGTAAATGTCTATTTTTATGTAACATTAAAATAAAATCATTAAATATCTCATTGTTTATTTGCTTCAAAACGTGTCTTAGTTATAGTATGTAAATATTTATAGTATGTATATATTTGCAGGCTGAAACGAAATTAAATTTGTAAAATCATTTAATTTAATATTTTGAGTTTATTTTGATTAAAAAAGTAAAAAGAGCAAAATGTAAGGTACACGAAATAACTTAATTATTTACTGTTCAATATGTTTAAATATTTTTTAATTATAACCTTCATCTGCATTAAATAAATATGGCAACTATTTATTGTATAAAATAATTATTATTTTATATGTGCAAATAATATGTCTACATTGGTACAGTAGTTAAATGTTAAAAGGAAACATTTGTTTGAGACATTTTTTTTTTGCTTGAATAAATTTGACATTTAATAGTATTTATTTGATTTGATTAATCTTATTAACGGTTTCAAATAAAATACTTTTAATTCCCGAAATGTATAAACTCCTAAGTGCAGTCGAAGGAAAATGTTTTGTGATTTTTTGGGGGTTTTGGCTACAAATGGGGTCCCCCTTTCGATGGAAAGAAAGAGTTTATGAAATTGTAATGGTTTGCAACAATTAGGGGATTTGTAATAACTGGAGGATAGCAGCAAGTGGAGAAATTTTAATTGCGGGGTTTTGTAATGAGTGGGGGAAATTATAAAAAGCTGCAAATTTTTAATGGGTAAGAGGGGCAGCGAATCTGGAGACTCTTACAGTTTTTTTTTAATAACATTTGAAATAAGTATATTTAATAGTTTTATATTATTTAAATTTATACTTTTCCTCTTAAGTTTATTCAATCTCTTTAAATGCCAGTTTAGTAAGTAGGAAGTTGGGCCCATTTCCAAGAGGTCGAGAGTTCAATCCCCACAGGCTGAAGTCTCTATATGTGCAGTAATTGGTAACTGGTGCACGCTAAATCTGACGGATCACAAAGTCCAACAAGTTCCCACAAAAAATCACTATTTCTGGGGGTACTGAATTGGATATTCATCGTTCTCTGATTCAGGTAAAAATTAAGATCTGTGGATGAATGAATGGATATATGAATGAGTTCTCCCGTTAAAAGAGGGCTGGGAAGTGTGTGTGGCTGAAGATGCTTTAATGGCTATAGATGGATCCACTAAAAAGAAAGAAACGCACCCTCTGCCTTAAATCCGTTCGGTTCAACCAAGCAAGCCTGATGGTTAATTGGCAAATGGCATTAGAAGCAACAACGTTTATTTAAAAAAAAATCTGCTTCTTTCAAATGATGAGCTTCTCTTGTTTTTGTTTTGAATTTTTCTCCTATTGAAACAAATGATTTAGATTTAAAAGTAGAATTTAAATATAATTGATGAGAGAGAGCCTTGTTTCTGCAAATAAAGTATATGTTTATGTAACATTAGCGTAGACGATGCACAATGAGAGTAGTAGGTATGTGAGAGTGACAGAAAGAAGACAGGGGGATCGAAATAGTTATCTACTACAAAATTTTGATCGAAAATATTGTCCGTTCTGATACATACATTTTAAACCAACAGTGTTTAAATTCAAAAGATAATAAATGTTTTCTTTTCTGCACTGCATGTTGAAATTACCTCTAACTTCGCATACTTATTTTTATCGAGTTTATAAGAAAATATTAAACTCAGTGGTGCCACAGCTGAGGGAGGGCCTAAGCTACACTGTGAAAAAAATCTGAATCAAGTTGTGGTAAAAAGTAACGGCATTCATGATGCAGGTACTATTCACAGTAAAAACCATTTTTACTGAAGTGTATAGCAGAACATAAATATAGAGTAATTTTACTGATATACCGTAATTTTTACAGTAATAATACTGTAAAATGATTAAATTTATCTAATTAAATTAATAGTGCTATAAAAATTACCGTAAAAACGGATTTTACGATGAAAAATATTTTACTGTCAAATGGATTTTAAGGATGATGCACCCAAAATGCAGGTACTTAATATCGTAATTTGATCCAAAAATGATTTATAGTGTACTGGGCTCATCTCAGTTTTTTTACCCATTGCTATAGGATCTGGGGAAACCGGAACATCTCGCAAGAGCAGGTATTCTGGTTGGATGATCAGTCGAATTCGGTAGACCCAGTGTTTAGCTCCCTAGAAGGCTTGGTATTCATTTTCTCAACATACTGAAGAAATGTAAGTGTGAGTCAACCTTGCCCCATCAGAGAATAGAACAGTGGATCTATGGCACAGGAGCGCAGTGAGTTTCAAAATTGAGCTAATATTAGTCAACTTTTATTTTTGAAAGTAATAAGGGAGGAAACAGCAAACAAAATGTCAACAATAAAATATTATAGTTTTTTAAGTAGTCTCAAAAGCAGTACATAACATAATATTTAAATCTGAGTTACGAAAGCATTGATAATATTTAAAAAGTTAAGCATTCAACAAGACAACAGTTAAATATTTTAATTTTCGGTACGTTCGTGAAAGTACATAATATGAATTTAAAGACAATCTTTCCAGAGATGGCAAAATACATACGGGTACGGATGGAGAAAATCTGTAACATAAATAACTAACTCTAGAATAACATTTCCGTCTATATTAAAATTTTTTTAACTATAATATAGATTCAATTATGTACTATAAACAATAACTAAATACGCGTAAAAAAATACTCTTTTCATATTCCTTTCTTTTAAATTAGCGTTAATAACAATCCGAATAGCATGATGATTTTTATATAGGATTTGAATTTCAAAAGAACTTATAGACTTATTTTAACCAAATTATATAAAAACTAATTTTTTATCAAAAAA
The DNA here is from genome assembly GCA_949128135.1 of Parasteatoda lunata. Lineage (NCBI taxonomy): Eukaryota > Metazoa > Arthropoda > Arachnida > Araneae > Theridiidae > Parasteatoda > Parasteatoda lunata. The sequence goes on from OX421971.1 coordinate 71,252,430, forward strand.
GTCGAAATTTGTAAATATCCAAAAAAAATATTAAGAATTTGGATAAAAAAAAATAACAATAATAGCAGCTATTGCAAAAATCCTTTTCTGCAAAAATATGGTTCTTAGAAAAATTTCTTTCTAAATAATGCACTGAAACGTTTTGAAATATAATATAATAAGCCAGACTAGTTTTTCTTTAAGAAACTTTGGAGAAAACAATCTAATTTAGTGGAAAAAGTTTATATCTTCAATTTTCAGCCTTTCTGTGGCCCTCTTATTTTTATATCTCCCATTGTTGATTTTGGGAGTTTATGCAAGCTTTGAGAAAACTAATTTTTCTTCTCGATCCAGTTTTCTTCTCGTAAAAACATTTCTTATTCAATGAAACGTTTTCAACTCATGTTTGTTGTTCCTTAAGTAAACGTAACTTCCTCAAAACGTTAAGCGAAATTTTTCTCTTATATCTGTTTAAAAAGATAATGATAATCTCAAGAGAAAAGTATTTTAGATTACGGTACAAGTAAAAAGACTTCAAGACATTGGCATTAAGTAAAAATAATTCTCCTTGCTAAAATTAAGAAGCTATTCAGGAAATTATAAAATAAAATACTTTTATAAACTCCTGTTAGAAAAGGTCCTAGTGTATGAAAAATAATTTATAGAAATTCACGTGACTACAGGTTAAAAAAAACTGCTAATTATTGAGGTAGAAAATAAGGGCATCAGAAATACATCATTGCAGTAATGATTGTTAAAATAGATCCTATATATCAAATATATCGATGATGTAAGGAAATTGTTTGATATATCAATACTTCAAGACATTGACATTATATATTAGTTATTTCCTTAACTAGTGCTACGATGCTCTACTCAGGAAGTTATATAAGAAATGTTCTTAGTATAGGACAAAGAATTTATGATATGATGCTTTTCAAGAAATTATATAATAAAAGGCTTTAGTATATGGAAATTAATTTGAAATATGTTTAAACTGTTCAGCCCTTCAGTGGGTCGATAAATGAGTACCAAGCATGCTTGGGAACTAAACACTTGGGGTTCTGCCTTCGGCTGACCACCTGACCGGAACATCTGCTCCTGCACCCCAGAGCCCAAGGTCAAGAAAACTGAGATAGGCACAGTAGGCCTTGGCCCTCTATGGGCTGTTGCGCCACTGAGTTTAGTTCAGTTTATGTTTAAACTGTTAATTACTGATGTTGAAAGTAAGGGCATTAGAAATAAATCATATCAGTAATGATTGTTAAAACACGCCCCATCCACAAAATGTAATGATTATATCAAAGTAATGTTATATCAACACTTTAAGGCATTGTCATTATATAAAAGTTATTTCCTAAACGACTGTTATGATGCTACTCAGGAATTTATATAAGAAGTATTCCTAGTATATTAAAATGTATTTATGTTATGAAACATGAGAATGAATTATGTTATAGGAATTATATAAGAAAAAGACCTAGTGTATTTAAATGAATTTATAGATATTCAAGTGAAATTGGTTGAAGCTGCTAATTAACAAATAAGGTTACCAAAAGTGCATTATATCATTAATGATGTAATCAACTGATATTTGTATTAAAAAAATTCAAGTGTGTGAAACTGAATTTACATTAACTCATGTGAAATAGGTTGAAAAAATGCAAATCATTAAAAGTACAAAATAAGGATTTGTGATTATTTTGAAGGTAATGCATGGTATTATTATTGCTTGTAAAATATATATTGTACGTATAAAAGTTAGAAATAAATGAAAAATTAATATTTATTTACTGAAGAGAAAAGCCTCTTAAATCAATTTACAAAAAAAAAGATTTAATATAGGGGTGTCTAACCTTCTTTAGAGAAAGGCAAAAATGTGATAAATCCCCAATAAAATTACGACAAAAGTTCTGAAAACTTGAGTACGATTACATTTTATTGTAAAACCTATTTTAAGGATAAAATTCTACAGAGCAAAAAATCAGCACTGTAATTTTTACTGTAACAATTACTGAATTACTATAATTAAATAAATATTGCTAAAAAAATTAGGGTATACAATTTTGAGGAAAAAATTTATTTTTCGTTTTAAGAAGTACATGCACTGAGGGTTCCAATATTTTTCACCGTAATTTATCTGAAATATATTTACAGTGTACTTGCTCATTAGGCTGAATTATGAAAGGCACGTGGCTAAAAATTTTGACATGATGGCAGGGATATTGATACGTTTTATCTGAACATCATTCTTCTAAATACTGAATCGTTTTAACAGTTAATTAGGTCATAAACTTCATAATATAGAGAATAAATTTGCTCCAAAAATTGTCATGATTCCACAGTTTAAAAATAGGGCCCGATTCACAAGAGTCATCTGGTTTTTCAGTATTTTTGAAATAACTGCTGAAAACAATGATGAAAAAATCCCTGGGATTTACGATTATTTAAATGCTTTATTCTTAATTCAAATATGATAATATTATTTCATAAAATATTTCGGATATTTTTTCAAAACTATCTAGAAATGAACAGCAGTAACTGTCAAAGTATCGCCAAGCTGCTTGAATTTATTATGAACGGCATGAATACAGCACATTAAAAAGTGATTATTTAAATGCGACATTCGAAATGTGAGTGCTGTAATTACATCGTAGTAAAAATATAGGGAATTTCAAACCTCACGGAAATCTGTGGCAATAACCACGGAAAAACCACAACGACGATGCAGCTTTTGCGCTCTTTGATATATTTTTTTTTTTTTAGTTTTTATATTATGCTGACTTATTTTAATTGATCACCTAATAACAGCTGGCGGGACACAGATTGCGCCACCACCGCCTAAAGGCAGTAGCATTTAGTTAAAATATTTTTTCTGTATAAAATTATGAAGCAATTAACTGTACAAAAGATACTTTTACAAACATACATAAAAATTGAAGTTTATTTATAGTAACTGATGTGAGACAGGTTTAAAGGAAATTAATTTTGCAGTTATTTTGTCCGAAATGCATTATAATAGAATTGCATGCAATAGTTTTTTGTTTTTTTTTAATGAAGCTAATAAACAAAAAAATAACTGTAAAAATATAAAAAATAGTAATTGTAAAAACGAGCGACCTAAAATTGGGAAAATGCGCCTCAAAATAACTTTGAAACAAGTAATACGCAAATTTAAAAATACAGTAATACGCGTGTTTAAAATTGAAACAGCATATACTCATTTTTGAGCAAAATGCATAGTCTCATCAGTGATATGCAAGGAGGAGCGTATGAGAGAAATATTCATCGACTGACGTCAGGATTCTAACCAAGAATTTCTATTAAAGTTATTTCTTGTAAAATAATACGCCTTATCAGCAATGAAAAAATAGGTAGGTGGATCAGACGTAAATGTAACTTTCTTAATAGCAGTTTTTTCTCTCATTGACATGCCAACAATAGAGCTTTATCTAGTGTCTAAATTGCAGTCTTTAGTTGTAAGTTTCCTTTTTTCTAAGTAGATTGAATTCTTGTGAACGATAAGTTCCTAATGCATTTGCACAACGCAAAATAATTAAATTTTCATTAAAAAAATATCAAACCTATTGAAATTATATACATAATACGGACACATTTCGGATACCTAGAGCTCCAGAATGCAAATGGCGTAATTAATTTAATCAATACCAATGAAGAAATTGAAAACTTGTCTTATGCTCGTCGAGTCTTACGGCAAAGAAAATTGATCAAAGTCAGGACCTTATTAATAATGACAGACGAATTGAAGCTCGAGATATCATTGTTATTACAGAGATGGAGTGTACAAAGCGTAATCAATGACCAGTTAAAATATCGAAAAAAATTCAGTGAGGTGGATGCCTAGAATTTTAAACGCAAATCAAATGGATGAAAAAAACTCATTTGCTAAAGATTACTGAGCCTCTATGAAACAGAAAAATATTTATTTTTGACTCGAATCTTAACTTGTAATGAATCTTGGGTGCATCACTAAACTAGAAAGAGTTCCAGTATGGAATGGCAAAGGAAAAATCAATCTGTTTAATTGAAAGCAAAATATCGGATCTCTGCTAGTAAAGAAGTCACAAGTATTTTCTGGGATTCACGAGATGTTGCGTGCACCAATTTACTTCATGAACGGCAGAAAATTATAGCAAACTACTATCGTAAACTTTTAAAGAAAATCAAAACACCCTATATATCCAAGAGATACCGATCCGCAAAGTGCTCTTGAATCAGGACAATGTGACACACACCTTTTAAAGCCGCAGAATCACAACAAAAGTAACAGGTAGGGAAACAGTTTAACATCCTCCATATAGCCCGGACTTGGCACCTTTGAACTTTTAATGACCAAATTAAAAAGCTTTGGGTGGAAAGACATTTTCACCTACATGCGCAGTTTGTTCACTACATGGTCTACTTCTTCTATGCAATCAGCAACAAAAAACTTACAAAACGTTGGGAGAGTGTATAGAAGTTCACGGAAATTTTGTAGAAGAATAATGTTTTTTATAAGTAGTATTTTAAGGTTCTGTATTGAAAAAGTGTTTCATTTACCCCTCGTACGCTAAAAAATTGTTTTTGAACATGAGAATATCTATACTAAGTATAAAAGAAGTTATAAAATTTTTGATTTTATTAAACATATATTTTTGAGTGATTGTAGTGTATACTGTAATATTTCTACTTTAAATATCTTATGGTACTCTCACAAACTGAGTTGTGTCAAATATTCATAGAACTCGAAACATACCTATTAGTACTAGTATGTTTTTTTTCTGCAAGAATTTCCTTAAAAATTAATATCCTAATTATTAAAAAAAAATTAAAGTGTAAATTTTCAGAGTTTGAAATTTATTTTATTTTAAAAGAATTTTTGGTATTATATTAGAATTGTTCAGTAAGTATCTATAATGAATATGAAATTGTTCAATCTTTTTTTTATAGGAATAATTTATGATATAAATGATTAAGTATATTAGTAATAGCTTAGCTAGTGATAGTTTATCACCCATTTTAAGCATCATAATACGAGTAGTAGTTAAGATTTTATTCTTAATCATTTATTTTTAGAGATTTCATTATTATTTTCATTCTTAAAAAAAAATCATCATTTTCACTCTTTTCATTCATTCAAAAATCCATTCATAAATTTCATTCATATTATTTTCTTTCATAATAATCATCCAATATTATTTTCATTCATTTCATTATTATCTTCATTCATAATTATTATTTTCATTCATAATTTCATTCATAATATTAATTCCGTAATTTTTTTTCGCAAAGATTAACTTTGTCATTAATTTCTGGAACTATTCCTTATAATATGAATAATAAAGAACCTTTTTATATTATAAATAATACAAATCACAAAACATTTGCATTTAAGATCATTTCTTTTAAACATATCGCAAAAGTTGCTCCAAATTCTACACTTCTAACAGAAAGTTCGAACTTTATTAACTTTTATTTTAATAATACACCACTTGAATAAAAAGCGATCTTCCAAACGAAATTTTAACTTACCCGAAGCATATGTTTCCTCCAATATATCCGTTTATAAAATATTTTTCGTTTCAAATTTCAGTTTTCAAAGTATTGGGACGCAGGAGTGGCAAGAAAATTCCTGCGACGTCTTTCGGAGGCTTATATTCTGAGAACTTATGTAAAAGAAGATAAGGACGTGTCAAGATGCTTCAAAAAATTGGTTTTCATTTTGCTTGAATGCAGAAATATTTATTTGGACAAGTTTAATCCTTTTTCTAAGTAATAAAATACACTGTTATGCAAATGTTGAAAAAAGTCTGTCTCCTTTTATGCCCTTTTTCTATTTTGTTTTAATTAAGTTTAAAGTATTTATTTATCACTGTAAGTTTGTTATAATGTAAATTCTGTTCTGAAATGTAAATTGTCTCTAAGATAGAGTCAATCAAAACTGGTTGAAAATTCCATTTTACACAGTTTTTTTGTCTTGCAGAAACCCGGATTTTCTTAATATAATGAATAAAACTTCTACCCCATTAAAATGATGGTAATAATACCATAAAATATAATGAAAAATCATAAAAAAAATTTTTTTCTCTTCTTTTATTATTTCAAATTAATTCGCTCTTAGTTTGAGTCAAACGGTGCTGGATGGAAATTCCGATTTAGACAATTTTCTGTCTAAATCAACCAATTTTCTGTCTTAGGCAAATGCATATTTTTATAAAACGGGAAGAATAAAATTCTAGCACATTAAAAAATTAAAATAATGCTCTAAAACTTAAAATGAAAGACTCTACGAAAAAAAAATTCTAAAGACATTAATTCTAATTAATTTCCATTAAATTGGAGTCAATCGTTGACGGAGGAAAATTTCGATTTACACAGTTCCATTTTACACAAACGCATTAATTTATAACACATAAGAATGGAATTCTTTCAAAATAAATAATTATAATAATGCTCTAGAACTTAAAATGAAATCTACTAAAAAAGTATTTTCTTCATTTATTATTTCTTATTATTTTCCTCTAAGATAATCAATCGGTACCGGAGGAAAAGTCCAATCTAGATAGTCTTCTGCCTTGCGAAAGTGCTCACTTTTAAAAAACATATAAGAAATAAAATGCCATACAAAAAACAATTATAATAAAAGCACTAATCACTAAAAAATTTTAATTATCACCTCAGATTATTGTTTCTAATAAATTCTTTACGAAATGAAACCATTAAGAGCCGCATAAAAACCTAATTGGAAACAGTTTTCTGTCTCGCAAAACGCTCATTTTTATAAATATAAAGAATAATATTCCATTATGTTCAAATAATTATAATAATATCATAAACTTACATTGAAATACACTAAAAACAATTATTGTAATTGTTCTTATTACTATATTGAATAGTTAATACAATTACATTGGTAAATATATTGTTCTCTTAAAGACGTATATCGCATTTGAAATTCTTGCTTCCATTGCACATACTAAGTTCACCATAATGTCCACACATTTCATTTTTGAAAAAAAAAAAAAACGTGTTTAGATATTAAGATTCTTCTATCTTAACACTCTTCTACTTTAAGATTCTTCTTCTATAAATTTTAAGAATCTTCTTTTATATATTTTGAGATTATTTTAAGACTTCAGTGTCCCTAAATTATTTTAAATCTGATATGTAAATTTTACTCTTATCTTTTTCTTCACTATACACATTTTGTTTGATTTAAAAACTCATTAAAACAATTACGTAGATAAGCAAAATTATGTTATTGTTCTAAAATTATAAATAAAACGAGCGTCCGCGTGAAATAAGCAAATAAATCATTTTTTCTTTAAATCAGGAAACCTTTCTGCTTTATAAAATTTGCATGTCTTCTGTTTTCTTCTGCTCTCTGTCTTCTGCCGTCTTTTACGCACCATTTTCATGTGAGTCAGATTGCGGCTCCTAAAAATTAAGTAATGTTAATTTACCGTATGGTTTTCTGGTATTGTTTTTACCGTATGGTATTTTTTGTATGGTTTGACAAAAATACATTTCGGGACATTCTCTCTTTTCAATACTACATTTAGTTATTATTTTAAGAAATTGCGTTATGAGATATTCAAATTATCGATTTTATTTTTAAACAAATTTAAATGTACAACACATCATCAAAACGATAGACTTTTTTTCCTCCTTTTTATCCTTGAAAACACTTTTATTTGCAATTCTAAAAGCAATACTTTTTAGTAGAACCAACTAAAGCTGATAATGGGTGATTCTTTGGAAACATGACAATTCGGAACAAAAAAATTCTTCACATTTAAAGTCTTCAAAATAATCTAAATTTTTTTGTATAGTTCTTTAGTTACATTTATTAATATCTTACAGGCAGCAGTGTTGTTTATTGACATTTGCTCGGGGAAAAAAATAGAAATTCACCAAATCTTGAATGCCACGAAAATGACATAGTAGCTTAGACATTTAAAAAACAGTCATTTTAAGTTGATAGTAAGTAACACAACTTAAGCCTTTGCGTTAGATGGACCATAAATTACTTAAATTAATTCTTTATATCCACTGTAGAAAGAATCAGAATTTTTTTTTGCTGATATATACAGATTAAATATTTGTATAATAATCAATCATTAAATAAATAAATAACTTTGATTACATTCAAGCATTTTACAGTCATACATAAACTTGATATTAGGTTAATATTTGCTTTCCCTCTTTATAATATACTGTTAAAAAAATTTCTGGTAACACGTCAATATCCTGCCATTTATAAGTCAGGATAATGACAAACTTGCCATTTTATAGCATTTAACTTTAATTTAACATTTTGACCTAAGACGTTTACATTCCACAGAAAACAACAGGATTTCTTGAAATAACTCAGATAAATCTATGTAGTTTATGTGATTAATGATTTAAAGAAGACAAAAAAATGACAACATAAAAACCTACTCACTCAAAAAATTTTTGAAATAGATTTTGAACCAGAAAGTTTTCCAGGTTTTTTAATTATGCAACAAGACATGTTTTAGATAGGATCGTATCTAATCAATCTATTAGCATAAGATATCGATTGCTGGCTCTGTCTATTTTGGTTATAAATCACTAAATAAAAGTAGCCTGGAAAATGACAGATTTTCATGTGACAGACAAATTATTAACAGAAAAGATTATTTTAAACGAAGTTTTAGTAAATCTATGAAGTTTTAGTAACCTATCCCTCTGCGCATATTCTAGAAATGCTTACAACGGTTGAGATAAAAAAAAAATTTGATACTGAAAAATTTATACGAAGTTTTGAAGCTAGTTATTATTGGAAATATTGCTTGTGACATACCAGAAACATGACATTTTGAAATTCAATTAATTTTTTTAACTATAAAAAACAGTCAATGCTAGTGCAAAGTCATTTTAAAATGCTAACAGCAATGCTATTTATTATTTTTTTTTTAAAAAAGAATTTTTTGTAGTATTGTATTAGATCTTGGAGCAAGGAACTATGAATTGTCATATTTTATGTGAATCACCCATATAACACTTAGTATTGATATAACTAGTGGTTATAGATATAAAGATATATAACTAGTATATTAGTTTTGATATAACAAAAAAATCTAACAATTGCATAAAAAATAAAATTCCAACATAAAGGAAAAATTCTGTATTCCTAAAAAACAGTATCATTAATTCATAAAATAATTATATACATTACATTTAATTACAAGACGTTATTTGGCCGGCAAAACAAACCTTAACGAATAAAATTTTATTTCAATAATTTTGAATTAATCAGAAAATTAAAGAAAAGGTATTGTAAAAAAACAGAAAAAATTGCGCTCTCTTTTTTTCCACAGTTAATCACGTTTACCAACTAATGTCATTTTGGTCACTAAATTGGAATCAATTATTTATTCCTCAGTTATAAAAATGTATATTCAATTAAAATAATTGATTTTTCGATTCTACCTAATTATCTTAATATATTTATCTCAATAGATAACAGTTCTAAAAAAATTCTATAAATTTTCTTAAATGCTAGTGGTGTTAATGAGTTTGAAAAGATAAAAAGAAACTAAAATTTCTCTTTCTTAATATTTTTTTCCAAACACAAAATGAAAAAAAAATAAATATTTTAGAAAAACGTTGTACATTGACACTTAATATTTAAAATATTTCTGAAAAAATTCTTTTAAACATTTCAAGCACAATGTCGTTGAAATACTTTTTAACAACTAAAAGAAATTTGTTGCGTTTTTTTTTTTTTTTTCGAATGGCTACGTATTTGAAATCTTATTGTGTCTCCGTGTGTGGAATTAATTTAAAAAAAATTAAATATAATAAATCTGAGTAATTAAAAGCTCCATAATTGCAAGTAAACTGAAAACAGATTGTTAGAAAATGCCTCGTACTGAAGTAAAATACTGATACTCAAATTTCAAGAAAATATCTTCGCTTTTGAAGAAATTGTTCCCTGGTATGTGCTCCGAGAGAACATTTCGTCAAAGAGACAAAATAACTAACGTCTCTTCTTCGAGGAAACGAATTTCATCTAAAACAAAGATATATTTCACTGTTCCTGTTTCGTAAAATTAGGAAGTACTTTGCCAGATTAATGGATAATTCTTTAGGAAACCTAAACATAAAAGTACATAATATAAAGATACATTTCAATAAATATTTACCATTAATTATGAATTTTGGAAGCACACTACCAGATATGCAACTGCCAAATCGTCATTCGAATATTTGAAGGGCAGATGTGTTAGCCGCTCTTCCAGGGACACTATATTATGTGGGCCAATGTTGGCCCTCCCAGTGAGAAATATAGATAGAATATAGCGAGAAGAGAAGAACACCCATGCCTCTGATCAGGATTTGAACCCGAGACTTTTCTGAAAGTAGGTCAGTTTCCTGATCACCATATCGAATGGTCATCGCTAAACTGATAAACAAGCAGAGGTTAACATAATGAAACATTCCTCCACTATGCACTGTGATGAGGTTCCAAGTTGAGGAAACGTTTTCGTCATAAATTTGAAAGTTGGCGTTTTGTTGCAAATAAGGTGATTTCGTAACTAAAAGATTCTAAAAATTAACGAAATATAGCTGAAAGATTACGAAATCGTCAAAAGTTAGAAATTTATTTTTGAGAGTTCTTGGACCAAATTAACTTTTAAGATTAATAAAAGAAAATGGGTGATTAATGCCGCTGAGAAAAAAAGAGTTTTTTATAATATATAACTAAGATAATGGTTATTATTTTTTTCTGTATACATACTGCATATAATGACCACAATGCAGTACAAACGTGTACATCAACATATAATTTCTCACGCATAAATTTATCTCTGAACCTAAATGCGTTTTATACAAATTTTATTGCATTGATAATAAGATACAGCATTTCTTTGCCATTTTCCACGAGACAGTTCCGAAATTCACAAGTACCGAACATTACAGCGCTGCCTTAGGATGTCTATACCACTCAACAAAATATTTCATAAATTTCATTTCCTACCGTGGAAGAATGAAAACCCAAAGTGTCTCTTCAGAGGCGGAAAGGAATGAAAAGATGATTTTATAAAACATTGATATCTTCCATAGGCGTAGACACTTTTTTGGGGGGGGGGGGAATCTGAAGAACAAATGAGTAAGTTCATATTTTGAAATGATCTACAACATGACTTAATAATTATTTAACCATATTTTAGTCCCAGCAGAAAATTATACTCAGAGTCTCGGTTTGAAAAAGTAAAGAAGACAAATGAATAAACTTAGGCATCTTATTACGAATTCTTGTTTCAACGCACGCTTTTAGAAATTCTACATTGTATGAATTTAATGTAGGATGTTTTAATTAATAACGTGATGTTATTAATCTAGAATTACTGGGTGAAACAACCCTTTTCATTACCCTAAGGTTGATGTGGAGATTACATAAAAAAAATAAAACTAATAAGGATCAACCTTGTCCCTTTTGTTTGCAGAAAATTGTAACTACAATTTCTCGGTGTTTATGAGTGATAGTGGACAGAAAGTAAGAATCAAAATTATCAATGATTTAACTCCGGTATTATAAACAGAATTAATGTTTTAAAATTAGTCAGAGACTCTGTGAGCCAAGCCACGAGAACTTTCACTTTCACTAGGTAGTTGACTCAAGAATTAAATATCAAAATTCTAACAATTTCCCAGGTCGAAGATCCCAAATAAATCTGTGCAGAGTGGGCAATATTAAATCAAGAGGTTCAGGTTACAGTTCTTGGGAATCAAATGTCAATAGTTTGCGTTAAATTTAATATTATTAAAATCACCAAAAATTGCTGTATTAAGATACGAGCTTGCAAGGTAGGTATTTTCCTGTTTTCTAACCCACAGATGGGAATATATTTTTGCTCTTTTTAATCAAAATGGTTTCGTTAGTGAGTGAAAATATGTCAAGTCAGGTAAGAAACTCGCTTTATCCATAAATAGCTGGTGATCTGCACTTAACATTTAAACGTTAAAAGCAACGTGTTATGTTTAAAACCACAAGAACTTATTTTAAACGTAAGATCATACGCATAATTTTCTCGGCCTCTTTAAAAGGAGAAAATCCCACTATGTTTTACTCACTAGATGTAATTTATAAAATCAGCTTCCACCAGAATTCAGCTACCAGTACAGTTAAGCACAAAATTGGCTTCACTTTTGATTTGAAGAACTTCAATTCAATACAGACATTGCTTTCGATATCTCAAGTTACCAATTGATTATATCCGTCCTGGGATCAAACACAGCCTGACAATTTAAGACACATGTAATGTCTATATCAAAGAAAATTAGGTTAGTTTCCTTAAGATTGAAACTTTAAGATTCTAGTCGCGCGAAAATGTTGATCAATTATTGAGGAAAAAAAATTAACATAAATATAAAAAAAAACGCTTAACAAAAATACTTCAAGATTGAAAAATGAATAAAATAATAACAAATTGTTTTTTGTCTTATAAATCAAATAGAGCAGCTAGTTACTCATAAATATAGTCATTTTGAATAACTTTATAACTTAAATTTCACTACTTTTCGAAATAACAACCTGAAACAAATTTAGTGTATCATTCTTTTGCACATCTCTTTTGATTCTTTTTCTACAATATCGCTGTTATTGATTATCTGGGTTCTTTCTATCTTCTATTCCCTTAAGAGATATATTTCTTTCGTATTCGAAGTAGTTTTTCTTCTTAGGAAACTCAATTGGAGTTTCGGGAAACGATAGCTATCTTTGCACGAAATCATGTTAAAACCAGTCTTCAATGTCTGGAATTGAACAATCAAGGGATTCGTGGCAGAGAAAGCGAATCCTTACTGGTTATTTTTATCTTACCACTTTTGTCGCAGTATTTTGTTTTTATTTGGTGATTTAGGATAAATGCTTTATGATATCATCTTAAGAATGCATCGATACGTCGTTTAAGAATGACAATGGAAACAACCTCCAACAAATATGCAGCTACTTTTTGTTAGTAGTATTATTTGTTTCAGTTGTTGCTTGCTAGACGCATAAGGGTATAAGCTTACTTACTATGTCATTTCCATCAGATTAGAGTGTAGATTTTCTTAGGCTTCTTCAACCAGGCTATCTCAAGCCATGTTTGACAAATGGGACCATGTTGTTTTAGACATCTGGTCCCATTTCAATAGCAACAAATGACTTGTCGTAAAATAATTTGTTTACTTTTACGGAATTCTCTTTATTTATGGTAACGTCTTCAGCCTACAAGCGTATCTTACCAACACTCTCGATTTAGGAAATGGGCAAATTTGTGAGAATTTCTTTTACACATTTAAAATAAAATAAAAGAATTATCGATAAGAGAAAATTTATGTGCTTAACTGTCACATTTCAGTACTGCAAATATATTTCTTTGCACTTTCATAACGTTGAATATATGACTAGAAATAAAATATGAGTTTTCATTGAATTAGAATTCACTTTCTCTTTTACAGCATGGTTAGACTACTTCGAAATTGACAGTCATTTAACGCCGTGTTAGCTTGATTTCTTCAATCAGATATCAATCGAATCAAATGAAATTTTCTTTATATTTGTGAGTAACTTGCTCACTCCTTCAATATCAACGAAGAGCTTTGAATTAATCTTATGAAATTTGCTTAAAATTCAAAATCTAGCTTAAAATTCAACGTTTCTTACCACCTCATTCCAACTCTCTGGTCGTTTTTAAATACACACAATTATGGCAAGGCGAAACTCATTCATCGCCAGACATGTATGTCAAGAATCATATGCTTGCATTCTTAAAACACGTGACTTCTTTCATATTTCCCTATATTTTTTTCCCTCTATATTGTATTTCCTCCATATTTCAATGCAAAAAAAAAAATATATATAATTTATTTCTTATTATGTTAAGATTACTTCATCTGCTGGGGCCGGGATATCCTGGTTAGAAGGGCGCTGAACCCACGTTTGTGAGAACGGGAGTTTGAATCCAGCAAGTCGAAGACTCCCTGTGTAGTAAATTATGAATGATACACGTTAAATCTCTCGGGTCACAAAGTCCTCCATTCCCCTATAACAAATCAATACCTCTGTGGGTACTGAATTGGAGATCGATCGTTTTCTGGTTCAAGTCAAAATTAGGTTCTGCGGATGAATGAATGGATGTATGAATGGATTACCTGTAAACAGGTGTGACGTATGAGTGTGGCAGAAGTCGAAATTTTAGCCATAGATGGAGCCACTTGAAAAATAAGCACAATCACACCCCCTCTGCCCAAGTTTACTTTTAACCCAATAGATGAATGCATCACTATTAGGAATATCATGGTACATAACACGTACTAATAGTATAAAAAAAAACATATTTTGATTTGGTTATTTTTGAAACACCTAAAAACACAAGCTAAATAAATTTATTATCAAAATTTGAGTTAGATTTGTAAAGAATTTTCCTTGTCCAACAATTTTTCATGTATACCTTGTCAGCTACATCTTTATAAACACATATTTTCTGGGATTCAGAGATAAGTATCCCTTTTTACATTAGATTTTCAGTACAGGCTCTTTCTTAATGAAGCAAACATTCGGTTCTGTGTAAGAGGATTTTACTAGATCCTCTTATCAATGTCGTTATACCTAATCGATAATGATCAGCTTGTAAAAAAAACATAAATAAAAAAATTAAAACACATAAAATAATATTTCTTTTTTCTATTAAGTTATAAAACAATTATAAAATGTAATTTTATAAAAAAAAAATCAAGATCAAAATAATATTTTTAAAAACCACGTTTTTGTAGTGGAGAATAAGAATTAAAAAACAAAAATATATTTGTGTATATGCATGTGTATGAGTAAGAAATTGTGAATATATGTCTGTATGTGTACTGTTATGTATTTCATGCGCCCCACGTTTTTCGTTTTTCCAATTTTTGTTTTTTAATTATTATTCTCCACTATGAAAACGTGGTTTTTAAAAATATTATTTTTATTGTTCTTTTTTTTTGTACTCACTTCTTTTACTTTTCACTCACTGTACACAAAACTTATCAACTGACATGTGACACTAATTTGAAATAATCGAATCGACAACAAAAGTCAATCGCGAAAATAAAAATTTTTCTTCAATTTTATTTTACTTTGTATGTCTTTTTTTCTCTTCATTTTCATGCATTGTCATCCAATTCTAAACTATGTGCCAAATTTGAAGTCTGTAGCTAGTCGGGAGGTTAGTTTAAAATTGATTACGAAAGTCCACCCGAACAGACATACAGGAAGGCAAGTTGATATAAACGTGGTAATAAGTGATTCTTTAAAGAATGCGTTTTTTAAATATAAGTTGCCATTATAAAAGTAAGTTTTAATTGCGGTTTTTACTAGTCTCGGATTTGACGGTTGCGTAATGATTCATTGAGCTTTTTTTGAGAACTACAGATTTAAAAATTGTAAAGATGCATCACACACGGGGGAAATTATTTAAAAATTACTGTACTGTTTGGATATGATATGGTAAGTAAAAATATAATTCTAATTAATTAGGTAATTTTTTCATTCATATGGTAATGGTTTTCCGGAAACTCTGGTTTTAAAATTGTAATTCTTATTACTGCATATTAAGTAAAAAAAGTAAACAGGAAAATAAATTTAATCAAGTAAATGATTTTCATGTCCTGCTCGTAAGTATCATGATAAAATTACTTTTTTCCATATTTACCAAATTTTATAACATTTCATAAATCCACGTTTCGTTTATCTTTCTGAAATTATTACGAAAGCGCTTTTGTTAAAATTACAAAGCATTTTGATGTTCCTATAAATACAGAAACACAGTAAATTTTATTATATTCTGATAGTTTTGACCATACTTTTTTTCAATCGTCTGTGTTTACATTGAGTATAATTAATGTTTGCTTGAGCCGTAACTATTACTTTTTAAATGAACCTTTAATAAATAGAATAAAAATGAATTGTATTCACTTGAAAATAAATTTTTCATTTTTAAAATTAATTTAATTGCGAGATGTTTCGAAAGTTAAAAATATAAGGATATGGCAACTCCATGCTAAGTAATGTATACTTTGTTAATACACTTAAGAGTTGTTTTGAAAATGTACATAACTATTTTTATGTAGTATACTAAACAGATTTTATACAGATTTTATACTAAAGTGTTACTGCTATAAATGCA
Source organism: Parasteatoda lunata (assembly GCA_949128135.1). Taxonomy (NCBI): domain Eukaryota; kingdom Metazoa; phylum Arthropoda; class Arachnida; order Araneae; family Theridiidae; genus Parasteatoda; species Parasteatoda lunata. The sequence goes on from OX421971.1 coordinate 71,268,587, forward strand.
TCTTAACAAAATGTTTTTGACTCAAATATTTTTTTACTGTTACGTGCAAAGAAAAAGAAAGATGCTAATGAATAATTAAATAGTTTATAAATATCGGTAATATATTTAAAAATTCATTTAATAAATGAGTGATTAAAACTCTGCAGTTATTATTATTTCTTTTGAAGTTCTTGAAATCAGTTTAAGTTCAAGACCTTTTTTTATAATTTTTTTTTATAACAAATGTCTCGATGACTTGAAACGTGTCCCACCTACAAAATCATCAGTTTTTTGAGCATTTCAGTTTGCGATTCAATATACGACCTCATTTCTCCAAAGTGTATTTTTTGCTTGAAGTAAACATTTATATGCTTCACTTCGACTAGAATGCGATCATTTGAGTTTAAAAAATGTATAAAAAATAGATGAATGGTGAAAAAAAATAGTCCCTTGAGTCTCTTTAAATGAAGTATTCATAAGCTATAAGCTGAAGAAGTAAAACTGATAAAAATAAATTTCAGGTTTTCGTGATGGGGTTTTAAAACATAAATAAATAGTCTCTATTGATGTCTCTCACGAGTATTCTTATCTTTCATTTTTTGATGTCAGATGTACTTAAAAGTGATAATCCAAGTTGCAGGTGATAATAAAACATAAGATATCAGTACTTAAAATTCATATTTTTTTTCGCTTCTATGGAAAAAATATTAAATAATTTATTTAACAATTATTTTTTTTGTATGCAATCAAAACAGTTAAATAATCATAAAAATTAGGGTATTCATATTGTTAATTAAGAAAAAATTTGTTTATTGACTGTTTTAAGCTCATGCTGTTAAACAAACAAAATTTTATCCACGCCAACTAAGTCCACCGAATAAAGCCACTTAGTTTCCTGCAGCTGCATACATACAATAGCCAAGTCAACAAACCTGCAAATCTCATGGTCTGCTGAACAGGGGTGCAAATCCCTCTTGACACATAATGAGTTTCTACTGTCCTGCACTCGCCAATCGGTGACCCTGGATTAATAGAATCTGAAACTCCCATTCATACATAAAGGGCATCAGCATAGAGTACATAGTAAAGTCTAGCTTTCTCCATCACTCTCTATAGATGGCCCCGCCAGTTAAACCAATTAAGCCACATTCCATGGTTCATTTGACATTACACAATTCAACCACAACGTAACTCTAATGTTCATTACCTAGCGAAAAGTCTATAACCTAATTCCAATTCTTCCGCACTTATGGTTCTGAAACCGTGTAGTTAATTTGTTACAAAACCGTATAATTTCGTATTCACGGTTTTAATACTATATGGAATTCTATAAATGATCTGAAAGAGGTTGTTTTTATCTTACTGCTTCTCTCATAAGAAAATAAAGCCAATAAAAATAACGTGAATATTTAAATTGAAAGCATTCAGCTACCTAATGATTTTATTAAATAATATGTTTTTCAGTATATGGTTTCGTACAAAATTATTTTGTTCTGGTTTTAAACTAGGAGAAAGTGTGGCTAAATCGCTTGCATTTCACCTATAAAGTTGGCGATTTTTTTCAAAAATTAAATCTTCAACAAAATTGAAAAAAGACTATGATCTAAAAAAGTAAATAAATAAAAAGCTGACTGTTAACTTCAAAGATCCACGCCACCAGTCTCACCAACATTCCAGATTTTACGTTACCTAGGAGATAAGGAAGAGTCGCAGCAATGACATTCAGTAAATATTTTGTTTTTCTGCTGACTGAAATTTTGTTTACCATTTTTTTTCACTCCACGAAAAAAAATAATGTGATTTAAAAAAAAAAAAAAAAATTAAAAGCTCTTTTTATAAAAATAAAAAAATAAAAAAACTATGAATAGATTATTAAATTAATTTGTCAACTTTCTAATTAAATTTCTTTAAAAACATTTTTATATACATAACAGCTAGGACTCCTAGGTTATGTTTTAAAAAAACCATCACAACTAATCCTCACACTAAAACCCTCACAACTATAACAAAAGCGCAAAATGCCAATATAAAGAGGAATCTAAATTTTAAAAAATTGAGTTCTTTTTTTTAGTCTTCTATTTCATTTATTTGAAATGTTACCTTAATGCTACATAATTTTTTATATTATAAGGTTCCTTTATTATAGGGCAAAAAATATCACTACATTGGAGATTTATTTTAACCCTCAATTATACATTGCAAATATCAGGTCACTAAAACACACATAAAGGAAATTTTAAATGATTTTTAAAATAAGGAACAGTATAAGATGCATATCAAACAAGTTTTTATCAATGCAATGGCAAAATTAACATATTTTTAAATATGTTCATTTAACTGGTGATGAATAAAAAATACAGTTTCTCTTAGAAACGTTTACTTTTTTCCCTTGCTCTTTTAAAATTTATTTCCCTAATTTTGTTTTATATCCTTATTATGGCTTTCACTATATTGTATAGTAAGAAAAATAAATAAACGAACAATAAAAAAAACGTTGCGCCATGTTTAACTTTTGATAAAGAGATTCCAATTTCATGAACTAAGATGCAATTTTAATGATTCGAAGGACATCAATTAAATATAATATTAAATGAATGCAAGTCATGTATGCTAATAATTTCGAAATAGAAATATAAGCATCACAAAAAGTTTTTGCTTTCTTTATGATTTACTTCAATTCAAAATGAACAATTATTCTATATCTATCACATCTGTTGTATATTTATGCAATTAGTTAAGTCCTGAAAGTTTATTCAATTCAAATTTTTTAAATGATTCTTTTTTGTTCAGTTTGTAATTTAATTATTTTTAATTATAGTACAAAGAAGATAACCTACAAAACATAACCTACAATCTCAAACAGTTTTAATCGTAAAAGTCGTATTTTAATCTGCAGTCTTCTCCACATAGCAAAAACTATTTTTTTTTCTTCATTAGACAGGGAAATACTGTGTGTATAAGGTTCGGACTTAAATTTCATTTGGATCAAACTCTTAAAATCCTAAATTTTTGTTAAGTTTATAATTCATTGTTATATTATAAAAACATAATTTAGAGCAACATAACGTAGGTTATCTAATAGTTCTGCTCGTAAAAGTCGTATTTTAACCTGCACTCTCCTTAGCATAGGAAAATCGGTTTTACTATGTTGTTAGGAAGCCGATCAGCCTGTGTAGGGGGCAGGGAACTGTCCTTGCATCAGAAAGGTTTTGGGTTCGAATCCCGGGCAAGGAATGGGTGTTTTTTCTCTCTATCTGTGTTCTATGTCCTTTGTGCGTGAATGTGTGAATGTGACCCGCCCTATAAACGGGTTGTGGTAGTGTGGCGTGAGTGACGCTGCTCCATCGCCGTGGCTTCGCCACAGGTGCCCACTGGGTAACGAAAAGAGAGTTAGCAGTTCTGGCACTTTCTGTGGCCAATGAACAATAGTTTCAAGTGCCCGCCATTAAAAAAAAAATGTTGTCAGGGAAATGTTTCTATTGAAATGGTGTATAAGAGTAATAATCTCCACCAGTGAGTTAAGTTTGAATAAATGCGTCTGCATCTAAAAAGGCTTGTGTGCAAAATATAATGGATTTTCGGAAAGATCTTGGCAATGCAGGTATTGTTTACACAATTTTATTGGATATGTAAATATTCACCAGGATGAATTGTTAAACTAAGTTGATCATTGAGATAAATTTAACCATTTTGCATTAGGATGATAAATTAATCTCTTATACTATGCTAAAAATAAAATTTAAAGCTTAATTTCGGGAAAAGATTAGATAGGGAAATAGTTTATAGGGGTGAAGCATTCTCCCAATATTTCCAATTTGCTAAACTGCCAACGGATTAAGTTTGTATTAACACCTCCACATCTAAAAAGGCAGGGGTGCAATATGTAATGGATTTTCGAAATGATCTTGGCACTTTATGATGCGTTTACAGAAGCACATCGAATATGTAAATGTCGATTAAGATGAATTGTTAAACTGAGTTGATCGTTGAGAAAAATTTATCATTTTCCATTAAGATGATAAATATAGCTGAGATACTGTTCTGAAAATAAAATTTCCTAAAGCAAAGTTTTACTATCGGGGTTTAAGATTTACTTTCAACTTTATGACTCTCAAATGAAGCATTTATAAGACATGAAAAAGTGTTATAAATCATTTCATCACTTGAATGCGCACATAAAATTTTCCCCGCAAGTAATCAATATATAGTGCTATTTTTAAAAAGATAAAGACTATAAAATTTCAGTTTTTTTCTTCGACAGCAGTAAGAAATTTCTTTAAAAGAATGATAATATATTTACATTCATTCTAGAATAAATACATTATTTGTTTGAAACTGCGGAAAAACAAGAATGGAAAATTTATCCTTTTCCATAACAAAAATTTCAATATCTTTTTGGAAAAAAATATGCTAGTACTTTTTTCATATGAGATAACAATTTATTTAAAATCGTATTCTAGTCGAAGTATCAGTAACGATTTAATGTCACAAAACTATTCATGGATTTATAAACCAATCAAAGTAATTACGATTAAATTTGAAACTACTATATATAGATATCTATACTAATTAAAGAACTTACACTTAAACTTTACATACTATTCATACACATCCAGATACTAACTAAAGAACTTCACATGACTATTCACATATGCACAAATATTAATCGAAACATCTACTATTAAATCTGATATTAATATTTTTTTGATATCTTTCATCAATTAAAGAATCAACGTATAAGTTTGAAATTACGTTATTGATATCCATAAACTTATCAAATTACTTACGATTAAATGTGGGATGGTTTTTTTATAGTTATCTTTACTAAACTAAACTAAACTAAACTCAGTAGCGCGACAGCCCATAGAGGGCCAAGGCCTACTGTGCCCATGTCAGTTTTCTTGACCTTTGGGCTCTGGGGTGCAGAAGCAGATGTTCCGGTTAGGTGGTCAGCCGAACGCAAAACTCCCAGTGTTTAGTTCCCAAGCATGCTTGGTACTCATTTATCGACCCACTGAAGGGATGAAAGGCTGAGTCAACCTTGCCCGGCCCGAGGAAGTTATCTTAACTACTTATTAAATTTCTTACAAGATATTACACAATTGAAGAGAATTGTCTACACATATGTATATATAAATCGAAGCACTTAACGGAATTCATAGATATCTTTATTATAAACTATCAGTTAATAAATTTAGGAACATAATTTTTGGTAACATTAACTTCATTGAATGTTAACAAAAATTGCACACGTGTTTCTTAAATATTTATTTTTAAATTATATGGAATGCTTAAGAATCATTTGCAATTGAATTTTAAAATAAAGTTTGTTTTAAATTTTCCACTTTTATTTTTCAATTTTCGGCTGCTTTTTCAAAATAACGTAACAAACTGCCTAGATTAAAACTTGATTACAATTTATAAAAATCAAAATTACACTTTTCACAATCGGAAAACTTCGTCATTATCAAATGTCTGTTTTTTTAATATTTTTAATATTTAATTTAATACTTATTTAAAATAATATCTTGAACCTAACTAACAATTTGAAATTAAGAAAATTACCTGTCACGGATTCAACCAACAATGAAAGCGGACTGTTTTAAAATATTCAAAGTTAACCAGAATCGGTGTGTCATAGATTTTTAAAAAAATATTATTATCGCTAAATACAAGTTATGTTTATTTTAATTGTATAATTATTGTATTGCTATCCCAGAGTAAAATTCGTGTAGTTAGCATCACATCTATTCGTTTTAGTATATTTCTTTCATAAAACCGCAAGAATCATTTTGTCCTCCATTAGCAAGTACTATAACCATAAGGAAGCATAGTACCTAATAAACAAAGTTCATCATGATGGAGATTGCTTTCCATAGGGAAACGTAAATGTGCTGTATAAAATACAAGAACTTTAAATAACCTTCATAAATTCCATTTTTCTCCGTAGACCATTCAGCAGCTGTTGCAATCTATGAAGAAAAAAAGTGTAATATCAGTTACCTTACTACAGAGAAAAAAATAAAATCAAATTGCTTGAATAGAAACCATTCAAAGTTTATATTATAGCAAAAAAAATAAGAAGGGAGAATGATACCACCAGTCAACTAGAAAGTAATTTAGCTTTTCAAGGAAATATGTTTTTGCAATTAGTTTGTATATAATTAAAATACATAAGTGATACAAACTAATGCATAAACACATACATTAGTTTGTGTATAATTAATAAGTCATTATCTCATTGACTTAACAATTTGTTCGTGTTTGGTTTTGTCTGCTTAGTTAAGGATGTTAGAAATCAGCTGGTAAAATTTATTAGTGATGTTATCGAGGCATATTTTATCGGTGAAAAAGAAATTACCAGTAAATGAATAGTTGCTTAACGGACACCTAGGAACATGGAAAAAGATCCAAAATTTGGCTAGTTATCGATATAGCCAAAAATAAAGCCAACCCCGCATTATTAATATTAAATTTTAAATAATCTGGCTACGACTGAATGATCAACAATACCGTTAGAGTTTATTATATCCCTGTTACTGAAACACTTTTGTTTTGTTTATGGTTAGAAAAATAAAGTAGCATAAAGAAAAAAAAAGTTCAAAACTTATTATGATATTCGATTAGTCACGACACTGAATTAATGAGTTATACATTTATATTTAATTAAGAAGTTAGCCATTACATTGATTGTTTAGAAAAGAATAAAAGTATTTATATTTTATTTTTATAAAATGTGATAAAAATTAAATTACTGGTTCAATTTAATTATAACAGGATTAAGAATGATTTAAAAAATAAATTTATGAAATGAAAGAAATGTAAAATTCTGGGAAATATGTAATGTATATATTGACCCGGATGTTTATCAAAAATCAGCACACGAGAGTAACCGACAACTTTTTAAGTTTCACATTTGCGTATTTGTTATCCCAAATAAGAATAGCCACATTTATTAAAACTATTCGTTTTTTATTTGGATGAAATTTTCAGCTATTACTTTTTAATGACTTGTTCTTACCTAAACAAAGGTATAAATTGGTTAAAACTTGAATACCGTGAAAATTTTAATAATTGGTGATCCTGTTTTTTTTTCTATTCTTAACAATTTTCATTCAATTGTAAGTGTTGATGCTATTTATACAAACATGAAAGAATATATCGATATTCAGATCTTTTATACTTTGAATTATAAAATAATAATTCACCTTATGGCTATAAAATATAATAATCAAAAAACGTACCAGTACAAAATTAGAAGCTTAAAAGGATTTTTAATCTTGAAATCTATCTCAGTGAAACAAACTAAAGTGATACGAGGGTACTCTGAAATTTTTGAGATACGCATAGACGAGATTTTACAAAATAAAAATAATGGTTTAATTTTAAAATACAAAGTATTTTAACACAGCAGACGATTTTTTACGGTCTTACTTCAACTTGTTTGGCGTATAATAAATTTTAAACAGAAGAGAAAATGGAGTCGACGCGAGAACATTTCCGCGCTATGATTTTCTACGACTTTAAAGCAGAATTAAGTAAAGAAGAATGCGTTCAACGGTTGCAATTGGCATTTAGTGATGAATCTCCAGCTCGTGCTACTGTATTTAGATGGTTTAAAGAATTTAGCAGAGATCGCAATTTTCTTCAAGATGAAGAACACACAGGAAAGCCGCTGTTGGCAGTAATCCCGGATAATGTGTCTGCCATACAAAAAATGTTAAAGGATGATAATCGCTGTACCTATCAAATTATACAGAAGGAACTTAACATTGGATCCGCAGCCATACACAAAATTATTCATGAAGAATTACATATAAAAAAAGTAGTTTGCCGTTGGGTTCCCCATAGTCTAACTGAGCACCAAAAAGAGGAGCGTGACAGAATCAGTAAAGAAACTCTTAAATTGCTAAATGATGGTGGCCACCGCATCATTTCTAAAATTGTAACGGGTGATGAAACGTACATACCGTTTTTTGACGTTCCAACGCGTCAAGAAAGCAAAGTATGGGTCTTTGAAGACGATCCCTCGCCGACAATGGTGAAATGATAACACGCACTCAAAAAAGTTATGTATGCCGCTTTCTTCAGAAGCACGGGATTGGTCAAAGCCCTCAAATTGGAAGGACAGAAGACAGTAACAGCAAACTGGTATACCACTAAATGTCTTCCAGAAACTCTACAAGAAGTGAAGGTTAGGAGACTAATGCTTCACCATGACAATGCATCTTCACATACAGCCGGATTAACAGTTGAGTTTCTTAAACAAAAACAAATTAAAGTGATAGAACATCTGCCGTATTCACCCGATCTAGCAATTTGTGACTTTTGGTTATTCTTTAATCTAAAAAAGAACTTACACGGACGTCGTTTTAATTCAGAAAAAGAGATTGGTGTGGCTATAAATGCATTTTTTTCATCTATTCCAAGAAATGAATGGCTTGAGACATTTAATCTGTGAAAAATTAGACTACAAAAGTGCATTGATGCTGGAGGAGACTATTTTGAACACGCCTAAAATTTTGTAAGTGTAACTTTAAAAACCTAGTTGTATCTCAAAAATTTCAGAGTGACCCTCGTATAACAATACAGTCTAACTACCTTAAGAAGATTACTGTGGGACATATCATGGTACGAGTTTTTTTATAAGCCAACTGAAACAAAAAAAAAACAAAAAAAAGATTAAAGAAACAATGGTAGATGAAGAAAACGCTACTCATTATTGACTATTCTTTGTTACAATTACATCCCTAAAGTTTAATAGTCTTCTTAAGACCGATGAACGAAGTTAAAAATTGATTTTTTTAATCTATAGCAGCAACATCCTCATCTGCATCATCAATAGTATTTCATCCAACTGCAGTACATGTGTGCTCTGAAGTAGCACTTATAATGCTATAATCAAAGCGCAAATTTTTACCCCGTTTCTAACTCCATTAAAGAAAAAAAAATTTCTTTCAATAAACCACTTAGAATTTCATGTTTTTTAACATTGCTCAATGTTTGAATCATCTTTTTGCACATAAAGCAAAAATGAATGTTTCACATAAACTTGAAAATATGATATCTGAAAAATATATTTCTTAATGTTTCAGCACAAAACTCACCTTTATGTGATTAAAAGTTAATTGATATAATGCGTATTTAGGTACATATAGTTTATCCATTCATACATAATTATCAAGACTTATTTCATGAAAAGAATTTTTTTTTAAACTTGTATAAATTATTTTTAAAGTTTAATATTAACCATGTGTTTCCATTGAGTAAAAGGAAGTTACGCAAAACACGAATCGAAAGAGTAATTTACAAATTAGACAAATGTTAGAATAGTAAAATGACAGGAATAATTTTGATCGAATCATAGAACTATCTTAAGTAGCCAGTCATAGCTCTGGAAATGAAGGCATATATACTGCCTAATTTTTTTTCCTTCACTAAACCTGAAAATACACTTATGTTCAAAAATATTTATAAAAAAATTATGTTTACAGATAACTCATATAATAGTGATCAGAAGAATTTTTAGCTGAAATTGCATCAGAAAATGCAATTTCAGATTGCATGACAAAAGCGTAAATAATAAAAACAAAATAATATTCTGAACTCAAGATAAGTATTTAAAGAGTTTTGAGATGCTGACGTCACAGGAATAGAAAACTGTAGTAAATCTAAGTCAAAATGGCATTGGTAATTTTCATTTACGATATTATTTTTTCTTTTATGTGACCACCAAAATCCTTTGCGGGGAGTTGCAACCTTTTAAAATTTCAGATGCCACCTTTTAAAGAAATCATCATCAATTGTCATCATACGTAATAGTTTTATCGGTACATCTAAGATGTAATCGAGTTTCATAATTATAAAATGTATATTTAAATGTGTGTTATTAATAAGTATATTTTCATATCAATGAAGACAAAAAACCTATAGATAAACTTCAGAAAGTTCCAGGAATAAAAATACTCGAACATTTTAGTCATACGTCCCACAACTATTGTTTTGGAAAAAGAAGAAGAAGAAAAAAAAATAATAAATAAATAAATAAATAAATAAATATATATATATATATATATATATATATATATATATATATATATATATATATATATATATATATATATATATATATATACAGAGAGAGAATGTAAATCAATCAATACAACAAACAAAGTGCAAGAATATAATCAGCATTAAAACACTGTGTACAAATATAATAATAGAAAATATCCACAAAATAATGAACAAGAAACGGAAGTGGAAGCACTGAAAAACACGACGGTTTCATCATGGGGGGTGATGTCATGCGGCTAGGTCAGAAACAGTTTCCAAGGTTAGTGGGAAAATACCACATACATACCCCCGACTGTCCTAAGAAAAGTAATAAAACAAAAATGACAAAAAAATGAAAGTTAGATGAGGATGAAATGCTAAGTTCCAGTAAAACGAAGTATATATAGATATATATATCTTTGATTGAAGAGAAACTCGATCTTTTGTAAAAGAGTCAAATATCGCAGAATCGCACATTAACTTAGTTTGTGTGCCAAAATGAAAAACTATAAAATTATAAATTGATTATCTAAAAATAAAGATAAGAAAAAGTTTGAAAAATCTATTGAAAAATATAAATCCAAACTATGTTTCAGGATTATCCAACCGGACGTTAGATACTAGGGTGGTCCTACTATAGCATAAAGATAAGCATTACATTGCCTTAGAAGTTAATGCTTTGCGAAATCAAGTATCTGTCTACTAATTCCTTTGGGATATCATTATTTAAGAAAAGTTTACGTCGAGATTTACAATTATTAATAGAAGTATTTCTTTATTATACATTACATATTAATAGTAATTTCAGATAGAGTTACGTTTCTGAAGATGCCTATAGAGAAATAAAAATTCTAAAAGATCATTATCCTTACATTAAATAGAAAATTATTTATTTACTAAAAACATAAATTTGAAATTTATACGAACATAATATACATTAAACTCGTCTTAAAGTCAAATTCATGTTTAGAATTTCAAATTGTAATATATACAAATTTTTACAACCCTCTAACCAAGCGTTGAACTCTCGATTATAATTGTACAGAAATTTTCCTGCTACGCACTTTTTTCTTATTGAATAACATGGCGAAATCCGGCTTTATGATGCAGGAAATCTTTCGGGTGCAAGTTCAGAAGACGCCGAGAATAGCGATCAGAGGCTTAAGATTGAGTCTTAGTAAGTGAAAATCCGATCATTAAAAACAAAATTTTATTAAGGTTTTTTTTCAGTTCTTTTTTTATTTCGCTCATTGTGCATTATTTTATTGTATCATTACAACAGATCAAACAACTGTCCCGAAACAAGTAGTCTTAAAGTGAGGGTGAGATACTTCCCGTCCTTTTAAAATGCGCTTGCAATGACTTGATGTGCTTAAATATGCTCTGAAATGTCTTTTGTAACTGTTAAAAAATATCAAAATATTATTTAAATTAACATTTTATGGCTCGTAATCGTAATTAATGCGTACAGGTTGAAAATGAATGTTTTTACCTTGAAAATGTATTTTAAGTTTTAAGCTACAACTTATTCAAGCTAAGATTGAATAAAAAAATTGAGGTTTACTATGACTTTCCTGTGAATAAATTAAGTTATAAAACATAACAATGTAAAGAAAATATGTATAAAAATGTATATTTTATTGAATTCAAACGAAAATAAAAACAACACTAATTTCATTTGATTTCGAATTTACAACAAATCAGTTTAAAAATTTCTACTTTCAGGAATTTGCTTTTTTTTCACTCTTACCTTCCGGCTTTCATTTCCTACTAGTAATTAACTTAATGCTAATCTTTTAGAAAATTCATTTTACTTTTTATTTCACCTCAGGCGTTGGTAAACTCTTTGAAGTGTAACTTAATCTTTACTCTTTCGTCCATTTTCCCTCCATTTTACCGTAGAAAAGGAATACTGTTTTCGAAGTTGATTTATAGACTTGTTTATTTTAAGTCTTTTAATTTATATAATTCGTTGATTCTAAAGGAGATTGCTTATATGTTATATCTTCATATTTATTTTAAAGAAAACGAAATGCTTCTGAGACGAAAAAGCCATTATTACTAATTTCTTTGAATTAGTAAAGTAAAGATTTTAGTTTTCTTTAAAATTATTCATAATTATGTTTTTCCTTCATTTGAAGTATTAGATAAGATTTAGACATCCCACGCACATTAAATGAGGCTGAGATTCTGATGCATGCTTCTATTTAAATTTAGAGCAATGTGACTTAAAATTAGAATAATATAGCTTATAATAATGATAGAATCATATAGCAATAGAATCATATAGAAATCATATCAAAATCATCAATAATAGAATCATATTTCAATAGAATAATATAGCTTATAATAATATTGTTAAAATTAAAATATTATATGGTGAATGCCCTATAAATTTACTTAGCTAGTAGTAGCTGGGTATATACTTTAGCTGAGAAGGCTAGCATGCCAATATCACGACCGATTTAACGGGGGGGGGATCGAATCCAAGAGTTAACATCACAATATTTCCTCCATTCCTTCAACACATGAGAAGTTTCATACTTTTGCACACTTCATTTAGACCCTGGATTAATGGAATACGCAATATTTACGGAACACATAGAACACAGATACATTCATCTAAAAAAATTGTAGTGTTCACAATCTCATTAACTCCCAGCTAGATAACTCCCAGCGGTAACACCACGATATTTCCTCCACTCCTTCAACACATGAGGAGTTTTAGATATTTTTATAAAATTTTAAATAGTTGAGTGTAATTTCGAACTTATATAGCTTAGACACATTACTGCAGAGTAACGTTAAGTTGATTCCCATTTTAGAGTATGATATAAATATTTTAAAAAATAAATAAATAAAACAATGGAAATTATATTTTACTCCTCTAGGGCTCAAAATAAGAAAGGAATTGAATTGTTCCCCCCTTATGCCTCTGAATTGTCCCCCCTTTATGACTTCAATGACTCTGGAATTACAATGTTTAATTCCTTATGATTATTTTCTGAAAGAATTTTTTTTTCTATTTTTAAACAATGCAACTTAACTGTTAAAATGATTAATGTTTTTTCATCTAAGTTTAAAATCCCCTTTTTGTTCAGAGCGCAAAATAAAATCTGGAAGACTTCGATTACTTTTGATATAGTGATCGGATCTTACTAAGAACTGTTTTTTTCATTTTTGTTATATGAAATGAAAATTTTAAATACTGTAAATAATTTTCGCACGTGAATTTTTAGTTTCATCATCAGATATATAAATTTTATATAAATATACATATCCGTTTTTCAACGGATTTTTATTCGTGACTTCAACAATTGGGTGGATGTAGTAGCTATTAAATTAATATGTTCTCAATTATTATGTCAAGAAGAGAACAATTGACGTCTCTACGATATACATTAATGCTACCTTTCGCTTATTTCAATTTATCTCAGATTACCTATCTATTTAATTACCGGCATAAATTTTTTCCAATAAAACTAGTGTATAAAAAAGATAGTTTCATGCAATATGTATTTTAAAATAATGTATTTTTTTAACTATTTAGTTAAATATGCTTTTTTTCGTAAAGTCTACGTGATTCAATCTCGTTTAAAACTATGTAATTTTAAGTAGTGAAATACAAAATTTCGGCCAAATAAGTGAAAGATTGTTTGAGAAACTTAGCTTTGCAAAGAGTGATATTAGAATTTTCTGTTGAATTATATCGATATTTAAAAATACATAACAAAAAAATGAAGAAAAATTTAATTCAGGGTTATTTCAAGAGGTTGCCTTTAATATGTAATTTAGAGTAATTATTAACACTAAAAAAATGTATTCACATTGGACAAATTATTAAGATTTTAGCTAGGGAAAAAAACGTGTTCAAAGCCCAACAAATCATAGTGTATGAAAACAAAAGTAATAAGCAACAAGATTAATTTGTGATGTGATTTGATTGCGCAATTTGATTGCGAGAGAAAACAAAGCGAAATCGATACACAATCTTTAAATTAAATAATCGTTAGAAAAATCTTTAAATTTTTATACCCAATTCAATATATATTGCATCCAACTTCCTCCATTATGCTTTGTCAGATTTCGATTGCGCACTTCTTTTTTCTTCCCTCCGAATATTAAGTTGCGAATTTCTGAGCGTATGCTTTTTTTTTTTTTAAGGTGAATCTACAAATATATACTTAGAGTAGCATTTCCGGAACATATCTTATTTCTTAAAAACTTTACGAGCATAACGAAATTATATTATGGAATAATTTAAAAAACTATTTTGTATGGAATTATATTTGAAAAAATAACTAGTTTTGTTACAATATTTCAAAATTCTTAGCATCGGTTAATTAGTTTCAGAAACATGGTAAAATGCACAATAATTAAAATTAATATTTAATGATTCACCCTTTTAATCAATTTTCTAACTAAATCATTAGAACCACCACCTTTTTAATACTGATGCTATTCCCATATTTGGTGATAAATTCAAATTTAGCAATTAAAATATACTTTCTTTTCTAAAAAGTAAATTTTTAATTTCTGATTTCCTAATTTAAATTACAGTTTGTATAATATAAAAACTGTGTTCCAATATGATGATGTGTGAAGGAAAACCTTACTCTGGGTTAACTCCAAATTTGGCTAGTTCAACATCGTATTGGAAGAATTATTAATCTAAACACTTAAAACTAAATAAACTTAATCAAAATTTTCACACTTTTGCCACCAGCATACGATCATTATATTTATTCCGAAAACACCAATGTTAGCACTTGGCGAGATTTTAATATAAAAAAAGCCAAGTTGAATATCTCGAGCAATTAGTTGGAAATCTTGAATAAGATGGAAAAAATTTGTTGTCCTTCTTTCAACGCTACTATTCATCAACAGAAACATAAATTAGCCGCCTAATGTGTATGTATGTTCTTAATTATGAAGTACAATTATATTTTAATTTGGATATCTCTGAGAGCAGAATTAACTGATTTTAATCTACATTATTTCATCCGCTTCCGTTGTGGTAAGTCTAGTTCCAATTCGTCTTAAAATTCTGTGCCACGCGGTTGTTCGATTTACAAACTACTTTTATTTTAAAAATTGTTGCATACATGTACTCTAAATTAATGATTCTTACTTTATAATATATTGCAAAAATAACTTTACTAGCTCGTATTTGTATAATATCTTACTATAATGATAAATTTTATTGTTATTGATGAACAAAACTGGTGGCGGTTAATTTCACCAAGTAGTGTAAAAGAACATTGATGTAGTGAAACACTATAGGTCCAAGAATTATGTATAGCGTTTCACTACACCACTTGAGTGTAAAGTAGTTGCCACCATTTTCGGTTTTTGAGAACATCTAAATTTTTTTACAGTGCACTAACCAATTTGATTAATTAGATTCAATCTTTTAAATTATAATTTGTGTATTATATAATGACCAGATAGTTAGATTAAAAGTTTTTCAGGTGCTTATTTTTTTTTTAATTTAAGTGTTCTACTATTTAGTTGACCTGTTGGTTTTTGGTAATTTTTGTTCTGATATTGATACACATGTGATAATATCGCACTAAAACAGCGGTAAGCATATTTCAATTAGTACATTTCTTTCATCTGACTCTTATAAATTATTAAAATAATGATATTGGTGTAATGGTAAATGTTTGTCATATTATGATGCAAAAAACGTTTTCAAAACCTCTAGTTAAAATAAATATGCAATTGTAAACATTGATGATTATTATGTCCATAGATTAGCGATATTTTCATATTAAAATGTGGTTTATATATAAAATTAGAATTACATGTATGTCTATAAAATATATTTTATTACTATTATTGAATACATGTATATTTTCTTCAAAACAAAATGGAATAAATGTTATATTTGGTTTCATTTAAATGATTCTCGTCAATAGAACTAGAAATTCAAAAAGTGCATTCAATCAAATTAAGTGCAAAGTGCATTTAATTTAATTAAGTGCATTGGCTATATATATATATATATATATATATATATATATATATATATATATATATATATATAGCCAAAAGTATTTTCAGAAATAAGAGAAACTGATATTTTCTTTCTTAGAAATTATTTTATGATTTGAAAAAATTTTGTACTGTTACAAAGAATTTCAATATACTAAATCTAGAAAGAAAAATTAGTTTTAGAAATATTTGAGTTAAAAAAGCAAAATATAAATCTTTTATAGGGCTAGAAAATAAATAAACTAAAAACTTTGTTAGGTTCTTTTACATTTCAATAAATCCAATTTCAAGATAAGAAATCGAAATGTGTACGCAGTAATATATATAAAAAACAGAATAAAAGAATGTATTATCATAGCATGTAAAGGATTTTTTTTTAAAAATTTAAACTGAATTAATATTAAAAAAGGAAAACCTTAATATACACAAAAAAAAAAGAAATTGTAAAAAATATGAAAAAAATAATAAATAAATCAGTAAACGATGAAAAAAAATCCTCGTTGAATATATATATATATATATATATATATATATATATATTTTTTGTTTAATTTCAATTTCATTTAATTTATTAAATAAATTAAAACATACAACTAAATTATATAAATATGTTACAGATTCAAATAAGTGCAAAAATTTGAAACTGAAATGAAAAAGCTATTTTTAGCTAACTTTTCATTTTAAAGCTATAATAAAAGAGTTTATATTACACTGGTCAACGAAAAAAAAAATTTTTTTTTTTGGTGCTTTGGATTTTAGAACGGATTATAGCTACATTTGGGTTGCTGAATCTTAATATCAAATCAGTTTTTCTCTATCAGCTCTACATTTTAAAATAATTTCACTTATTTACCAATGTTATTTCCAATTCAATACTTTCAAGTATGAGTACCGTAAAATTTGTACAAGGATCGGTTTTGTATATTTGATCCATTGTCAGTCTTATGTTTATAACAATTGAATTAAAATAATAGTTATGAAATAATAATATTATTATTTTATAAATAAATACTATTACTTTAATCCAATTGTTATAAAAAGAAGGCTAACGCTATGGCAAATGTAAGTAATTGGACTGCAGATTGTTAATATGTATTTAGAATTTAACTTTCTTATTAACCGTCTACTGTCCAGTTGGGAAAAAAAAGAAAAATCAGAAAGATAAAGTTACCTATCCTGTATCTGAAGCTGAAGTTACCTTCAAAACCTCAGCTGCAGTTCAGATTAGTGTATGAGTTTGCACCGCGCAGAGAGATTTATGTTGGCGTCGTTTGAAATTTCTGTTTCTTGAAGAGTTGTTATAAAGTTAACCTATAATGTATTTTTATTTCTTTGTGTTGTTGAATAGAAATAATATAGAGTTGAATTTAGAAGTGTTTTCTTCTACATAAAGGGAATAAATATGGTTCAATACCAAATGCTCACTCAACAAAAATGAAAGAATACGATACCAGAGTTTTGGTTTTGAAGAGCATAAAGTATCGTGAACATCAATGGGTGATTTGTGTAGACTTAAAAATGGTAAATTTTCTCCTTGGACAGCTATCCTTGCTGCTTGTGCCTCTGGGATAACTGAGACAAAAAACATCACTGGGTTAGAAAAGAGTGGTCTAAGAGAGGACACTGGACTTGGACATTCGGAAAAAGAATACCATTAATAACACCTTAGTTGCACGAGAGAAAATAATCTTTCCTCCACTGCATATTAACTGGGTCTTATGAAGCAGTTTGTAACGGCTCTTGATAAGAATGAATCATTCTTTGCATATAAAGGGAAGAAAATGCATCAGTTGAGTACGGAAAAAATTAAAACAGGAATATTTGATGGTCCATAAATAAAATAACTGATTAAAGACCCTGCCTTTGTAAGTTCGATAAATAAGGATGAACGAAAAGCCTGGACTTCATTTGTTGCAGTTATCCGAAATTTTCTGGGCAAATGCAAAGCTGAAAACTATATTAAACTAGTAAACGAGAGGCTTAATATTTTCAGATCCCTAGGGTGTAACATGAGCATTAAGGTGCACTATTTAAACAACCACTTAGACCATTTTACTGATAATTTAGGAGACACTAGTGAGGAAGAAGATGAAAGATTTCACCAGGATATTAAAATTATGGTGGACCGCTACCAAGGGAGATGGGATACCCTTATGATGGCAGACTACTGCTGGTCTTTAAAACGGGATTGTGCCAAAATACATTCAGGAACGTCAAGGAAAACAAGTTTCCGAAGTGTTCAGTTGGTAACTGGCTTAGTTGATGACTTTTATCTTACTTTGTCAATAATGATATTAGTGTAATAGAATAAAAATTCCGTGTTTAGTTTGTTTGGTTAATCCATGGACTTCATTTAAAATAGTGCAACGTATAGATACTAAAATGCTCTATTTTGAAAACTCGAGCTGCTAGGCAAAAACTAATGCTTTATTTGAATTCAGGGCATCAAATTCATATGTAATCACCTCAAAAAACCTTGACACCAAAACCACTGTTGACCAGTGTTATATAAGTTTTACAAATCATAAAAACTGTTCTTTGTGGTTTTAATAAGTAAACCAAAAGTATTAACAGTACGAATAATTCAGTAGTTTATTTCTTTCATTAAGAAGTTGCTATGATACTTGTTCTTGTAATAGTTGATCAACCTTGCTAAACTAGGTTTTTCAAACAAAATTTGGTTTGTTGTTGGCTCATTCCGTGCTTTGCAAACTCTTGGCAAACGAAATTTAAATTATTTAAAAATCGCTCGTTTAATTTTATTTTCGATTCTTTCTTCGTACTGCAAAGGGAGCCGTGGCGACTCAGGGGATAGAGCCTTGGTTCGAACTCAACACGGAGAAGCGGAATCTGGTAAAACTATTGTACTGTATAATACACTCAATACTGTATAAAAAAAATCAGATAATAAAAATAAAATTTACGATATGAAGCCATTTAATTGGCAGTTTTTCCGTTTAGTTTACCGGAAGTTTAGGTATTCAAAATTAAATTTCTCATTACTATACATTTAGTAAAAAGTTTAAAATTGGAAACCAAATTAAAGGAAATAAATGTTTTTTTATGCCATGCATGCTCTTAGGTATTTTGATAAAAAATACCAAATGTTATGACATAAAATAAAGCCATATTTAAGTTTGGTATTACTACTGTGTTTCGACTTTATAACTAAAATCATTGCCAAAGGGCTTCGGTAGAAATTTACAAGCTTTTTGGCCCCATGGAGCCAGAGAAACTTATCAAGTTCTAGTAGTTTTGACCATACTTTTTTTTCAGTATAGCAATGGCTGGTTGATGCGAATTATATTCCCGGCTCCCACTGACTTAAGTGCTGTTGATTAACATCCTCAGTGGTAGATGGATCGTATGGGTTAGAATTCCTTTCCAACGGGCTAATCTTGGAAATTTTATGCGGTATAGCTCTTCGTGTTACGCATATCTGTTTGGTTCCTCCAAAAAAGGCAAGCACTAGCTTGTTCCTCTGCTTGATCCAAGAGTTCTCTCGTATTCTGTGTTGGAAAAACAATTACAAGGCCATGGAATTCAACGATCATTGTCGTGAAATCAAAAACGGGTCAGCTCTTCAACGCTGTTTATAAATAAATTGAAATAAAATACTAAGAAGGTTATGTAGGGATAGTAAATCTGACAGATAAATATTTAACGAGCAATTTAATTTTATACTTTGATCTTTATCACAGAGTTTTTTGTTTTACGAGAGCTGGCCTCTGTATTTTAGACATTAGTACGAAAATTTTACTTACTACAAAACGTTTTTCACATAAAATCTTATATCAAAAAAACTACCATGCGAAAATGCGAATATTATGCTCTTAAAGATCTAAAATAATCCAAGTCTTGAAGATTATTTCCTAAAAGATTAAGATAGGAATTTTAGTTTCTTCCTAGATAAACCACTGCTGCAGTTTGACGAGTCTAAACCACTCGTTTGCCAACACTTTAAGAGGATTACTCGAAATCACAATAAAAAACGTTTTTACAACAAGAAAAAAATTACCCACTACAATTTAATGACCTTGGAAAATGGCAAAATTCCTTTAAGAAAATTTAAACTACCCTTTACTGAATTAAATTTTGATCAGAACTTCCACGTGAGATTTTTTAAGCTTCCATTTCCAAAATTTTATGTCCGATCCTTTTATCGTTCCTCGAAGATTGTTCTTTGTTTCGATTTGATTCTCTTTGTAAAATAACCAATGCGCCGAGTGATATATCCTTTGGGAAAGAACGTTGCAGGGAACTTGTTTGATTTAAAGACAGTTTCAATTTATGTAAAAACTTTTTTCTTTTCAATGAGTATTCTTTGGAGGCCATAAAAGAAGCATAATATTTTATTCTTTATTTGCAGGTGTAATGCTTTTTCAAAATAATGTTAGATTGAAACACATAGAGTAACTGAAAAGTAGGGTTTGTACTTGAACATCCAGTAATGAAATCCTCATATATTCGGTCAGCGATAAAAAATAATTTAAGTTTAGAATAATATTTGTTATTATTTGGTATATAAAGTATGTCTCGAATCCTACAAACTATATTTTTTTAAATTATTACCCAAATTGAAAAGCACTGAAAAATAATGAACCAGCAAGCACAAAGTAAGACTGAAAAATGAAACGCCTTCTTAAAATCAAAATATAAATATAGTAGCAGCTACAGTTAGATTAATCAAATAAAAATAGCATAAAATAAAATATAAATTGCCGAATCAATAAGAAAACATTAAGTGCTGACACCTGTTTGAAAATCCTGAACAACGAAACAAAAATTTTCAATGAGCAAAAAATTCTTCAAATGCTGCCATCTACTTGGAAAAAGAAATCCTTAATTTTCACCGCATAGGCCTATTTATGCGGGTTTCAATACCGGCCAAACTACTTTAATGTTTAATGTACTTAAAATATTTTGAATTAAAACATTAAAATTATAGTAATTGAAAGGAAAATTATTATTAATTAAGTTGATCCTGAAAGTCCCAAAAGCTGCTAGAAAATCTATTTTATTATTACAAATAAATTTAAATCTAAGAATTTGACCAAAAACATAAATAATAAATAAAAACTTAAATAATAATAAAAAACTTAAATAATAAATAAAAATAAAACTCTTCATGGGTCAATGTGTCCCCTGAAGAAGTGCTGTCTTACAGACACACATATAATCTATTTTATTATTTTTTCCTGCTTTAATGTTTGTTTGAATATCTAAATTAAAATAAAACAAATTTGGTTTTAGCAGCTTTAGGCGCTTTTCCATTTTGATGTAATATTTTAATAGTTAATTTACTTCTTCGTCTCTTTTTTTGCTTTTGTAAATTGGATTCATTTTCTGATTAGATTACACATACTGTTCATTCACTGGGAAATCTATGCCCAGTAAAGGAACATGCCTGTTCCCTCACTGGTTAGAAGTTGATTTTTGTATTTTTAACATACTTTTGATGCATAACATCACTAAAGGTACAATAAAATTAAAGTTTTTCTCTTATTTTCATTAACTTGGAAGAAACCCAGTAAAGGAACACTTGTTTCTTCAATGGTTTTTCATCGTTTGGTAATCCAGTAAATAAACACCCCCTTATCTCAGTACTTGCTTATGCTATGATGCTTAAAATAAATAAAACGTAACTTCAATAATTATATTTTGAATTATCTTTTTCACAGTGAGGAAAATAAAACTACTACATACAATAAATTCCACTTTAAACAGATAAATACAAACACTCACTTTATAATTTTATCAAAGAAACAAGGGGTTGTACAGATAATAACAAATTAAAAAATTCTTCCATACAACACTATGTGACCAGGTAATCTAATACGTTGTTGGATGATTTCCTATTGTTTGGCAGTAAGCTATTGCTACCAATTAATCTTAAGAAAAACTTTCGAAATCTTATTTTTAATCAATATATATGAAATGTTCCTTCACTGGTTGGTTTACCCTAATTGTTTGGTGAATTTTTGAAAACATATAAATTTTTAAAAAAATAAACATTAAATTTGAAAAAAATATAAATTTTTTTGTTATATTTTTTGGACTCAATACTCTTTTGATAAAACATTATAATAAATGCTTATTTCAGCTGGAGGGAGGAGTTGAAGCTTCAAAACTAAGTTTTGACAGTAACCATACATTTTTACTTATTAAGTTAATAATTATGAAACACAATTTAAATATTTATTCGATGTTTTTTTTTTTAAACATTGTGCGAAAAAAAAAAACAAACAAGTTATATAGTTTATGGTAAAGACATTTCTAATAAAGAAAAGAAACAAGAATTTTTGTCATAAACGCTAAAATTTATTGCATTCCAATGATTTATTTTATAATTTTTCATAGTAATGATTTATCAGATGTTTTAATTTCTTAAACTATAGTTCTTATTGCCTGATGGCTGATAAGAAAATTTTAGCAGAAAAAAAAACTTCACATGTTTTGAAAACTCACTATAAATGCACCATATTTTATACATAATCTATCATCCATTTTACACTTTACTTGATAATATTAAAACTTTTATAGCTAAATTTTAACTTAATAGAATGGCAATAGACCATATTTCATTTCAGCATTTTTTCTGCTATGGTTTCTGGAAAATCTTTTCATTAAAAGGTGTTGTATAAAGCAATTTTTAAATACGTCCTCTAAATATCAATATTTGCTTCTTTAAAATCAAATGCAAGAAATAAATTGCCCGATTAAATTATTACTTTGTAAAGTTTTTTTCTGAAATATTATTTTTTTTTTACTTTTTATAACTAAATTCTTTTTTTTTAAATCTTTTATATTTAAATAATTATAATTGATTCATTTTTTCTTTTCCTTTTCTTTCCTAATTCTATACTTTTCTAATTTATTTCTGAATTATAATAGAGAGCAAATAGGCATGAATGATTTTTTTTAACTGTTTAATTGATACGTGTTAAAGATTCAAAACTACTGTAACCTGGTGTTACGTAGTTGACTATTGTATTTGCCATTTCTCACTGAATTCGCTGAAATAGTAAAATGAGAATTATGTGCAACAAAGGATATGCTCTAACTGTAAGATAAAACTTAAATATCAAACAAAATATTTTTTTATAAATATTGAGGCGTTGAAATAGAATATGATATTTATTTGGATTACAACCACTTCAACAGTTTCTAAGTTATCCGGTCATCTCGAAAAAAAATTACACTGCACTTAACAGAAAGAAAAATACAGCTCGTTTCACAAAGCAAGAATTCGCTGCCGAATGCACATCATATTTGAATTTCCTTAAAAGCATATTTAATCATTATGTCTCTGAATATTTTGAAGAAAACTAGATAAAAAAAAAAACGAAGTATAACTTAAATCTCAATTTCTTTTATTCTATCTACTGTTATTTAAAGGAATTGTTAGATTTCTTGACAGATTTTATAAATCATTAGCTTTATTTCTAAAAAGCACATTTTTATCAAAAAGACGATAAAAAAAAATATTTTAAATATAACAGAACGTAAAAAATTTTTAGTATCAGCAAATCCACACCGTAAAAGTTCCCCGCTCAAATTACGGTAAAAAATACTGGCATTTCGGATCAATCATCCGTAAAATCCATTTTACGTAATATCCATTTTCACGGTAAAATATTATGCCTCAATTTTTATAGTAATATTTATTTAGTAAGAGTGATTCAGTGATTTTACAGTAATTATTGTACAGTTTATCAGATTATTTGTTCCATAACATTCAGGTAAAAAGTTCCGGCACTATGAATGCCGGTACTTTTTACCGTAATTTGATCCGGTATTTTTTACAATGTTGTAGTCCAACGGATGGAAACACGAATCTTCCTCTGACGAGATCGAAAGTTCGAATTAAAACGAA
Organism: Parasteatoda lunata; assembly: GCA_949128135.1. Lineage (NCBI taxonomy): Eukaryota > Metazoa > Arthropoda > Arachnida > Araneae > Theridiidae > Parasteatoda > Parasteatoda lunata. The sequence continues at coordinate 71,292,492 of OX421971.1, forward strand.
ATAATGGTCTCAATTTTCTTAAAACTTGAAATTATTTCCAAGCTAAAACTATAGTTGTTACAATCTTTTAATAAAAGAATTTTAATAATATTTCAAAAAGGTTTTCCAATGAAATATTTTTTAACATCAGGGAATAACACATATATTGACAAATATACAAAAACTGATGAAAAAAATAAAATACCAAAAAAAGCTGTGTTTATTTCTGACTCCACGATCAAAAATCACAAAAAAAACAAAAATACAAATATATCAATAAATAATAATTATCAAATTAATAATAAAAAATTTACATATATTGTCTAACTTTTGGTAACTGAAATTGATTCAGTTACCAAACTGGTAATCAGAATCTGATTACCAGTTTATAAATACCAACAGTTCAGTTTTATTTCAGTACCAACTGGTATCAATTTCAGTTTGGTAACTGAAATTGATTCATACATTAAAAGAATTCAAAAATTTACAAAGGAATTGTTTACTAAATAAATAACATAAAAAAGTTAGCGTAGGAGTCTTGCTTTGTTGATGTGAAAGTAACATATATCACAAACTGTAATATATACAATGAATGTAATTTTTCAAAAAAACATTTACACAGATATTGTTCAACATTTCACTAAGCAACAATGCTATGCATCATTGTTGAATACGTAATTTAATTTTGATTCCTTTGCTAGCCATAAAGGCTAGTTGCACGGCTAAAAGGTTTATTTGCATATTTTCAATTACACAAGTTTATTGTGTTGAATGTGGACAATGCGGGACATTGTAAAGGATCAAAATCTAGAGATTAATCAGATAGTAAAGCCTGGCACTCATGTAGTCTTAGTGGTAAATAATGCATATATATATATGCAGACTACGGTAAACAATTCCCGAATTTCGTCAAACTGTATATGTAAATCTTAAAAATAAAAAAGTCTTATTATCATTAAAACTATCCCTTAGCTGTGTTTATTTGTGACTCTAAAACTAAATTTTACAAATAAAATTTTTAAAAAAAATACAAATAAAAATTCCTTTACCAAAAACTTATTTAATGATAGAAAATATAAAACTAATATTTATATTCCAACAAAGATATACGTCAAAATAATGAACATTATAAATTAAAACCATAAATTTAGATATTTCTGTATTTGAGAGAAAAGTTCAAGGACAGTGAAGGACATACAGTTCTCTCTCAAATCAAATTCCAAAGGATAAGTAAACAACATCTTTTATTCAGTTTCCATATTTATTTTCCATATATATATATATATGAATCCAGATTTGGAGAATACGGTGAGAGCTACTTGCCGGGGAGACCTGATTTAACTTATAACTTCGTTATGGGTCAAATACTCAGTTCGTTGGCATTTTCGTCGCATTTGTTGAATGGAATTTTTTAAACAAAGCGTATGGATTATCTCGCCAAAGGAGCATAAATAGTACCAAATACAGGCCAAAATCTATAAAACCTTTATCCATCCGAAATTATTAATTTAAATTATGTTTTAAAGCAGAAATTATTGATTTCTTTAAAAACTTGTAAATTCAAGACGCACAGGGGATAAAAGCACCAATTCTAAAAAAGCTTAAGAAAAAGAAGCATCACTTTCTGTGACAAAATCAAATTATGTAGAGAGCTGTAAATCGCACGCGAATCGGAGATAACCTTGGGTCAGTTATAGTTTAAAAAAAAAAAAAAATTAATCGATATCTTAAAAGAAAATATAAGTCAAAAAAGTAAAAAGATCATCGCGAATAAAATGCAAAAAAACGAAACTCAGTTAATAAAATGCAAACTTTAGAAATACGACCAGTAATAAACCTTTTTATTTCAGTTCACACACTTGGGTTGTTGGTATTACACGAGCTGTAGCAACATTAAAGCGTTGCATAGAAAACACTCTAGCAGATAAATTAGAAAACTTTTTTCCACGCTATGATCTGTTTAGAAGACACAAATCGCTGTGTAATTATTTTAAGTTCTTATTTAAATCAATCTGTTTAATGTAATGTTTGAGCATCCTCTGCAAGGATATAGCAAAACTGAAGTGACTTGAAGATTATTAAATACAATATTTCATTTTTAGGCAACTTATTCTCTTATTTCTACACTTTTCCTAATCAAACAATTGTTTGAGACTTGGAATAACATTCTGCTTGAAATGTTAAATAGTTGCCTAAATCACACCTCGTATGGATGTATTAACCGCACTGGTACGATTTAGGAGCCACGTATCAGTTTTAAAGACAAGTCTATTTTCGAGCCAGTTTAACTTTACTGTTCTCGAACTGTCAAAAATTCAATGCACTCTAAAAAAATTTGGATTAAATTAAGATCTGAAACACCTGTACTCTTTATCCATAAAATTAATTTTACCGTATAATCCATTTTTACCGTAAAATATGGCACAGTAATTTTTACAGTAATATGTATTTATTAATTACTAATTACTGTAAAAATTTTGGTACATCAGATTATTTGTTCCGTAACAGGTTCCGGTAAAAATGATACTGTTACCCTGAGTACCGGTACTGTTTACCGTAATTTGATCAGGAATTTTTTGCAGAACAGAAACTGAACTAAATTTCAGCCACTACCAAATTTCTCATGTCGTGAATGATGTTTATGATGAGCGTGCAACAAATGAGATCTCCGTTTAAGAGATTTTAACTATTATGGTTTGACAATCTACTACTTTATGCTTACTTTAGTATAACCGAAAACACCAACCTATACGTCAAGCAAAACTATTTCCCTAAATTCAATGACAATTCAAACATTTATAATTCTAATGATAATAATTATTTTCGTTATTTGATTGAAAGTGACGAAAAACATATAAGGAGCCTTCTAGTTATTCAATTATTGTTCCAATATTCATTGCTTGGTAATATAAAATGATAGTTCTAATCTATGATGATCTAACTACAAACATTTTCTGTTGTTGACTTCAACTAAACCGATTTCTCCATTTCTAAAATATAAAAAGAAGAAAATTGGTTAAATCTGAAAAAGATTTAGACTTACCAATCGGTACTTAAAAAAGTTACTTTGAACTTTGTAGCCCGAAAGATCATGTTTCCTTAGCGTTTTCTGTGCTTATAGTGTTATTATAACCATAACAATTCAAAAATTTAAATGTTTTAGATTGCATATGGTTTACTTATCCAGTTATCATAAATTTTAAGTATTTTTGTGATCGGCAATATAAGTAGCTGAAAAACTGTATTTTATTATAAAATATTTCAAATGCAATTGTCAGTGATGTGTTAGTGGTTAAAATTTAAATGTGAGAAGTGGTACAACCATATATAGGCAACATTCCTATACAATCAAAATATAAGCAAACAAATAATATATTGAAATGAAACAAAAACAAGTGTTTCTAAATTTGACTCAATACAATGAAAGCTTAAATTTTTTAATATATTTTATTAAAATTTATACAGAAAACGAAGAATACTCTAATATAATTCCTGAATGAAATTTTTATTAATAATAAACTAATAAATAATATTGAGAAAAATGCGGGTACTGTTTACTCTTCAAACAATATCCGAAGATTTATTAAAGATTTTATTTGACTTCAAGAAAAATAGATTTCCAGACAAACTTCAACTGTCGTATGTAATTTGGAGGTAAAGATTTATGATGTAAAATTTCATACGACATAGTCTAGACATTTTAAAACTGTGAGGGTAGTTCCTTATCCTAAAATTTCTTTCTCATTGAATTATCAATTTTGTATTAGCTGAAAAATAAAAATATTATTGTTATTTATTTATTATTTTTCTTCCTTTGATAAATAAAAATTTTATAGTAAAAAAGAAACTCATATAAATAGTTTAAATGAATTTATATTAACTACAATTTTTTTTAAGCTTATCCAAAATATTTTACTTACTAAAAAGTTTTCTATTCATATAATTAAGACCCAAGATATGAAACTTCACTGATCAAAATCTAAAATATATATACTCAAATATATAATTAATGTGCGTTTCGAGTGTTTTCCATCTGTTGGTATCCATCCTCACCTCTTCTTCTTATTGGTTATAAGGACCATGTGTTGGTGATCAACTTTTCACCCTCAAACATTAATACTCATGACTAATGTGCACAGATTTTAATATCACGACACAATGTCAAAAAATATAACACGGTACTTTTCCTTTTAATTTCAACATTGGTGAGAATATTTTTATTTTTTGTCATTATTAGTATTATAATTTAATAAATTTAAAAGCATTGAAAGTAACAATAGTTATCGATAATGACTGTAAACAATAATTATCGCTTTGCGTAATCCAATTCACGGTATTGTCATATTTGATGCACTTATGTCAGTAGTCGGTGACCTGTTTAAATCGGAACCTAATGTTGTTCTACTTGCTGGCAAATTTGGCAACATGATACCAATATCCGATAAGAACTGATAACATAAGCGATTAAGGTTTTGATATTTTTATTTGCAGGATGATAATATATAGTTTGTGAATTTAAAATTCGATCATAAAAAAGATGTGACAATTCATTCTTAGTATCAATAGTTGCCTGAAATTTATTTTAGTAATAAAATTTATTAAATTTGAAAGTAAAAATCCAATTAGGAGATTTTTTTTTTAATGGGGGGACTAGTGGAACTATTGTCCATCGGTCACCGAAAGTGCCAGAACTGCTAACTCTCTTTTCGTTACCCAGTGTGCACCTGTGACGAAGCCACAGCGGTGGAACAGCGTCGCCCACGTCACATTACCACAGCCCGTTTATAGGGCGGGTCACATTCACACATTCACACACAAAGGAGAAAGGACATAGAGCACAGATAGAGAGAAAGAAACATCCATGCCTTGCCCGGGATTCGAACCCAGAAATTTTCTGATGCAAGGACAGTTCCCTGCCCCCTACACAGGCCGATCAGCAATTGGAAGAATAAGAATACGTGTATTTACGTTTAACTTTACCATTGCCAGTGAAAAATAATGCTTCTTTAATTTTTGATAATTTATGTTAATCTGCATATTTGTTTTTTAACACGTTTTAACGTCTGCACTTACAATGAGCTTTAAGGCTAATGAGCTTTAAGGATATTTAATTTTTTCTAAAAGATTATTCTATAACAATGGTTTTCTTTAATAAAATTTCTTATTCTTGATACTGCGCACAAACCACATAACGCGGGAAAAATATGATTGTTTACAAGCCACTTCTTAAAAATTGGTTAACTGTTGAGCCAAACGCGAGTCTAATTGGTACTTCTGTTTTCGAGCTATTAGTGAACATACATTCAGATAGACTTTTGCTTTTGTGTAAACAGAGATATACAGAGAGAGTTTTATAATTTTATAACCGTCATTGAACAGCCGACCCAACTTAATGGGTTTACGGCAACTAATGTTCAACTCCGTAGCCTTGTAATTTTGAACCCAATCCAGAAGACAAGGGAACTCCTGGATCGAGTATTGGGAGAAATTTGCCTTCGTGGAGGACTTTTTGATGGAGCTAACCCGCATTTGCGTTACATGGAGAGGAAGACCACGAGAACCTCCCATGGTTAGCCTGACGGCAAGGGGACTCTAACCCATGATCCGTCTACCACTGAGGAAATTTCACGTCAGCACTGTGGTCAGTGCAAGCCGGATGCGGAATTCGTATCGACTGGGATTCGAACCCGGTTCGCCTCAAAAAACAATGTCTCATACGTGTAAATATTATACATGTACATATTATACATATACTATTTTAATAGTTCTGATCTATTTTGGCGCATGTGAAACACACTTAATATAAATTTTATAAAAGGATTATTTTAACCTTTTTAGCTCACTTTTCCCGCGAAAACTTTTTAATAAATATACTCACATCCTCTAAAATATTTTTTCAAATATTGATCCAAATTTTGATTTTAAATTAGATAGATAACCATGATCTATAAAAAGACCACATCAGTTTAAATTAAAATATAATTATCATAAATGAGCTAAAATAACATTTTTTTCCTGATAAGATAATTCTATTTAACAATATCCGATTCTTACGTACACATAAGTTTCATTATTTTTTTCCTCCAAGATTTTAAAATGAACCATTTTTTAAAAAAATACGACTCTCTGAAAATATATATCTTTGCAAATTGGCAACTTTAGACACTTTTATATTTCGTAAAACAATTTTATAGGTTTTGCTTTATTGCATTCTTAGACCAACTAAAATCTTTATTCGAGTTTTCTTTATGTTTTGAAGTTGGTTTCTTTACTTATCTAGGGGAATACTTGGAGTACCATAAATTTCTTTTTCTTAAGACAGGTATATAGGTTTTATGAACATTGCTCCTACTGAAGTACGATATTTGGGTAGTTGTGACTGAAATGTTTGTCCCCAATAAAGAATAAATGCAAACTAAACATATTTAACTGCATTTACAGATTAGTATTTAATAAATGCAGGTAACTAAGTAAATTTACAAAGATTAAGAAAAACAAGCAGTTTACACTAATTTAAAACTGTATAATGTTACAAATTTACTATCCGTACCAAATCATTTACCTTACAAAAATGAACCATAATGTGGAAGCTAAATGTTTTATGTGGTCGATATACTGTGCTTAGTGTCCCCTTTTCTCCAAAGGTAAGCTGGTACCCATCCATCCGAAGCTTGGGGGCTTTCAAGCCGCCACTGGGGATTATACCCCAGCTTCTTGCAATGACATCTCAGTGACCTAACCACTGAGCTATTGCGGCTCAATACAAATACACTGTAAAAAATTATGGATTAAATTATGGTAAAAAGGATGAATTAAACAAAAAATCCATTTTAGTGTTAGTGTTAAATCCATTTTGACTTAAATATTTATACCGTAATTTTTACAGCAATATTTATTTAATTACAGTGATTCCATAATTTTACCAAAAAAATCACAATAAAAATCGCGGTATATCAATTTGCTTGTATCGTAAAAATGGATTTTATGGTAAAACCTACCTGCACCCTGAGTATTCTGTACTGTGATTTGATCCGGAATTTTTTACAGTGTAGTAAGCTACATAAATTTAAGCAGTAAGATATTTTGAAAACAATTAAAAACATACTATAAGTGTAATTGAATTCATATATTATTTTTATTTATACAAAAAAATATAAAGAAAACTACATAAAAAGATTATCAATTATATTCACTATTATTTTTGTAATTCGCAAATTTAAAATGCAGCCATGTAGCAAATATGAAAATTTAAAGTTTCATTGACATTCATATTTTATGATATTTGTGCATAAAATAATTAAAAGAATACGATTTATACTTTTTGTTGAAATTTTAGAATTTCTGCAATACAATGGAACTATTTTTTCGCAATTTAGGTAAGCAATACGAGTAAGGATACACATTAGTTAAGCTGATGTTATGCCGTTGAGTTAATGTTACGTCATAGAGATAAAATTTAATACGAAATAAAAAATGGAAATGAATATACTAATCAGCGATAAAACATAGACATCTTAGTACGATTATTGTTAAGAATATATGAACAGTTTACAGCACGGTTGTTTCTTTTTTTTCTTAATGTAGACTTTAAACAATTTGTTCTATAAAAATGTCATTTAAAAGGGTGCATTGTGTAACAAATACTAATTTTATAAATAATCTATATAGCAACAACTACGGAAAGGACACTCTTAATGTATTATATAAACCCTTATTATTTAGTACATCACTGCATATAATGATTGAAATATAATAAAAGAATAACACATGAAAAAACTAATGGAGATAAGAAGTATTTTAGAACAGGAAAATAAAACGATAGGCAATAATTAAACTTTCAAAACCATTAATTAATAGCATCAGTCTAAATTAAAAACTTTCTCAAAATCATTAAGAACAACCTACGAAAAGTTAAAATCAACATCAATACACGTGTTTTGATTTTTACATTCTGTTTAACATCAGGAAATGAAGAGATGTTGAAAAGTTGTGTCTAAATTAATCTTTTAAAATAGATTTTTAGATATTTTAGTTTTCGAAAAAATCGTAGATTTGCTTAAGATTTATTTTTATAAAACATTTGACATCTTATAGTATGATTAATTTCGCCTCACGTTCCAGAAAAACTCACTCGTAGTCTATAGCAACGTATATTGTAAAAACAAATGGTCTTATTTAGTTTCTGTCGGCACTTTTCAGTTGATTGAATGTTATTTATGATAAATCTTCAACCATTTTAGGTTTTATTTCCCCATAATACGAACTACGCCTGCTTTACTTTTGATTAATCAATGCAAATAATCTTAATGGATTTCATTTCAACAAAAATGATGATGGATAGATTTAATTTGAGGTTTTTAATACTTCAAGTGAAATCGTATTCACATGATTTTTTAAAGAAAAGAAATAACTTACTGTTAATCGGTATTTATCATATTCGGATTATATTGTCAAAAATTTAAAGCAAAGAAGTGAATAATACTTTATATTTTATCTACATTTTTTGAAAAAAAAAAAAGACTTTAAAAATGAATGCTTTCTTATAACATAAAATATTCATTAATGACACTGAATATTCAATAAAGCAAAACACGTAAAGAATTAAGTACCTTGTAATATTTTGATGATTTTTTTTATCCTATATTTCATACTTCATACAGAGTTGTAAAAGAAATTTATCCAAGCAATTTTGTTAGTGAATTAGAAGTAGATTTTTTAAATGAACGATTTATAGATTGAGCAATATTATACAGATCATATGTATATTAATCTCGTTTAAAATGATCTTGTTAATGCATGTGTCTGTCATGATTTTAAGTTTGTTTCTTACATAAAACAATATTACTTGTTTGTTGTTTTCATACAGAATTTCATAAAGATATTCTAGAAAATACTATCTTTATGAATAATTGATGTAAAAGAAAATCGTCTGCAACAAACAATATTTATTATTCTTTCCCACATCAGTTTCTTTAAAAGTTTCTTAACAGATCCTCCATAACCATCTGTTTCTTTAACAGAAAGGTATATTTTTTATAATTTTTAGATATCATTTTAGTTAATCCTTACTACATGTTAATTGGTAAATCAATAAGAAAGCAAGCAAAACAACCTTTCAAGTGTTAGCTGTGTTGATATCCGTTTACGTTGGAAACTTGGCATCTATTCGGCATGCTCTTAGTTGTGAACAGGCTCTCTCTATAGCCTGTTTGAATCTAATTGTTTTTTTAACTAAACTAAATTGGTTGTTTTCTGACTTGCTACTGAGAATAGAAGATTTTCAATGCAGTTCTGAGGGCTGATTCATATTTCTGAAGTACAAAAACGAGGTCTAGAATTAAAACACAATTAAAGCACTTCTTCCTCCGTGTTGACAATTTGTTAAGAACTTGCATTTTAATGGAGCAATTGTTTGAAAAAAAAAATTTCTACCATGCCTGTCATCATATCATTTTAAATATTTAAATCAATTCTTGATTTAAAAATAGTATCAAGTATAAGCTTTCAACTTTAAATTTTTTTAAGACTAAAGGTAATGTCATCAGAAATCAACAAAAATCAATAAAAAGAAGCTGAAATTGATGAATGAGTTGGACAAATAAAGAAATAACAGACTTACAGATGTTACCATGGAACTGTTTCTAGGCAATTGCAAAAAATTCTTGTAATTGTACTTGAATTTAGGAAATATATCACACATAATTAAATATTTTTCAGATGCCTTTCATCATGCTAAGTGGATGGTAAAATTCCTCTTTTTACAAAAATGGAAAAAGTATTTTATTTTCAAGAATGGGTTTCCATAGGCTTTTAAAAATATCTGAATTATTTCATAACCATCTATATAAAAGTTTAGATTAGTGCAACCCGTATCAAAACCTAAAATTAGACTAAGCTTTAACTAATTTAAAAATTAGACGTAAACATATTAAGGGTAGCGAAAAGATAGCTTTTAAACCACTTGCGGTACTTAAATTCTCAATTAGTTGTTCTTAATTTTCTGAAAAAATCTTGAAAAATAGATGAAAATTCTTTCAAAACTCTTTTCAGACGATGAATGTCAAATATATAAGGAATACAGTTATAAAAAGATACAATATCAGGTGGCAGATGTTATTTTAAAAGTTGACGCATCCAATCTATACAAATTTTACCCTTGGCAATAATTTTAATAAAACATTTCAGTTTGCTTTCAGAAAACAGGATTTATTGGCTATAATTTTCCGTTTAATGTACACTGTTGTTTCACGAAAAAATGTTTTTTTAATAACAATTTTTTTAGTTGTTATTTTACTATATTCAAGCAAAACAGCCAAATAACCATAAATTATAAATTCATTCTATTAACTGTGAGAAAAACCGTTCCTCAACTGCTTTTACCTAATACGGTTGGACAACCGACATTTTATCACACCAACAAAGCCCACCTAATAATGCCCTTAATTCTTTGCAGCTGAGTACATATTATAGCCGAAACGGCCAATCTGTAAATGTCATGACCGACAGAACTGGGAGTTCAAGTCCCAGCGATGACACCAACCTAGCCACAACCTAGCTCATATGCTCAGTATCTAACGAAAAGCCTAGCTCCATTGCCCAGTTAAATTTTTTTTAACTACGCTAGTTGTAAGTGGTCAAAAAACCGTATAATTTTTATTTATGGTTTTTTAACCATACTAGCTGTAAATGGTCTGAAAACCGAAAATGTAAAAATCTTCTTTATAGTAAACTTTATGATTAATGAGATAGACAGACTATTGCCGGTTATTTAATCATAATTTTAAAAGGAAAATTCTAACACTGTAACAAATCTTGGTAAATTACCGACACAATAAACACTATTACTGAATTTGAACGTTTCATATTTTTAATAAAAACATGCATTGTTTGAAATCATAAATTGTAAATATTTAATTTGCGTGGAAATGAAAATATTTTGGTAATTGATATATAAGCAATATACATACTCTAAGTAATACTTACTTTTCAGTATTTTCTAAAATTTTGATTGCTATTGTCATTCTTTAAAGGAAAAGATCTGATTTAAAGCTGGAAACCGAAACGTAAATAGAGATCTCGTGTGATTCTATTACTGAATTTCACCTAGGCAACGGCAAAGTAGAAATACCAGTTGCCTTTGTCTAAGATATTGTGCCTACATTCGACGGTTTGTTTATCAATATGCGAACACTTGATCGATTTCAATAAGGATTCATATGAGACTGAAAGTTGTCAAAACTTTGAGAATAGGATATATCTTATTTTAAAATTGATTTTCGCCCAACTTCAATTTAAAATGATGAGACAAGTTTTCTTTAGCAATGCCAAACTATTAGAATTTTATGAACTAAAATAAAGTACTAAATAAATAATCACAAGAAACTGAAGCTGTTATTCTGTACTTGATTAAAACTTCATTTGCTTCAAAAATATACAAAATGGAAACAACATTCGACATGTTTCAAGCACTCAAAAATAGGCGTCCATTTTTAAGACTTGCCGGACGCGTATGAGATGAAACAAAAGTGATTTAAAATGTAAAACGTAAAGTTGCTAACGACAAATGTCAAAATTAAGGTGGGAAATAAAACTAGAAAAAAACACAGAAGCCGAGAAATAAAAAAAAGAAGAACAAGAGAATAGCGCATCTTGATGACCTAGAATCTTTTTTTTTTTTCATTCTCATGAATGCGGATTCCCTTATTATCAACATTAACTCCTCACCACCTCTTCCTAGCGCGTGGAAATGCATTTATCCTGATTTGCCCCTTTTGGCCACTGTGGGTTTTCTATTTTTGATTTTCATCTTTTTTTCTTCCTCAGTTACAGTGGTTTTTCTAGCTTTATATTTCGCACCTTTTTGTTCCATTTTTAGTTGACAACTTTACGTTTTAAATTTCAAATTACTTTCATTTCATTTCATCCACCTCTGGCAAATCTTGAAAATAGGCACGTAATTTGAGCGCTTGAGGCGTGTCGACTGTTACTTCCATTTTATATAATATTGAAGCAAATGAAGTTTTTAAAAATTATAAAGTAAAATACAATTAAGTTTAAAGTAAAAAATAAAATTAAAAAGAATAGCAACATCCTTATTGCTATTTTTTGTTGATTAATGTAGTTTCGAATTTAAAAAATAAACATGCACTGTAATAGCTTACTCTTTTACTTTAAGTATGAATACTTTCATTTAAAATGCTTTGCGATTTTAAGAATAACTTATTTTCTATTCTTTAATAATTTAAGTACAATGTGAATCTACTATGCCTTCTTGTAAGTGGTGTAAATATATAATGTTTGACTTTTTAAATATTTAGATCTAAATTCAGATTGTTGATGCATGAGCAATGAAGTAAGAGTAGTCACTATTAAATTAAGTTCCGAGAATCTTCATATTTAAATATATACATGAATTACTTTTTAAACAACAATTTATTTGTCGAAGAAATTCATAGTTCTTATAGTTGTTACGCAAGTCTGACGAAAATAAATTATTCAAAGATAGTGACTTTTATTTAGATAAGGAATACCTATATAAAATGCAATAGGAGCGAAAACTAAGAAATGCGTTTCAATTTTGCAAAATTTCTGCCGTTTAAAAAGATAATTTTGAATGAAATAAACATTAATATTTTTCTATAATCAAGGTGATTAACAGAAAAATCTGTAATGTGTAAATAAAAATATATCAATATTTTGTTTGTCTGCGTTTTTATTAAAAAATTCATTTCTTTTCAAAATTCATTTTAGCTGTTTGTAAGAAAATAGCTGAAAACCATTAAATTTGTTAAAAAAAAACCATAAGCTAATACGTTTTAATGTGTTGCCAAACCATACACGTCTAAGAGAAATATTTTTAGAAAAATAGCATATACTCAATAAACTGTTTTTCATTTATATTGATGATATTAACTTATAAGTAATATTAACTTATCTAACATAAATATTAACTTATAAGTAATATTAACTTATCTAACATAAATATTAACTTATAAGTAAGATAAAGGTTTTCCTTATAACTTAATATTTATATTATACAATAGATTTTATCTTTTTGAACATTGAAAAAATCTTTGTTCCTCTGAATGATAAAATATTTCGTTAAGAAACAAAACAGTTAAAAAGTACAAGCAAGTGTTTGAGTTTGTCCTACAAAGGCATCCAATTTATTTTTATTCTTCGGTACATTTGATGAAATATAAAAATATTAAAATGAAACTTTTTCTTAGTTATAGATAAAAATTAAAATTGTTTGAAATATCAAGGTGTGATTTTTCAGAATTGATACCTAAATTATAACTATGTCATTCATTCCGAGCAATGGTATTGTAAAATTATTTTTAACTCAAACTTTCTCTCCTTTTTGGTTTTAAAATAGTTTTTTTTCCTTATTTAGAAGCGATAAAAATCTAAAGTTGTTGAACCGTCGACACATGTCACAAGCAATACTTTTGTCTAAAATTCTTGAAATGATTGTTGAATAATAAGAAGTAACAAACCTGAACTAGAATAATTAAATGAATTTCTTTTGATTCAGTAATATGAACCAATTAAAGGCAATTCGACAATGTATCTTAACATCAAAAAAGGTGGCAACTACTTTTCACTAAAAGTTATGTCGTGAAGCCCCGCAAATAATTCCTCGGTGTTTAGTGCATAATATTCCAATAACATTACATAGTTTTAAATAGCAATCCACTGAAATTAACTGTTACAAATAACTTACTCAGCAGTTATTTAACGCAATTGAACGAAAGAAAATCAAAATCATGGTGTTGTGTGCACGGTTTGATTTGTTTAATATTTCTCATTGTGTTCAAAACAATTATCAATTTAAAATAAAAAGGATTGTTCCTTTCAAATATACGACATATACCGAAATGCTCTTCTTTAATAGATGTCAAGAATTCTTGTTCAAAATGGAGAAAAAATGCGAAATTACCTATTGGTCGGAAGTTAAAATTTGGACGAAGCAAAAATGAAAGCGCTGTTGAAATTAAACAAATTACTGCTTTGGGCGACGAGTGTAAAGGCGAGTTGTAGGATGATTTTTAAAAATATTTGCAACTAACAATGTTTGTTGGTTGCAAACAGATTTTTATTTTGTGTTTATCCATTATTTCTCCACATTATTTCTCCACATTAATAGATCAGATTTTGATAGTGTTTTTTACTTGTTTTTTAATACTTATTTACGAACTCTAATGTGTATATTCTTTGCCTTCATTTTTGAACGGTATTTTTAGAAATATATTTTAATAGCAGTCAGTACAGAACACCGTGTGTCTTTTAGAAAAAAAAAATTACAAAATAACTACAATAATTATTAGATTTTTTTTAAATAATTTCGAATTGTTTCTACGTTTGACAATGATTATTTAATATTTATAAATAATCACAAAGATTTAATGAAACAACGTGTTAGGTAACACGAACAGAAACTTTAGATGACTACTATTATATCGATTTTGTCAGGTTAGAAAAAAACATCAGTTCTTCTTTTCGATGGAATAATACTAAAAATACTTTCCAACCCTTTTATGTTGACGTTTTCTGTATGATTGAACAAGAAAAAAAGGGTAGAAATAACACAAACGACTTGTAATGCAATAAACTTCTCGTTGGATAAAGGCGTTTCCAGGAGTCGTTTCCATCTGCTCACCGCTGGTAATTCTTTCTTCTAAAAGCATTAGAACCAGAGACGAGAACATATTTCTAACTCACAGATAATGGCTTCTCTTTATTTGTTTCAGAAGTCTTTTCAACAATATGTAAGAACTACTTAAAAAAGAACGATGGTAGATGGAATCTGAAAAATGCAATGTTATATTTTCATAAATAATTATATTTTCATATTCTATAGATTTAAAACAAATATAAATTTGAGCAAAGTACAATAAAAATAAAAATTACTCATGTATAAGTCTTTAATAAGTTATTGATTGAAACTACATGTGTTATCCTATATAGCATGAAATTATTAGAGTTAATTTCAAAAGAATAAATTAAATCTCCTAAAAACATCGCTTTGGAACATTTGCTATTTTTGAGTTTCTTTAGCTGTAATACTTTATTTCCGACATTTAATCTATTCTCAAAATTTTAACAAAAAGTTTTATGTTTTTCAGTATACAACTATAATCGATACATTTAAATAGTTTTCATTTTATTCTGTAATATCAAAAATTCTGGATATCATTTGAAATCTGAGTAATGTAAATTTATATAAATATTTTATTATTTTATAGATTTGAAACAAATATAAATTTGAGGGAAATATAATGAAAACATTACTCATGTATAAGTCTTCGATAATTTATTGATTAAAACAATATTAGTTATCTAATATAACAAAACTTAAAGCTTATTTTAGTAAAATAATTTTAATCAACTAAAAAATCGGATAGGAACACTTGAAGTCTTTTAAGTTTCTTTATTTACAATATTTTTCTCCTGTTCGATATATTTGTGAATAATTTGTAACACATAGATTTTATATATGTAATAACAGAATGAAAATCAATATATTAAAATAATGTCCATTTCAATCTGCAATATCCAAAATTCTCGATAGTATTTGGAATCTTAAAAGCGCAATTCTATATAAATATTTCATTATTTCATTTATTTAAATCAAATAAGTAAAATGTAATAACAAAAAAGGCTATTCATATACAATTCTTTGATAAAACTTGATAAATCAATATATGCTAGCTAAAATAACATAAAATTTTTACCGCTATTTTCGGAAAAAATAAATTTCTTAAGAACATCACTTAAAAATCACTTAGATAATCCGATTTTCTTTATTTACAATATTTTACTTCCTAGTAAAATTCCGTATATTTATGAATTTTTAACTAATGGTTTTATATGCGTAATGGTTCAACAATAATCGATGTACTAAGATAATTTCTAACGAGTACCGAGAAATGTAGGTTTACATGAGCATTCACTGACTATTCTTTACTCTTAATAAAAAACCAAGAAACGCATTTTTTTGTCATACGATATGTTTAATAAAATTCTTTTTATGTCTATGTTTTTAACTTCTATGTTTCAGTCTAACAACGGAATTTAACCGTAATATATGCCATTTTATTGCAGAAGTTTGGATATTTCATTATTGGATGATTTACGATAGTATAAAAAACAGATTTGTTTTTATTTATTTGATTATTTCTTTATTTTTTGAAATAAGGTTTGGGTACTATTAATAAATGTAGGTATTATGTAGAATTAAGTCACAACTTTATTAGATTTGGGGATATAAATACTGTTCAGTGTAACAAATTTCAAATATTAGCTATTGCTTTCTTTATTTTTTAATACTGCTTACTTTAAATAATTCTTTAAATTTTAAATTTCAATTTTAAATAATTGTTTTACTTAAAAGGATAAGGGCGTTTAAAACCTGAAGGTTTTGAAAGGAAAGTTAGTGAGATTATATTAAAATTATCTATGATCGAATTTAAAATTTTTATTATTGTGTGAGTTGAGAAAAATTTATTTCGCAAAAGAGAGTGCATGGAAACATTTTAAAAATTGAAAGAATTGATTGATAAAAAAAATTTATAAAATATTCATGACCTAAGAACATATGTTTAACATCTCTAACTTGTAAAAATTGATTTTTTAATAATCACCTTTATCCCCTTCAATTATTAAAATCGTTACAGCTGAAATGCAATGTGTAGATGTGTGTCAAAGTTAGGCAAAGTGTCTTAATTACTGAAATTCTTAGAAAATATTCAAGTTCTAAAACACCAATGTGAAAAATAATTTTCTAAAGTATCATCATGGAGTTGTGCGGATTCAGGGAATGATGTGTTGTTTTCCGAGACCTAACTTTAAATCCCAGATTCGGTTGGTCTTTTCAAATTTCTTCAATGTCTGATCCAAGAGTTCCTTTGTTTTCAGGATTAGGTTCATAATTACAATGCTTCGGAGTTGAACATTGAAAGTCGTAAACCCAGACTTGGGTCGGTTGCTAAACGCTGTTTATAATATAATATTATAATATAAAGTATCCTCATGAAAATAAAATGGTAGAACGAAAATAAATCCTGTAAGATATTCTTTGTATTTAAATGTTCATCAAATGTTCATGATCACGTGGTTAAGTCTCAGCCAGTGTTTGTGTTACTGGGAAGATACTCACTTCAATTTTGTACATTTCTTTAATTTTTAAGCTCCTGTAAATTGTAGACAATTTTCATGCAATGATTTTTATATGTAATAGAATTATGATATTCGGGTTATAAATATATTTTACAAAAATAACATTAAAATAAACTTAAAAAAAAACATATATCAATGGACGAAAAGAATGACTTTTTTGAATATTTTTTTCATAATGTTACTTATTTGCATAAAAAAAATTATTTTCTATTTTAACCTCCACTTTTTCAAGTATTAACTGAATAAAAAATGGCCAATTTAGGAAACATTTTTGTTGTAAAACTAAAGGTTTTGTTGTGAAACTTTGAGAATTTTATTTTTAAGGTGCTTCACTGACGATAAAAGTTTAGTCACGTTTTCTTTTCGAAAACTTGGAATCATATTATCATTTGCGAAAGAAAATAACAGCTCGAATGCAAACTATGGGGTGTTATTTCCAAAATTTAAACTAAAAAAAAATACTTACGTCAAAAAAATAGGTTGTGTGGCATATATTTTGAAAATTATTTTTAAAGATTTATATTAAAGAAATAACACTCTACCTCTACTATTAATTTATACGATTAGCTCACGTCTTTGAGAAAAATCCAAGTATTCGTAACGGTAACAAACTTAAGATTTACAATAGATCATTTTATACAGCCAGCTCTAATGAAAAAAATGTTAAATTATACGGTTATTCCAAAATTCATCCTCACTCAATTTGAGGATGCACGATCTTCACCATAAATGTTACAATATCAATTAACAGGCACAAAGGTCCCGGGTTTGATCCCAGCCAGCTTCAAAGAAAGTCTCTCCCACATCTCTCACATTTCTCGACCGATGGCACCGCTAAACCAATTCATGCTTTTTCTAAAGTTCACATTACTTTCTCTTTCAAATCACCCAAGTCTTAAACAACGTCAAATCTCGACCTAAAATTAGCTTTCTACGAGCATACCGGTAATTTAAAAGCAGTGATGTTATATTTTTTGAAAAACGATTAACCGAAAACTGTATCCTTACGGCCATGTTACCCTTACGGGCATAAACTTAACCGTAATAAAATAAACCGTTAAATATTCCAGTCATTGACCCTATTTTGTCAGGGAAACATTTAAAGTGTTTTAGATTCGCCATTATATTCTTATTTATGAAAATAATTGTAATACAACAAGAAGCTGCATCATTTTAAAGATTGATATTTTAAGAAATAATTTTATTTTTTTTTAATTTTATCTAGTGGAAAATTAGAAATAATGATCGCAAACAGTATTGTTTGTAACTGTGAAAGTAACCGGCTCGAGCTTTGGGTTTGAGTTGATAATTATTGGATTCTAAATACTTTTTCAAAGCATTTAGACGCTTATATAGAGTTAACGAGTTAAAAATTAGTTATAATTTATTTCTTCTTATTGTGTTACATAGTCTGCATCCAAAACTTTATTTTTTTCACGTGTAGGTGTTTCATTATAAAATACAGATAATAATTCATGTTGTTACTATTAAAACATTAAAAATATTCAAAAGACTGAAGGGTTCATCCCAATTACACAGTTTCGTATCATTATCCCGTCACAAGTTATTTGAAGGAAGTTTTTCTTTTTTTAGATATGTATTGGAAGTTATTCCATTCCTCTAATAATGCAAAATATTTCGGTTTTTAAAATATACAATTATCGTAACTTTATGTAAGAACAATTTTTCAGTGGGTTCATAACAAAATAAACAATTACCTATTGAAAAATATATATATTGAACTTGGAAAAAAAAACTTTCTGATTTTGAGACACAATAAGAAAAAACAAATGAAAAGTAATTTTACTAGCTAAAAAGACTTATAAAAACTCAAGTTGGGAACGGTTTTTATCGTAATTTATTTTTATTTTTTTAAATTTCAAAAGTTTCAGTATGTATGTAAAGATATATATCTAGCAACAAGTAATCTATATCTGGACTTAGCTACTTTTGATTGACTTCTATTCGAGCATGATCTTATAAGATAAAGAAATAAAGTTTTCACGTTTAATTTTTTTTCTACAACAATGGATGAATAGTTAATATTTTAAGCAAAACAAATCGTGAAAAAGAACTTAAATTTGTAATAACATTCGAACAAATAGAAATTTCTAAAATAACTCTCCTTAAAATTATAGCTCTAAATGGTCCTATCAGCACCTCAAATGTTAGCAATAGACAGTGGATCGACCAATAGATCGTGTATAGATACCCATCTTCATGAAATCTTATAGTTTTTGCGAAGCAAAAAAAAGTGTAACGTAATAAAAAAAAGTGTTGAAAAAATTAGCAAAAAAAAAAAAAAAATCTCTTACAGCAACTTTTTAACAAACTATCATTGTGATAAAAAAGTGTTAAGATCATATGCAATTGGGTCCTTTTTAGCATTCCAAATTTCAACTCTGTAGCTCTGTAGTTCAACTCTGCAGCACTTTTTCCAACCGGTTATTACCGGTTTATCAGTTTATAATTCTCAAAAAATAATTAAATGTTAATTTTTTATTCCATCTTAATCTACACATTTCTAAATACAACACCTTAATTCAAATAACACCCTCGTGGTATGCACCATATCGCTTGTTGATTTTCATGCACACGTAAAATTGAGTGGTCTCTCAAGTTTAATCAACCACGATGGTTTCCAAGATATATAGTTTTTGCGCAGTGGAAAAAAAATGCAACTTTAAGTTGAATACGGAGAGGCGTCGGCATCCCTTAATTTTTTTCATAATAATGTAGAGAAAATTTAGGGGAAACATAACTTATCAGATGAAAGTTTTTAAAAAAATGTTTTTTTTTTATATTTTCGTCACAGCATCATGAAAATAAATTTGGTGATAACTCCGCAAAAACTGGCGCGCAATATCACTCTGAATATAATGTTGGACAACCCAAAAAATAGTAAGAAACACTTTATTCAGAGTTAATACCAAATCATGCATTCATATACGTCTATAAGTGTGCAATTTAAATCAAAACACTTAAATTTCAAACATCAAACTTTATCTTTCTTACACTTTACCAGAATCATTTTCACCATCCAAAAAACACAATATTAGCACGGCTTGCTTTGAGTATAAAGCAAAGCCAAATAGAAGTTTGTTTACAATCTGAAATTAGTTGGTGAAAGTTTATAGCCATTTTCAACTGTGATATTCATCAGCAGAAACAAAAATTCTCAATTAAATACGTTTATAGTTTTTAATTGCATAGTAAGAATAATTATATATTAATTTTTAAATTTCTGAGAACTGTATCAGCTTACTTTGAGATGTATAATTTCTTTCCGTTCTACTAAGACAAGTTTAAATTCGTCTTAATGTTCTATCAGTGCTACGTGGATGCTTGATTTACAAACGAATTTTTTTTTAATAATGTGTGCATATATGCATTTTGAATTCACTGTTATTATTTTATATTTTATTTTAAAATTAACTCTACTGACTCTAATGTGTATCTTATTTTAATATTATTATAAATTTCAATGTTATTGAATAACAAAAATGGTGGTGTTCTTACATCAAGTAGTGTTTAAAAAAAACATAGGTGTAGTGAAACACTATCCAAGATTTCTATATATCTTTCAAAAACAAAACTTGCATGTAGTTGCCCCCATTTTTGACTTTGAGATATACTGTTATTTTTTACAGTATAGGTGACTAGATGAATTAACTAGATGATGTTCTTTGTTTAAATAAATAAGGTATATTATCTTAAAACTAAATTTAAAAAATATAGATGTTTCAATAATGTTTACATTTTGTTTACTCAAAAAGATATTAATTTTCAAAGGAAGAATGATAAAAAAATATGCTTAACTTTCAAAGCAAAGTCAAAAAAATAAATACGCATTTTATATACCTATAAATAAAAGCAAAATAACGTTTTGAAATTAAATAACACAATTAAACAAAAAAATTAAACACAATATATCTGGTGATCTTAAATGATTTGAAATTTTATTTTTTTTTCTAATTATGAAAGCGCCTGAATTCCTAGAAAAAAGTACGCACAGAAATATCTCTAACATATAATAACCAATTATAAAACATTGATTTAGATACTAGAAGGTCAAAAATCAAGCTATTTTACAAAATAAATAAATCTGACTTTGTGAACGAGGATTTAGACATTAATATCCTCCAAATAAAATGACACAACGATAGTAAAAATAATAACGTAGAAAAAGCTATATTTTACAATGAATTTTCTTTTTACAAAAGCACACATTTGTCTATGTATTAAAATTTAAAATTTATAGGTTTACATTTTTCTGAACCTTTCCAATTGAGACTAGGATGGAAAACAAAAATATACCATAAAGATATGTTTTAGTCATAATGTACTTGGGTAGAATCCATATGTTCTTTTTGAGTCTTTTATTTTTAAGCCATGATTTATTGATAATATATTTTATTCCTTATAAAATACTAAATTTTTATCGAAAGTTTAGGATAAGACTTATGAAAAATTCTGTGTGCAAACTTTTTACAATGTATAAGCAGATTTATTCTAAAATATCGATATATATATATATATATATATATATATATATATATATATATATATATATATATATATAGATATAGATATAGATATAGATATAGATATAGATATAGATATAGATATAGATATAGATATAGATATAGATATAGATATAGATATAGATATAGATATAGATATAGATATAGATATAGATATATATAGATATAGATATAGATATATATTATATATTAGGTGACACTGAAGTTGTAGTTCAATAATGTTCCATACGTGATCGATTAGTGAAACATCGTGTGATCTATCAGGCCAAGGCAAAATGTTGACATTCTGTAGATTATGTTGAATTACAGGAGTAGTATGAGGGTCAGTTTTATCCTATTGGAAAATACAACTTGAATTCTATTCGTGAATGGCAACAAAACAGGCTGAATCACCAGTTTAACGTACCACGAGAGTACTCCAGCTGCCAATGGAAATTGTTCCTCAGACCATAACTTCATGTGTAGGCCCAGTGTGGCTAAGCCTAATAAAATTCGATAGCAGGCTCTCACCTGATTTCTATCTAACGATAATCACCGGCACCGCGGCTGAACTGTCTTCCATCACCTCCACTCAATCCACTAGTGAGCTCTAACTTGACACCATTGACGCCGTGAACTTCAGTGGTTTCGAGTGTGTTAAATGCTAGCTGCAGGGAGCCTCGCCCGATGCTGTGTTTTAGTTAGTTGATTTGTAACACTTCCTTCTGTCATTGCAGGGCCAACTGCAGCTTGAATTTCTGATGCAGTAGCAGTATGGTTCACCACAACCATACGACGTACACGATGGTCATCTCTCTGAGTAGTGCCACGTGGTCGTCTATATCTCGGTCTCCTTGAAGTTGCTCCCTACCTTGACCAATGCTTCCAACAATCATACACAGTGTGCACATTTCTTTAAGTCTTTCTACAATATCACTGAAAGAAAATTCACCTCTTGTAGCCCTATTACACGATTATGTTCATATATATAAACTAACTAACTAGAGTTATGTTCATAACTCTAAAAACTATATATATATAGTTTTTAGAATATTTCAATTTTAGTACCTTTCTACTAAGAGCTATTGACTCGCATTGATGTACAGTGCGCCAAAAAAAAAAAAAAAAAAAAAAAAAAATGGAACACCTTGAATAACTTTTAATCTAATGGTCGGATTGTCACGTTCTAAGATTCAATTTTAATGGCTTGAAAGGGTATAGTCAAATATAAGTATTTGACTATACCCTTTCGAAAAAAATATAGTCAAATATGCTATTAGTATAATCGACTTAAGCCCAGATGACATAGAAAAATTTCTTGACCCAGAAAGTACTCAAAACAACCAACTTTTGACCAATGAGTAATAAAAGAAGTAATATGAATATTTTTTATAAAATAATTCAAGGAACAATAATTAATAATTATTTAAAAACATATAAACCTGATAATTTCAGTTCACGTGCATTAAAGAAGGATCATGAAAGCTTTAAATGTTAAATTGCACTCATGATTTCATCGTTGTTTCTGAAATTTATTGACAGTGTGTCCGATAAGGAAATCACAAAAAATGACAAACAATTTGTGAAATTATTTTAAAGAAAACAAAAGGAGGTAGTGAAAACTTAAGACACGTTGCATTCTATCTAAGAAACCATAAAAATTTCAAATTTTTCTCAAGTGCCATGTATTTACAAAATATATAACTAAATTTGAAGCTTGGTGAGTATAAATATGTAATCTCTTAAGCAGAACGCAGTAATTGTTGGTCATATTTTAGAAAGTGTGTTCAGCGTTTATAGTGCATTGTGGTAATAACACAAATCTTTCAAAGTAGTAGTGAAATTTAAAAAAAAAAAAGGTTGTTAAGTTTGATTAGTTTCTGTAACTGAAAGAACGTGAATTTTGGTGTAAACATAATATAAATTTATAAAAATAAAACTAATACTTAACTAATAATAATAAACTCAATATTAGCTGAAGATGCATTACTTTGATAGATAGATAAAACGAAATATATATGTAGTTAAAAACACTTTTTTTTGAGAGACGTTACAGGCGTCTTACCTAACATTACTAATGTTTATTTCAAAATGTTTTCTTAAGATAAATCATCGAAAAAGTTATCTTTAAATTTTGGTGAAATCACACTTTAAAGTTTAATTTCGAATTCATTCTCCAATGTGTGAAATTTTAGTCAGCAGTAGTGGTTCTAAATTATATATTTTTTTCGTATTGGAATTAACTAGTTAGAATCCTAGATTTTTCCAGCAAAAATTATCAGTACATACTGCAGCAATTTTCTTTCAATTTAAATTCTTTATTTATAGTTAAAATATATGGCAGTAAGAATTGTCATGAAAAATCTAATTAACAGAAAAATTCTGGAACGTATTTGAAAAAAAAACGTATGTCTTAACCCTTGTTAAATTCTGTCTATCAATATGAACTGTTTTAAATGTTTTAAATTTTAAAAAAACCTGTCGTGATTTCATAGTAGATGATAGAAGGGATACCATAGCTCTTTATTCACATGTATGGTCCTATTTTTTTTCATGTAGAAGAAGTAGTAGAAGTTGAATAGTCTGATATAGACTACATTCTTTCTTTTCTACTCGCGTTTTATTAAAAAATAATCATAATATTTATGCAAAGCTTCTTTGAAGAATAAAAAAAGATTTAGGTGCACTTTCTTAACTTGTATTGTATCACTCAGATGGTACTCAAGCTTAATTTTAAAATTAAAAATAATATGGTGTTGCTATTATTATGCTGTTTTCTGTATTTTAATAAAAGGGGAAAAACTGATAATAAAAAAATATATAATCCTATTAAAAGAGAAACAAATCCAGCTAAAATGAACTCTTTTTATTGATTCACAGACCTAAGCATTCGGTCGTAAAACCAAAAACGGAAAGTGTTATTTAAATAATTTGATTTTTCCAACAAGCTCTTTTTTGCTCACTCGTGCTAAAATGAATTGGGTGAAGAACAGATGCTATGAGACCTTTTATTGTTTTTATTTTCACTTTTTTTCTAAAAAAGACTTTTTTACGTATGTAAGTAGATTACATGCTTGAATTCATTTAAACACATTGAAAAACTGAAAAAGAAAATCGGTGGTTTCAATAACAAAAATGAGAAAATGAAACTAGCGAAATAAAAGTAGTACATATCTAAAGAATACTCTTTTGGATTGAATATGGATATTTATGCAAGCATGAAATATAGACAGAATTAAAGGGAAAAAATATATTTTTTTTAAAAAATAACTTAAATATTTAAAAGTAATTAAAGTATTATTTTGTATACAAAATGTTCTACGAAGTCCACCCTTAGTATTTATTTTTAAAAAAAATATTAGTATTTACTTGAAAAAATAATATAAGTAACCATAGACATCCGAGGTCTAAAATTAATATTTAAGTGAGGAAAAAAAATTGTTTCACAAATGTTACGAACCACTACTGTGAAAACATTTAATACTTCAAGAACTAAGCCCCTTGGTAAAATTGTACAGAAGTTTTCCTGCTACGCACTATTATCATATTCAATAACATGAAGAAGCAGGTTTTTTTATGCAGGGATGCCTCAAAAAAAGCCGGGAAAATGCTCAGAGGGTTAATACAATCAAAACTTGTTTGATTGCTGAAGTAAACAGAAGGGAGTTGAAAAGCTATTACTAGTGATACCTCCAAATTTCATCAGATAAATATTATCACAGATTATGTAATCAGACAAATGCAATCAGGCAACACCCTGCCTAAACCTTATACAGAGGATAACAAAATCATAAAAACATTTCTATACTAGTACAGTTGTTTTATATTTCTCAAAAAAATGCTTAAAGAATCATTTTATAACTTCAGTAGTACTTTACGAAATTTTGTGCAATTATTGCACATAATAACTAAAATAATTGCTACAAGTTACTAATTTATTGCTACATTTTTCGACATAGGATTTTAAAAAACACTGTTTTGCGTTTGCAATTCATTATTAGTTTCTCAAACCTCTAAATCTTTAAACTTCACTGGGGAGTATGAAAATTCGCATTATCTAAACACTTTAGTTATAAAATGATTCTTTAATATTTCCCGCGAAATATGAAAAAATGTATTATTATAGAAGTGTATCCATTATTCATTTTCCCGTGTAAGAGCAATACAAACATACATTTCATAAATTAAGACATACCAATAACAAGCAACTGAGGATTGAAAATGAATTAATAACTAAAAACTGTGGCTGGGTGGCGCAGTTGGTTTGTCGTCGGCCTTCTGAGTCCAAGTCTGCGGGTTCGATCCCCGGCCCAGGCACCGGATTTTCGGTATGCAGAAAATCCTCAGCGGCCATGTCGTATGATTATGCGGCATGTAAAAGATCCCTGGAGTGCCTTATTGGCTCTTGGCATTTCCGGCAAAATTAACTTGCTAGTGCACTTTAGCATTCAAATAGAGTCTCGGTGCTGCCATCTAGTGTGGCAGAAACTAGACGTCCAAATTAACATGGCCAATGGTATCTCACCCGTTGTGGTGGTCCTGAAAGAGTGGATACCACTTCTGGAGAACGCACTAGGTCTGCTCATCGGGAAGACTGATTGTGCAGCTCATTGAAAATAAATAAAAAATAACTAAAAACTATTAGCTGAAAGTGAACCAATAGCTATTGTGTATTTTGCTAAATACACAACATATGTGTATTTTGCTAAATTGTAACTTCATGAAGATCTTGTAATTACCAAATCGGTTGCACTGGATGACTTACATTTAAGTCCTCGTTTCTGATTGATTCCCACTTGTTAGATATATGTGTAAATACTCCTAATACATTTTATGCTCAGTTGTAAGTTAAGAAAAAACTATTATTCCTATGAAGAGAGTCTATTTGCATCTAAATGGATGCCAAGCTCAAAGCGTGAACGAATATCAACACGGCAAACTCCTGAAATGACGTAACACGACCTTCTTTATGCTTATAAGATATAGCACGAATAAAATTTCTGCTCGGCGAGTTTAATTTTTAAAAGCTTTTACAATGGCTTAAAAGCATAATTATATATACATTATTTAATAGCTAAATAAAACGGAACAATATGCAGTCTCGGATGATTTTTTAACCACAATGGTCTTTTCTTAATTTGCAAAGGACTATAGTAGAGCATCTAAACACAAAAAGAATTATTTTTGTTTTTATTACAATTTTGTATTATCAAAAGAAAAGTATTTATATTTTTATTGGATTGAATACTGGTGCATTTTTTTTAAATGAATTATTTTTAAGATATTTTTTATGAAATTTAAAACTACGAATCGATTTTTTTAAAATCAAAGTGTTCTGAAAATTTATCTTATCTGAAATGATTTTTTTTATATTGAAATATTTTTCAGTTTCTCATATTTTCACATCAGTTCGATTTAAGTCTTTAATCCCCGCAAATGTGAGTAAGAAATGTTAAATCCTTTACGCATGAAGTTTCTTTTTGAAAACATAAACTCATATATCCAAACAAGAAATTTAATGCTATTATTCGTTTGTGGTGGATTTAGATTCCACGGATTTGCTTACATTATTTTTTTAATTTCAAATTCCACTTATTTGTTTGCCAGGTTTATTTAAATTATTTTTAACAGAGTTCTAGGTATAAATATTCCCGTAATTTTGATGAAAATAATTCGGAAAAATCATGAAATTTAATTTCATTGACAAATTGAATTGCATGCGCAAAAAAATTTTTTTTTTAATATTTTCTATTAGAAATCGCTTAGAAGTATTAAAAATTACTCATGAGTTACTACAAAATCTTATAACCTGATCAACAAACAGTTATTGCTTGTTTCGTTACAGAAGAAATTGCTGTAATACTTACAGCGCTATCGAAAACTTTTTCCCTCCTCCCTTTCAACTTTAAGATTCACAGTGGACTAATTGTTAAGACAAGGTTCTAAGTATTCACTAAAGTTGAGCATCACTGACAGAGTGCGGGTAGGTGACCGCTTTGATCATTCTGCGATGGAACAGAGCAACACCTCCTAGGAGAAGGAAGGCCTCAGCACGGATAAATTTAGTAGTCCGATATGGCGAAGTTAACTGCGCAGTTGATGAAAAATAAGAAAGATGTCATTGCGTTAGGGGTACTAAGCTGCGCAGTGGTTGAAAATACGAAATATGTCATTACGGTTGGACTACTAAAGGATATTTTTGGTAACCCTTGCTGAGGCTTACTCTTTCTAGGAGGAGTTAAACAGAGGGTGAACGATATTGGTTCTCGTTAAACTATTATATCGGAAAGTGCTCGACTTCAGGAGCAGGTCGTCGGGCTACCAAAGCGGAAAACTTTCCGGAATGTTTCCCTGACAGTCGCCAATAGCTCATTGTGCAGCTCTGGTGCAACGTAAATAACTTACACAGCAATTCTTTTAACTTCAAATTTCGAACGATGAAAAGATATTCTGCAAGATGTTTGCAGAATTTTAAATTCTACCTTGTTTGAGCGATGTCACTCGCCTAATAGGTTGTAATGAGGATGTCCCAGGTTTAAATCCCACCGTACACCTTAATGCAGTGTTTCCCAAAGTGTGGTACGCGTACCCCCAGGGTTTCGGGAACAGATACGAGGGGGTACGTTTCTTATGCGAAATATCTTACAACAAAATTTAACGAAACTTTCAAAAAAACATTTTTTGTAACAAAGCTGGCCATGAAAATTTATGATTACGTATTTTTTTATTGGCTATTTTTTGCAGAGTTAACAGTTAATAATTAGTGGTGTCAACAGCCAGTGGTTATTTTTAACTTTTGAAAAAAATTTTTTAATAAAAAATGCATTCATTTTTTAATTAGTGGTACAAAGCGTTACGAAAAATTTAAAAAGGGTACACTAAAGTCATAAGTTTGGGAAACTCTGTCTTAATACATAGTTGAGCTGTCTTTCTCTGAACTGTGCTATATGTCCTTCTACTCGACAAAGATTTATAATCCGCATTTATGTAATTGAGCACACCAGTCTGCATATGTGTGTGTATCAATAAATGAAATAAATTTGTGTAGTATTATTCTGTATTTCGACTGATTGTTCTTAAGATCTACTAAGAGTCCTTTAGTGGAGTTACAGATGTTTTTCTTGTATATTTACTAAAGGTTCCTTAGTGAATGTACTAAATGGTTATCGGTAAACATGAAAGAAAAGCATCTATAAAGCTACCCACAGTTTCTTGGTATTAGGAATGCTAAGGAAGTCTAGGTGTTCTTAGCAAAGTTTAATCCTATAATTCTACTTGAAAATTAACTATTTAAATTGTAGAAAAATTAGTGGAATCCCAGTTTCTTAGAAATTTTCTAGTAATACTACAGTTTCTTTTCCGTATGTTTGTGTGACTTACCATTACAACGCAATCTGCATAATGTTCACCTGATACTGCCAAATGAATGACAGAACCTATAGTAGATTAGAAATTAGATTTGTGATTAAAAATCGTTAAAATTTATTAGAAATTTTTTGAAAGTCTTTTTTTTTAAAAATAAAATAACCGACACTGAACTACTATTACGCTATTTCTCACGGAAGGTGCCATAAGTGTTACTTATTTAATCTTATTTATTAAGTGTTACTTACTTATTAAGTGTTACTGTGAATCTGATTCCCGGGACGAACAAAACCACCCACATTACACTACTGCTCATAGGGGGAGCCACATTCAGACATCACGCAACAGATGATAAACAAAGAGATAGAAAACATCCATGCTTCGAACGGGATCTGAACTCACGACCTTTGGTTTTGGAGACAGGCACCCTGGCCCTTCTGCCAGTTCTGTTGACTGAAAAAAAAAGAACTGATTTGGAACGTTCAATAGCAGCTGATAAGGAATTATAATTAATACTTTCATGAACTTTCAAGTTTAATTTTTACACTTTTTTCGTTCCAAAATATAACAATGGTTACTTTTATTTCATATGATATAATTTACTTTTGACTAAAACTATCAATGAAACCGAGCGTTTACATTTTAATTCAATACTTAATAATTGAGACGCATATGGAAAGCTACCATTAATGTTTTAAGCCATTTTTAACGATCAAATTTTGATTGTTTTAAATCATTATTTCAAGCGATTATAAACATCACTCCAATTCGACAGTTGTTATGGCATATTATTAAGAAGCGTATTTAACATTTATTGTCAGAGATGTATAATTTAAATCAAAACCTGCGTCACTGAAAAAATGTATTAATTTCAGTGACGTATAATACAAAATGTATAAATGTAAAATGTATTAAAATGTAATTTTCGAATTATTTAAAGAAACATTTTCCAAAACTTATTTTATTTGAAAGTACAAAAAAAAGTTCTTAAAAAAATGTAGTTAAGTCCATTTGAGCGGTCATATTGCTTCAGTATTCTTTAAAATATATGAATCGCAGTTTTCAATGATAAAAAAAGAGATCATGCAAGTTCGACTTTGATCTAAAATTCATGGGAAAAATTTTTCTTATCTGTTTCGAGGAACGAAGAAAAAGATCGTTTATATTCCTTACGACGTGCTGTAAGTTATAAGGATTACTGGAAATACTCCATAAGTTTTTTCTCCTCTGGGAACCCATTTGACCTTGTTATTTCTTTGAAGTCGAGTGCATACATCGCTGTTTTCTTGTAAGTTAGTGACATTACTAAATAGAAAAGCATTCCTCCTGTTCACAGTATATAAGTTTGGAATATATTTTAATATAATTTTTAGAACAACATTTCAAAACTTTAGAAGCTAAATTTTATAAAGCATAGATAATTCTTTTTTTTTCTATTCGAACAAAGAGGAAGAGGTTTTCAATAAGATATCCTAAAGAACTGAAAAGGAATTCATCAAGTCAAATCATAACCTCGGAAAATTTTTTATGTATTTTGATGCAAATTTTCTCTTTCTAATAGATCAAATGAAAATGTTTTCAATAATATCCTAATGAAGAACTAACAAGAATTATAAGGCCAAGTCATGAATTCTGAAAAGTTAAAAAAAATTTGATACAATTTTTCTCTTTCTGATCGAAACGGAATTGGTTGTTAATAATATCATAAAAAAGAAATTAGACCAAACATAAAAAATCCAATCTTAATCACAGTTAAAAAAAGGTTTCTCTATTCTTTTTATTAAAATCTCAACAATAATGAGAGTAGAAAGTCGAATCATCTGAGTGTTTAGCCTATTCTAAAACTTAACTTTTCATGTAATGTATTAAACAGAGCAGAATTGTTATTCTTAAGTCTTTTTATATAGAGATCCCGGGATAACAAAATTGAACATTTAAAGAAACTTCTTTATGACTGGCTATAATAAACTCACTGATCTACTAATTTTTCCATGGAAATGAACATTTCCCTGGAAAAATTACTTCTTTACGAAAAAGTAAGGTAGTTTTGAGGCAGTTTTGATGTTGACTCACTCAAATGTAAAAAATACACTTGAAGAAGAAAACGAGGTTATGTTTTACACCAAAAATAACCTCTTTTAAGTATTGACCTCAATTGCAACCTAATTTACACCTCGTAACATCAAACTTACAAGTGACTTATCAGTACTATTTGTTAAGATTGCGTGAAATTAGTCACACCTCAAATATACTTATTCGCTTGAAGTGCAGAAAAAAAATCGTCTATTCACCTCCAAAAACACCTCTCTAAGCTGGTTGTTCTAAAGTAGATTTCCAACAATCTCAAGTGTGAATAAAACACATTTATACACCTTGATTACACACTTTCAGAGGTTGATCTCCCAAGGTTGTTTTTGAAATCAACTTCAACTAAACCCTAAATCAACCTAACACCTCAAAACAGCCACAAATAAATCTCAAAAACATCTTAAATTTTTGTATATTTGGAATATTTGATAGCTTGTATCCTCGGAACTAAAATTCTAATTTATTTTATGAATTAACATTCTTAAAGCTGAATGTTGTTGTTTTTTACAATTACTTTGTTTTCACGCGATATTCCTTCAAGATTCTGTTTTAAGAAATCTTTGAAGAAATGATTCTCACATTAGTATATCTTACCAAAAAAACTTTGAGCTTTCATTCTTTTAATACAATTTTTATCCGTTTCGCGTAGTGTGATAGTACAGTAATTAAAAATCTCGCTTATCAAGCAGGTTTCCTGGATTCGAATATATGTGATGATGACAACTAATAACGCATTCACTACTGTCCTTTTTTATTTTGATTTATATTTCCTAATCAATTGGTTTAATTGATATATAGCATTAGAATGTACTTATGCTTTGATAAAGTTCGTATCTTCAAATAAACTAAAATAGTGATTTCCACAACCTGTTCAGTTGGAGCAATTCGAAGGAAATGGTTCCGTCCAACGTCAAACGTATGTAACAAAACTATAAGACCACTAAGGTTTTTTTTATATTTCAATGTAAGTAATATATAAATATAAATTTTCCAAAATCATATTAATAATTATATGTATATTATCATCCAAAATCATATTAATAATTATATATAAATTTTCCAAAATCAAATTAAGCAAATGAAAATGAATGACATATATTTGAACATGAATAATCCGTAGACGATATCATAATTTTCCATCGTTCATATCTGTTACAAAATTATAAGACAACCAGTTAAAATGAACTATTTTTCAAAACTGAAAGGATGTTGATCTATTATTATGCTGGGTAACATCAAATACTCGACTTTTTATCTACCCACTCAAGTTTTTAAGCTGAGTTTTAAGAATTTTGTGCCATTCATTACAACTTCTTCCAGGTGGTATAAGGAAATATATTGGTGGTTATTTGCATTCTCTTGTCTTGCCTAGTAACTTCAAAGAGTTTTCTGTAGAATTAAAACCAGGACTATGTTTTATTTTTCTGAAACCAATTTTTAGTTAATT
The DNA here is from genome assembly GCA_949128135.1 of Parasteatoda lunata. Classification (NCBI taxonomy): domain Eukaryota; kingdom Metazoa; phylum Arthropoda; class Arachnida; order Araneae; family Theridiidae; genus Parasteatoda; species Parasteatoda lunata. Next base: position 71,325,075 of record OX421971.1, read on the forward strand.
AGGAGGTATGGCATGATGCATTGTCTTTCTGAAATTCGCAGTCTGACCTTCCCAGAAAGTAAGAAGGGGACAAAATAGAGATGGTAAAGTGGTTGTTGATAGTAACCAGAAAACTGCGATAGCTCAGGGGATAGGGAGTTCATCTTTCAATGAGGTGAACTGGGTTCGAATCCCTGTGATGACTGCGATGACGAATTCCACATCCGGCACCAACCACAGTGCTGACTTGAAATATCCTCGGAGGTAGACAGATCATGAGTTAGAGTCCCCTTGTATTTAGGTTAACCATGGGAAGCTTTCTCGAGGTCTTCCTCTCCATGTAGCGCAAATGCGGGTCAGTTATTTCAAAAAGTAGAGAAGGCAAGTTTCCCTCAATACTTAATCCAGGAGTTCTCTTGTCTTCTGGATTGGGTTCAAAATTACAAGGCTATGGAATTGAGCATTAGAAGTCGTAAACCCAAAATTGGGTAAGCTGTTCAACAAAAGTGTTAAAAAAATATAAAAAATTAGCAACAAGAATCCATTTTTTCCGAAATTCGCCGCATGATGCATTTGCCATCCTACGTAAAAGCTAACCAGACTATATACCGAGCCAATCAAAGAAATCATGAAGTTCTTCTCGCAGATAATACCCGTAGTAAATATTTCCCGGGACTCCCAAACTGAATTTCTTTTCATCGATAAAAAAATTCCACGTAGCTACCCTGGTCGTGATCTCTTTTGCCCACTCCAGTCTCTCTCTTCCTTAGAATACTTTAACAGTCTTGGCTTTCTTTTTCTATGAACAACTTCAATTTTGATGCCTAAGTGAGCCAGATTGTTGTATTGGAGATCGTTCTACTTGCTTGCTGAGCTATTTTGTGAGTAGACAAGTTCTGTTCTGTTTCGCAAATTCAGTTTCACTAGTTTTAAAATATATATCTATTTTCCTGAACTGATAATTTACGCTTCTTACCAGATATTTTATATTTTCCATAAGAAACTCTTTTTGTTTAAACATTATGGGCAGCATTTTTTGAACGATTAATTAACTTACATATTTAACGTTCAGACTTTCCAGAGCCATTGAAAAATCAAATTTATAGAATTCTTCCCCGCGAAGCATTGTGAATTTTCTTATGGAAACAAATTAAACTTTAATTTTCTCTTTATAATATTATTCTCGCTTTATAATATTATTCTCGCTTTATAATATTATTCTCTCTTTATAAAATTATCGTTTGCGTTTTCTGTGATGCAAAGTTACACTTTACATACTATTTTCAAAGAAAAAATAAAAATATTTGAAAGCTGAGACAATTTTGAAAAAAAAAAAATAATAATAGATGGTATTATACTTATGCATTAACCAAATTTTTTTAAAAGAATAATCATTTACTGTGTGAACCTAATTTAATTTCTTTAAACTTTTTCTTTATTTGATAAAATATAACTTATTTCAATTGCTTTACTATTTTAAAAGTATTGATTTTATGCAGTGTACCATGAAAATGAGTGATATTTGGACTGTTTTTATAATTTTGTAACACACTGTAATCTACGTCGAATATCTGTAACGACATATAATTCACTTATGCTTTGTTGTACATTAATTTATACGTCCTATTCAATATTGCTAAATGTTGCGCAGCGTTAGTAAATGAAATGAAATAAGTGATTTTCTCAACCCGATGAAATATTTTTGGAGCATTTCCCAGGACATGTTTTCTTTCCACGAATTATATTTCTCAAAATTTGCAAATTCATTTTTTACAGTATAAGTGAATAAAAATTATAACCTAATTTTGAAAATCTCTAAAAAAATGTTTAAAAAATATTATATTACTCTTCATTTTAATTGAAGTTTTAGCAATATTCTAAGCCACATGGAAGCAACATGAGGCTAATAGTATGATAATGCTTTATATTTTCCATGAACAATATATGTTTCTAAATGCTTGTATTGTTTCTAAATGCTTGTATTGGTTGAAGGTTGAAGATATTAAACTTTTATTTGAATATCATGTATTTTCAAGAGATACAATAATATTTAATATTCTTGCATTTTAATAAAATTGCTTATGTTTCATGTTAATATTAAAATCAATGATTTCTGGTAAGATAAATAGATTTTAAGTATAACTTTGTTTTGTAGCAATAGAACTAAGAGATTATAAGTTAAACGATAACTACCATGTTAGAGAAATCATCTTTCAATTCATTTCAGAAATGTCTAGACTTTTACATGTTTAGAATTTCATATTACTTTAGAAAATGACAAAGACTTTGAGAAATGCTTTTAAAACTACCATCAAAATGTAACTGTTTCATTTTTTCTTGTTTTTGAAACTGTGTAACGTAAATATACAATTAAATGATTTTAAAATGTATTACCTAAAGTAGATTTTATGTATTTTTATTTACAAATATTTTCATAACTAATTTTAATGTTTTTTGAACTCAAAAATTTTTAATATTGGGAATCTTTCTGTTCCGAATTAATTTTAACAATATAATTTTCAGTGTAAATTGCTAAAATTGTTTTAATGTACACAATTTAAAAAAAACGTACCAATTATTATGAATAAGTGCCAGCATGGCCGAGATAGCGTGGTTGGTAGGGCGAGGGCCCATGTCCAAGAGGTAATGAGTTAGACACCGGCCAGATGAATTCTCCCCTTATAGTAAATGGTGACAGGTGCACGTTAAATCTGCCGGGTCACAAATTTCGCCATATTCCCTTAATTAATACCTTTGAGGGTACTAAATTGGAGATTAATCATTCTCTGGTTTAGGATCTGTGGATGAATTACGATCTGTGGATTAATGAATTGGTCTATGAATGGGACCACCCTATAATTGGGTTGTGACGAGTGTGGGGCTTAAGTCGTGTTCTTGGCCATTAATGGCGTCACTGAAGAACAAGAAACACAGCTTCTGCCTTAAAGTCTCTTAGTTTCAATAAGTAGGCTTGCTGACATTGGCAAGTGGCATTAAAAGCAGCAACATAAATGCCAACATTTTCATTTCATACACTAGATACATTTTCAGGTATAAAATTCTCATTTATGCGATTCAGCAAAGCACGATAAATATTTCATCTTGAATAACAATACTTTCATAATAAATTACATAGTATTGGACATACTGAGATATAATTGAGGAAAAGCATCAAAACCAATTTTATTATCTTCAGAAACTTGAAGATGGTTTTAATAATTGACTTTTAATTACAGACGGTGTTTAGTGTTTTAAGTCTTTTCTACATCACTAGTGCTTCATTTGATTTTGAAAGATTTTTTTGTCTTTTTTGCTGTTCAATATTTAAATATCAATTTGTGATCCCTTTTTTTTTTTTTTTTGTAAAATATTTTAGAAAGATATATTCATGGTGGTCAATTTCTAATGGTTAACCAAAGTGGTCTTTTAAGTTTTGTATTTTAAGAATATAAGTGCAAAAAAAATCAACAATTGTTCTGAAAAGTTTATATATAAATAAAACGTATGCAGATTCTCCCTTTAAAAAAGTGTTTTTGAAGTTGTTCTGAGGTTGACGAATGCAAAACATTACACTTGAGTAAGAAAATGGGGTTATGTTTAGCACCAAAACTAATCAGATTAATAAACATTAATTTTAATCGCATTTACACTTCATAAAATCCCTCATACGTAGCTGTGCAACACTTCGGAAGCCTTTGAATTGCACATGAAATGTATTTCTTTGTTTCGAGAATTGAAAAAAAAAAGCACGTACTCCTCAAAAACAACCTCTCTCAGCTGGTTGCTCTAAGGTAGCTTTCTACCAATCTCAAGTGTGAATGAAACAACTTCATTGAGGTTGGTGTTTTAAGGTTGAGGTTGATTTTTAAAGGGATTGAAGGAAGATTGATTTTTTAAGTTCATTTTTTTCAAATTAAACTTAAATTAACCTTAACACCTCAAAACAACCTCTAATAAACCTCAAAGACACCTTAAATTTTTTGTAAAGACTAAAAGGTGTGCATTTGCTATGTAGATTAGATAATTTTAACAGCAGTTAGAATATAAACTAATTAGAAGTCAAAATATTATACAAAATGCAAAATAATCATTTCTCGCTTTTGTGTATATTGGTATTGAGAACATTTAAAGAAATAACTCCTTTTTACTTTCGATGAAAAACATTTTGCACTAAATGCTTTAGATTCCATTTCTAAATTTGTAAATTCAAAGAAATAAGTCAACTTATAACATAAAGACTACAAATTTTTCTTTTATATGGCGTTGAAAAAAAAATCGAATGACAAAGTTTTTCTTTCCGATTTTGAAGTAGGCTATAACGTGTCTCAGAAGCGCTTTAAAGCTTGGAATCACGCCAAAATAAAACAAATAAATAAATAAAATGATAAAATTCTTACCTCGGGCTAAGGTAATTTATTCTGATAAATGCTTAGAAAATGACTTCTCTTCTGTATACAAAAGGGATTCAAAACACATAGCTTTGAAGTGAAATATACAGTTTAGTCGTGATACCATGCCAGAAAATTTTATTTTTAAGTTTTTAATGAAGTACACACAAATATTATTTTTTTTTTTAAATTTTGTACATCTTCTTTTTCTTTAAACAATATGAAAACTCAGTTGTTGTTTTTTTTTTTTTATTCATCTATATTTGAAATGGAACAAAAGGTCATTTTGAAGAATAAATATAAAACGTAATTACATATGAAAAGTTGCGGGAGCTTTTTTTTCAGATTTTAGTTTATGAAAGAAGTAATAGATTAAATGCAGGAGAAAAGTTTAGAAAAAAAAATAATTTAATGGAGGAGTTTAATTTTTATGATAGATTTTTAATTAAAATAAGGCAGACCTTAGTTACAATAACCTGATAAACAAATAACAATTCGAGATTTTTTTTTGTATTAGACTCAATCATGCATTTAATCTACGGAGAAATTATTAAAATAACTTTACAGATTTTTTTTTAAAAATTTTGTTTGAAATGATTTTTGTCAGGAGGAAAAATGTGAAAAAATCATCAAAGCCAGATTGTAAGGAAATGATAATCCTCAATTGTATTTACTGTGATATTTCCTGAAAGCAAAGAAGTTAATTTATAAATAAGAGAATTTGACACCTTTTATTTTGTCATTGCAAAAAAGTATTCCTTAGATTTATAAGTTGAACACTGAAATTACAATGATGAAATTTAAAAGAAATTGTTCATCGAATTATTTTTAAATAAACTTCTTTTAAAGAGTTATTACAATTTTCTGAAAATAAACTCTTAATAAGAACAGTTCCTGTAATTGAACTTCTTGATAGTTTCATTGGTTAAGATTAAATGCGAAAAATATATTTATATTTAACATTTAAACAGTGAGATAATAGTATATTTTTTTCAAGAACATGTTTAAAATAATAAAAAAAAAACTAATTTTCATTGTAGAGAATGAACCCGTCAATTCTTTAAACTAAGTCTGTTATCAGCAGCTAAAGTATAAAATCAAAAAATTCAGTTTAAAAACTTTATTTTAAACATTTTAACCACAAAATATTGTAGTATATGTTAGTTGTATTCTTGGTGAAACAAAGGCAGTTAGGTTTCATTTGTATGTTTATAAATCGAATTACTTATAAGCTTTCAATTTATCCTGATTATTTTAATTTGACTCCTACGAGAGTAATAATGAGTTTCCGCAAGACTGAAATCATATGTTAGGGGCAGCAGTGATTAATCATTTTATTCCTTACTGCAAAATGAATGGCTTTAAAAGTGCTTTTCGACTAACCTTTACTAATTACTACACTTAAGCTTTCTAAAATAAGATATTATAACACTTGATTCCAGTGTGAAAATCTAGTATCCTATTGTGGCATTTTTAACTAGAAAAAATGGAAAAATTAATACTTCAGTTATTATATTTTGATCAAACATTTACCATTATTTTTTTAATATGTAGATGGCTTACTATCTAGTCTTTATAACACGCGAAAGAAAATTTATTCTTTGTCAACTCTTTTCTGCTCTGCCTTCTGAATCGAGCTTCTTGCAATCAATGTAAGGCTGAAGAGGACACCATAACACGAGAGATATACTTCTTCTCAAATCTTGTTTCAACTCCATAACTAATTTAAAATTTAACGAATAAAAAAAAGAGAGTACAGGCACACTTAGAGTAGGTCATGGAGCTTCAATTGCTGAAAATAATTTACAAAGCACCAAAATACAAGCAAATTCTTACAAGAGAATTTCCCCAATGCTTAATCTTAAGATTTTTGCTCTATAATTTGTTTTCATTTTGATTGTTTGAAAATTTCTTTTGAATGTTTGAAACTTCAGGGCTTACTTTAGGGGAAAGTGGATTTGCGACTCCAGTGGTATAGTGTCCTCTTAGGGCTATACTATGGGTCTTAACAGACAACCGTAGCTCTCTACAATATCTTAGTAATTGGATCCTTGTAGGTGATGGAATCAATCTCGCTATACTACAGAAATTGCAGATCATTTCTCAACATCATCATATATATTTTCAGCCCATCCTCTCTCATGTAGAGCTTTATAATAGTGCACAAACTTGAAATGAGAGCTACTGTCATTTACAATTCTTTCTTCTACTGCTCTAACATTTTGAAACTGGTTTTATATATATATATATATATGGAAAGTTTGGACTTCAGCAAAGAGGCAAACATTTAATTCAACTCTCTTCCCTGCCAGTGACTTTTTTCGAGTCAACGGTCTTTAGGAAAATTGCAAACAGCAATATCATTAAACCAAAAAAATAATGCCCACAGTATAAAAAAAATATGCTTCTGAGGAATTGTCATTCCTCATAAGATTGGTGTTTAATTCACTCAATTCAGACTCAATTGGGGATGGGTCGTAGTTGATTGCCCATGGTACAGTCGATTGAGTTTTATATAAAGATACGGAAATAAAAATGCGTTTCTTGTGGTCATTAAACACTTCTATTATAAAATAAAAGTTATACACTGAAAGAGATTGAGGCCAAAATATTTATATGATGTATATGGTTCATCTGTTTTTATGTTAACAGCTGTTTCCTATCGGGTAAAAAAGCTTAAATGTGGACCTACAACTAAAAATGATGAACATCTCTCGTTATTGCTACAGGGGCGATTTTCCTCTGAACGATGTATAAAATTCATCGCATCAAACGAATCAAAGTGCACGAAATAGTTAAAACTACAAGGAAATCACACATTTCAGATATTTATATCGTGATATATCGTGAGTTTCGTTATTAGTGTGCCCTTCTCCTAAGTGGACAACCCTCGTAAACGGACATTTTTTTGGTCCCAAGAGTCTCCGCGTAACTGAGATTTCACTCTAGAGTGTAATGAGCTTTGTACGAAAAGTGATTGTGAAAAAGAAATTGCCAGGTCGTGTCACGATTACTGGATGGAGAATTCACTCAAGTGTATACTAGCGTGTTTTTAATGGTGAAAATAACAGAATTCGTATTCAAATGGTTATTCAGCACCATATTCAGCAGATTGTTTTTTATTTATTTTCGTTTTCAAATTTAACAGCTCAGAGGTCAAATGAGAAGACCATCATCCAAATAGATGCCTATTTCGTGAACCTATCGAAATCATACTTGCTAGAAGACTTTAAAGATTTGAAACACGAGGGGGGATGTGCCACGTTAAAAAGAGATAGTAAATTTGAAACCTGACTAAAATGATTAGTTATTTCTATCGTTTTTATAAAGACTTACTGAACGATCTTTTTATACACTAAGAAATGCTTTGAAATCAACTGTTTCGTTTTATGCTTAACTTTTTCAACTCAAAGAATTTCTTTTTCGTTCATAAGTTAAAAAATAAATAAAATAAATAATAAATTTAAATTATGAAAAAAACATGTTTATTCTTTTTTATACGTTATTTTTAGATTTTTATAGTAAAACATGCATTTTAATTCTGATCACCAAAATTAATATTGACAATTATCTATCACAATAAACATTAATTTGACTATGTATAATATTTATAATTGAAACATAATCTAGTTTATCATGAAATATACATGGAATTATAGATTACATATCTTAATTACTTTTCTTATCCTAATTGTTATCTTATTTACATTTTTGTGCTTTAAAAAAATCTAAGTTAACGCAATTAAACAAAATTTTAAAAAAATTATATTATAACCTTATCATCACAGCAAAGCATATTTAATTTTAAAAACAGGTTCAATTTCTGCAATCATATTTTCTAAAATTGAATAAAATGTTAATACTTAACACAAAAGAGCCAATTTTCCATCGGGTGAAATTTAATGCAAGGGAATAATGCTTTTTTTCCTAATTTAATGACTTAATTTATTGTAAATCATGTATATATCGGGTATTACATTGCCTTAAAATTGAAATATTAAGAAAATAAATAAGTTGAGAAAAAAATATAGCAAATTTTAAACAAATAATTAAATGTATATTTTTATACGCTGGATTGTATCAAAAGAAGCGCTCAAAATAAAATGTAACCGGAATGTGAAAAGAATTATAATATGTAGAACTGAAATTATGCCATTTCTTTCTAATTATTGCTAGATATATGTCAAATTTTACAGACTGTATTTATGTATCGAGTTTAGTTAATGAAAATTTTCAACAAAATTTTAATTGGTGTAGTACTGGAATGTTTAAGGATGAAATTTATGGTTTTACGAAAGTAACATCGTTAGTTAGCTTTCAAGGTGTGTTTTTCTTTTAGATTAATGCGGTAAATAGCATTAGTTGGGTTAAAGAAGTAGCGAACACTTTGAAATTTTATAATCCCACTTTTTGTGCGCTTATCATGATTTTAGTGACCAGTAGCTTCCAATGCAATTGGTAATTAACACGAACACAAAATTAACTTCATGTCATTTAAAACATTTAAATTACAATATTAGGTTACAGTATCTGTTCACGTGTAAATATGAGAAGTGATAATATCAAATTTAATCATAATTTTCTTCTGTATATTAATAATTATTTTTAACTAAAAGTTCTCACCCTTGTTTGCTCCACTCACCAAACGCAGTGATGGATTTTCATTCGTTATTGCTTTGTTCTTTTTTCTTCTTAAAAATCTACGCGGTTAACAAAATATGTAATTGTTGTAATTTTATCTAAAAACGTTTTGTTTATAGGTTAATTATTATAAAGGGTAAGATTGCTTGAATTTGCAAAATTATCGAAATCAACTGAACTTGATAAAAATTTAAGAATTCATATTGTGTTTTACAGTGCAAATAAAATAGAGAATAGAAGCAAATGAGCGAAAATTTTGCTCATTAATGATATAAAAGGATTATCTTACGTCATAATATCAGTTCCAATATAAAACGGTATCTATCTCTCTGGAGGTTATAATATTTTTTTTAAAAGTTCGTTGTAATTGTTTATCTCTGACAACTACTAATTTCTTGCTCTTTCTGGTTTTTTTATTTTACTTTTATTTTCGACAAACAATTTTTTTAATGAAAATTGCAATAACTTTCAATTCAATTAGAATTTCGGGTAAAAAACACCCATGGTAAGTTCATGAATAAAAATGGCTTGGTATATACGTCAAATTTCAATACCTAAATACGTAAGTTGTAAAGCAACCCACGTAATAATTTTTTACTTCAAATTAAACAGTTCTTAATTCATTATAGAACGCTGTATTTTTTTATTTCATCGTACTCCCTGTACATATTTTTATTCTCCATCCTAATTTCTAATTTCTAGATCTTTTTAGTTTTTGCTCAGCAAAAAATAAATAAATAAATAAATAAAAATAACGCAACGTTGAATACCCAAACCGTCAGCGACGTAGCTTACGATTTTCAATTACAAAGAGAAAGGTAGGAATTTAAATTTTACCAATTATCACAAGATAATAAGATTAGCCGCTTTTTCATCACTATTTAAGTCTTACCTTTCATCTATTTCAAAAAAATTGAAAAGTAATTTTAAATTTGATATACAATTAGTTATCGAGTTTCACGAATGACAGAAGAGCGCAGTTAAGTTATGCTCTACGTTATCTTAGAAAAAATTTACTCAATCTCTGATTTGTAAAAATAAAAAAATAATTAAATAAATAAAAATAAAAATGTACGTAGGCATATTTTTTTTTAATTACTATCACAAAAAAGCTCTATGTGTTTTTTTTCCACTCAAAGAATACGATTAGTCTTCTATCAATTTGACTTTTGTTTGTCTATGCCAATTTGCTTTGAAAAGTAGAAACATTTAAAATTTATATAAATTGCATAGTATTAATAGTAAAATTTATGTAGCTGAGTGATTTATAACAGTATAGTACTGTTTGTTGCATACAATGCGCCAAAAAATCTCTATTTTCTAATCTAATAATCAGTTTGTCACATAAAAGTGTGTACAATATGCTAATTAATAAGTGTTGACGATGTTTGAATTTTAATCAAAATTTTCATCGTCAAAAAATTTGTTCTTTCACTGAATAAGCAGACATTTTTCGACAGTGGATTTGGGTGTTTAACTTTAATTATATGCAGAGGTGTAGTTGTAATCAGAAAATGAAGATTCCGATATTGTTCAGAGAAAGAACGCTTTTCTGTCTCTTTTAGTTATTTCAAACATCGTCTTCTAGATTTAATTAGCTAATTTAAATTTTGACCATTGATAAAGATTACCTCTCAGTACGTGAAAAATCAATGATTGTATCTAGAGTTGTGTCCTGAATTTTATTTTCCGCACTTCACAAAAGAGTCTCCAAATAAGTTTTTAAATAAATTCTAAAAGGATAAATAAACATATCTAAAAAATTTATACCGTAAAAAGGTTATAAATTACTGCACATAAAGAAAGATATTTATAAGCTAAAAGAAATAAATTTAAAGAAAGTTGGTAATTTTTAAAGAAACTAAACCATAAACTCAGTTTTTTAGTGTTATCTGAAAATTTATAATCAAACATTACAGATAAAGGCCATTTACTTTCAGAGAGATTGGATAGTTTCGGTCTTACAGTGTATGTTTTTAACGATGTTTCTACTGTTGATGGTCATGATAGCTTGATGTGTTTCAGTACATATCTAACAGTTCATTCTATACTTTCGAAAAAAATGGTACCCACTTCTATGAAAATGCAAAATATGTTAGAAATAGATCAGTATTTCAATTTTTCTAAAGCATAAAATGATTAAATATTGATGAAATTTTCTACATGTTCCACTGGAATAGTTTTAAATTGCGTCAAGAGGAGCACAATGCATACGTTCAAGATTTGTTTACAAAATTGTTTCCTACTTTTCAATTATTTTTGCTCTTCCACTTTCACTTTATCATTTGATTTTTTAATTAGCCTTTCTTTTTTGTTTTTTAATTGCACTTAATTCAAGTATTTTTGTTCCAATTTTACTTTCTCTCATGTTATTTTTAAAAACAATATTTTAACAGATATAGAATGGGATAATAGTCTCTAAGTTATTTTTTTTCTATGTTTTCTATATCAATTAAAACTACACTTTTATTACTCCTCCGCAATTTCTAGATTTTTTTAAATCTGAATCAGAAAATTTTTATTGTTATGAATCTCTTAGATCTGGTGATAAGCACAAGAAAAATTTGTAGTTTAGACAGCTGGAAAAATGGGTCACATTTTTCTTAACTAACTCGATAATGCCATATTTAGTGTAAATAAAAAAAACTCACAAGAATCAGAACGGAGAAACTATCAGTAGCAAGAATCTGGGCAATACAATTGTTGGTAACACATTAAAAAAGGAATGATGTTTGATGCTACCCTTTGATGTTAAATTTCAACTCTATCTTTGTCAAATCACTCAGAAAAATATTACAGCTCCCTGAAAGCCATCACCTTTTCAAAAAGATTTTTTTTTCAAATATTCAAAAATTACATCGAGTTTCTAAAATTCATATAATATAAATATTTATGGAAACGGAATCCAGCAAAATGCAAAAAAAATACTTTATAATGTAAATTTTAAGCATGGGAAAAAAATATTATCCGGATTTTAATTACTCATTAAATTCAAACCTAAAGGTCATGCTCCTTTTTTGGAACATTGCCACGCAAATGATTAATGCGTATACCTTTTTGCTCTAGTTTTCATAATAGCTCTTAGTCGAAGTTTAAGTTTGGTATTAAATGAACGGAATCTTTGAACTAAATGCAATTAAATTGTTTTGAAATCAACGTCAAATATATACAATTTCAAACTTTTACGATTATTCATCAATCATCATTTTTAATGTTAGTTAATCAAAAGCATGCAATAATTGTTTTATTTAATTTTTATTATTTTTGCTTTTTAAAGTAAATGCATTTAAGTACAGACCAAAAGCCATTTAAAATTAAAATTTAAACAAATAATAAAACTATGAAGTTTATTTTTCGGAATATTTTCTGAAGATAATTTCAATTATTCTTTTTTGTTCTAGAATATGGTAAGTTAACGATCCATTGTTAAACTTGTATCACAACCTTTTCAAAGTGAAAGCAGTAGTTCGAAAAGTTTTACGACTCATTTTCTATAACACAGAAATCTGTTGCTAAATTTTATGGCAGTTTAGACTTATAAATACAACATATTTTTGTCGTAATTTTTATTTTTTATTATTTTCGCCAGTATCGGCTTTTTTTATTTACTGTTAATTGTAGATAAGTTTGGTCATAAATTACTAGATGAACAACTCAAATTCAGACATGTGATAGAAAATCAATAAAATTTAAGCTGTATATATTTTTATATATTGTCAAAATGCTATAATTTCTCAAATGAGAAATAGAGTCGCTTAAAAACATCAAAATATAATAACGGTATATGCGTCTGTATTTAGGGTTATAAAAATAGGTAAAATAAATGTACTGTAGACTGCGTATAACTGATTGAAATGTCTACATGAAAACATATAAAGTGAGTGTAACATTTAAGAAAAAATAATATATCCAGAACTTAACAATGCACGAAATATGGCGATTACCTGTAACTATTTCACGATCAACAACAATGGATTCATTGAAGAACATGCCACTTGCTGGGAAGATTCAATCTTGATGGACAGTGCATTAAAACAAGTACAGCCTGGATAACTTTTGATCTATTGATCAGATTTTTGCGTACTAAGACTCAATCTAATGGTTCAAGAGCCTAACATTAAATATTCTAACTAATTACTACACACGATATTTCAATATATGAATCCAGATACAAAACTTTTATCTCAAGCATACTTTTTTCAATGGATTTGGATTCTTAACCCTCAAAATAAGGGTGTGATCTCAATCTAAAAAATATGACACCAATAATTTGGTCAGAGGAATGATCAAAGAATGGTCAGCAGAAAAATTATCAGAAGTTTTGACCCCTTAATGTTAATTTTACTTTTTGCGTATTTCGTCATTACTCGAAAACATATTAAGTTCGATAAGTTTTTGCATACGATTATAAAATCTGTTTGTTTTTTTTAAAACTGTTTCATGCAAAACATTATTTTTAATAACTTATTATTATGTTTTAATACTTTATTTATATGGATCAAAAACAATTTGAACTACAAAGTACGCATGTATTGACATTTCAACGTATTTAATCTTAAATGTCAAAATACAAGATTTGGAAGAAATCGGCTGAATAGTTTGAGTAATAAAATGTTAAAAAAAGTTGTATATTTAAATTTTGATTTCTTTATTTTTTGCGTACTATACGCGCTTTTATAACAAAATCTTTCATGCCATTTATACACAGCTGTTTGTTATAGAAATTGTTCGTAAGTGTAAAAGTTCTTTTTAATCATTATAGCTTATGCTCTAATTGAGAGAAAATAAAAGTCAAATGGCTTGAAGACACTGCAAAATAAGATCTCTTATCTGATACTACACACAGTGATAAGTATTACAATACTAATGTACTGATTTTCTATTGATCACCTTCATTGACTCCTATTGTGACTTATTCTTTATAGTTTTGTTTAAATATCTAATCTAAATATAATTATATAATTAAATTATGTGTAAGAACTTATTTATAAATTTATTTTTTTTCTTATTATACATCCATTAATTTAAATATTATTTTTCAAAATGGATAGTAAAATTAACTCAGTTTGTTTAAAACATGACTTTGTGTCTGTCGGATTTATTGCAAATGTTAGACTCGAGTAGTTTAATGTTAATTACCAATCGATATTACAGCTTTGCGCAAACAAACTCAATTCTCTGCGTTAATGGATCCTAGTCATGTGTCATACACATTAATGGTGTAATCTAAAGCTGTTTTGGATATCTAGAGTGGTAAATGAAGCGACAGTAGTTTCCAGTTAAGGGAATTATATAATGTATTATCTAACCATAGGTATATGTAAAAAAAAAAATTATAAAACAAACCGAAACAGTTTATTTAAGTTCGAATCAAAATTATTAGCCTCATTGCAAGTATATTTTTTAAAACATTTATTATTACTAAAAATACTTAAATTACTCTAATTTATAATTATTATCTGAGGAAACACTGTAAAAAATGAATACTCGAATTCCACGCCAAAGTGACGAAAGATCTGCTGCCACTTCTTCCAGGAAACAATTTTCCTCAAAATTTAAGAAATATTTCATCATTTTATTTTCAATAATGCATAAATAAATAATAAAAAACGGAGCGTCTGATGTAAATGATTTTTCTAATTATCACTTTATCGTGAGAACCATATAGGGGAATTAAAATGACCCAAACACAGCACAAGAAGGACTGATAGAGCATAGAGATAAATTACACTAATGCCTAATGTAGGATTCGAATCCCTTATTTTTCTGCTACGAGGTCAACTCCTAAACTACCATACAGGCTTGCCCCGCCACTTTATTTTCGTTTGAATAGTCTTCAGCATTATTTCACAATTCTAGTAACTATCATCCCCAATGCAGTATGATGAAGTTTTGAGTTGAAAGAACATATCCAACCAACAAATATTTTCGTCATATCTTTGAGAGTTTACGTCATATATTTGAGAGTTTCGTTTATGACGAAATGATTCTCCAAAATTAACGAAACACAGCTAAAGAATTAATGAATCGTCACAAGTGAAAATTTTATTTCAGAAAGTAAACACTTTAGTTTGGAAAAAAAGGTTAAACATGATTTTTTTATTTGGAGGGTGTCTAAACAAAGAATTGTCATTATTGCAAGTTTATTTTAACCCATTTTAAGCCGATCAGGGAAATTTTATAAATTGTGACTTTATTTTCATTGAAAAATGCTTAAATTTTATTCATTAAGACACACAAAAATTTTTAGTTTGAAAATAAGATTTTTTCAAAGAAATGAAATTGTGCTTAAATGTTGACAAAATGTGGACTAGCAATAGTGCATAAATGATAACGGTATGTAAAATGGAAATTTAATTTAGAGAACTCGTAACTTTAATCCATCATAAAAACAAATGATTAATCTAAAGTGGAATAATTATACATTTTAAAAAAGCCGAATTTGTCAATAACTGTTTCAAGCTTGAAAACTAACATTTTAAAAATTTCACAACAGAATGTGTTTATTACAGTTGAATTACTAATATTTGGTAGATGCTGTTCTTAGAACTATTAAAAATGGCAGAACTATAATATTTATGAAATATATCCAACAGAGTGTCGCGGAAAAACGCATTAATTGGGCATTTCTTGCCAGAAAGCTAAATAAATAATCTGTGTAAAAAAGTTTTTTTTTTTAACTTATTTTTTGATTAAGAATGATCTTAGTTGTATTTTAAACAAACAATCGGTAAAATAAATTTCTCAGAAAAAGTAATAGTTTTTCTTCAATTGAATTTTTACTAAATAGGTACTTTTTGATAAAAAAAAAGGTAAAAAAAATAAGATTTGATAAAATGCTCAACTGTGCTTTAAAATTGAGTAATAGTTTTACATAGTTAAATTCTAAAAGAAATTATTTCCTATTCTATTAAAAAAATCTAATCAAATTCAGCTAAAAAGTACTGCCTCCTTACCTTCAGATTCCTTACCTCAATATTTTATATAGTATTAAGAATTTAATTTAGAGTAATATTAATTTAACTATAGAGATTTTGCATTAAGTATGACTATAAAAACTATGGTTCATCAGATTTTTTATTGTTCCGTAAAACTTTAAAAATAACGGTAAAAATGAATTTTTACTTTAATGTACTGGCCAGATATACCACTTTAATGTATGTAATGTAATGTTTTTACTTTAATGTACTTTAATGTAATGCCAATACCTTTTATTGTAATTTGTTCCCAAATTTTATGTGTAAGCATAAGGTTTTGCATATATAATTTAAAAGTTTGCATAAAGTTTTCAGCAAATTTGAATAATAATATAACGATATTGAGTGATATTTAAATGATATCAACTCCCTCCAAGTTTCTAGAAGAAGTTTTAAAAGTTTCTTTCAAGCCCAAGGGGTAGAAACAGGAATAGAATCACTGAGTGTTTTGAAATATTAAGGGGGGTATTTGGCGTTACAAATTTTAATTTATTATTAATAAACGTTTCAGGCAAATTAGCGCGAATCGGGGAGAAATATGACTATGGGGAAAAGGGTTTTACTTCCTATTATTCCTTTTTCACATGGTGGCAACGTTTTGTTTAATGTATCCGGCTAGTTTTGTCAACTTTTTTTTTCTATACAATTTTTTTTAAATTACTTCTTTCGTTTAAATATGTGTAAAAATCTATAAAACTAACAAAAAATATTATTATTGCTACTTTTTTTATAAATAAAATTCTACATTTTGCAATTTTTAGGTAAAAAGGTTTTGCCATTTTTAGGCATTGCCAATTTTAGGTAAAAATAAAGAATTTTTATTCATTTATTGTTTTGCATTTTCGTTAAACATTGAAATAAAAATTCTATTGCCTACAACAAAAAATCAATTGATGATTTTATTTAGATGGCTATCGACTTTGTTTTAAACATGTTAAAATCAAGATTATATACTACTGAATTAGGGATCAATGTACTTTCGCATCTCATTTCCGCATTTCTCTTTGCAAAA
Organism: Parasteatoda lunata; assembly: GCA_949128135.1. Taxonomy (NCBI): domain Eukaryota; kingdom Metazoa; phylum Arthropoda; class Arachnida; order Araneae; family Theridiidae; genus Parasteatoda; species Parasteatoda lunata. Next base: position 71,342,072 of record OX421971.1, read on the forward strand.
ACACATGGGTAAAAAATGAAATTATACATTTTACTCTTAGTTTGTAATTCAAAACATGTGTGCTATAATCATAAACACTCTTGAAAAATAGTAGACAATTAGTTTAAAAAACAACACGAAATTTTGTGTTTAAGGTGGTGTAAAATCTGAAAAAAATCTTATTTTGAAATAAACGCATTTAAAGACTTAACATCATTAGTCCACCCGACTGCTACAGCTTAGTAAATAAGTGGAGTACAAACAAAAGTAAAGAATTTTTATAAATCTAAGAGTACAGGGATTCAAATAAACTCAAACAAAAGTTTGCACAAAACCATGTTTTTGCGCTAGTCAGATATCTTAAGAAGGAGAAAATAAGTTTTGTTTGAGCATAGATGCAAAATAAAGACTTAAAAATACAACGCGTCGTAAAAGCTCCTTATTTCCCTCACTTTAATGTGAATCGCATTGAAATGAATAATATTTTGAGAACTAATAGAGGAATATGTTTACCTCTAACCAAATGAGGGATAAGAAAAACAAACGTGGATTAAGTGTGGATACTAAGTAAGGAACACTCATTATTTCCATGGATTGTATTCCAGGAAAAAAGATTTCAAGTATTTTATTTGTTGTTTATCTGAGTAATAATGTGGGTGTTTAACTTACTGACGCATGATTCGAATGTCTCATAATGTGGGTAGCACGGGCACACTATGGACATCCGGAAACACCTTGATATTAGAGTATGTTTATTTTATTTGTGTTCCATTTAAAATGAATGTATATATTAATATTCAAGAGCTTACACATCGTTTTTATGTTTATTTTGATTTAATTCGTAAACATGACCAAATTTTCCACTTGGTTTTTTGTTTTTGTTTAATTAGTAACATGATTTGGATTAGTGCAATACAAGTGGTGGTGTACTAATTGATGTAGGACAATAAGATAAGGGGTGCGAGTGTTCTTGTTTTCCAATATTTTCCATGAATTCGTCTTTTGACACATCCATACGTCATACCCGATTACAGGGAGGTGTAATTCATGCATCCATTCATTCATTCACAGATCGTAATTTTGAGCAGAGCTAGAGAACGATTCATCTCCAATTCAGTTCTTCCCAGAGGTATAATTTGTTATGGGAACATGGAGGACTTTGTTATCTGACTTTAACGTGCACCAGTTGCCATTTACTACACAGGAAGTCCTCGTCCGGCTGGATTTGAACTCCCGTTCTCATGAACGAGAATGCAGTGCCCTGCCAACCAAACTATTCTGGCTCCACAAGTGGCGTTGTTTTCAGCGGTTTACAGCGGTTAACATGATGTAAATGGATAATCATAAAAATTGAGACAACTAATTATGAAAATAGTTATGTTTTTAACATGATATAGTCTTAAAATTTAAATTTATAGAACTAGTTGAAAAAGTTGCACCAACGCACGATGAAATTAAGGATTTTTTTTATCTCTTTTTAAATTTTGTTTCAGTAAAAATGTTCACGACTAGGTTATTTGAATTTAGTAAACAGAGTAAAATCTCATACTGGTATTCTAAATTGAATTTTTTTTGTTGAATGATTTAAATTTCTTTGGTTTGTATTTTTTAAAGTCCTCAGTAACTGGGGTACTTTTATCTGGCGATGCTTTTCTAAACAATCTGAATAGTCTTGCTTACCTTTTTATTACAGCAAGCCTTTTGCAAATAAATATTCATATTCTGTTTTTTATTTCAAATATAAAAAAAAACACTTAAATAATTAGCACGTCATAAACTACATCGATTTAAATATCTTATGTTGATTAGCTTGTAAAATGTTCAAACCGGTTCATTATTCTATCATAAATATTATTGACGAGCATTTAATAAATTAAGAATATTCACTATACCTAAAAATCTTTATTTCTTGTGTATTTTTCAGATTTGTTTCATTTGTAAAATACATATTAACGGCACGTTTAAAGCTAAAATTCCTACTGCTATGGCACTTCCGCCTTCATTACGATGAAGGCGGACATGGACTTCAAAAGGACGCTTTTGAAATATAATCTAATTTAATATGACTTTTACGCCCAAATAAAGCCAGTTGATCAAAGTACTTCTGCTTTAATTGTAACCAAAGTAGACATTGGGAGTGCAAAATGGAGTTGAAAGGGAAGGAAGTTAATCGTACCCTTTCCATTTAGATTAAAACACAGGAAATTATCAGTATGTATGACATATTTGGATTCATTTCCCTTGAGCAATATATAAATATGAGTACATTTATATTACGCATCATAAACATTTTTTAAAAATGTTTATAAATTATTGTATTTTTAAAAAAAGTTAAAAATTGTGTTTTTATGATATAAAATGAGCTATGAAAACTAAGACAGATCTCATTTACTCATTTTTTCTATAACTTATATAACATTATAACTTATTGAATTGCTTTTAATATTAATATATAATCATTGCAAAAAAAGAAGAAAATTGAAAAAAAAAGGTTTATTTGTTTAAGGTAAAATGATTAAATGGTGCTGCAAACTAAATCTGTCAATAAAAACAGCTGGTAAAATATCTGGAGTGGCTCAGGATTTAATTCACTGAACTGCCATTTTGATAAACTGGGGTTCGATCCCCAAAGGGGGATTGAAAGTCACACAACTTCAGATCGATGGGTTCATCTTGCCTCAGTAAAAGCGAACTGCGCGCAATATTGCCCCAATAATGCCTTAACCACAATCATGCCTTCACATGAGAATCCTTAAGCTCAATGGGCCCTCGAGCCCATAACGGGCTTTTTCAGGAATGCTTTGCATTTTTTACTGGAGTACTAATAATTAACCATGTATTTAAACCGATGTTTAGTATATCACGTTATTGATAGCAATTCATTTCGCAGCAAAATATAAAAATAACCTTGACGTAATGTTTTTTTACTGGGGAACTAATAACTAACCATGTATTTAACTGAGATATTTATTATATCATGTTATTTATAAGAGTGTTAGTAGTAAAAATTATAAAAATGGCCTTTACGTGTACATGCTTAAATAATAGAACAGCCATAATTACTTAAAAATGGCATGAACCGGAAAAGAAGAATGAAAGATTGCTCAGGTACCACTGGATAAACTAAATATGTATTAATATAATTATGTACCTGTTATATGAGTTTTTTTTTTAAAGAATTTGAATTTAAGATAATAAAAAAATTTGCATTGAATGCATAATTATTTTTTACATTTTTTAAATTTTCTTTAACCACAGATAAACTGGTTATAAAAGGTAAATAGGGAGAAAAGATAATTGGGAAAAAAACTACTGGTTAACTATATATTCGTAACAAACAATTTGTTTTTTTTATTTTTTTCTAAAAGCTAACGAAAGTAAAATCTGGAAAAATACTTCCGAATTTCAATTATTTTTTCGAAAATTACTTATGTATATTTATAAATTAGCTTCAACGATAGAATAGACCATAAACATATTTTTTTGTAGAATTTAAGCATAAAACAGTAAATAATAAAGTAACGAATATTTCATTTACTTTGTTGAAGCAGTGTTCAGTTAAAAACATTTTTTAACTGTATATAGAATTTTATTTTTTAATCTTTGTTTAACTTCAAACATATTTTCTACATAACCTTTTTAATCTATCTCTGTGGGAGCGAGACATCACGGTAGAAAAAAATAAATTTGTGCCAGTTCAATTGAATCACAGTTTAATCACCAAGTTCAATTTTTGCAGGAAGCTTTTAAACAAAACAACTGCAGATCACAAATAATTAAAATTTTGAGATAATTAATTTTCTGCTTAAGATATTATATCCTATTGAAATTTATATAGTTTAATTGTCACAGTAATTTTTTATTATTTTATTAATTTTTAAAATTATTTCATATCATATTCGTAATTGAAAAATATTTTCTGAATACTTATGCCTTTGACAACGATTTTTGGTGGTGTTTTGTTATTAAAAATGCCGGAAAATTAAGATGATTTAGAGGATTTGGTGTTGATGCCATCCTCTCAACTATCCTCCATTTGAATTTCAGTTGTTTTGATGTCTATTAATGTCTGAAGGAAAAATGCGAATAAGTTAATCCAAGGAAGATGATTTGCTGAAGTTTTCCAAAAGAAAAGTAACCAACTAATCTGTCGTAATTCTTCATCTGTTACCATGATTTTAATAACATGGAGAGTTGAAAAATTTGGAATGTAGATTCCGCAGAAACCTGTGTCATATTATCACTTGACTGGTTTTACATAAATTCTGAAATTGATTTCAGTCCGCATTATGAAGTATTTAATATTATGTTGTTGAAAAAAGTAATGAATGTCATGAATAAAAATCTAGACGACAGTTTAATTTTCACATAAATGTCTAAACTTAAAAAAATGATTCAGGTGCCCAACTAGGTTAAAATAATTGTTATAATATTAAATGATAGTTTAAGATCGTAATACTTTGTTTATTGACCTGAAAAGGGATTTGGTTTGAGGATGGGGAAGGATATTAAAAATCTTCATTATAGCCATATTCCTTAAGCAGAAGCCTGGTTTTAATATTTTCTTAATTTAAATTTATTGTTAATCAAGTTTTTTATTATTATTCAGGTATTTGTTTCTTTCTTTCATCAAAGAAATGTCAGTAAATTCCTTTACTTTCTGTAAGTATTAGAAATATGTATTTTCTTATTGCGTTACAGATTTCATGACATCTTATTTAATTAATACAAAAAAACACTTGGTTCCAATGAAAGTTAGTGTTCGATTTTTCTTACCCATACCGAACCTGGGATTGGGGAAGAAGTTTAAGTGTAGTTGATTTATTGAACATTAATTTTTTCCCAAATGATTTGTTCTTCTTTTTTATTTACGATTAATTATTGAATTTTTGCTTTAACTTTGAATTGAGTTTGTATGAGGGTACAAAACTAAGGATGTCCTCTGCCACAAATATAAAGTAATTGAACTTATTTTTTAAACTGCAAAACTTAAATTCGCCATAGTTAAGTAGCTACCTTAGAGAACTATCTGGGATCTATCTATATATTCTAAATTCTCCAAAAATAATTTGAAATTTACAGTTCAGGAAAAAGTGAGTTCAGGTAAATCTTGTGTAAACCTTGCGTAAACCTGATAAAAAAAAAAAATTAAAAAATCAAAAAGAAAACAAATTCTGTGAGGACTACTAATGATTAAGCTGAAGATGTCCTCCACTAATTTGTTTGTTAATGATATTTTAAAAATATTGTTTTACACTTTTGAAACTTTATGGTTTATTCTAGGTTTTAATTGAACTCAAATTTCTTTAAACTGTAAATTTTAATACATCAATGGAGAAGTAACAGAATTTGCAGAGGAAGAGAGTAAGAAGTAATAGAACATTTGGAGAAGTAACAGAATTTGCAGAGGAAGAGAGTAAGAAGTAACAGAACATTTGGAGAAGTAACAGAAGTAACAGATGAAAAATAGATCCTGCAGTATAGCGCGTTCTTAAGAGATTAGTGTTAATCAGAAAAAAACAAAAAAAATCTCACACTGTAAGAATCTTCCTTCTGAAATAATGGTAAAATAACCGGGAGCAGTCTGCCCATCGAATTAACCACAAAGGTTATAGTAAAGAATATTTTTTTAACTTTATGGGTTTGAAACAGTTTACAACCAAATACGGATAAAAATCATAGATACAAAACTATATGGTTTTTTTAACCTTTTACAACTAGCATGGTTTCAAAACCATAAAAAAGAGTAACTGGGCAAAAAAACAAGGCTTTTCATTAGGTAATGGGCATTGGAGTGTGTGTAGGACACAGTGCAAGACACTGGAAACTCTTAGTGTGTTGAAGGGAAAGAAAGAAACATTGTGGTGTTCTGGGACTGAAAAACTGGGACTCGAACTTCCGTTCTTTGGATTATGAGACAAACAGATTTGCCCTCTCGGTTATAATATGTACCCAGCTTAAAGGAACTAAATAGCTTCATTAGATGATATTAGTTGATGTCATAAAATTCTGACTGATTACCCGTATTAGGTGAAAGCAGTTGTTAAAAGGATTTTCTCACAGGTAACAGTTTGAATGCCATTTTATTTATGGGTTATTGACTGTTTTGTTTGAATATAAATAAATAACAATTAAATGAATTATTATTTAATTTTATTTAATTCTTGTATAACAGTGGTTGATTCATAATATATATAACAGTGTTATATAACAGTGGTTGATTTTATATAACAGTGGCAACTCCATTTATTCATTACATGCAATATGCAATACTCAAAATAAAAATAGAAAATATTTTCCTATCATTCATACTAATGTCTTCAAAGTTGCGTAAAATAAAATAAATAGAGATAATAAACATATAGTAATTCACAGCAAAAAAATCTAAAAAGTGACAGAAAATGGTACGGGAAATTAAATGTAGTGACCTTATTAGTCTTGTTCGGGCATTTTATTTGTTTTTAACTTTATTTATGTTTATTCTGCGTTATATAGCATCTTACATAAAGACAATAAATAGAAAAAATTGGATTCATTCCAAGTCTGAAACTCGTTCCAGAAGGTATTCTCTTACAAGGTAATTACCGCCTACCATTCTAGAAAAACTTACGATGCCTATTTATTTATAACTTACCCATTTTCTCAGGGAGTACTTTTCTAAGAAATTTAGCAAAAAGATTGTATGAAACTTTTACCTTAATGGTTACAGAATTAATATCTACTTATGTTTAAATTGATAAATGTCCGTTGTCAAAACTACTCGTTTGTTTTCGATTATACAGTTATTAAGCTTTAGCAAAACTGTTTAAGGAAATTGTTTGCATATTAAAAAATATGTTATCGTATTTTTAAAAAAACTGTTCAAGTAAATAGCATTATTTTACAAGCTGTTTAAAGATACTTTTTTGTTCACACGAAGGCGTAAATTACCTTACTGTATGGTAATGATCTTTCGGGGTAAGAAACAACATAATTCTGTTAAGCAAAACCAGAACATAAGGTTTTTAAACCATTCATTTGGTAAATTTTCCGTTCACATGGTAACAGTCTACGATTCTGACTTCAAAATTATAATTGTTATTACCACACAATTTATCAAAAAGAATAGTTCTTGCGTCATGCTCTAAGATATCATATAAAAAAAAATTACGAAATTTACAAAATTTTATCACATAGTCTAAAACCATATTTTATTGTTAATTTTACCAAAATTACCACTTCCCTAAAAATGACCGAGCTTTTTGATGGAAGCAAAGATTCGAAATTATGGTAAAGTTTACCGTATTTTTGTAGTTTTAAAAAAGCTTTTTTATCGGTGCATAATATATTACATTACATTAACATTTTCTGTTTTATGTTATGAATATTTACTTTTCTTATTTTTTCGGTCTATCACTGTATTTTCTTTATTGTTTTTAAGATTTAGGCCAGTTCCTAAAGCAAGCCTTCTTGTATGTAATACATTTACTAGTTAAAGGCAATAATATATACTTTTAAACTTGCTAAAAAAACGACGTGTTTTATTTTCGTTGTCTCTTCAATGCACTCATTTATTTTCAGTTTTTTTTTTCAATAAATTTATAAGGTTATGCACAGCCGCGAAAATATTTTGTTTTGCACAATCGAAAAAAGGAAAGAATTAATTTTTTTTCGAACTCTGTAAAAGCTATCGTGTGATACCTATCCGAATTTAGTGTTCAAAAACTCTAATAATTGTATACTTTTTCAAATGAATACCGAATCGAGTATGCATACTTACTTAAAAAGTGCAGCATCCATTTTTCTTGACATCACATTAATACGTCAATTCAAATTCAATTTCAATTTTCTTACCAATATCCAATTTATAAAACTTTACATTGCCATATGTGAGAACATATTTGAATATTGTAAGTGGTCGTCATGAAATTTGTAAATTATTAACTGATTTCTAATTGCCTTGTATTAATTAAACTTCAATATTTTTTTATTATTTAAAAATTATTTATATTTTTTTCAAATCCTTAAGTTCAAGCAAATAAATGTACTGTGTCACTAAGGGAAAGATGATGAATGTAGATTTTTCTATTTATTAATTTAACATAATTTTAATATTTAAATTTGTGATAATATTTTTCTTTAAGACGAATCATTTTTATTTAAAAGTTATTTTTCTTTCAATTGTTTCTGTCTGCAGTGTTATCTATTAGAATTTTCTCCCAAACGAAAATTCTTCTATAAACAAGATTATTTCTTAAGAGAAAGCAAATGAAACAAAGGAAAGACTTTTTTGGAAGATATGAACGAAGGCTTACAGATTATGATAGTTTCTTTGAAAACTAAAATTAATATTATTTTAGAGTCAAAGTAAATAAAGCTTCTAAGAAATGCAAACCGAAACTCAGTTTTGTAAATAATGCTAAAATGTTCCTTTTCTACTCTTAACTTAATTTCTGATCTCCTCCAAATTTAAATTTCAAACAAAAGGAACCGCGGATATAATGTGTGGTAAACAAAGACTATACACAAAGCTGTATATCTTGAAAGTAAAATGGAAATAATAATATATCTTGTAAGAAAAGTGGAAAGTGGATCAAGATTAAGATGACATTTATTTTATATCTTCTCAAAAATTTTATATATTAAGGAAACCTCAAGTAACAAGTATAAATGAAATTAATTTTATACAATTAAGATCAACAAAATAATCAAGTGATAAAATAAGATTAAGAAATCAAATTAAGGTCAAGCGATCAATAAACAAAATCTATCAGTTTGATCAAATATCATGCATCATAAATTGGACGTTATTCAGTAGGATTTTGTTTATTTTTTGTTTTTATTTAGAGTAGATTACGAAAAAACTGGTTCATTTATAAACATCAAAAGAATTAATAAGAATTATGTGGCTAGGAAATCTTCAAGAATTGGCTAAAGAATTGTCAATAAAAATCGTAATTTAAAACTTTTTATTTCGAAATATATTTTTATATCGGAAAATATTAGAAGGCATAAATATATTTGAATTACATAAAAATATCAAACTTCTGTAGATTAGAAAATGAGAGGTGAACAGCATTATCTCTAACATTTTCATCAACTTTATACTATACGAATTTATCAAATTTATACCATAAACTGATCAAGCATTTATAAAAAAGTATTTTCAGTTACAAAATTAGTTAAAACTATATAAATCATACTTACATTTAAAATATGTAAAAATGCAGTTGTTATAAAGATAAATAATACGTGTCATTAATTTTACATAATGTGTAATAACTGAGTTTTGTTACACATTTCGCCTGCAAGAACTTTTGGAATTTAAAAAAAAATGTGCCAGTAACAGTATGGCAATGAAAAATTATCATTTGGTCAACTAATGATTTTCAATAAAAAGACAACTTAGATTGACCAGACGCATAAATAAAATGGCACTGATCGAAATTCTAGTTAAAATTCCATTCCATTTTATTTAATATTAAATATAAAGGAAGCTGATATTTTTAAATAAACAGCTTTTGATTACAGGCAAAAGTAGATGAATGGTAAAAATGTATGTAATAATCTTAAAAAGTTCATTGTATGTAATTTGGAAAATATCTAACAATCTATAATGTGTATAATGAAAAAAAAAAAAAATGTTTTGAATTTTAAAATAAGTTGTAAAATTTCTTTTCATCATGTTATTTCGAATTATTTTATTTATAGCCAGATAAATAATTGATTCCATTATAGTAATCTCAAATGAAAGCCTTCCTTTAATATTTTATTATTTTCATTAACTTCCTTTTTTATAATTAAGGAAACTATCTTTTTTTTAAATTCTACAATTATATTCCATAATCTAATTTACAAGGTTTATCTTTGTTATAGGTATTTTTAAGCTTTATTTTGAGTTTCTTGAAAAAGTACTTAATAAGTAATTAAGTAATATATATTTTAGCAAAATTAAGAAAATACTTTGAGAGCTCATCTTCTTTGACTGCTAGTAGTGTTCATTAATTATTATTTAAGTCGTGTAGACTTAAATTTGAGCTAAGTTTCTAGATAAGTTACTAAGATAGATTATGTTAGTTTAAGTTACTTTATTAAGGTGTATTTTGGAATTGAAAATAGTTTTTCGTGTTGTTTAAATTTTTATTGCACTGCACAATTTTTTTTTTTTAAATCCTATCAAAATAAAAATAAAAAGTTACCAAATTGTTAAAATGAAAATGCTTAATTTAAATGAAAATAACATTTTAGTAATTTATTTCAAGTTTAATATTAAAATGTAAATAAATTTAATTTATATTTAAGTAATATAAAAGGCCTCTAATTTTAGTTTTGGCAATTCAATCTGCATTTCTTTTCTAAACAAGGATATTTGAATGTACAAATGTTTGTTTTCGAATTTAATCTTAACTAAAAATAGATTGTTCAAGTCAAATATATATTTTCTCATGAATAAAAAATATTTTGCATGTGTCTAAATAACCGCAAACTAATATGTTCTCTATAGTCAAATTCAAAAGTTCTCCTTTACAAATCATAAAAATTCCTTGCAAAAAAAAGGAACATTATTATTTAAAAGCCAGTAAAAAAATAGTTTCTTATTAAAACTATATTCCCAGGAAATGATGCATAATATTATTAAATATATAAGACAATCATAAACCATTTTGTGCTCGAAAAAAAAATATGTTTTAATAAATGTACTATATGGTAATGACATTTCAAATAAAAAAAAATTATTCTTGCAATAAGACCAAAATATATGATATTTAAATGATTCACACGGTAATTCATCCGTTTATATGGTAGCAGCTTATCGGAGATACTAGTTTTTAAAATTATAGTTCTAACTAACTCGCATTTATAAAAAAAAAAAAACTGAAAATTAAATTTTAACGAATAAATGATTTTTTTGCCATGCTCTAAGATATCATGCTACTGCCCTGCTCATGCTGCTGATATCATGATAAAATCATATGCTACTGCTCATTTAATCAAAATTATTACTAGGGCAATTAAAGCAACCGGGTAATAGCTACCGAGTTATTTTTGCTGTTTTCATAGAGCTAGAAATACGGTACATTTTTCAATATTCTGGTAGATTTGGTCTTTCTTTTTTCTCAGTGTTGATTATATAAAGCCTCTCTCAATGGTAGTTACATTGCCCCATTTCTTTTTTACATTTTCTTAAAACTCGAGACAATAAAATAGAAAATATATTAGTAATATATATTTTTTAAGATTATTAGAGTGAGATTTTAGTAATTGAGTAATGCAATCATTTAAGCTGACCATTAAATTAAGAGAGTGTTTTAAAATGCCTAGTTAAATTACAGCATGGCTAGAAGATATTTTGATACATATTTTTTTTTCTTCGAAATTACATGGTTCTGTATACTTTGACCGCTGCTATACTTCATTGTTACTTTAACGAAATGATTAAATAATGGTATTATTTTGTCAATTTGTTTTAGTTAAACTGAACATTAAAAAAATTTCATTTTCGCATACCAGTACTATTATATTTAGTCAAAAGATAAAAATAAGGTTGCTATAATTATTGAACGTAATTTATAGGACACGTGGAAAGTAACTGGGTTTTCACTTTCACACAATTTAGGCTTAGGCCTAAGTACTCCCGAAGATGTTCGTTTCATGCTTTTGGTCTGTATAAAAAGACATTTAATTAACTCTAAATATAGATGGTACTATAAATTTTACATAGTTGCTAATACTATTCTCAAACTAATATTAATTTTTTCCATGCACAGGCTCAAAAGTCAAAAGTTTACAGAGCTAAAATCTATTTAATCATTTCTATTTAACGTTTAAAATATCCCCTACACAACCAACACAACAATATTTAAACTTACGAAAATGATAAAATAAATGCTAATGTTAGTTAAAGTTCTTTCGATATTTGAAGCTCAATGTTTTTGTCCTTTAATAATTTTATACCAAATAATAATTGTAATTTAGTTGTAATTTATTTACGTAGCTCTAGAGCTGCACAATGGGATAGAGGTGACTGTCGGGGAAGTATCCGTGAGGAAGATATGAAGACATGTCATCACAGTTTCGATGCAGAGGGGGTTGCACCCCCGCTTCGGTAGCCAGACGACATGAGCGCGATGTCGAGTACTTCAGTTGAAGAGTTTAATGAGGACCAATACAGCGCACCCTCGGTCCTATCGCAGGCTGATCAAAGCGGTAACCCACTCACACGCGGACCGCAGTCAGCAATGCTTGACTTTGGTGATCTGCTGGAAACAATGTCTTAATGAACTAAATAATAAATATGTATTTAAACATACAATACTAATGCTATGAAATGTTTTTTTCATAAAGATAAGTCATAAGCTGTTTATAAAGCTTAATTTTAATTTAAGCTTTTCATAAAGCAATTATAATCTTTTTTTTTTCTTAAAAAATCTTGATTGTTAGCTTGATTTTCGAATGAAATTAACAGAACACTTAAGAGCCAACGTAACTAAGGTTTGCAGTACTGCGTAAAAGTTTATACATTTATTTTTAATAAAAACCTATCGTAAATCTAGAGATTAGTAATTGTTTCTTTTCTCATATCCACAATAATGCTTTGTTTTCATAAAGCTAAGTCGTAAAATATTTATAAAGTTAAATACATATAACTTTGTCTGTTCTCCGATAACTGAAAGCAATATGGAGACGGTAATCAAACAAATAGATTAAGAGATCTAATATTTCCACAGAACCTACAATATTCTATAAGAGAAAATAAATTATCCTCCTCTTACAAATTTATCTATCTCACGAAAGCAGAATTTCTTAGACACTGTCAAGAAACTGCTTTATCTCTCGAATATCGATCTGAATGTCGCTTTTCTTGAAAATATTAAACGACACTAAGGACAGAGATGTCATTGTAAATTAATTGTTAATGAGGTAAATAAATTTATTCAAATGGGTGCTAGAATATTAATAGTTAATTAACGTTATGAGAGGTTTAATAATTGAAGTTCAGGTTATGTACCAGTAGTTTTTTTTTTTTTTTTTTTTTTTTTTTTTTAGAAACGCATTTTATAAAATTTCAGTATAATAGTTATCACTAAGTAAATAGTTGCAGTTTAAATTTTTAGGATGACATTATGGTAAAAAGTATCGGCACTAATTTTGCCAGTTGTCTTTACCGTTTAACCTATTTTGACCGTTTGACCGGAACATGTCATGGAACAAAAAATCTGATATATTGTAATTTTCTAGTAATAATTACCATAAAATTATTTAATCATCACTCAAATTAAACAAATATTAATGTAAAAAATACGGGTACTATAATATTTACGGTAAAAATGGATTTGACTATAAAATGAAAATTTACTGCAAATTGGAAGTTTACTGCAAAATGTTATAAAATACAAATCATGCACTCAAAAGGCTGGTTCTTAATATCGCAATTTAATTCGAAATTTTTGCAGTGTACTGTATAAAAGTGCTAAATTTCGATACCCAAATTCTAACCTGAACAAGACAATCTCTTGTTTTTCCTTAATAATATTTTAATTATTTTCTATTGCTTTAGGATATTGTATTATTTAGAAGTAAAATATCACTTAATTAGCAAAAATAGGGTTTTGTTGACCCCATAGGGTTCTATAATGCTAAAAAATCAAAAAAACTAGGATTATATAGGAATAATGTTATTACGACATTGTAACTGCTTTCAGTCTCAGTTTTGCTGTCCATTTTCTAGAAATCAAGGCATAAACTAATAAACTAGTTATGACAATTACATACATTTCTACATTACATTTCTCGTTTGTTTTTTTTTTACCAAAAATAAACGCAAGAGTTTATATTAATATTACAATTTTCAAAATCTGGAACACGCTCCTGACCAAACAATAAAGGCAAAATTTTCCTGATTACGGAAACTTATATTTTGAGTATCAAACATCCAAAAATGTCGAAAAAGATAAATTTCTTCAGAGAAAGTACTTTTTGTATTTGGTTTCGTAACTTAAACCCATTTCACGATTTTATTTTTCTACTGTTTCTGAGTCTGACAAAATTACCATACCTCTATAGTAATTTTAACGTAATAATCTTCGTAATAACGTAGTAATTTTAACTTAATAAAACGTAATTTTGGTAATAAAACCACTACATACGGTGTTTAAACCATTTGTTTGATAATTTTTCCGTTCATACGGGCACGGTTTAACTGAAATTCTGATTTTTAAAATAATAGTTCTTATAACCACATTACTTTTTTTAAAAAAAATACAGAACTGAAAAGTAATTTAAACCGAATAAATGATTTTTATGTCATACTCAGAAGTTTAATGATGAAATTACCAAATTTCCCAAATGCAGTTTATAAAACTATATATTATTGTTAATTACACCAAAATCAAAAAGCTTTCATCAAAGGGCTTTTTCAAAAATCACCATTCATTTTAGTGTTTCCATCAAGCCAGAACTAGGGTAATTTTTACTATATTCTGCAAGCTTTGACGATACTTTTGTTTTACTCAGTGTACAAAAAATAATGACATTAAATGGTTTTAATTTTACTAATTATATTAGTTTGTTTATAATTAAATTTCAACTAACTTACGGTAATAAAACATACGGTGTTTAAACCATTTGTTTGATAATTTTTCCGTTCATACGGGCACGGTTTAACTGAAATTCTGATTTTTAAAATCATAGTTCTTATAACCACATTACTTTTTGTAAAAAAAAATACAGAACTGAAAAGTAATTTAAACCGAATAAATAATTTTTATGTCATAATCAGAAGTTTAATGATGAAATTACCAAATTTCCACGCAGGTTATAAAACTATATATTATTGTTAATTACACCAAAATCAAAGAGCTTTCATCAAAGAGCTTTCATCAAAAATTTCCATTATTTAAACTATATATTATTGTTAATTACACCAAAATCAAAAAGCTTTCATCAAAGGGCTTTTTCAAAAATCACAATTCTTTTTAGTGTTTCGATTAAGCCAGAACTAGGGTAATTTTTACTATATTCTGTAAGCTTTGACGATACTTTTATTTTACTCAGAGTACAAAAAATAATGACATTAAATGGTTTTAATTTTACTAATTATATTAGTTTGTTTATAATTAAATTTCAATTAACTTACATTTAACTGTCATTTGAAGTAGTAAAGAAGATTATTTATGATAAAAAGTAAGTAATTTTACCTTTTAAATTAAAGCCGTACATACATTATTTAAGTCATTAACAATATTCATTTTTAAGGATGAAAATAAGATAATTTTAGTGTATTAGATAATATATACTAAACTGGAACAGATCGATAACATAATAACTTACGTTAAGTAGCCTTAAGAAACAAAATCGAGTAGTTTAAATAGAATGCATCCGCTTGTAGTTGATCAACATTAGCCAAACTAACTCAATTTTATCTCATCACTTAGCTGCGGTAAACTAATTACGTTAACTGTATGTTCTAAAATTGAATTACGACTAATCTAATGTCAATATGTCCGTACTAGAAAAAAGAAATTATTTTCAGTACCTTCAAACACGAAAAAAATTCTACAAGTTATTATTTAAATACGCAATATCGATAAATGTGTAAGCATAAAAAGGAAAGAATAAGTAAAAAGAAAAATTTTCCTAAATGACTTTATAAATCTTTTTTTTTTTTTGGAAATATTTTTATTGGTGTTATGTTTGGGTTTTAAAATTTTGTTATTGAGAAAATTTTCGTATTTCTTGGGAATTTATGAAATTTATATTTGGTTTGACGATAGTTTTATGTTTGTTTGAATACAAATAAGCTGTAATATCTATATAAAATATTCTATTGTACGGATACAATGCGATAGTGCAATAACACAATGAGAATACGAATGTGAATAATAAATTATTTTTTTTGTATTTTATACATTAAAATTTGCATCATTTCGCTTTTCTTTTAGTACTATAGCTCATTTTAAATCTGCTGAATGTGACATGAAGAAGCAATTATATTAAACAAATTTTTAAATTAAGGAATTTTGGTGATATAGGTAGCGCGTTTTTTATCAGTATTTGAAATATATTAATCGCCAAAGCTGAAAAGATGAAGTACCGAATTAAAAATAAATTTAAATAAAATTTAAACAACATAATAGTAATTAACATTACACATGATCCCAGACGACAAACGTAAAGAAAGATGAAATAGCAAAAATCTCAAAGCGGAAGAATAAACTTTTGAAATAGTTTGCATATAATTTCATTGATTTGAATTCAATTCAGTTCTTTTCAGGTTTGGTTTAGAAGCCAACATGTTCGACAGGTAAATACTTGAACCTGGTTTGTCTTTAATTCCACCGGAGAAATTTTGGAGCTTGAACCTATTTCTTCATTGCCACAGAATTAAAGAAATTATCTTTAACTGACTTTATTAATTTTAAATTGTATGCTGTAATTTTACTGTAATTGATGAGGTGTTAAAAATTTTTAGTATACTTTATTCCAAAATATCATTCAAATTTGATGGAACATTATTAAATTGCCAAGTTGAATCATGTTGTACTTCTTTAAATTGATGAAATGAAACCACAATTCAGTTTGAACCAAAACAAAGTTAAATTTAATTTTTTATAAAACTGATTCAAATTTTCACTGCATTTTGTTGAAAACTACCTGTACGATAATTCAAATTAAACAGAATTTTTTAAGAGTAAAAGTGTGGCAAACGAATTTTAAAATAGTTGGTAATTCAAACCTTTAAATGTCTAAACTATTCCATGGAAAGTTTGATGAATAAACTTTCTGAAAGTACGTTTCTTTGTAAACTAAATTTAAAATATTATGGAAAAAATTTTATTAAATCAGAATTTTGGTCTATTTGTCTTAAAGTTTAACATTTAATGATAGATTTTACCATGCAGATTAGAAGTTTCAAAGAGCATCGCTTTTAAAATTGATAACATTTTTCAAAATACACAAGTATAAAAGTTTTAAAATTCAACATATGCAATGAAACAAATCCCTCCAGATTTTGTTGAAGTTAGGAAATGTTCTTCATTTTCGTTATGCAAACAGAACTCTCAACTGAGATGAGTTTTCGAAATGAAATGTTCTTCTGATGTTGACCTTGTATTTTTCTGATATCATTGCCTTTTCAATATATCATAAACTATCTGTTTTCAAAATACGTTCTCAAAGGCAAAGAATAAGGTATATGAATGTTAGCAAAAATAGTTGAAATATATTTCGCTAATATTTAGATTTAGAAAGAAATTTAAATTTTCATTGCACTGTATATCAAAATCTAAGTCTTTTCTATGAATATTTTCATCTAATTGATGTAATATCTTATTGGATTGATCTGGTGTTGGGTAGATTGATGTTAATAAATGGTGTTGGTTAGATTGATGTAAATAATAATTAATTGATGTTAATATAGTAATTAATACATTAGTAATTATTTTTTAAAACTATCTACGAAAAAGATGCTTTTTGAAATTCAAGAAAATTTTAACAAAGCATCAACCGCTAATGAAATTTTAAAACAAAAATATTTTCATAAAAAGAAGTCTTTAAGTTTATCTTGCAGTCACTTCACGATTTTCGTTCAATACAAAAATAAACAGCTTTTTTTTTTAATCTAAAGTAAAATTTTTTTGAATTAGCTGAAAGTAAAGCATTCAAGAAATTGCACGATGTGGACCAAGAAGGTCATGGAGTTGGGAGTGCACAATTTCAGGACCAATGGCATGATTGTGGCAATGTGGTCAGCACTGTGCATATGCCACCTTCACTTCCCAGACAAGCTGAAACCTATCGATTTTAAAGCTCGTGGGGATAAAATTTCAGTTCTTCACAATGAAAGTTCAGGATAGCCTGGTCGGTAGGGCACTGGGCCCATGTCCAAGAGGTCGTGGGTTCGATCCTTAGTGGCCGAAGACTCCCCGTGTAGTAAATGGTGACTAATGCACATTAAATCTGCCGAGTCTCAAAGTTCTCCATGTTTCTATAACAAATCAATACCTCTGGGGGTACTGATTCAGGAATTTCCTTGTCTTCTAGATTAGTTCAAAATTACAAGGCTACGGACTTGAACATCAGTAGTCCTAAAGCGATAAAATTGGGTCATCTGTTCAACGACGGTTATAAAATAAAATGAAATGAAAGTTCAGTGCCTTAACCAGTGAGTCATCACGGCACATGAGTTAAGCCGAACAATCAATGTATCATTTTGCAAACTCTTCATTATTTTTTTTACACCCAATGAAATAAAAATCGAATGAATGTGTGAAGTGCATAGCAAACAAGTGAAAAAAAATTTCTATGCTGAGTACATAGTCTAAGCTCTGTGTAATTTTAATAATATCCAACCGATTTCCACATCAAGATTTCTCATTTAATAAAAAAAAACTAGAAAACAATTTTCAAAACACTAAATATAGTTTTACGTGATTTATTTTTTCTTTGATTGACAGTAACATGATTTAAAAAAAAAAAAAAAAAGTGGTGTTTTTTGCAATTAACTTAAATTATCTAAGACACATTTTCAATATTTTGTGCCTAATAGCATCTACTATCATAGCCTCATAGCTCAAATTCAACATCACCATAGATTAAATTAGCTTAAAAATGACTTTTATTGTGTTATAATTTATTATAACTAAAACTTTACTTTTAAAGAAATCGAATTCAAAGACCTGACTAAATTTTTTTCGTAACCTAAGACTTATGTTTATTATTTATCTTAAATTTTATTATTTTATGAGATACTTCTATCAATATCTTGTTAAAATGATCTGGGCAAAGTATTATTTTTCATTAATCATGTTTGTGCTTCTTGATCGATAAAAAAGAATTGTCTTCACCGAGAATTTGTTTATTTTACAAAATTATTTCTATCCGCAATGATTTCTTCACAATACGTATAATTATTCGACTTGAGGAATATTTAGACATACTGCAATACAATATTAAGTGTTTTTAGCATATTAGTAAATCAATGATGGATTCAAAGGCGCTATTAACATAAAGGTTTTATTATTTTTAAAGCAATGATATTAGATACTAATTTTCAAAAATATCTAAATTTATCCCTTTACTGAAATTTTATTTATTTTTTACCCACGTTCCTACTACTATCTATATTCTAATCATACATGAGAAAGTTACATTTAAAAAGTAACGAGTAAAAGTACAAGTACTTTAAGCAAAAGTTATAAATAAAAGTACGAAACAAAAAAAGTAACGATTTTAGGGTACATTTTGGGAAAATTTAAAATTCAAAGTAACCTTAAGTTTTATTAAAACATGTAAGAAAATATTTGTTTTTAACTTTAAATGCTATAAATTTCGATTTTATTGTATAAAGTTTAAAATGCAGAAACGTATTAAAAAAATTCAGTGAAATAGTGAACGCTAAGTATAGCCAGAAACCAAAAAGGAAATCAAAATCGAATGTTTGCAACAACAATAAAAAACTTTTAAACTAAATTTAATTTAAATCTGTCACTTCTTATTTTATGTTTACTAATTAGATACATAATTTTTGTAAATAATGAAAAAAAGAAAAAAGAAATAAAATAATATATGTTGTTGTTGACGTATGCCTGTTTAGGCAGAGGGGGTGCGATTGTTCTTGTTTTCCAGAGGCACCATCTATAGCCAAGAATTCGATTTCTGCCACACCATACGTCACACCCGTTTATAGGGCGGACCCATTCATACATCCATTCATCCATAGATCGTAATTTTGACCTGAATCAGAGAACGATCGATCTTCAATCCAGTATCCCCAGAGGTATTGATTTGTTATGGGAGCATAAAATAATATATAAAAAATAAATAAGTAAAAAATAAAAAAATTTCATATCTATTTAACCTCTTGAAATCAATTAAACAAAAAAATATATTCTATTTTTATAAAAGTTAAAAAAAAAAATTTTTTTTTGAATTTCAAATAATGATGAATTTTATGTTTTTTAATTTTTAACTAATCCAATATTGATCTCATATTGTTTATACGGTATAAACTATTACCGTATAAACTATTGTTTATACGGTAAAATTCGAAAAAGAAGAAAAAAAAATATTATGAGCTAAATCAAATAAACAATAAATGTCTAGAATTTTTTTAATGTTAACTGTATTTTTGAAATAAATATGGCATAATTTTTATAAATTAAAAAAAATAATTTAATATTTGTGCAAAGAATTTTTGTTTAGTAACAATAAATAAATTACTGCATTTATTTATAAGTGCACACATATGATTGACAAAAATATTGCTCTTCGAAATTAATTAAATGGATTCATTTTCATCAATTGATTCATTTTCTTAAGAGATAGCGAGCATTTTTCAAAATGTAAATTTTTATTATTGCTGTATAGCGCTAATGAACAAGTTTTTGATTAATAATTTTGTTGATTCCCTTTGAAAAAAATGTATATATTTTTTAAAAAAGTGCCTATTTTTTACTTCAAAAAATATACTGAAAATAGGCAATTGTTCAATAACTATTGCACTGAGTCATCTGTTAGAAAAAGTTTATTTTTGTTGTCTAATTACATAATTAATAATATGTCAAAATTTTCATTCAAATATGTATAATTTTATTGAAATTTGAAAATACTGGTCTATTTAAAATATTATAAGCTATTGAATAAAGGGTCAACCATTTTTTTTTTCATTTTTGAAACAAATAATTTTCACCCGCTTGCACTTTGCCTGCAACTCGCATGACAATCATTTAAAAATGCCTGTGTTTTAACCCTCAACGCACGGTTGTCAGATGGACAGGCGAACATTAATAATTTTGTTTCAGTCCACAGAAAATCTTTACATCGTTAATGACGATCAAAAACTATTTAAACATTAAACTAATACGTATTAAAAATATTAATAATTTTGAAGTGAATTTTTTTTTCCAGCATTAAGTCAAAAAGCAAAGCAAATCTCAATAATTTTTAAGATTATTGTTATTTTACTTAGATAAGGCAAGTTAAATATTTGGACTAGCTGAAAATTTTGAAATTTCTTCTTAGCCTATGAATTTAACTTGATCATCCATAGAAAAAAATCAATCCTAAAAATTAAAAAAATTTTAAAAATTAAAAATTTATTATTGTTGTAAGTAAGTTTCGACAGAACATCTTTAATTATAAAAGACTCAATTCTGCTTTTCCAGATAAAAAAATTTTGAATTATTAATACATTTATGAATTATTAAAATTTGCAGTATAAAATTTTTATGAATTATTGCCTTAAAATGAATTATGGCCTTTGAAATTGAAATTTTTTAACTTACCATAAAAAGGACTAGATAGTTCGAGGGAAAATATTTTTTAGTAATGAGCAAATGAGAAACTTTTATTCCAGAATAAACCAAAAAAAAGACCAAGGTACTGCTCCTCTATATTTTCTCATGAAAATTTTTTAAGAAAAAGAGCTCCCATAAAGTTTCCACAGAAAGAAATTTGCGTCTAAAATTCGAACAAAGGACTCTATAGAACCCCCCTGGCCATGGGAGAAAAAGTTAGGGCCTCAGAAAAGAGTACAACACCTTTCCTTAAGCAATAAAGATAAAATCGAGTGATATTTGAATTAAAAAATATTTTCTTGTCGGTCAGCTAAGGGACATATACCACCTCGTTGGGGATGATTTGGTAGCAGGTTCCGCAAAAAGCTATCGTGATATAGATACTTTTTATTTATTTATTTTTTAATTTCTGGGGAGGTGGTTATTAGTTTCTAGGAATTTGTAGGCAGTTATACCGTGACCTTCAATCTCTTTGTACCCCAATGGAGATCAGGTGAAAGAGGAAAAAAAGACAATTTTTCTCAGAATAGAGTAAACAAATTTAAAATTCGTTAAAATTATAAATTTTAAAAAAATTATAAAAATTTCGAAAAAAATATTTTTAAAGGAAAATTTTTGGAATAAATTAGAAAAAAATTGACAATTTCTTTCGACATTCTCGTTACAAATGCTTGTGTTTTTTACCGATAAAAGTAACGAGAAAAAAAAGTAAAAGTACTAAATTTAAAAAGTAAAGACAAACGAGTAAATGTACGTGCTTTTTACTTTTACTTTCCCAACAGGTGGAAGAAGTAAAAGCATTGGCATGCACTTTAAAAAAGAACAACTAAAAACCAAACAAAAATTTATAAACACTATCCTTTTAATTTTTGTAAGACGCATTACTAATTATTTAAAAAAATAGAAAAGAAAAAAAAAACTATTATCATTGAGACCCATTAAGACCTCCGTGACAGAAAAATAAATTCTAAAGACATTTTGAAACTTCATAAACACTTTCCTTTGCGCTAAAACTCATTTTGGCATTTCATAATTGCCATTAAGATGTTTTTATTGTGAATCTATGAAAGTCATTGTTTTGACACATTTATTCAAACAAAATAAAACGCAAATTGGATGGAGAGCGAAGTAATTACAGTGATTTTTGTAACTTTTATTTCTCAATATAGAACATAAAATCATTAACAACTAACTTCCTTTATTTATCATAAATGTTGGAATTTTTTTATTTATTTCAAAATGTAGTAAACTTGTTTGTTTTTTAAAACATTTTTCAATGCATATTTATTAATTTTTAATGCAATTACAACTGTAACATATACTAAGCCATTTTGCAACTTTTTCAATAAATGAACGATTATTTGTAAATAAATATATTTTATATGTCTCTAAAATCAACTTGTAAAGAATTCTATTCAACCTGTCTTTAAATGAATTCTATTTTTTTCCATTTGCTGTATGGGTGATAAAAAGTAAAGTAATTACACTTCATTCATTTTTAAGAAGTCTTACTGTGAAACCCAATGTAACATGAACCAACCAGTTTCAATGAACCAATTCAAATCTTTCCGTAATTTTGCTCTTCCTAGAATGCAAATGCTAATCACTTTCCCTTAAATGATTTCAATGCAAGCGATTTTACATTAATGTGAATATTCTTATTTTTCTGATGTTAAGCCATTTTATGCTACTAGGTGGCCACTTCTGTTCGCTATGCTTCACAATATTTTTCTTAATTGTCTAAATTTTTGCCTACACACTACTAAATTTCTTTTTAAAATGAAGTTCTGAAACACATTCCGTGAAATCTTTTTTATAGACATTTCCTTTTATATACATCACAATTGATTGGATTTAGAAGCATTCCCTTTCTGAATTGTCAAACTTTGCCTCAAAATTCAAACTGCCTGAGTCCCTCAGAAGAACTTCCAATAGTTTATTTACATCTTGATTTTACTACCCCGTTCACCAAGAAGTACTTGATCCCTGCTCATCCCAGACAGTTGGCCTTAGAAATTATAAATAAGATCCCCGACAATGCCATAAAAAATTTTACGGGTGGCAGTAAACTGGAGGATCACGCAGGCAGCGGCATCTACATCAAGAAACCGGGGGGGGGGAACTGTCTATCTGCCTCCGCAACCCTAACTTCTTATTGGTCTTCAAGAGTGAATTAATAGCAATTGAGCAAAGCCTTGAAACTGTTCTTAATGAAAATGATTTCGGAGGCCTCTGGATTCTTTCGGCGAGTCGCAGCGCTCGCCAACAACTCCACAACTGGATTGCAATTGAAGATCAAACTAGTATTTCTATCCTTCTCAAACTCAAGCCCATTTCAAAATTCCACGATGTTTATTTTCAGTGGATACCATCTCATGTCGACATATACGGCAATGAGCAGGGGGATAGCCTGGCCATGGAGGGCTGTCACCCCACTAATACTTCCTTTTCAACTCTTACCTTCCAAGAGCATCAATCCATGGTCAATTCTGAAAATTCGAAGGGATGGAAGATTCCTCCCTGCCATCACTGGTATGTGGGCAAAGAGCCAGGTTCTTCATTCGTCCTCATTTGTGACAGAGCTTATAAAAGAGACATTTCCAGATAAGCAAGCGTTCACACAAAAAGTCTCTCGTAGAGAATCTTCGAGATCTGCTCCAAATGTCAAACTGAGCAGGCTTCTCCCGAACACATCCTGGGCTGTTTGGGACTTACCAGAAAGGACATATACTTATCCCCCTTTTCCGGTCCTCGGTTTTCTTAGGGTCAACGGTTCGATAAACCTTGTCTGACTTCGTCACAACCACAACAGAAGCATTCCAATACTACATGGAAATTTAATTAAAACAAATAATTCGCTGAACTTCCCTATTAATACAATTTTAAAATCCATTATTAGAACCACAACAGTTTTAAGGTTTTCAGTCTAAAATAAACTCTTCAGCTGAATAAGAACCAAAGAAAAATATTAGAAAATGAATAAAAGGAGCAAAACAGGATGATCTTTGTTGATTAAAAGCATGTTGATTTAGGGCAAATTAGAACGCCTTCATTTCATGTTTGCTCTAAATTATTATTAAACCTTCATAATTTAATAAAAGAAAAATATTGAATCCTATTGTATTGATAATACTTTATTTAAAACCTACTGGAAATAAAAGTAGAAATTTTTATAATTGAACTTATTGTTCAATTTTTAATAAAACTGTCTAATATCTAGTGCAGGCAATATCCAAAATGTTCGTTAATTTAAAATTGAAATTGAGTGAAATATTTAAAAGAAAACTATTTTGTCAACTAAATAAGGGCCTTCGAACTTATTGAAAAGATTGGTGACTAATTTTAACCTGAACTATAATGTTATTTATCGTTTCTATTAAATAGTTTTATAATTATATATTTAAAATATACTCTTTTTTGTAACTTTTCCTCAAAATTAAATGACGGAAAAGTACATTAGTATTGTTTAGGATTTCTGTGGAACATTTCATTTTTAAATGCAGAAAAGTGAAACAAAAGTTTCTTTGTTAAGGAAAAAAAAAAACAAAATCATTTGCAATATTTAAAAAATTTAATTTCTTAATTAATATTTTTTTTCCAAAAAAAAAAAGCAATTTTATATAATTTATTAATATAATTTTTAATTTCAGTTTTTTAATTTTATAATTTTTTTCTTCACTTGTAAAATATTATTTTACCTTTTTTTACTTAAACCTTTTTTTTTTTACTTTTACCTTTAATATTAATTAAAAAGTTTGATAACAATTTATCAAACTTTGATTGGTATAAAAATGGTAGAAATATTTTGTTTTTAATTTTAATTTGTATTAGCATCAGTCACTACTTAAATTTTATCAGTCACAGTTTAAATTTTATATATCCAGATGATAAGAAAAACCTTTCAGTTATCTTTGCTAGCTTACAACACCATCGAAACAAAAAAGGAGCTCACAGTATGTTCTTTAATCAAAAGTTATTTTTTCTTTATTAATTTTTATTTATTCACGAATCTTAATTCCGTACTATTAATAAAAATTTTTGCAAAATGAGTTTTATATTTCACCATTCATATTAAAAAATTCAATTTTTTTTTGTGCCAATACAATTTGTAAAGTAGGTAATCTCATATATGTTGGGAAATTTGTTCAATTATTACCCACAGAATTCAATTCTTTGCATATTTAATGAGCTTTGCACTGAAGAAAAATATAATTCTTTAGAAATTCTGAGAAATTTTAAATACAATTCTTAAAAAAAAAAATGCATTGATTTGCTTAAAGCTATAATTATATATTTTTCAAGTCATATTTGTTCGAGCAAAATTAGGAAAAAATAAATCGATTAAAAATCTCAGGTTACTACTCTCTCCATTTGTTGCAGCCTAAGGGAAAAGTAAAAGTGAATTAGATTTCTGAAAAATTTACATTTAGTTAATTATCGAGAGGAAATTCGAAACCCCTAGGCCATATTAAAAACTGAATTCCTGTGATGTTAGATTCAGTGTTTAAATACGAGAAAAAAAAATCTAACCTTACTAGCTGTTTTATTAGAAATTCGCATTTTATCAAAATTTATTGAAATGTTTGCTTTCCAAAGAATATAAATAAGTTTATTTTTAAAGATGTTTTCTATCTACGTTAAAATCATTGACAAAGTATAGATTTTTCCTTTGAAAATATTATGGACTGTGGTTGAAAAATTTTCATTAAAGGAGGACTTGTTTTATTTCTCTATTTGAAGGGCATTTTTTATTGAATAATATACATTTTCAGAAAGGACTGTAATTATTGAAAAAAAGACATATAATAGTGAAAACAAATGTTTAAATTAAGAATTCTCAATTTTACTCATATCATTAAAATTATTTATTATTTCAGTACTAACATATTGAAATGTCAGCAATGTATGCACATAAATACAATGTTTTCTTTAATGCATTATTCCCTTTTAATTTTAGCAAAAAAAATCATCGTGTATAAAATAAAAAGGTAAAGCAATGAAGTAGTATATTACGATTTCTAGACAAATTAAAACAAAGTGCACATCTTTATTAGAAAGATTAAAAATAAAATTAATATCTACCGAAAATGTTTTAAATTTCATTTGAAATATTCCTAGACTATAATTATTTATTTATTGTCACTTGTTTACATTATTGTCTATATTTATTCTAAATTCCATTTATCATCAGTTCTTTTCATTGAAGATATTTGTTAGTGTGGAAATTTCGAAGTTATTTCTATTTATTTCTCCTGTAGTTAGGAAACTAATTATTTATTTTAATCTTTTTATCATAATATTTATTATTTTTTTAAAAACATTATTAACTGTGCATGTAGAACATAAGTTGTTTGATGCCATACTGAATAATTTAATTTTTAGTCTTTAATAATTTAATGTTCAGTTTTTATTTTTTTCTGTAATTAGGCAAAATGAATTATTTCTGTAATTAGGCAAATTATTCTGTAATTAGCAAAATGAATTCTCTCTTTTTAATCAAAATATTTTTATTATTTAAAAAAAACTTTGTTAACTGCTCATATTCGACATAAGTTGTTTGATACCATACTAAAGAATTTAATTTTTGTTTTTTGTTTTTTCTTTAATAAGGCAGAAGTTATTTTTTATTTAATTTTTTTTAATCATAATATCTATTCTTATTTAAGAAAAACTTTGTTGTCTGCGCATATGGGACATAAGTTGTTTGATACCATAATCATACTAAATAATTTAATTTTTGTTTTTTGTTTTTTCTTTAATAAGGCAGAAGTTATTTTTTATTTCATTTTTTTAATCATAATATCTATTCTTATTTAAGAAAAACTTTGTTGTCTGCGCATATGGGACATAAGTTGTTTGATACCATACTAAATAATTTAATTTTTGTTTATTGTTTTTTCTTTAATAAGGCAGAAGTTATTTTTTATTTCATTTTTTAATCATAATATCTATTCTTATTTATGAAAAACTTTGTTGTCTGCGCATATGGGACATAAGTTGTTTGATACCATACTAAATAATTTAATTTTTGTTTTTTGTTTTTTCTTTAAAAAGGCAGAAGTTATTTTTTATTTCATTTTTTTAATCATAATATCTATTCTTATTTAAGAAAAACTTTGTTGTCTGCGCATATAAGACATAAGTTGTTTGATACCATACTAAATAATTTAATTTTTGTTTTTTGTTTTTTCTTTAATAAGGCAGAAGTTATTTTTTATTTCATTTTTTTAATCATAATATCTATTCTTATTTAAGAAAAACTTTGTTGTCTGCGCATATGGGACATAAGTTGTTTGATACCATACTAAATAATTTAATTTTTGTTTTTTGTTTTTTCTTTCATAAGGCAGAAGTTATTTTTTATTTCATTTTTTTAATCATAATATCTATTCTTATTTAAGAAAAACTTTGTTGTCTGCGCATATGGGACATAAGTTGTTTGATACCATACTAAATAATTTAACTTTTGTTTTTTCTTTAATAAGGCAGAAGTTATTTTTTATTTCATTTTTTTAATCATAATATCTATTCTTATTTAAGAAAAACTTTGTTGTCTGCGCATATGGGACATAAGTTGTTTGATACCATACTAAATAATTTAATTTTTGTTTTTGTTTTTTCTTTAATAAGGCAGAAGTTATTTTTTATTTCATTTTTTTAATCATAATATCTATTCTTATTTAAGAAAAACTTTGTTGTCTGCGCATATGGGACATAAGTTGTTTGATACCATACTAAATAATTTAATTTTTGTTTTTTGTTTTTTCTTTCATAAGGCAGAAGTTATTTTTTATTTCATTTTTTTAATCATAATATCTATTCTTATTTAAGAAACACTTTGTTGTCTGCGCATATGGGACATAAGTTGTTTGATACCATACTAAATAATTTAATTTTTGTTTTTTGTTTTTTCTTTCATAAGGCAGAAGTTATTTTTTATTTCATTTTTTTAATCACAATATCTATTCTTATTTAAGAAAAACTTTGTTGTCTGCGCATATGGGACATAAGTTGTTTGATACCATACTAAAGAATTTAATTTTTGTTTTTTGTTTTTTCTTTAATAAGGCAGAAGTTATTTTTTATTTCATTTTTTTAATCATAATATCTATTCTTATTTAAGAAAAACTTTATTGTCTGCGTATATGGGACATAAGTTATTTGATACCATACTAAATAATTTAATTTTTGTTTTTTGTTTTTTCTTTAATAAGGCAGAAGTTATTTTTTATTTCATTTTTTTAATCATAATATCTATTCTTATTTAAGAAAAACTTTGTTGTCTGCGCATATGGAACATAAGTTGTTTGATACCATACTAAATAATTTAATTAGAGCAACTCAAATATATTTGACTTAAGTAAGTCTTTCCTTTTCTGTAAGAAAACACGTAACAGATCATAAGTTAGTGTCTTTCCTTTATCGCCTTCTGCTAAGTCTGGAGGAAAAAAAGAAACTTTATTTAAAATAAAAGAGAGAATCCCTTGATTGGTTCTTACTGAGATTTGCAGCTGGGCAATTTCTCTAAAAAAAGGAAGATTGTAATCCATCTAAGAAATTCAATTCATAACAAATGTAATTGTGCAAGAAAACTCATGACAAATCACAAGTTATTCTCTTTTGTTAATAATCTTCAGTTAAGTCTGAGCCAAAAATAAGAAACCTTATTTAAAACAAAATAAGAGAGGTTTCTTATTGAGTTTTACACCTAGATTGATTACCCACGGAACCATTTGTCTATAAGAAGATATTTTTAGAAGAAAAGCTACTAGCATAGAAACCTTTTTTTTTTCTTTCGCCGAAATTGACTGATCATAAGCCATTTACAGTATTACTGGTTTAATATGGATTTGAGTTTTTACAGTGTAGATATTGCTATTGAAGTAAATTGCTAAAATATTTGTTATCCTGCTTTTATAAGTGAAGAGCTATTATCATTTCGGTTCATCCAATATTCTTTTAACATTAGATCCCCAAATGACTGTTACCCACAAGCAATTTAAATAAGCAGAAATTGGTAAGAAAAAATATGTGAGTTAAAATAGTACACTCGAGTATTATACTAATTACCGCTTTAATCTTATTACCACATACTTAGTATAAAATACACAACCAAAAAGTTAATCGAACCGAATAAGTTGTTTTTATGCCATGATCTAAGGTATTATGATAGAATTTTTAAAATTTACCACATTTACCTAATTTTATAACTTATTATAAAACCATATTCTATTGGTCACTATACTGAAACCATTACCAAAGCGCTGCAGTTAACATTACAGACAATTAGAATAAATTATTTTTTAAAATTCAATGCTCTTTATGAAAACTAAGTTTTAAAAATAAATTACTTATTTCGAGAAATATAATAAGTACCCGAGTATAATACCAAAATTGCAAAAAATTCTGATTTTTTAAAATTATTGCTCTTATTACGCACATTTAGTGAAAATTAGCAAACCCAAAAAGTAAATCTAACCAAAAAAAAATCGTTTTTATGCCATGATCTATGGTTTCGTGATAAAATTACCTAAATTTACCACATTTACCAAATTTTATCAAATGTACAGAAGCCATTTTTTTATTGCTAATTTTACCAAAATCCTTACCACAGTGCTTCAGTAAAAATTACCGAGTGTTTTCGATGTTCCATCAGATCCAGAAACACACTGTTAAAAATATATCCGTAAAAACTGTTAAATAGCAATTTATTTTACTTTTATTTTATCATATTCAACGAAAACTGTTAAATAACCAAAAAATATGGTATTCAAACTTGTAAGAGTGAGAAAAAAACATTCATTGATCATTTTTACCTGATACGGTTTAACAATCAGAATCCTATCCTCGCCAACTGGATCCGCTTTATGAAGTTATTTAGTTCCGAGCAGCTGGGTACATATTGTAGCTGAGAGGGGAAATTGGTCAATTGTACGACTGGAAGAATAGGGGTTCGAATCCTATAATTTATACCGCAATATTTTTTTTTATTTTTCAGTACATGACAAGTTTCTAACGTTCTGTACTTTTCAATCGGTGGCAGTGGACTATTAAAAAACGAAACTGTCATTCCCGTGTAAATGGCGTAACACCAACAGAATTTCAATGTCCGTTCAAGTTTTGTTTTTATGGTTTAGAAACTATGATTGTTGTAAATAAATTTGGGACCGTATAGTTTTGTACTCATGGTTTTACAACTGTACCAGTTTGAAATGATTTCAAAACCATGAAGGTAAAGAAATGTTCCTAACTATAAACTTTATGATTAATAGGATGGAAAGACTGCTACCACAATTTCAGTATGACAATTTGTAACAGTACGTTTAAAAGTATTCTAGTAGAGCTGTTCACCATATTTTTTTCTCAGTGCCATAAATAAAACTAAGTGCAAAAACAACGATTACCTAAAAGTTATCACTGAAATGCGTAAAGCGTATTTATTTAAAGGAAATATTACTTTAAAAGTAAAGAGATTATTCTTCGGTCATAGTTTCTTCCTGAAATAAATTAGATTTAATCTCTATTTGGAATATCATTAAAATCAAATTATCAGAAATGTTTATGTTTAAAAATGTCAAAGGAGTAAATTTCTTCAGGCATATCTCCTAACTCAACTTTGACTTAATGAGATTTTCTCAATCTTGTTAAATTACATGGTTTTGTAATTTACTTCTGTAAATAAATCTGTGTCAGAAATAATTATAACTCGCTATTGAATCTGATACACAAAGGCTTTATCGTCTCTGTATCGTACTGAGATATTCGACAGATTATTAGATTGAAATTTTAATTAGATTTACTTTTATTACTGCCAAGGGATCGACCTTCATCGAGCCACTGAAAACTTGGCTATAAATTTAACTCTTTTGTAGTCATGGTGCCTGATTAAATATTGCGATGAACTGATAGCTTAAAAAATGTGTTTTTGTATCTTATCATAAAATTAATATACATTACACGTGTATGCTTACGAAGTTTTTTAAAATAAATAAATATATTTTTATATAAATTATTCCTTAGTAGATCTCCTTAGTAGATTTTTTATAATTTTGTAACTATTATAAATGCGCCAATAAATACATAAGAACATATTTAGAAAATACATTTATTTTCCTTCAACTTGCATAAAAAGATTATAAATATCTAAAACACAAGTACGAAAATGATATAAAATAATTTTTAAAATTCTTCTCAATGTACATAAATTTTCTATATTATACAATTTTTTATAACAATAAAGTATTTTCAATTATTTAAATTATTTTTAACAAATTAGGGTAAGGGTGAACAATTTTCAGTTTAGCTTAATCATTCTCATTTGGAATTTATCGAAACGCAAACGATTTTATTTCTTCAATTCCTTCTTTATCATTACAACTATTAACAATGTATGATTTTTCATATAAGTAAAATTGTAATTTAATGAAATAAATGCATAAATATAAAATAATTTTTATACATAATAAAACCGGTCTGACAATCATCGAAATACGATATAAATAACTATTTTTTAATGAATAGATAATTTAGGTTTATTAAAGATAATTTCATGTCACGCGAGTCAAACTCATGACAAGTAGGAGAGTGTAATATATATTTTGACTTACCTGTTATAGAGTGTATAATATCATTGTATAATGCAGTGTATAATACCACTATATTATGCAGTTTATTTTGATAAATATCATAAAAACTATTTTTATATTTTTATGTTTTGCCTAGAAAGTTTTAGATACATAAATATGTAACTTAAATTTGTTCGTTTTATTGGTTTACTTTTTTTGCTTTCTACTTTTACTTTTTAATATTACATTTTAGCATGTTTTTTAAGTTGATCGTATGACGGAACTGCTCAGCATAGTTTCATAACACCATGTAGCTCAATATTTCAGTTTTCCAACAGAACTTAATTAGTTAATTTTAATTTAACTTTTTTTTAATATAGAAAGAACTGTTAATAGTCTATCTCAAATTTATTTAATTTTTGAAATTCTGTTACTTGAGCTGGTTTATTTAAAATTCCATCACGATGGTTTAACGTCATTTTTTAAATATACATATTATTACACATTTAATAACGTTTTTTTTTAACTTAACAACCGCATTAGTTCACAGCTTATACAGGTATAAATATCAATCAAATGAATGATACCTTAAATAAAAATATTAACTACAAGCATGTGTTGCATGTTGGTCGTTGTTAATATTTCAAACAATGACAGTTTAGACCATATATTTTATTTCAATCTAACTTTTTCTCTTTTGCAACAAACTATTTTAGTAATATAATTATGCATTTATTTAAATTTTTAAATTCAGTTACTCATTTACTTTTCATTTTTGTGTTAATATAAATCTGATGTTTTCGACACCATTAATCACAAATTTAAAAAAAGAAAAAGAAGAAAAGAAAACAGACAACAGTGTTGGAATTTTGTTTATTGTTAATATTTTAAACAATGAACGCTTATATAATTTATTTTATTCCTATTTAACTTTTTCTCTGTAGTAACAAACTATATTAGTAATATGAATTTGCAATTATTTAAATTCTCTTACTCAGTTAAATATAATAACAAAACTTACAAGCACATTTTTTCATTAAAAAATAAGCTATCTTTGATGCATGAAAATAAATTATAAAGTGATATTCTCGTAAAAAATTGAATTCCATACATTTCTCTAAACTTACACCACGGTTAAAGAAGCACACAACCAACGCACTAACAGGTGTTTCACTCTTGTGTAGATATAATTCTGATGTTTTCGACACCTTTAAACAAAAATAAAAAAAAGGAAACTGTCAACAGTGTTGCATGTTGGTTAATTTTAATATTTCAAATAATCAGAGCTAATGCAATTTATTTTATTCCTATTTAATTCTTTCTCTGTAGTAAAAACAACGATAGTAATATTTTTTTATTTATTATTTCCTATGAGCTGCACAGTCAGTCTTCCCGAAGAGCAGACGCAGTGCGTTCTCCAGAAGTGGTATCCACTCTTTCAGGACCACCACAATGGGTGAGATACCGTTGGCCATGCTAATTTGGACGTCTTGTTTCTGCCACACTAGATGGCAGCACCGAAACTCTATTTGGATGCTAAAGTGCACTAGGAATTTAATTTTGCCGGAAATGCCATGAGCCAATAAGGCACTCCAGGGATCCTTTACATGCCGCATAATCATACGAAAAGGATAGTAGTAATATGGATTTACATTTATTTAAATTTTCTTACTCAGTTAAAAAAAATTTATAAGCACATTTATTCATACAAAACAAACTATCTTTGATGCACGAAAATAAATTATAAAGAGAAATTCTCGCAAAAAATTCTCGCATTTTATACATTTCTCAAAACTTATATCACGGCAAAATGCGCACGCGAACAACACAATGACAAGTGTTTCACTTTTGTGTAGATATAAATCTGATGTTTTCGACACCATTAATCAAAAAATTAAAAAAAAGAAAACAGTCAACGGTAAAAGTATTTCTTTTTCTCAGAAGCTTATGGGCAATTTATTAAATGTGACACAGATTGATACGTTATTAGAAAAGGCTTTTGAAAAGAACACTATTTTCTTTCAACTAAAATGATGTTTTTTATCTATATTTTTTTTTTTCACTTTTGAAACTTTTTCGGTCATTTCTTTTAATATTACGGAGGGATCAAGATGCTTTTCTAAGATGGAATACGTGACAAACTTCGTATATTATATCATACATTGCTTTAATATCTGGATTGAGGAATCATTCTTTCCCGAGAAATCCTTGGAGTGAAAATTATTTTCAAAACGAAAGAGTTTTTTAAACATACTTATTAAATTGTACTTTAAATTGAATCGTTCTAAAATCTTTATACACTGTTTTGACTACAGTGTCCGAAACTCAAGTCAAGACTTTCGTATTTTTCTTTTAGAAAAATTTAATTTCAAGTAAATGCGAATAAAAACAAATGAATATAATTTCAAATTATATAATTTCATGATAGAGTACTACATTTGTAATTATTAATAATTTTTAATTCATTTTTCTTATATTGAATACATTTCAATGTTACAAGCTAGTAAAATAAAGTTGAGTTTTCTCTTTTTCAGATTGTAAAAGTTAAATAATGCTAAATATTTCAATTAGTTGAGGAAAATTACTAGTCGAAAAATGCTAAACCTTGTTTCGCGCATCTATTCGTTTATTTGACTTTTGTTATTCTATCTATTCAGCATTTTGCTGACTTAACCCTTTGGCTACAAATAGGACTCATTTGTCCCAACAAATGTTTAAAATTACTAATGGGGTGAAAAGCACTTAGAAACTCATTGTAATATGTCCCAGTCGTAGAATCGAACCAAGTATACGTGTTTCATGTGTCACCGAGATGGCGCTAAAGAGTTTCTTGCATAAAATAGCATTGAGATTTTGCGTTGGGACAGATATATCCCACTAGTATTCTTCATTGGGACAGATATATCCCACTCGTATTCTTCATTGGGATTGTTATGTCAATTCATATTTTCTCAAATGAACATAGAAAAAAGAACAAATATGAGTTGTCCAATGTGTAATGTCGGTACAGGGGGAAGCAAAGATTTCTTCCCCCGGTATCATACTATGTAAAAAAAAGTCCGTATAATACATTTTTCCGGAATGATATATGTGCTTGTAGTAAGTCGGCCCCTTTAAGTACGGCAGGGACATATATGCCCCAGCCTCTAAATTGATAACCGCTTGTCAGAAAAATACCAAATACTAAGTTTGAGCCGCGATGGCTCAGGGGATAGAGCGTTCGCCTTCCAATGAGGCGAACCGGGTTCGAATCCCAGTCGAATCCCGGGTACGAATTCCGCATCCGGCTTGCACTGACCACAGTGCTGACGTGAAATATCCTTAGTGGTAGACGGATCATGGGTTAGAGTCCCCTTGCCGTCAGGCTAACCGTGGGAGGTTCTCGTGGTCTTCCTCTCCATGTAACGCAAATGCGGGTTAGCTCCATCAAAAAGTCCTCCACGAAGGCAAATTTCTCCCAATACTCGATCCAGGAGTTCCCTTGTCTTCTGGATTGGGTTCAAAATTACAAGGCTACGGAGTTGAACATTAGTAGCCGTAAACCCATTAAGTTGGGTCGGCTGTTCAACGACGGTTATAAAATAAAATAAAATACTAAGTTTGCCTTATTTGTGACCTATTTTGACCTTTTTAATAATAAACGGGACAAAAAAAATCATTTTTTTAAATTCGTAGTCAAAGGGTTAAATGATTGTTTGCGTTAAAATCAAAATTAGATTTGAAATTTAAATTAATCATTTATTCCAGTGTAATATACAAATATGTGTCAAGTATGAAAATAATATGTGGTGTGTAGATAGAAACGAATGAGAAAGAATCAAACTATGAGAATAAATGAAGAATCTAAAAGAAAACTAAAAAGTTGATGAAGGCGAAATTGACATTGTGATGGAATTCACGTATCTTGGTTTTGTCCTTTACAGCACTACAACAATAAAAGATGATAAACAGCATCATCCTTGCAAAACCATCTTTTAGAAGCCTCAAAAAAATACTGGAAATAAAAAAGCATTTAATGCAGAATAAAAAATGAAAAAGCATTTAATGCAGAACAAAAAATTAAAAAAGCATTTAATGAAAAACAAAAATAAATACCTATAAGACAACAGGCAGAGTAATTTTTTTATGGTTCTGAAACGTGTCTTTTACAGAAGTTGCACACCCGAAATTTCTCAGAAAAATAACCTGTTAAAAAATCCTGGTAAAATTACCGTATTGTTTTGTATTTCCATTTCTAGTAAAGAAAACCCCCATTATGGCTTTAAAAACCAAAACATGCGTTATTTAAACAATTTATTTGGTATCTTTGGTATGATATGGTTACATTTATTTTACGATATTTTATTATATGGTTTGGTATTTTTGGTATTACTTTATTATTTTTGGTATTACTTTATTATATGGAAACAGTTTACCCGGGAATTCTGGTTATCAAAATAATTCTTATTACCCCACATTTAGCAAAAAATACAATTAGGAAGGCAAATTTATTTATTATTTATTATTAGGAAAACAAATACCTTCCTTTACGGCATCATATAACTATATTTTACCAAATTCATTAACGAAAGTTCAGAAATTCTCTTTGGTAAAAATTACCTAGCTTTTTATGTTCTCATAGAACCAGAAAGAATCACGGTAAATTTTACCATAATTTGGTAGTTTTGACTATACTTTTTTCCTAAATGAAAAACAAAAAAAATATTGTAAAAAGTGAACCACACTACAATAGAAGAAGAGATCAACAGATAGAAATGGACGGACATGTAAAATAAGTAAACTAAAAGGTAAATTATCACGTGTGTTAATTTGTTTCCCTCTCTTGGGGAAACGATGGCAGGAGAAAAAAAAAGTGCGACAAAGAATGACTTGGCTTTAGCAAATGCAGACAGATTTTAAGAGGGAAAAATTTAAAGTATTAAAAAAAGGTAATCACAAGCCTAAAATGAGAGCATGGAGAAGTATGCAGGATGCATTATTTACAAAACTGTGTGACGAGCCTTAGTAAGTAAGTAACAAACACTCTCTTTTTGAAATACGACATTTCATGTTAAATAATTTTTATATAACGACAAAATAATATCGTATTTTTAGTTATAGCTCAAAAACTGCAAAATTACAGAATGCCAACTGAAAATTGAAATTCTAAGTACATATTTCTGATAAACATGGTTATTGCAATTTATATCTTGAATTTATAGTCATGTTTTAGTTTCTCTTCCTATCCAAAAATAGATACGCGTCACTCTAATCTATCTTTTTTTTCCCATTATACATTCTGCAAAGACATAAAATTCATACTCTTGTCTGATTTCTTAGATCTTATATTTTTTTTATCTTTAATTTTTAAAAAAAAAGAACACTTAGTACTGTTCTAGCTTAATTAAGCAACAAATCTTTTTGAAAACTGTCTAAATCTTGTGCTCACGCCAAGAAACAATCTTTCCTTAATTCTGAAGGCTAAGATAAGGTTAATTAGATACGATGACATAAAATACACTAGAAAAGTTGAGGTGAAATTTTCCAGGCGCTTCTGTTGAAATCTTTCACTAAATTTAAACATGTATTCAATATATATTTCATTATAATTTACCTTTATTGCTGACTTTGAAGACATAAAGTAGTATTAACTTGAACAATCATTCATTCTGATAGTAAAAAAAAAAAGTAAAAAACATTTTTTTGGTATGTAGCAAAATTTGTATGTAGCAAGCTTTTGAAAACACATTTTAACAACTTTAAGTATTTTAAATTTGTATATATTAAAAATTTTTTGAAAATCATAAACTTTGCAACACAAAAAGTTCAAACAAAGAAAAAGTGGTAAGTTGCTTCTTATTAAAAGCAATTTTCAACGAAATCTTAGAGGTTAATCTGAATGCAATAAATATAGTAATCTGAAAAGCGATAATGATATTGATCTGCTTTGCTTTAATTGTTAGTTTGAGATTTAAAGTTATTTTCCTGCAGAATATTTTAAATTACATTAATAGAATTGTTAAACATTAATACAATAAGTTGGATAGTTCAGAAGAAACTGTCTATTATTTCGCTATGTTTAAATATGTTTAACCAAATATAATAAACCAAATATTGTCCTAAATGTGTAGTTTTATAGTCAAAATCTACAAAAAAATTAGTTTATAAGTAAATGCGCAGTATAGTATTAAGTTCCTAAGACAATATGAAAATTAAAATAAATTAATTACACAAAATAACTTTATAATTGAGTTCTTTGTCAAAAACAAAGCGTTCTGTTAAAAATAACATCACATACACGTTAAATTTCAAAAATAGAATTCTACATCTTTTGCTACCGTTAAGAACAGATATATCAACACTATTAATTTGCCTAATGATAATAAAATGCATCTATAATTAAGATTCATTATCAAAAAAAAATTTTTTTACATTGAGAAAAATGTAAAAAAACACTCTGGGGATCTCATTGGACATCAAAGGAGCATTCCATAGCGTTCTTTGGGATAACATCATTATGGAACTTAATCGCCTCGCAACTTCATACACATTAACAAACTTTATTAAAAGTTTTCTCTCTGATCGATATATAATCTACAATCTTGCACAGGATGACCTGACACTGAAACTATGCCTAGGGGTGCCACAGGGTTCGAGTCTTGGCCCCATTCTGTGGCTCCTTATCACCAACACAAGATTAAGTATGCAGAGATCAGACTGCGAAGCAATAATTCCGTATGCTGATTTTTTGGTTCTTTTCACAGGAACAGACATAAACCACTTGAAAGCCCATGAATAGAACATAACTTAATATTCAGCTCTTCAAAGATAGTAGAGATCGTTTTTCCCAAAAAGAAGCAACTCTCATGTAAACCCACAGTTACATTAAATGGAGAGAGAATTTCTGTTCAAACTACAATAGACTGCTTTGGCTTCAAGATTAATGGTTAGTTGTCCTGGTTGCCCCATTTGGAGTCACAACATACAAAAATTCTCGAGTTTTACGCCAAATTAAATAGATTAATTGGAGTTGTCTGGGGAATCACGCCAAACATCAGAAAACTTATTTATTTGAATAGTATATTACGCCTCATCTTATATGGATACGAAATATGGTATAAAGATCAAGTATTAACAATAAATTAAGAAAAATAGAAAGAATTCCCTTAATCTCAATCACAAGATGCTTCAGAACTACCTCATCTGCAGCACTCCAAATCGTTGCTGGAACTTTGCCACTTGATTAAACCGCAAAAACAAGAGTGAAAAATGAGAAGAACAAGAGTTTCCACATTTACTCTTATGAAGAAGAATATGACGAGTATCAAACTATTCCAAAATTTATTATAATACATCCAGCTAAGATTATAATTATTAATTTCAATTACAACAAACCAACAGGAAAGGGAATCGAGATATATATTGATGGATCCAAACTTAGGGTACAAATGAATTTCGGACGGGATGCGCTTTTATCGCCTATTCCGACAGACATGAAGTGGAAAATCATACTTTTAGACTCTCTGATTACGCAACAGTGTTCCAAGCTGAATTATGGACTATCTACCAGTCAATAACTTGGATTTAGC
The DNA here is from genome assembly GCA_949128135.1 of Parasteatoda lunata. Lineage (NCBI taxonomy): Eukaryota > Metazoa > Arthropoda > Arachnida > Araneae > Theridiidae > Parasteatoda > Parasteatoda lunata. Next base: position 71,381,459 of record OX421971.1, read on the forward strand.
ACAAAACTTAACAGAAACAGTAACACTTTTTACCGATTCATATCAAGTTTACAGGCCCTTGAGAACACTAACAATTCTAATTACATAACTGATGCAATCAAAAAGATATGCAAACCAAACATCCATCTTAACTGGATAAAAGCACGCATGGGAAATGAGGGTAAGGAGGCGGCTGACCAACTCGCCAAATCCGCATGTGAAAAACCTTATATCGACATTCATGAAATTCAAACGAAAGGGACTACTAGAAGGGAAATAACAAAGCTACTGATCAACGAATATCAGCGAAGATGGGACAGCGAGGAAAAGGGTAGACATACCCATCAATTAATTCCAAGAGTTAATACTAACAAAATTATAGCAAGTTTTTTTCTTAATCTATTTCTCACAAATCACGGGGCTCACGGAGAGCACCAGGCTAGATTTTTTGGCAAGGAAGCACTTTGTGACTCCTGCAATGCTTCTGAAAATCGGGAATATATTTTAATAAATTGCAGTAAATTTCAAGACCTTCGACAAAATTTTTTTCCTGAACATTTAAATTTCACCCGACTTAAATTATTTTGGAAGCGAAAGAAAGTCAAACAGGGAATCATTAAAATAATGGAACGCCTTTTCCTTACAAGGGAACTTGACTAGATGGCGTCAACAAATGTGTGCTTTACAATTAACGAGCTCTACATTTCATGTAAGGCATTAATTGTATCTCAATGTGAAAAATTTTCTGTAAGCTAATAGCATTTTTATTATCATTATTTTTTTATATTTATTTATTTATTTATTTTTATTTTGTAACCTTCGCAAATACTGTATTTATGAAAAACCTTATATCGACATTCATGAAATTCAAACGAAAGGGACTACTAGAAGGGAAAATTCAGAAATGATTTTCAAATTTTCGATTAATTCATAGTTCAAAATTTTGTCACATTTTCTAACTATTCATGTTTTGAGTTTCCTCTTGTTTGTGGATTTTTCCTTACGGCTGCCTCACCGTAACTCTTCTTTTTGAAATTGTATCTGTTTTCAAGGGCTTTGAACAAATTCTTGTGCTTTTCATCATCACAATATGTTTGTTAACTTTATTCAATGTTTTTTTTAATTGATGCCTTGCCTATTATGTTTGAACACTCAAACTCCTAAATTCTATTTTCTGAGTAACTACTATTGTTAATTTTAAGAATTCACTAAATTCTTTGAGGCCTTCTGGTGTTGCCATGGATCGCCACCAAGCCTACCTTTGTGAATCTTCTTTTTCTTTTGCTGATAGATCACGTATGCGCACTTACAGCCTACAGTATTGTCCGGATGCCCCCTGACGGGGGCGGGATGGGGTTAAGCTTTGATTGAGAAAAATGTATGGGCCAAATTACCAGAATGTGGTTAAGTGTATAAATATGTGATAAAATTTGGTAAATATAGTGAATTTAGCGAGAAACCTTACACGATTAGAAATTTCTCGGACAAAAATGGTTAAATATCAATTTATTTAAATGTTATCAATTTATTCAAATGCTATTTAATTAAACAAAATAAATAAAATAACCATAAATAAGATGTTATTTATATTGTTAACTGTGAGAAAAACCGTTTATTTTCTGCTTTCAATTAATTCGTTTAAACAACCAGGATTTTATTGCATCAATTAGGTCCACCTGATGAAGCTACTTAGTTCCTTGCAGCTGGGTACATATTATAACTGAAAGGGAGTATTTGTCAATCGCATGACCGTCAGAATGAAGATTCGAGTCAAAGCATGGACACTACAATATTTCAACACATTCTTCACAACAACAATATCTTCAACATTCTTATACACAACTTTTCTTCAACACCTGAAGAGTCCGCAGTCCCTAATTTTCAACTCTTTATCATTAGAATACGATACGTTCATCTATACATAGAGGGCAGCACCATATAGCTCCATAAAGAAATGTCTCATGATTCCCATTTCTTACGAAAAGTGAAAAAACCAGATAAACTGAATAAAACGCATTCCATAATTGATTTGATAAGACAAAACTCCATCACGCCCGAACTTCTGATGCCCATTACCCAACGAAAAGCCTACCTGCAAAGCGCAGTTAAATTTCTTTTTTACAGTTATGAAACCATGCTAGCTGTAAATTGTTAAAAAAAAAGTTTTTTTCTTCTTTTTTTTGTATTCATGGTTTTTTTAAACATACTAGTTAAAAGAGTTTCAAAACTGTAATGGCAAAATATATTCTTTTACGTAAACTGTAAGGTTAATTGGATAGACACACTACTGAAGGTTATTTTGCCCCTTAGGAAAATTTGCCATAGAGAGACCTATGGTAATCTATGGCAACCTATGGCTACCATAGAAATTTGTATGGCAAGATATCATACGCCTATGTTTACCATAGAGATTTGTATGGCACAACCCCTAAAGCCTATGGCTACCATAGAAATTTGTATGGCAGGATACCATAAGCCCATGTTTACCATAGAGATTTGTATGGCACAACCCCTAAAGCCTATGGCTACCATAGAAATTTGTATGGCAAGATACCATACGCCTATGTTTACCATGGAGATTTGTATGGCACAACCCCTAAAGCCTATGGCCACCATAAAAATTTGTATGGCAGGATACCATAGGCCAATGGTAACCATAGGGACCTGTATGGCATTTATATGTCATGACACCATAGGCCAATGGCTACCATAGAAATTTGTATGGCAGGATACCATAGGCCAATGGTAACCATAGAGATCTGTATGGCATTTATATGGCATGACATCATAGGCCAATGGCTCCTTGATCTACTAGCTTCCACCACTGCTACAACGTCTCTTAAGTAGCCTGATAAATATCTTTCAAAAAAGCATCTAATACCTTTTTTTCATATTAAAACCTACTATTTCTTTGATATAACCCCTCAAGGCATCTCCGGTGAGTCTTTTTTGGCCTCTGGAGAGGTTTATTTTTCATTTATGAGTTTTTAAAATCCGACGTTCCATGGATTTAGGCTTAGAATACCAGACCGCCATTTTAACACGCATTTCAATTAGAATACTTTTCATCGCTAACCTTGACTAAATTTTTACTTCTTTTTAATTTTAATTTCTACAGAATAATTTTTCTTTGCATTCGCCTATGTGATTGCGATTCTGATCTATAATTTTTTTTTTCATGTTTGGGCGGCCTGGTATATTTATTACAGTTATCTTTTCAAAATGTGTCCTTTTTGGGTATAGGATTTCGCAATGTTAATGATCGCCAATTTGTGAACGCTGACTTTGCATACTTTTAATAATATCTTATCGTTTTTATTCTCATTACATTTTTTCTATATGTCTTTTTACCAATTGTTCTTAATATAACGGCATATCTCTTTTATTTTTTAACCCACCCTGTGATTTTTTTATCTTTTTTTAAAGTTGATCCACTTTTTATTATAATTGCCGTTCTATTTCCCATAACAAAATCAAATCAAAACATACGAATACAAATACAGTTAAGTGCCTCCAATTACGCCATATCCATCTTCTTTTAATTAATAATGTTTTGAATAAACCTTACTCTCTCCAGTTATAATCTCAATCTAATGTTGCTTCATACTTTTATCAAAGTCAGTGTTTACATTATATTACTAAATGTTTTCTTGCTATACATAGGCCCAGGCAATGTTATTGATATCAATCTACCTATCTTAGGGTATTATTATTTTATATTATATTTTATTATGAGTGTCTCATAAAAAAATCTTTATATATTGTCTCTGTTCATTTCTATTTACACCTGACCTGATGTAATTGAAAATATCCAACATATCTTAAGGTTAATTTTTCAATGACGCTACAACCATTATTTAGAGATTATTCAAGCTCTGTTCTATCTATTCTATTATTCTATCTTTTTATTATGATGCGCCACACCTCAAAATAGAAGCTGGACCACATGTCAAGTTGTTCCATGGTTGTAACTAATTTATTTTAAATTCTTTTTAGTGCCATACATTTCTAGTTATCCGTATACTTCTTACATTGACTGTTCTACATTGGTTTTTAGGTAATATGGACTTTAACATTGCGATTTCCTATAACAACCTCATTTAACATTATTCTTTTGCTCACTATCCCTGGCCAAGTACAATTTATCTTTTTCTCGCCATTTTCTTGCTTAATCAATTGTTGATTTAGCAATCAGTTGTTACTGTTTATAAGTTAATATTCTTAAAATTCATGTCGCTTGCCCATCCTTCATTTGATTAGTACTCGTTCCTTGTTATTGTGACGATATTATCTTTGCCTAAATCTTATGGAACATCCCCTCTACTTAAAACACTTCTAACATCTTTTTGTGTGCTCATAGTATGAACCTCTCTGGGGTCTGAGGGGGACTCACCCACGCCACTCGTTAGTATATTTCTTTACTCTTACTCACGTATTTACCTTTCCCCTGCCTGGACTTCACGTTTTTCCCTCAAAATGGTCAATCTTCCTTTATTAATATTAGTTTTTACCTTTGCTTATTGTGTTTATTAGTTATTATCTTTTGGGATATTTCCGTATTGTGTGTGTGATCTGTCTCGCCAACTACAATTGCCAAGGTGCCAAATTGATTTAAAACTTGCGATTTTTTTTTAAAAAAGTATGTAGTTGTTTGCCAAGAAGTAGCTACGAGTTAAGAGTAAGCTTTTTCGCCAAGGAAAATAAAAAAGCCACAATTGTAGTGACTTATATCACCAGGGAAAAACTATGTAATTTTAAACACTGCATCATACCATCTTGTCATGGAAAATATATATAAGAAATATTTTGACTTCAAAGTGGACAAATAACTGAAATATTTTGTTATTAAATTTTTTTTTAAAAATCGCCAAATATTTACTCTAATGACGTTAGCAAAAACAGAAAAATTTTGTTATATTAAGAATCGCCAATGAGTAATTTCAATTTTTTTTAAAACATTTTTAGGAGACCATATAATGTAGTGATGGTGCAAATTTTTTAATATTAAAAAATTAGATGATTTAGAATATTATTAGATTAAATTAGATAATTTTTGATGCATAACTCTATGTTAAATACCAATGGAGAAATGTTGCCATAGCTGTATGGCAATGGTATACCATAGCTTATGGAAAAATTTCTTCATAAGCTATAGCATACCTTAGTTTTATGGCAAAAATATGCCATTAAAAATGCCATAGGATATTCCTATGGGGTTTTGCCTAAGGTAAAATTTTGCCATACACTTTTGCCATATACATATGGCAAATATTTGCCATACATGTATGGTGAAAGTGTATGGCAGAATTTTGTCATAGGCAAAACCCCATAGGAATATCCTATGGCATTTTTTTATGACAAACCTATGGCAAATTTTCCTAAGGGGCAGTAATTTTAGATTAAAAATTCTAACAGCAATGCCATGAAATTCATTTATTCGGAAAAGTTAATGTTTTTATTTTGTATTTTTAACTAAATGTGTGGTAATTAGAACTTTAGACCAGAATCCAGAATTTCCAGACAGTATGACCTGAAATAATTATCAATGTTGTTGTAGTTCATTTACGTCGCACTAGAGCTGCACATTGGGCGATTGGCGACGGTCTGGGATACATCCCTGAGGATGATCCGAAGACATCTCATCACAATTTTGATCCTCTGCAGAGGGGATGGCACCCCCGTCTCGGTATCCCAACGATCCACACGCGAAGTCGAGCAATTTACAGTTGAACAGTTTAACGAGGACTAATACTGCACACCCTCGGTCCCTTCGCAGATTGATCCAAGTGGTCACCCACCCGCGCACTGATGCTTGAATTTGGTGATCTGCTGGGAACCGTGTCTTAACAGTCCACTGCGGGACAAAAAAAATTATCAAATGATTAGTTTAAAAATCATTGGTTTAAATATTATTAGTATACAATACGGTAATTTCATCAGAATTTTTTCTTCATGTATTTCTCAGTTTCTTTTGAAAAAATCATTAACTCTGGGTTCTAATTTGAATATATTAGTTCTACTTTTCAATTAAATGTTAAAATACGTACAAATATGATTTGATTAAAAGGAAAATACACAGTTTTTACTTTATTTCTTACAATCGGGAAAAGTAATATTTATTGTTTTCTGCATTAAACGACACTTTCTTTTTGCTTAATTTTTTTTGTTGTTTTATGCTTATTTATGAAACTAAATTTTTTAATTATAAAACAAATAAAATTAACTTTTCTAACCTTTTATATGTTTTTCTAAACTATTAAAAAATATTTTTTTTTAGAAATTATGTTTAACGAACCGCAAATATTTTCAGAATTTAAAATTAAAATATCTCGTTAAGTTTCGAAAAGAGAAATTTTTCCAAAACTAAGGCAACCTACTAAAATTTATTTATTAGGGGAACCGGAAAGTAATGTCGTTTCACTGCAATCGTCCCAAGATATTTGTTATCAAGTTTTTATTTTTAATCAATCATGTATTCACCCTCGTTTTGCAACTACCTTTCAATGAAGATTCGAAAAAAAAAAACCCGAAATGGATAAAAAAAAAATGAATTGGTTTTTAAGGCTAACGAATATTTAATGCACCGAAATCACATTACTTTCTTGTCTTACTAATATATTTACAAATAATTTGCTTCATTAACATTCTTTGCAAGGGTTTCGTAAGGATCTAAGAGTTAAATAGCTTTAATAATTAATTACAGTATAAGCTTGAAAATAAATAAAGGCTTGAAATATAATTTCTCCTTTATTTTATTATAAACAACTAGCTTTTCTGGATTGATATAAAGCTCTAAGTTGTAGTTTAAACATTTTCGGTTACACTAGGTTAACTTAAGTATTAATTAAATCTTCCCAAGACTGACAATCGCATTATAATTAATGTACCCAAGAGCATTGGATTTAACTAAGTGGGTTGAGGACAAGATTCTGTGCCAAGTCTCAGTAATTCATTTTACTACATCAGATAAGCGCAAAATGTAGCACAAGTTTAATGGAAATTGAAACATTTTATCCCACTTTTTAAAGAAAGATATCAAATATGTATCGGTTCTTAATTATAAAACAGTTTCTCATTAACGTATCGCAACAATAAAAATTTTAATCACAATAAAGAGATTTATAAATATCTCTATTTTAAAAGTTATGTTTTTTCATATTATATATGGGATTTTCTGATATAAACTGCAAGATTGGTGAAAAATTTCTGAAACGTTGAAAAAAGAGCTTGTTTTTTTACTCAGTTAAAATATTTAGAAATTAATTTAATGTTTCGAAATTTATGAAAAATTCATCTTACATAGAGAAAACAATTCTAGTAAGGGTACCGTAGTGTATGGTAGGGATATTTCTAATGTAAAAAAAAAACAACACTATTTTGGTTAAAAAAAATTAGAATCTCAGGTTTCTAATTCATTCATTTGGTAATTTTTCCCTTCCTATGGTAACGGTTTTACGGAAATTGAATTTAATTTTCCGAAATTTATGAAAAATTCATCTTACATAGAGAAAACAACTCTAGTAAGAATACCGTAGTGTATGGTTGGGATATTTCTAATGTAAAAATAACACTATTTTGGTTTTAAAAAAAATTAGAATCTCAGGTTTTTAATTCATTCATCAGGTTTTTAATTCATAAATTTTTCCCTTCCTATGGTAACGGTTTTACGGAAATTGAAATTGGGAATATGGAATAAAAAACTATAGCTCTTATTCCAACACATTTAGTAAAAAAAAAAATACAAAGCTGAAAAGTAAATTTAACTGAATAATTATAGTTATGGCATGCCCTAAAACATCATAATAAAAGTTACCAAAATTTACTACAATTCACAAATTTTATCTTATATTATAAAATCTAATTTTATTGCAAATTTTGTCGGAATCTTAACTAAAACACTTTGTTAGCAACTACAGAACTTCATGTTGTTCCCATAGAGCCAGAAAAAGGGAGCATTTTATCATATATATTTCATAGGCGTATTTTATATTTGAACGTAATATTTTGATCTTGGTAAATAAATTAATAAAATTCATTTATTTTATTGTTTCGTAAATTTTTTTTGTGACAATTACTATCTTCTTTTTTGAGATAATAGCCAGCGCCAATTTTCCCATTTTTAAAAAGGTAAGGACATATTTTCTTGTGTGCAGATTTCGAAGCATAAGCTAAAAAATATATTGCTTAAAAAATATTGCTATTTTTTAAGACATGATTACTTTTTATTACAAGATTCAACATCGCCACACCAAGAAATATTAGAATATTTTAGTAGCATATTTGGTAGCAAAACAGTATAAATCCAGTGCTTTAACTATACCTCGAAATTACAATGTTGAACCACCATTGCTATCAATCACAAATCAATGCTGAAAAGATATTTGTAAATGTGTAAAAAACTATTTTAAATCCAAGAGCAATTAATAATAATAATTTATGATCACACTTATGGTTATATTACCTGTATCATTAGATTCCAGTTCCTTGGTACTGAACGTAATAATATTGATTTGACCCATTTTTAAATTCTCACTAACGTAAAAATACTCTGTAAAAATTCCGGATCAAATTATGGTATAAAGTAACTTTTTTTTGGGTGCATCATCCGTAAAATCTATTTTTACAGTAAAATATTATTCTGTAATTTTCACAATAATATTTATTTTATTATAATGATTTAGTGATTTTTTGGTAATTATTACTGTAAAAATTGCGTATATCAGAGTTTTTGTTCCGCAACATGTTCCGTTAAAAATTGATTTAACTTAATAAAATACCGCCAACCTGAGTGCCGGTACTTCTTTCCGTTGTTTGATTTGGAATTGTTTGCAGTATATCAGTTTTTAAACAACATCTGATCATTTAAATGTTGAGGAAGTAAAGAAATACTACATTATACATTTGCTAAAGTAGAAAAAAAAATACCAAAGATGTTTGAAATTCAGCATTTTTTATAACTGCAGAAACTAAATTTCTTACAACAGCCTTATTACTATTTTATCTTCTTATTTCAATAATTTCTGGTGTCTCACTAGTGAATAAGCACAGAAATGCATAATGCTTAACAACAAAAAACAGTTAATTAAAACTTAACAAAATTTAAATTAAGTAGAAAAATGAAATTAAATTTAATTAAATTTAATTTTATTTAACAGTTTATATAACACAAACTTTTGTCGAACCGTAAATAACATGCCTTAGAGTAGAGAAGCATTATAAAATGTTATATTAAGCAAAATATTATGAAGAAAGTCCAAACTATGAAACTATAAGTGGGTCACTTTGCTTAAATACATTCTACTGTAACTACTACCATAAAATTTTATTTTTACATTTATGCATTATTAGCATTCCAATTATTTTTCGCATCTTTCTTTTACTTGAGTTTCAATTGTTAAAAACAAAAGACCAGCCTACTTATTAAAACAAAAAACTATTTTTCTTTCAAGAATGCTACATTTTTCTGAAGTTTCAGACTTTAGAAACAACTTATTTACTTTTTTTAACCCAGAGAAATGTCTACCTCGGCACGGTATCCGTTCAACACAAAGTGGCGAATTGAAACAAAAAGAAACCCTTCAGATGGAAAGAATACACAAAACAGTTTTAGAATTGTAAGATTAGGGAAACGTGGTTTACAAAATAAAAGAAGGAAATCTTGAAACAGTTGGGATGAGTAGTTTCCCAAAGTATTTCACCTATTTTCTTTGATCTTTATTTGAAATGATTTTTTTTTTGTTTGCAAAGTGAATGAAAGTATTTTAAGTTTACTTTATATTAAAGTAGAAGGAAATATTTTTATATTACTTCTCACCCAAGAGAAATACTTTTTCCAAATACCCCAAAAAATACACACAAAAAAATTTCATTTCAGTCTTAGAAGGAGATTTTAAAAATGTTACACGAATTATAATGCAATCAAACAAGTAGAACTCATATAATTTTATATTTTTCTCATAATATCAAAATAATCTTAATGCATTTTTATATCTATAAGATTAATTTTATAATTACTATTTAATTTTACACCTGACAAATCTCTCTTCAATATTGAGACTTAAACAGATGATATGATTTTTGATTTATTCAAATAATTGATTTGTAAATGTGTATTGACAAATTTGGTGAAAAAATGATACTGTGCAATAAAGTGGTAATAATATTTCTGTAAAAAAATAAAAAAAATAAAAAACAACATAATTATGGTAAATGAAACCAAATTATACATTATTCAAACCATTCATTTGGTACTTTTATATTCATATGGTATTTTGTAAATGAGTATTGACAAATGTGGCATAAAAATTGTACTTTATTAATAAAGTGGTAATATTTCGGTTAAAAAAACACAATTCCGGTTAAAGAAACCGAAATATATGTTATTTATATCATTTATTTGGTACTTTTCGATTCATGTGGTAATAGCCTAGTGGAAATTTGGGTTTTCAAAATTATCGATCGTATATACTACTATTACTATATTACTATATATTACGTATTACTATTTAGTAAAAAATACAAAAATTAAAAAATAAATTTAATTGAATAAACGGTTTTTATGCCATGCTTTTAGGTATCATTACAAAATTACCAAATTTTATCTCATTTACCAATGTATCACATATCATATTTTATTGTATATTTTTCCAAAAACATTACCATATAGCTTTAGTAAAAAGTACCGAGCTTTTTAATATTCCCATAGATCTAGAAACTAGAAATACGATAAATTTAATGATGTTTCAGTTGTTTTAATAATACATTTTTCTAAGTATAAGAATAAAAAGCAGCTTCAAAAATATATAGATACCTAACCTTGCAAAATATGCATAATAACCTGCATGAGGAAAGGATGCTAAAATATAATGTTTTGACTTCATTTTATGCGAACATTGCTTTATTTTTTAAAAATACTTTTGCAAAGAATTATTAAATATGGAATTTTCCCTGAACCGAATTTTGTTCAGAATATTTTTCTATGTTTTTCGCAATAATTAGATTAAAATGGTAATTTTCAAATGTTCATGCTAATCTAAATTCTTCTCTTGAGCGAAGATTAGTGAAAGAATAATAATAATGCACAGAAGCCATAAGACTCTTAAGTGGAAACAATTTTGTACTGTAAACGGTCTTTAACTTCTAATGGAGACCCTTTCAGCTGAGTGTCTAAACAATGGAAAGACGTCGTATAATTAAATTCCTAATATTTGTTCAAGTTAGGTTCTTTAATTTTGTTTATCATCTGAATAAGAGGAGTAAGATTAAGGAAGGAGGAAATAATGAAGGATAATTTATTAAAAGTATTTGCTTTATTTAGAAGTAAAATCATCTGAAGTTGCATGCATTTATAGGTGGTATTGGAAAAATTAAAAGAAGTTTATAAGTTCATTTGCGCTTTCCTGCATTTTGTAGTGGAAGAAGAAGGGTTTTATTCCTTTCAAGTAAACATTTTGTGGCGTTATTGTCTATTATTAAACTGATAGTAGTTGAGGGTTTTAAGTCTTAAAATAAGAAAATGTAATATACTTTGCTCATTTTAGCAGTTTGGCAAATAACGATAATGCACGGATGTTTCACTTCGTGACTTCACAATGTTTCGATTTTTCAATTAAATAAAGAAACAATTTGTTATTATCAAACGTTATTTTAATTACAACATTATATTGGTTAAAAATAGGCTCAGTTTATAAACAACTTGTTTATCAAATTGAGAATGAAATTGGAACTAAAAATGAAATATAATGTGTAATCAAAAGTGCAACCTTTTTTTTTATCTGTTGCAGAATATTTCAAAAAATAAATTAAACTCATTGAATACATAGGAATAATATGGATGTAATCGTTTTGATAAAACAATTTATTAATCTAAAACAGTTCGTTTATTAAAGAGGACTTCCAGAAAGCCTAATATATATATATATATATATATATATATATATATATATATATATATATATATATATATATATATATATATATATATATATATATATATATATATATATATATATATATATATACAAAATATTTTCATCATTTTTATGAGGAAAGTATACTCCAAGTTTCTAAGGCCTGGCACGCTTGCTCGTGTAAGAAAATTGAGTTAGTATCATAGTAGGTGAAAATACAATATTTTAAAGAAAAAATTAATAAAATTTGTAAAAAAATAAATACTATTTTTAAAATAAAATGTGGTTTTTAAAATCAAAATGCATTTGGAAAAGAAAAAGGAATGAAACAAGAAAAAATACTTACTTCAACAATTCTTTTATGTATTCCTGAAAAATAAATGATTTTTCCCCATGGTCTACGACAAGTGGGATATAAACATCAAAGCAATTAAGATAGATAATTATACGGATTTAGGGAGCTCTAAATAGTAAAGAAAATATCCCATAAGCCTTAGTAATTAATAGAATGTCAATTTTGTTTTGAAGATGTAACTGGTTTAATGGACTAGCACATTCTTCTACTTTGTCATACGGATAAAAGAACTCTGGTAAACTTACCGTACAGAATGGTAATGATATTTTTGGTCAAGAATGATTACAATAATAATTTGGCTAATAAAACCAAAATATACGGTATTTAAACCAATAATTTGGTAATATTTTCGTTGGAATATTAAATGTTTATTTGAAATTTGAATTTTCAAAATTATAGATCAAACTAATTATAGATCAAACTACTAGTAAGGAAATACAAAATTAAAAAATAATTTAACCAAGTAATTGTTTTTTTGCTATGCTATAAGGGTATGAATTCTGTTGTTTATAAGACATGACAGTTGGATATTCTAAAACAAGTGGGTACTTGCACTTCAAGAAGAAGAAGATCACAAATACTCGTACATGTGACCTATGACGTCTGCATCAGCTGATCGTTTGTAAGCAAAATGGTGTGTTAAAGTAAAACTAAGTTTATAAAGATAATTATAGTGAAGTCAATTAAATACAGAGCCTTATCGTACATCAAATTTGTTGAAATGTAATTCTTTCTCGTATACGTCCTATAAATTAGATTTATTACGTGTTCATATATGGTATATTTTTGCTTTGTGTACCTGGCAACTTCAATGCATAATTATTTTGTTCATGTCTTACATGCTTCGTGTCTATCTTATTTTTAAGTAAGAAATATATAGTGAAATAATTGTAATCTTTGTGAAGGAATATAGAATGAGTCATTTAAGAGAATTGATACTTCACAAGCTCGACTTTCTCGAAATAGAATGAAAAGAACAGTTGATAACGCATACAAATGCCACAGTTAAATTGTCGATCAGGTTCAATATACTCATACTACGTTACTTGCAAATATGTCATTAAGATATGCTTTGATATTAGTTTAATTACAACATTTATTGGTAAGAATCTTGTGTTTTCTGTGGGGAAGCAAATGGGAGAAACTTCATCACTAAATTTGGATAGGTGTTACATCACAGATTTTACAGTTTTCGTGCAATATTTCTCTGATTTCGGAGCAAATAAAATACAAAGTAAATCAAACAAAATCTTCATACGTTTTTAGTGTGAATGAAGTTATAAAATATCTGTTTTTGATTGTGTTTGGAGTGAAAGAAGGTACCAAGTTCTTTTCAATATTTGAAAGTTGATGAGTGATCTCAGTTAGTCATTCTTTTAACAGTTAATAAAAAGCTAAGACAATGAACGAGCTCAAAACAAGTATTGGGAATCCATAAATTGTGTCGATTGGAAAACTATTAACAAGAAAAATCCAAAGCTTTATTTTCTTAGACATATGAGAGATCAACGTCTAAAAGCTTAGAAATTTATTATCTGAAATTCACTAAAATTTCACTAAAAATCTTAATATAATTACCTCTAATTATTTATCAATAATTATTTAATACCCTTCGAACGTTTACAAAAACCTTTTATTACGCTATAATTTGGGCCATTCTATAAAGTTTCTGAACTTAAGAAATTATAAAAGTAGCTCCATACATATCAATTAAACAACGTCGTAAAGTTAAAAGCATTTTCACATCAACTACTTTGAACTTTTATTGATCGTGAAGTTGCAAAGAGAGATGGAGGAGATATTTCTGTTCAAAACATTACTTAATGATTTTCTTTTTTTTTCTTCAAAAAACAGACATAAGTTCTTAATTTAAACGAATTATAAATTTTATTCTCTATGTAGATTCCTTTGAAGAGTGTAATTTCATATAAATATTAAACGCAATCGTATTTAATGCTAATTTTCTTATTTGTATTATTTTTGTCACTTGACTCAATAGCTGTCTTTCTACGTATTGGATCAAATAAAGAATATTTTAAAATATTTATTGCATTAAATGAGCAAATAAATAACAGTTTTAATCACAAGCAGCCTGAACTTATGTATGAAAAACTAAAAATATATATTATAAAGAAACAAATCTTTTCACGTTTAAATTTAAGTAAATGAGATTATTTCATCAAGCTTTTTTTTACTGCTTTTATTTTTTTAGAAATAAATTTTTTTTAAAAAATACATTATAAAGAAAACTTATTATAATTGAATAGTTTTAAAATTTAATTTTATGTCTTAATATTTTATTAGGTTTATCATATAATAAGCATTATATGCTTGTAGATTGGTCTTAGCTTTTTTAAGGCATAAAACACTTTAAAACATCGCTCCTAAACAATTTTTTATATTTTTTTTAACTCTGCCGTTATAAATTGTTTTTACAAATTTACTTCATTCCGATCCCTGGCGATAGAAAAGAGCATATTTGCGAACTTACCATGAGCATAATTACGAGTTCACAAACTGTATTGATTCAGATTTGATTCTCTATCTATCGATTCCAAAAACAAAAACATACTCTCTCCTTTTTTTTCTATAGAAATAATGCATCATATCTAAATTTTAAAGAGCACTCGATTATGTTTTCATTTCGTATCTGATTTAGGGTCTCTGCGATTTTTTTTCTTGGGGGGAGGAGGCTCTTTACTGAGCATTTAAGTGAATATAAAGAGGTCAAAAGAAAAGAAAGAATAATTTTAAAACTATCGTGGTTACTCATTACCGTCCCACAAATTAAAAAAATCTTTTTTTTTTTATCTACAAACTAATTCGTCCACACCCTTGATTTTTTTGCTAATTTAGTGATTCATTTACTGAGAAAATGTATAGTAAAAATTACCAGTATATGGTAAAATTTACCAAGTTTCTGCCTCTATGGTAACATCAAAGTCTTGGTAATTTTTTACCGAAGTGTGTTGGTAATGATGTTTGTAAAATTAACAATAGTATCTGATTTAATGATGTGCAATAAAATGTGGTAAATGTTGTAAAATTAGGTAATTTTACCACGATACCTTAGGTCATGGCATAAAAACCATTTATTCAGTTAAATAAATATACTTTTTAGATTTGTATTTTTTCTTAAATGTGTTGTAGTAAGAAATATATTTTTGAAAACCAGAATTTCCGGTAAACAGCTACAACTGGAACAGAAAAAGTATCAAATGAATGGTTGTTTAAATACCAAATACTTTTTTTTTATCTGAAAGTTTTTTTTCTTCTTCTATCATAAATGCATTACCGTACAGTGCGGTAATTTTGCCAGAATGATTCGTAGCAATATGATGAAAGATCAGGATCATATATACACTAACATAGATATTATAGTTATTTTTTTAAAAGAATCCTAATGATAAATTAGTTTTTACAATTTTTAAGAGTTGCATACACATTATTAAAAGTTGCAAACTCCGAAAAAAATACTTTTTTTTTGATAATAAAAATTATGTATTTTTTTTAATTGAAAATGATAATCGTGACTATGGAGTATGAAAATGTTTCATAAATATTGCTTTTTAAACGTTAAAAGGGAATAATAATATTAATTAAGCGAGATTTGAACTTATGCTTATTCAAAATAATTTATACCACAAACTGTTTAGCACTTAATATATGTAGCAAATATTTAATGCAATTTTATAATGATATTTTAAATGCTTTATTAGTAACATATAATTTTTTAAAGGAAAATACCCAAAAACAGCTGCACCAAAAAATTTAAAATTTTTTTAATTGTTTTAATTTTCCGAGGTACCATTTTAAGACAACACGGAACTTATAGTTTCATGGTGATCAAAATTGTACATATTTTGTTGTGGATAAATACTCCAATTCATCAATCGCAATAAGATATTTTCACTTTTACGTTTCAATTAGCATTCCAAATTCCTCAAAAGTCTTTCCTAAGTGACGATGAAGCTTTAATTTGACTTTCAAAATAACCTCGCGTTACCTTTTTGAGTAGTTAGCTGAAACCAGAGTGACTTTCTAATAGCAACTCCCGAAAATACTCATTTCCGGAATTGACGAAGCGTAAAAATGCTTGAGCCGTTCTTGCAATCATATTACGCAACGGTAAACCGATTCTACTGTTAGGATGACATTTTAACTTCGACGCCTCCACTTTTGCATACAAGTTGAAACCCGAAAAATAAAGTTCTTCGTGTAAATGAAATATATATGTATATATATACTGTTGAATTTCTAAGTCTTCGGAAAAACATGCATTTAATAGTATAATTTTAAATCTATAAAAATTAAATATTTTATAAAATTATATTAATTTTTTTAATAAATTAATTTGGCAAATGATATTTTTTAATATTTTGTAATTTTTTTATATTTTAATTTAATAAATACAAGTGATAATATAAAACATGAGAAAAATATTGTTAGAAAATGTTTCATTAATTTTAATTATATTTATTGCTTTTTACGATTTTACAACTATGTTAACTTTCAAATGTCAACTCAACATAATGTGTAAGTGATCTTAAAAAAATTAAAATTCGTTATTGATAAAAAATTACTATAAAATCTACGTACTTCTCTTAATATGTAATGTATTTATATATAATACGTTAAAATAAATACTGATAGGCGTAAAATAAATTGAGTACGTATATATAAAATTTAATACGCACTATAAAGTTTTTAAAGCATTGAAAAACTTGATATATAATATTTTTAATATATTGAATAAATTCTGCAAAAATATTTTTCTCTCAGCCAAATAAATCTAAATTATACTTTTCTTGCAGTTTTTCTTTTATTTTTGTTCGAATTTGCATGTATACATGAGGGAGTAAATTTGAATTTATAAGGTCTTGTTGAGATAAAACGTTTGATTGATTTCAGCAATGCAGTTTATTTTTCAGAGTCAATTAAAGCCTTTGTAAATTGAAGTCGTAGTGGGATAACATGGTAAGCAATTGCTTTAAATCCTTAAGATTTGAGCTTAATTTTTTTTTTCTAGCTTCTCTTCTAAGTATGAAAATTCCTTTATTTGGTCAAATCTTCAAACAAGCGTCTTCCATTGATGGAATATAGCTTTAGATGTATTTTTTTAATGTTTTATGCAGATAATGTGACTCGTGTTTTAATTTAGTCGACAAATTTCTATATAGAGAAAGTATTTTAAATGAGATTTTTTTTTATTTTGAAGTAAAAAATAAAGTATGGAATAGTAATTATATAATTGTCTTACCACAATGAAAAAATCTTATAAAATACATATTTTTTTAAATAATATTTATATTTAAGACATTAACGACAATAACAAAAATTTACAATAATATGATAATATTATAATTTCACAATTTATAAAATATACAATAGTACGCATTTTTTTAAAATTTACAATAATATCTACATAAGTTATAAAGTTTGTAATATGATGAAATTTTATATTAGACAGTGATATGGTACGTTTCTATATCTGTGTAAATATTAGAACTTACCTGGTAAAATAAAATGCAATATTATAACGTAAAGTATAAGGTATAACTTCGAAAAGATAAAAAGTATAGCGAAACAGGAAGAACAAGTACCTATGAAAGTACCCATCATAGTGGAATTTTATTATCAGGAATTGCAAATTTCGTTTTCTGAAACTGAATATGTAGTGATAATGATGAACAAAATAATAGGCTAAAACAGTAACGTACTTTTACTGCAATGAATTCTTATAATTTTTGTTTTATTAATTTTCCTAATGTTGATTTAAATTCTTGAAAAACTAAAAAAAAACAACTCATTCCGGTTATTTCGCCATAAAACTTATTTTGGTTGCTCTGGTTTTTCTTCCATTATGTAGTTTATTTACATGAACTATTTACATATCTACATATAATACATGTCTATGTTCTAGTTATTTGTCTCTACGTGTTACATCAAATTTAATCGATAGTAAACTTGACTAACATTATATCTAGATTTGTATTTGTAAATGGTAGTAGCAATAATATACTACATGGTCACACAGTGTACTTTATTACAATTACTTGTAAAACAAGCTGTTTGGTAGTTTAGTTGGATGACAGCTCTAGTATTTACTTAGAATCTCGAAATCGTGAGTAAATCTCGGAAATAGATTTATGGTAGATGGGAAAAAAGTACATATAGAGGGCATGTTACATTTTAACAGAAAAATTTTGCATGAGATAAAACGGCAAGTTAATATAGGTAGAGCTCTTCAGCTTAGTCTCAAAGAGGGATTAGTTTTTATCTGTGTAGTCTTTAACAAGAGACATGGTGCATAAGGATGTTATACGGGAACTTATGTGTCTTTGATAGGATTCTATAGGAATTAATAGTATATCTTCATGATCTTGAAATATCATATTTCTGCGGATGCATATTGAGTTTACATTTACATAATTAGATTGGCTAGATTAAATTAGAAACTTTAATGAAATTGTTTTAAAAATCTTTACTGCTTCATTTTTTTGCTGTTCAATAACAATACACTTTAACTTAAAGCCTTCTAGTGGGTATTCTGTTGAAGTTGAAATCATTATCGAATTTTAAGGTGACAAACAGAGGATTCATGTATTCTGTTGAGGGTGTTCAGGCATGAACTGGCGTATATCTGAAATAGAAAAACTCAACTTAGAACTTATCTACTTTACATATATATTTCAGAATTAATTAATAATTCAAGTTAAATAAGACTAAATATATACATAAAGAAGCATAGAAGGCGTGCTTTTATTATAAGTATAATAAATGCTTTAGTTAAACTTGTTTTGTTAATTTAAAGCAACCTAGTTATACGGGGGCAAAAAATCTGGTAAAATTACCGTACTTTACGGTAATGACATTTCTGGTTAAAAAAAACTATAATCATGGTTAATGAAACTAAAATTTTACGGTATTTAAACCATTCTTTTGATAATTTCTTCGGAGTAACGGTTTATCAGAAATTCTGACTCTCAAAAATTATAGTTCTTATAACACTTTCAGTAAAAATAAAAACAAAAAATGAAAAATATACTTAACGAATAAATGGTGTTTATGATGTGCTCTAAGGTATCATGACTAAATTAAAAAAATTTGCCATATTTACTAAATTTTATCACATATTATAAAAACATATTTTTGTTAATTTTGCCAAATTGCTTCAGTAAAAGTTACAGAGATTTATATTCCCATAGCACCAAAAATGCATTAAAATTTACCATATTTTATTAATATTGACCAAACTATTCTTCACAGTATATTTAAAAGTGCTTATAATATTTATAATCTTCTTTTTATTTAGAAAAGTAACTTGAAATTACTTTTATTTTGTTCAAAGCTAAGTAGAAAACATTTTGCATTCATTATTTTTTTTTCGATTGGTTTTACCCAAGATGTTGATAGAATTTAACAAATTCAAGATTGTCAAAAGCAGAAAATTACTTTTCTAAGAATATTGAAGTTTTCTTAAGAAACTTAATTTTCTATCCCGCTGGGTTAACAAAAATTACATTTTCTTTCCCAAAGTCTCAGGTCTTGTTTATAATGCGATGGGACGTTGAATACTATTGCTAATAAAGTAAAACAATTTTTTTTTTTAATAATTTATTCATTCTGTAACTACCGGGAAGTACAGTTTAATATTTTTCTAATCTAGTAACAATTTTGTTTCTAATTAAAATCTTTATTTAAAAGTTATAAATTATAAACTGCTGTTTGTAGAAAATGCAACACCATGAAAGAATCATCAGAATCAAATGAAATTTAATGCAGAAACGACTTGTACTGATACAAATAAATGATGAAATTTTCAAAACAAAAGAAACAAATTAAGCGTCCGAAATCAGTATTTGGTGCAGCCACCACGCGCTGCAATAAGTGCTGCTATACGACGTGGCATGGAGTCAAACAGATGTTGAATATCTGCTTGAGGAAGAGAATTCCATATCGCTTGTATGCGCAACCAAAGTTCGTCTTTGGAAACTGCAGGACGCGGATCACGAGTGAGACGCCGACCAACCATATCCCACACGTGCTCAATAGGTGACATATCCGGCGAATAAGCAGGCCAAGGAAGAAGTTGCATGCGTTGTGCTGAACAGAAGTCTCTAACAGTCCGCGCAACATGTGGGCGTGCATTATCCTGCTGAAAGATAGCTCCAGGGATGCCTTGAAGGAAAGGAACGACTTCGGGCTGTAGCACTTCACGGACGTATCTGTTGCTATTGAGATTACCCTCAATTCGTATCAAATTGGATCGTCCATGATACGAAATCGCACCCCAGACCATAACTCCGGGTGTTCGACCACTATGTCGTTCAATAATACACTCAGGAAGGCAGCGTTGACCGGCATAACGTCTAACACGAACACGGCCATCATGGGTCCACAAATTGAAGCGTGATTCATCTGAAAAGACAACTTGGTGCCAATCAGCTCGCCAGTCTCTGTGCTCAAGAGCCCACTGCCGACGCAGCCGTCGATGATCCGCCGTGAGGGGAATCCTGTATAATGGCACCCTTGCACGCAATCCACGGCGCAGCAGACGACGACGAATTGACGAAGCCGACAATTGTACACCTGTAGCAGTAGACCAATGTGCTGCCAGCTGCCTGGAGGAAGCTGTGCGATCATTCACCGCCATGCGGAGCAGGTGTCGATCATCGCGCTCTGACGTCTCCTTCTGTCGTCCAGTGCCTGTTTTTCGAGTTGTTCGGTGCTCGTCGGTCCACTGCTTCCAAACTCGCATCACTGTGGAACTGTTCCGCTGCATACGAGCTGCTATTGCGCGATAGGAAAATCCTCCTTCTCGAAGGCCGATTATCCTCCCTCGTTCAAACTCCGTAAGTTGCTTGAATTTCTTATTCTTCCGTCGTGGAGGCATACTCAGGTCTCACTAAACGTTTGCCACTAACAAATAATCATAGACTATTTTCAACGTCCCGCTACAGCACTTTATTTATACGCTTTCAGCATCAATTCAGAGGGCGCTGCGCGCGCCACGCACGCGCGATGGCTCTGAAACTTTATTAATTTGCATAATATCCTATAATTGACATTTGCTGCGAATTTCATTTGATTCTGATGATTCCTTCATGGTGTTGCATTTTCTACAAACAGCAGTTTATATATATATATATATATATATATATATATATATATATATATATATATATATATATATATATATATATATATATATATATATATATATATATATATATATATACAATCGAAATAAGCCCCGCATGGTAGTCGAGAAGTTGGCATCACACTAGAAAGATCCAGGGTTCAAATGCCGCTTCAAGAATGGGTGTAATTTAACTTTATATTCTATCTATCATTGTTATGTTGTGCGATGTATGTGTTACTCACGTTAAATTGATTAGTAGTAAAGTTAAATACATTAATCACACTAAGCTTTTGTTTTTCGTAAAAATTGTATGACGAAATATTCTTTTAACGAAATTCGTTTCTTCGAAGAAGCGACGGTGGTTATTTCGTCACTTTGACGAAATGTTTTATCGCAGCATATACCAGAAAACGGTATGGTGAAAAACGAAGAAAGTTTGGTAATATTTGACTATCCATTTCTAACAGTATATAAACACTTATTGATTTATTTAAGAGCTGCTAATTACAGATAAAGTGCGAAACAACATAATTGCGATTTTAAATTTCCTTATTATAAGTTATATTTTTGTAATGAATCACGCAGTTAACAGAACGTAAAACGGTATAATACTTACGTCATTATATACAAAACTGTTCTAAAAACTTGTATGAAACCATTTACAACTTTTTTTTGTATATCTTGATATTGCGATTAAAGTAACTGTTATGAAATTGATTTATTTACGTGATATCTAATTTAATACAGAGTAAGAAAACACAACTGTATGATAATAAAACATAATTATGTTTTTCACTTTTGTTCGAATTCTTAAATTTCAGTTCTTCTCTACAAATAAATAAAATAATAAATGTTCTTTCTTTTCTTGTTTTTTTTTTTACGCCATACTTTTTACTCTATCACTCTATTGCGCTTTCGGAAGAGAAGTAGGTATCAGAATTTCTTAAATAATTAAATATATATATATAATTAAATATATATATATAAATAAATATATATATATATATATATATATATATATATATATATATATATATATATATATATATATATATATAATATACATGTCCATTGAAATTTTTAAATTTCATTATTTATTTCAAGATTTTTCAAATTAGTTTCGCGTAATTTAAAAAGAAAGGATTAACATTTACAACGAAAAATATTTTCTATTTCTTAAATATTATATTTCTAGGTTTTTTTTCGAGGTTTAAATGTTATATTTCTAGGTTAAGTCTATTTCACAATACGCAATTTATGTTATGCAATGTTTATTTGTAAAAATAAACATAGAAGTATTGAGGGATTAAATATATATCTTAAATCCCTTTGATTCATAAATAAATAATTTTTTTTTCAATTTTTATATAAAGATATATGAAAAAAAGTTTGTAGTACGCAGCACAAAATATTATTTTTCGAGGAGAAAGTAAGTACAAAGTAAATGTTTTGGTTTCATAATGCGGTTAAAATATTTTACTAATACTTAACTATCTCTTAAAAAATATTAAATTTTTAAAACTTTTAAAGGAATGAATACTTTTGAATCGGTGTCAGTTTTATAAATTGAACTTTAAAAGCAAAATGTTTTGAAAGAGAATGTGTGTTCGTGCCGTCAACCATTAAGATGTGATAAATGGCGTTAAGAAATGTCGAGTTTATAGATTCAACAACACAAAGTTCTTGTTTTTTTTTTTTTTTGTTTTTTTTTGTTTTTTTAAATGTATTGAAGTAGAATAGAAATTTTGAACGCTTCCAAAATTGTTTGGTCGAATAAGATTAATTGAATTCTCTAAAAATCTGTTCAAAATATATTTACAATAAAATAATCAAAGTAAACTGTAGCATAATATATAATTTTTTAATGCTTCTCTTACAATATAAAAATGCATTTGCTCAGTGCTGATTTTAGTTTTTATTTGAATAGTTTAGCATTAATACTAGAAATACACTAAGAAAATTTTTTTTCCATTGTATGAGCTTCTAAAGCCGATCTGATTTAAAATCTGCAAAAGTTTTATAGGCAACAGTTTTTTTAATATATTTCTTTTAGTCAGTTTTTGTCTAAATGTTCAAGTTTAAAAACGTTACATACATAATAGGGGTCAAGTAAATGTTGAGACAAACTTTTAGGATATTTAGGACATATCTTCAGGATTACAAAGAAATATCTCATTCAGAAATATATCACTCAGGGCACTTTCCTGTTATGAACTATTTCTTCGTGCGCGTCTGAACAGTTCATTATAGGGAATCTCTCCTAGCCGCGTGCAATGACATTTCCGGGAATGGGACTTTAAGCACTTTTAATGCTGATGATGCGCCCTAGCTCCCTTACACTGTAAGAAACCTCGGATTAAATTGCAGTAAAAAATTATGGTCCTGATTGCCGGTACTTTTTACCGTAGTTTGATCCGAATTTTTTTACAGAGTTGTATATTGCGAGAAGAATTATTATGGTGGAGAGATTTTTTCTCCAATCAATTTATCGCCGTGTTCAACAAAAAAAAAAAAAAAAAGCATTTTTGTTAATAGAACAAAATTGACAGCTTTTACTGAATCAATAATAAAACAATATGGGAATAATTCTTAATCCAATTTTTCTGAAAGAATTCTTAACATTTTAGAAGTACTCTGAGAATTTAATGTGGGGAATTATTTTCTCAATCTAATTGATATATAATATCGAGCAGTTAATTTTAATAAAAATATTCATACGCACCATAATATGTACCACTATTTTAGCATTTTAAGAATGATATTGATATTGAATGAAGAATGGTATTCATGTCGTTAATATAATTTAGCAGATTTTCCTGCTCTTTCAAGAACATTCAGTAATCCTAGAATAACATTTTATCAGTCTGTCCATTTTTTTTCCTTTTCTCAAATGTATGTTTCAAACATAAAATACTTATGTAATTAATATATGTTAAAGTGTTTAGATCAATAAGTCATACATGAATATCTTATAGTGCAAAACGATATAGTCATAGCAGAGAAACAATTAGTAATGAATAAAATTATAAGAAAATAAGATCATGAAGCAATAAATGTCAGGAATAAATATTATGAATAAATGAAGCAAAAATTTTATGCTATGTAACTCATCGCAGTGTTATTTAATGACATATTATCATGTTCATTTTTAAGAGAAACATCTGATTATGAAGTTAGCATACATAACTTTCATTATAACACGTCATGAAATGATTTTTTTGGTGGTAATTTTGCTCAGAATATTATTCGGTGGTCTCTATTACTTCATGGCGTGGTTCAATTTATTTGAAACTTGAGATTAAGAAACTTGAGTTTCTTAGATCTTTATCTTTTTGAAGGAAAAAAGCTGCAATTTTGAACGCTCGAAATTATATAGTTTTCTTTCATTATATCTGTTTTTATATGAATTTACACGATATTTTAAGCGAAGTTTACCTTGGAATAAACTATTAATCATAGTACTTACCACATATTTTTTATTATTTTTCAACATATATTTTTTCTTGGACTATTTCAATTCAGCTGTGGAAAAAATGAATGGAATGTTGCTAACAATTTTTGTCATATAAACGCAATCAAGTTTTGATATAAATTTTTATGACAAAACTACTTAACTTTTATCAAAGAACTATAAACTTTCAAACAAATATTTTAAGCTCAATAAAAAATTGAACTAGAAGAAAGTAGTAACGCAACTGTAAAATATTTGAGCTCAATATTTACCTTGAAGAACAAA
Organism: Parasteatoda lunata; assembly: GCA_949128135.1. NCBI lineage: Eukaryota > Metazoa > Arthropoda > Arachnida > Araneae > Theridiidae > Parasteatoda > Parasteatoda lunata. The sequence continues at coordinate 71,406,583 of OX421971.1, forward strand.
TTATATGTTTTGAAATAATATCTTTCTTTTTTCGATTTCGATAAAAATTTCTTTTATTATAAACCAGATGTCTGAAAAAATATTTGTTAGGAAGGTAGAAATCAATGTTGAACTAAATTGAGTAGGTATTTGAAATAAGAAGCTATCGAAAATATTTTTATAAAAAATATTTTAGCACTCATAAATATGCTTTACGTGTGTTTTATAAGTCTTACATTACGCCTAGTGCTATAGAAAGTTTATTGAAATGTAAAAAAAAAAATATACAAAAAGTAAAATTATTGTTTTTTTAATAATATATATGTTAAATCAACAGTAACTTTATAATAATATTTTTAATATAAAGCAATATCTTTCTTATCTATAAGAAGGAAATATCTGCTATGTTGCGTAAATACCTATGCGTTATTTGCGCTTCTGTTTTCAAATTTTGTAATTTGGCAATCTTATTACGAATATATTTTAAATCATTATTGAAAGATTCCGGAACATGTAAGTTCATTTGAATTCGCTACTATCTTTATAGTTTCCGTTTCGTGTTTTGTTTTTTATTTTCATTAAATTTATCGATATGTTTCATTTTGTATACTTTCAAATGCTTTAAGTGTGCGTACAGTATGCAAAATTAAAAAAAAAGCAGATCACACTGAATAACGTTTGATCTATTTTCACATTCTAGGCTTGGGAAGGTTAAATCAAATATGCTAATAAGTCAATGCAGAGAATATTTTAAGTTGAAAAATCAGACACAAAAACTTACTTTTTCTGTATAAACTCTTTTTCACCGAATTTGAATTTTTGACTCCAAAAATTTAGGGGATAACAATAATCTGAGAAATATGGTCTCTATAGTTTGGTCAGAAGAGTGGTCCAAGGTTTGAACCCTTAATGTTAATTTCATTTTTTCCATATTTTGAGTTCTCTCGAGTACTTTTTATTATAACTAATTTTTTGCATACAATTATAAATGTCGTTTGTACAAAGGTTTTGCTTTGAAAAAAGAAATTAGAGAATATTTATTATTTTTTAATATTTTATTTTAAACTTTAATTTAAAAACTTTAAATTGTAGGTTATACAACTTTTTAGATCATTTTATAGAATATAATTTACATGGCAAATCAGCGAAATTGCTTGAATAGTCCCTGAGGAATCAAATTTCAAAAATACATCTTAAACTGCACAAGAAAGAAAATAGTGAAAAAATAAATAAATTTGTGAAAATAAAATTATTTTTTCGATGGTCTCAATAATCTTGTAATTTGAAAGGTTTGTGTTTTTAATATAAAACAGAAATATATCAAGAAGCAGAAGAGAAGTATATCAAACTATTTATATCAAGATTAATATTTATAGTCTATATAATTTTTTTTCTTTGGAGAAACTTACTTGTTTACTAGCTTCCTGTTCTGATAAAATTCTTGATGGTTAAAAGCTTATTTAAAAGAACCCAAACCACACTTTTCTAATAAAGACATTCAGTTCATAAATGCATTCTAGAACATAATTTTAAATTGGGAACGATAGTCGTTTCATTAAAAAATAATTATTGAAAAAAATTTCTTTGAATTTATATTTTTAATTTTTATTACTGTACACTCAAGTAGGTAATAGTGGGTGCTCAAAAAATAATCATCGATTGAGAAAATTTAATAAAAGAGATAAAAATATATGGGTTGTTGAAATATACTACATTGGTTATGAAATTCCCTTTCTCCTAGTGTTAAAGCTTGTCAAAAAGAGTTCTACAGCACAGGGTGCTGCTACCAGGTTAAACTAAAAAAAAAACAATGCTTTTAAACAACAACCACTTGCAACAGTGACGTCACAAACAAACAAAAGTAGCACACACAAAATTTAAGTGGAATCGGTCTGAAATGCAGCCAAGAAATTTTTTTATAGTTAATTTCATATTATTTCTGTTTTACATTGTTGAAATAAATTTTAAAAATTAAACTTTGAAATAAATTGTAAAAATCAGATTTAAACATTTGTTTCCTAAACGTTTTTAGCCCTTTCAGCCTTTTTTTAATGATTTTTTTTTTAAATTATTGGAAATGTTCAGCAAATACGAAACATGCTCTAATATGCAATTAGATTTATTGTGAGTAATCACTACCAAATAGTGAGCATGCTTCAATGAAAAGGTCAATGGAAGCAGTGTCCCCTAGAGACATTTTTAACACAAAAAAATTTTTTTTTTAATTACAAGCATATCGAGAGCCACAAGACTAAAGTAGTCTTACTCTTAGACTCTTTAATTAATAAATTATTAATAAAATTAATTAATAAATAAATAAATTATTAATAATAAAACTTTAATTAATAAATTATTAATGAAAGAATTAATTAATAAGTAAATAAAATATTAATAATAAAACTTTAATTCATAAATTATTAATTAAAGAATTAATTAATAAATAAACAAATTGGATTTGTAAGCTGCTCTAAGGGTACCTTTTTTCTTGCACGAAGATACTTTTTTTCTTTTTAACTTAATATCGTATTAATTTGTTTCCCTCATTTTATTAGAAATAATTTCAAACTGCATCGTAAAAAAATGAATAAAATAAATTAAAGCATTCCTAAAAACAAAAATATTTTATGCCATGGATTAGAACTTTATTATTTGAAAAAGTTATAGTTTTGCCTTATTTAATATTTAAAATAAGCTACCTTAAAACAAATTCTTTTTTCTGCACATTCCAACTCAGCTTTACTTTGTTTTCATATTTGCAACTAAAACGTAAATGGGAAGTCTCATGTGAACCGATGCATAATTGCAGCTGTATTTTTAGAGAAAACGGGAATACTTCAAATTATATCTTTCTCGTAATTTGATTTAGTTTCCTCCTTCGGGTTCACTTAATTGTTCCTAAGTTCCCATACCTTATCTCAATTGGTATGAAAAAATAAGAAAAAAAAATCCTTACAATTGGTTGCATCCTATAATTCACTTTTTCAAGCATTCAAACGAGCTTCAAAGCTATTCATTTGCAAAAAAAAATTATGCCCAATTTAATTAGATGAGACTGAAATCTGAGCATTTTTAGTCCAATTAGTCTCGATGGGAAGTGTTCCAACTATCCTAGCTCATTACCGTCACAAATATAAGAAAGTATATTTTTGATTAATTTTTAGAATAAATTATTGTTTTAGAATTCAAAACTGTAATGCTTGAACAATTAAAAATTATAATAAGTTCACTCTAATTCATTCAACTGTCAAACTTGAGTGTATGTGAAATTAAGAAATATTAGATCTAATTAAAGTCAGTAAGTCATTTGAAAGTTGAAATATAGGGGATAATGAGAGCGATTGACAGAAATATTTCTAGTATGTTTGTTGAAAAGTTATGCATGATTGCTATCGTAAAACATTTCTAAGCGTAAATAAAATTAGAATAAAAAAATTTATAAAAGGAAGACATATTTTGTAAAAAGGTAATGTGCTTGTTTCGGTCACACATGCCAAATATAGTTTCGTAATCAAATTATATATATATATATATATATATATATATATATATATATATATATATATATATATATATCTATAACAAAAAATTTGACGCACCAAGAAGGAGTGGTCCGATTGAAACGAAAATTGGTGGATAAGAAGACAATGTACAGAATAGCAGATGATTAAAATTTCAGAACAGTTAAAGAATTTATTTCAGAGTTACAGTAACAAGTTCAATAAGGTGTTGACACGCCTCTAACCTGGATACAAGTTGCCACACGGCGTGGCATAGACCGATAAAACTCCCGGATGGTCTCTTGCAGTATTTCCTATAAATTCGATCCAATTGTCGAACGTGGTCATCAACAATTCGTGCCAGATGCAATCGCCTTCCCATCATATCCCATCATGCTCGATCGGAGAGAGATCTGGTGATCTGGCAGGCCAAGGAGGAGTTTGACAAGCTTGCACACAGTTCATAGCAACACGTGCCGTATGTGGTCTGGCATTGCCCAGCTGAAATACCAGCCCAGGACGCTGCAAAACGAACGATAGCAAAACAGGTCTTAGGATGTCGTCGACGTACCGCTGCGCCGTAAGTATACCTCTAATGACGACCAAACGGGTCCGGCTGTCAAAGGAAATGGCGCCCCAGACCATAATGCATTGTTGAGGGCCGGTGTGGCGTGCAAGAGGGAAGGCAGGATCCACCCCCCCCCCGCCCTGTGCGTCTCCAAACACGTCTTCGATGATCGTCAGAACACAGTTGGAAGCGGGATTCGTCGGTAAAGACTATACGTCCCCAGTCGGCATCATTCCAGCCTGATCGAGCCATGCACCACTGTAATCTGGCTCGGCAAAGCAATCGGATGATTGCTTCCTGGTGCGTCGATATATATATATATATATATATATATATATATATATATATATATATATATATATATATATATATATATATATATATATATATACATATCTTCTCAATCAAAAAAAATATTTGTCTTCTTTTTCAATCTAAATATTAATTTCTTTTCTAGGTCTATTGATATCAACATGATAACCTTAACACACTCAACATGTAATATACTGGCTGAATGCTGAGAATGTCATATATAACAGTTTCATTAATGCAAGCTAAACTGCATTCAGGGAATAGAGCACTCGCTTTCAAGTCATGTGTCTCGGGTTCGATTCCCAGCAGCGGCTGGTTGAAATGAATTCCGCACCTAGCTGTCATCGATCACATGGTTGACGTGAATTACCCTAAGAAAGGTCAGAGTCCCCTCTGCCGACCGGCTAACCGTGGGAAGTTTTCGTGGTTTCCTTCTTTATGTAATTCAAATGCGGGTTAGTTCAACCAAAATGTTCGCCCGATACTTGATCCAGTAGTTCACTTATCTTCTATATAGGGTCCAAAATTACAATGCTATGGATTTGAACTTTAGTATCATGAACTCAAAATTGGGGCAGATGTTCAGAGATGGAAATAAAATAACATAATTTATTTTTAATTTATTTTTTCGGTTAATTTATTTTTTCGTATTCAGTTTAGTCATGCTTTTTTTAAACTTTAATTTAATTTAGCTGTTTTCATTGAAGTATAATTTACTTACAAAAGGAGACTTTAAAGCTTTTCAACAAAATTTTAAAAAAATAATAGTAATTAAAAATATACAACTGGAAAAGCAGTTCTGTTAGCCAAATGCATTGTTCTAGAAAGTCATTTCTGTTCTAGGAAAGCAGTTTTTTTTAAAAGATGTTTGGATTATTGTTTTATATTTAGAATATTAGTCGAGTGCGTATTATATTAGCTTCAACAAAAACATTTAATTCTCTTGTAGATTGTCTTCTTTAACCATTTTCATATTTTCTACCAATTTCGGTCTTTCTTAATTGTATAATAAGTTTTCTTTGTAGTTGAATGGATGCAAATGCTAACTTTAAAATTTTAGTCTGTTTCTAATACGAACAATTGTAAATTAAACATAAATAGAATTCTTCAAACTGTTTTCACGAATATAAAAATGATATACAAAATCATTTATTATTAAAATATAATAAATATACTTTCACCAGTTTTATTTTTGAATTTTTTTATTTATTGATTGCGTTTCTAAATAGTTTTAAAGTATGAAAAAACCATGTTAAATTTAAAATTTTTGCTTAATTTTATAAAAACTGTGATTTATTTTATGTAATTTATGAACGAAATTAAGAAACTTTTTTCAACGACGAAATAATTTTTTAAAGTAATATAGTTCTTCTCTTGTTATCTTACTTAGACAGAAGTACGAAAAATTATCTAATGAGCAATAAATTTAATCCTATATTCATGATTTTCATCATAACAATTGAAATTCTTTCCCTTACCGAATATTATCTTGTCAGTAAGTGAAGAAGTTTCTACTATGTAAATTTAAATGGAAAATTTTATAGAATCTTACTAATTTGCCTATCATATAGTTAGCACAAAGATTGTTTGCGGAGGAATAATTAAAGACCATTCCATTATGTTTTAGTACGGCATATCACTTCATCGCATACAAAACTTTGATAATGACCAAGGTAACCTTTTCTCATAATAAGACATTTTGCAGGATAAGGCAAACTCTTTATAATTATGAAGCTAGTAAAAGGACGTGAATTAAGTACTGGCTTTCTGTTTGAACTCCATAATATCAAACGCGATTTTAAATTTCATCGAAGAAAATTTTTTTTATTAATATATTTTAACAAATATATAATATATTCAACAAAAATTTTAAATTTTGTTAAAACGAAATACAAAATTTTTAGATAATCTCTTTTTGAACTGAATCAATCAGCATTAAAGACATCAGCATCAATAATTTTAATGTATAAATGAATTTGAAAACATAGTTTTATTAAATTTAATTCAAATTTATGCACTAATGTAAATCGTAAATTATTTTAAATTCATTTGAATTTTTTTACATAAAATTTGAAATATAATTTTATTTTTTAATAAAATTCAAAAGAATACTTTTATTTCATAAAGAATAATTAAATGGAAAAACGGTTTAAGTAGCATAAAATAAAATAACTAAACTGAAAATAAATAATAATAAAAACAAAACATATTATTATGGAATTATTTTAAAACTTACTTTTAGAGTTAATTTCTTTTAAAGAAAAAATGTTTTCAATCGGTGTTTGCCAAGAATAAACAGGAAACGAACGCATGAAATCTCCAAACACAAATGTTTTAAGGGCATATAACATATATTTTGTCTCGTAGCATATATTTTATTTTATTTTATAGCCAGCGTTGAACAGCTCATCCAGTTTTGGGTTTGCTACTACAAATGTCTAACTGCGGAGCCTTTGCGTTTGCGAATATAACACAGGATACATGGTACCTCCTGCATCAAGTATTGGGAATGTGGATGTTTTTTTGTTTTTTTTAATGTAACTAACGTGCAATTGAGTTTGTTTCATGGTGAGGAAAATCATGAAAACCTAACGCACGATCCGCCTATTACTGATGGTATTTCACGTTATCACTGTGGTTGAGGCGAACCAAGAACAGTATATGTATCAACCAGCAATTGTTGAAATTCAAACCTGGGTCAAAACATTATGAGGCGAGTACTACATTCTCTGAGCAAAATCATCTCCATGTGAATTTCTCAAGCTATGACGACTATAATTTAGACTAATAGCTATTATTTGGTGATCATAATTAAAAGGGAATTTTACACAAAAGTAATTTTTTTTCTTCCATTTTCTAGTCTAGCAATTCTTTGAGTTCATTTGTGTTTTTTTATGTTATGCGATTTCCAATTTTTGTTACCATAATTAACCGACCAGATCATACGATTTCATGTAATTCGATTTTTTTCTTTTTGTTTTCTTTTCCTAAAAATGAAAGTTTTATTTTCACAAACCCACTTTTCTAAGGAGGAAATAGAGAGGCATATCAATGCAATGCAGGCACATCTATGAAAAATTTTGAACAGAAAATTTCAATTTACAAAAACGTGGGTAATGTGTATGTTTGTGAGAACAACGTTCATCCTCGTTATCGATGTGTTTTTCAGTACAAAAACCTCTATATTGCCCGGTTTATGAATCAATAAAAAACAAAGTTTCATTAAATACTTGTCTTCTTTTGAAATTACTTATTGTTGAACACCCTATATGCACGCTATATTTTCTGTTGAATTTTTAAATATTTAAAACTTAATTTAAGTAATGAAATAACTGAATTAAAATTTTAAGCGTAATAGATAAAAATAAATTACCTTTAAAATAAATTTTCAAGCATTGTATAAAATATAGATTAATTGCTTTCTATTCAAATGGAATCATTGAAACCTCTCTTTTTTTAAAGACATTTTTAAAATAATTCTGCAGTACAATTTTACCAAAGAAGCAAATTATCGAAAAATAACGCTTTATCTTTACCGTAATTTAAGTTGAGTCATAAATACTTAATTACCTGTAAGGGCATAAATGTGCTCGTGTATCAGTTGATTTAAATTTTAATGCAAGAAGTAGAGAACTTCAAGTACTTTTATAATAAAGCTATTATTTTTTTTATAGTTTATTTTTAAGCGCGTTAGAAATTGACGAAACTCATTTAGTTGCGCAGCATAAAAAGTTGAAATTAATAAATTCATTAAATTACACAGTAGAGTAAGTTGATAAGAATTGGCGATAAATATAACTGGAAGAACAAAATAAGTTTGTAAAACATATAATGTACATCTTTTAGAATCTTATAATTCGCATTAGAACAAAATCTTTATTAAAAGCACATAAGTTGAATAAAATAAAGCACATAAATTCATAAAATCACACAGTACCGTAAAATGTTGATGAAAGTTGACCATGAATCAAACTGGATGAATAAAATAAGTATGTAAAACATATAACGTATATTCTTACATTTTTTAGAAATTTACACCGAAGAGTCATTACATTATGACTACCCTGCTAATAACATGTAGGACCACCTTTAGCTCTCAAAACAGCTGGCACCGGCGTGGCATTGATTTCACAAGGTGCTGATAGGTAGTCTGAGGTATCTGGTACCAAGCGCTCACCAACTGGTCCTGCAATCCCCTCACAAAGCGAGGGGGTAGCATGGCAGCACGAATTTGGTTTTCCAAGTAGGACCACAAATGCTCTATTGGATTAAGGTCAGGTGAATTTGGGGGCCAAGTCATGACTTGAAAGTCACTGGATTGTTCCTCGACCCAATCCATGACGATTCGACCCTTATGACATGGTGCATTATCCTGCTGGTAAACACCATCCCCCGCAGGAAAAACTGCTGCCATGAATAGGTGAACCTGGTCTGCAACTATGTTTAATTAGCTTACAGATTAGCTTCAGGGATTGTTCTATGAGTATTATGGATCCTAATGTGCCCCATGAAAACATTGCCCACACCATACTACCCCCACCACCGGAGGGTGATCATAATGTAATGGCTCTTCGGTGTAGATTAAAGATTAGAATAGAAGCTTTAATGGAGGAGCGAAAATTGAAATTAATAAATATATTAAATTACACAGTAAAGTAAAATGCTGATGAAAGTTGACCGTAAATTAAACTGGATGAATAAAATATGTAAAACATAAAATGTATATTCTTACACCTTTTAGAAACTTATTTTTCAGATTAAGATAAAATCCTGAATAAAAGTACTATGCTTTTAATATTATTTAAATTGTTTTTATCATTAAAGCAGTATTTTTGCACATTATGCATAGTATGCCTGCATTTATTGTAATGTAACTTGTTCTAAATTTAGTAGTGACAGTTTGTGTGAAAGCTATATAAACACAAATATATGTTAACAAGAAACGACCTAAACAAGGAAACTATAAAAACAAGAAGAAAAGAAACATTTAGATAAATTAAATTAATTGCTGTAAAATTTACAAAGTTAACTAATTGCTTGTAAAATTAAGCACCTTAACATTGATATGAAAGAATTCTAGAAGAAATTCATCATGCATTACTGCATGGAATGTGTTAGAAAATACTTACGTTTCACTAAATTTGTGAATAATTTTACATTTAACTAAGAGGTAAAAATATAAAATATAAAGATTAAGTATAAATTTTGCAAAATTATTTTTTGCAGCAAAAACTCTAAAATTGTTGCAAACAATCCCTTGAAAGGGATAAACTATAAATTATGATATCGAAAATATTTATAGTTGAGCTTTAAATAGCCACTTCTAATAATATGCATTGTATTTATCATTGATTTTCTTTTCCTCGTTTTTCAACACCATAACACTAATATAAAGGAATTCTTGAAAAATTCACTATACATTACTGCATAAAATATGTCAGAAAAATGATTACTTTTCAGTAAATTTATTAAGTTCTTATTGTTATGTTAATTAACTTTATGTTCTTATTGTTATGTTCTTATGTTAATTAAAATGTATAAATAAAAACGAAAAAAATTAAGCATAAAAATTTTTTTTCTGCTACCATAATGCTAAAATTGTTGTAAATAATAAATTTAAAATGAGTAATGAAAATTTTTTCAAAAATATTTATTATTGAATTTAAAAGAGCCATATCTAATGGTATACGTTGTACTTATCACCGTTTTTATTGTGCTCTTTTTTGTGTCAAGAAATTTAAAACTAATAAATATATTTACATTGCAAAATAGGAGTTCTATTTACATACAGTCTTATTAATAATACCTTTTCATAATATGTTATTATTACATAATGATTACGTTTGCTATATTTAAAATGCACAGGATTTTGTGTCACTTTTTCCTTTTACCTTTATTTTGTTTGCTTGAGTATTATATACGATAATAATTTAAGTTGAACTTTGTATTTTGCTAAATAATGGTTTAAGATTCAAGCTAACATTAGTTTGCATTATAAAAAGTGATAATCTGTTTTAAAAACGATTTCATATTTGTATGAATATTTTCCTACTTTAAAAGAATTTTATTTTAGAATATTAACAAAAACATTAATTACTAGAGTTCTAAAATGTTTTGAATGATTTTTAAATGAAAAGAGATTTTTTTAGGAGTGTCGTCAGAGTTTTATTATAATTTCATAATTTTAGTATTATATTTGCATTTTTAGGACAATAAATTTTCCACAGTTTCTACTATGAAAGCAAGAATTAAGTTATTTTCATGAATTTATAAATTGGTACTCAGATATTTCATGCATAAACATATATTTTAAAAAAAAGATATTTTTTTAAATATATTAATTAATTAATTTTATAACCCACGATGAAACGAAATCATGGAATTTTCTCGTAGCACTGGAACATTTTTTTATAAACTTACTAGAAATATTTCAGGAATTTCAACAAAACTACTTAAGGTTTATTTTCCTTTCACCTTTTTACTCTAGCACACATCAAATTATATTACATAAGAATACTCTTATTGATATTAAATTTGTTTTAGTTTTCTCAAATATTGAATATTTAATCAATTGCAGTAAAGAAAGTACTGCTTTTGAATCCAGTTAAGAAAAATATGTTGAACTTTTTTAAAATTTACACCTTCGTTTTTGTAAAAATTAAAACAATTGAATGTTACAAACATATTTTTTTTAAAAAGTAAATTAAAATCCAACAGCTATAGTATATATATTGTTCATTTTGTGTTGCTGCTTAAATTATTCCATAGTATTTTTAAAATACACATGTTAATATTTTAACATCTTTCAATATATTCAAAGTAAATTAGTGCATTCAAAAGGAAGAACAAACCTCTTTTGATCACCGAGAATTCTCTTCCATCTTTGATCTTTTATTTATAAAAATGCTTTCAAAAGAATTATAAATTTAATGAGGACTCTCTACGTTCTTTGAGGCAATTATTTTTCAGTGCACTCAAAGTTGACGATTGATAAGCAAAAGTCTTTGTTTATTTTTTCTTAAGACTAAATATAAAGAATTAAAACCATAATGATCTGAATCGTTCAAATATATGTACTATAAAATTCTAAATAAAAATAATAGAAAACATATTAAGAAACATGCATGCCGAAAGTCATGCATTTCGAAAATTATGTGCAATATAGAAAATTAATAAATAAAAGCTACTGAACTATGTTTATCGATCTCTCCAATATGTTTTAACCGTTAAAGATAATTTTTAGATTACAAAATTTTTAAACTCATCTTTATGTACCTTATACGGTCAATAAATGAAATTTTCCTCATTATTCAAACCAGAAAGCCTCATACACTACAAGAAATTCCAGAGTAAAAAGTACCGTTGCACAGGGTACCGTGAATTCTTATCCTTAAATCTATTTCTGCCGGAAAATGCTACGGAACAAAAAATCTGATACTTCATAATTTTTACAGTAATAATTGCTGTAAATTTGAGTTTAACGATAATATGATTTTTTCTGATGAAGCCTCCAAAATACCGGTGCTTTATGCCGAAATTTAATACGGAATTTTCTACAGTGTATGTTGATTGTGTCTTCGTAAATTAGTTAATTGTTTCACTAGCATAACTCTGAAAAAAAGGGAACGAACAAGTTATATTTATTGTGTTTCTTTAAAATATTTCATAAAATAACTTAGCTGTATACAAAATACTTTTTATTTAATACTTGTAAAATGCAACTTATTTTTACCTTTTAGGCTAGATAATTTCACTGGAAGAATCAGGTCTGTCATGTAACTTTATTTAAATAAGGTTCTGGTACAACGTACTCAACTTCTAACTCACATTACTCATTTAAAACTAAGGCCACTTCAAGAGCTGGAGAATACCTCTTCATCTTTTAATTTGAGGGAAGAGTCAGTAAATTATGCTTTGCTTAGTTTGGTAATGAATATTTCTCTTAATTAATTCAGAGCAACTTCAATTTTAATTTGAAAGAAAAGTTTCAGTAAATTATTTTAAATGCAGATATATGTTTATCCAGTGGTAATTGAAGTGCAGAATATTGCTCATCGGACTATTTTGATATTCTTAATTTGAATGAAAAGAGATCTAAAGAACTTAGGTTAGCATTTATTTATTACCTGAAGAACTTATATATTAACCTTACCGTGCAAGTTGGAGAACTATGTAAGTTAGATTTAATTAAATTAAGCCTAAATTTAGACTAAATTATTCCTTGTTAAAATATGTAAAAATTAAATTATGCTTAAATTGTTTTACTGTACTCGTAACTTATGTTTGTTTTTGTACAGTTAGAGATTTATTGCTATCGACTCTGCATATAAAAATTCATCTGAAAAACAAATATTTCTTTGACAAAAAGGCTTTTCCTTAAATTCAGTATCTTAATAATTTATATAACAACGATTCATATAAATTGGAAACCTACACATGTGATAATATGTTAAAGGAAAATACGCATTTATTCAGCACTAATTAATGCACAGAGAGTTTTTAGTTAGAGTTCAGAGTACATTGACTTTCTCTATTTGTTGGAAAAGAGAATCTTTTCTTTAAATTTAATATTAAAAAAATATGTAAGAACGCAACCTTGTAAATTATAGAGACCTGTGTAAGAGCAGTAGGTAAACAAAACTAAATTTTGCTTAAACTGTTTTATTATCTGATTTATCTTAATTTTTGTAGAATTGGAAATTAAATTCTACGTACACTGTATAGAAGTATTTTATAAACAGATAAAAACTCAGTTCCCGCATGTGTATTAACAGAATAAGTACATACTGAATTTAATATTTAATTAATTTTAAATAAAATTTTAATTTTTAAACAAATAAATTTTCAAACGGTAAGGATTTAAAGTTTTTGATGGAATAAAGGATTTTTTTCCAAGGACTTTTTTCAAAATAATTGTTTTTCGAAAAATTTGGAAAGAAAGTTAAGCAGTCTAACGAACATTTAAACGCTGAGCAGCTTTTGATTAATTTTGAAATCCACGATGTCGTAGTTAAAATCTAAAAACGGTTTTTGTAAGCTTAGTTTGCTAAGAATAGATGTGGTTTCTCCAACTTTTTATGCATGTTAGTTTTACGTGTTTTTCCAAAGAAATTGGGGCTAATGTTTATTCATTTTTTTTTTTTTTTAGTTTGTGCAAAGGAATTCTTGAACCAGCTCTAATTTTGGGGGGACAAAATACTATTCCAAAATATTATTTTGGTAAATGTGGGATTCTCCAAGTCGTGAGGATATTCACTGGAACATCACATCGAGAAATGCTTGTTTTGTGATTAACACAGAACAAGCGTATTCGGAAACTCGCCATTCCTATAGTTCTCAAGAAGGGAATTAAGGTCCAGCACTACGGCCAGGTGACCAAGCTGGGTCCCCGCCAGTGGTGTTCATTGAAATCAGCAAGTTAAAATAAATACCAGATACGGCAACAATCACGTTATAATAATTGATTCAGTAATATTTTATTACAAAACATTGATAATTGGCTAAGATGAAGTAAACTACAAAAATAAAAACCATGTTCCTATGGACAAAATGTTTTATAATGGGTAGGGATCACCCTAACACTTTATGTTTTATAGTGAGTGATTCATACCAATAACTTTTAGTTTTATAGTGAGAAAGATTAAATATTGCAATGGTTCTAGTAATTAAGCAACTTTTAGAACAATAAGTCACAATACAAACCAATTACAAGCCAACTATGGTTTGATTAAAAATTTCATTTGCTTCAAAAATATACAATTTGTAAATAACAGTCGAACATGTTTTAAGAGGTCAAAAACAGTCACCTACTTTCAAGACTTGCGAGATGTAAATGAGATGGAAAAAAAGTGCTTTGAAATATACAACAAAAAATGAAAAAATAATGGTAGGAAACAAAACTAGAAAAAAAACACAGTAGACAAGAGAAAAAAACAGTTGAAAAACAGAACAAAAAAACACAGTGGCCAAGAGAGAAAAATGAAGGAAAAATGTATTTTTTTGCGCTATGGAAAGGTAGCAAGGAACTAATCTCGTGAACAAAGGAAATTAACATTCATATGAATAAACAAGGTTCTAGGGTGTTAATTATAACTAATATTAAGTTATCCAAACGTGGGATTTAACTCATTCGGCTATCAAGATCAAATGCAACCAAATCCAATCTATCAATGAACTCGACAAGCGTTTCCCTTATTTTATTTCCCACCCCTCCCACAGTGAAGACCTAGCATTAAAATCGTCATGCACTTGAATCGGGACAGGAAAGATTTAAGTATAATCAAGACTGGATCATTATCTTAATGCGTATATATTTCATTCTTAATGCGTATATGTTGTCAGAACCTTCCCCAAAACTGAAGCAAAAAAAGTACACACATTAGAAGTCATAAATTAATATTTTAGTGATGATGAAACAATTTCAAAATCTGTAGAATGCCTAATTTAAAAGTAAGTATGATGTAGAATACAAACAGTTTAATTGTTTTGTTAAACTTTGGGGTCCTTCTAGCAATGACATTTTAATGTATCTCATTTTTCTCCAGCGATCACAAATGCTTTTATGTCTAGATCTCCACTTTTCTCATTTGTAATTCCTTAGATTTTTGTAAATTTTTTGTTTATTACTCATTTAAAGATTAATTATGTTTCTGCTTTTAGATAGTGACCCCTAATGTTCATACTTCCTTGACTTCGTTTTTGACAAAATTTCTAATATTACGTAACTTGTGGGTAATCATAACATAAAGTCATGCATGTATTAAAAATATGTATAAATATATATTCAGTATAATTAAAAATTTATTTTCTTTAAAAATATTATAAGAAAACAGTCAAACTAATAATAAATTAATTTTTAATGTATTAATAACACAAATGATCTGCTGCAAATTCTTTAAATCAAACAAACAAACTTCGTTACAAATCAGAAAGTCTAACATAGTTGAGGTATTTAACAATCTGTTTGACCCTTCAGGATTGACAGTAATTATAAGTTAGGGCTGAAAGCAAAGCATTCAGAAATAAAACAAGAATCGTTAACAAAAGGAAGAGTGCAATTACTGAGATCTTGCTTATTGGACATTTATTATTTTCTTACATGATGTAGGGGAAGATGGCA
Organism: Parasteatoda lunata; assembly: GCA_949128135.1. Classification (NCBI taxonomy): domain Eukaryota; kingdom Metazoa; phylum Arthropoda; class Arachnida; order Araneae; family Theridiidae; genus Parasteatoda; species Parasteatoda lunata. The sequence goes on from OX421971.1 coordinate 71,422,058, forward strand.
TGGTTATTAATCTAATTGTATCATCTTTGCGAAAACAAACATAATCGTTATTGATATCATTGATTAATTTCTATTAGAAATTCCATTTTCTTCATATAATAGAAAATAATGACTTTATCGAAATTTTCTTTTTGTTTTTGCCAATGGACTATAGATATTTAAAGAATTATCTTTTTTTTATTTCATTAGTCGTTTTAAGAAAACTAATTTTACTGTGAATAATTTACATTCAATACTTATTAATAGTTTTAAAAGAATAAATGTTATTTCAGCGTAATTAGTTTTATCAAAACAATTACAAGTGATTTTGATACTTTTTTCCTGCTGTAAAAGTGTTTTATTTTTCCAGATCGTGTATGGAAATATAAGAAAAGAAAAACATTTAATAATTCAGTTCAAGAGCAAGAAAATGATTGGGAATTTCTTTAATTCATAAAAAAAAACCTCAACTCATGTACAAAGAGGCAATCCTCTTAAAGATTTCAAATATTTTAGTTACCTAACTTTAATACAAGTATCGTGTTGAATAAGGTCACGTGAATGGCTTTGCATAAAGATCAGTTGTTTATTTTAAACTAGCCGCTTAAGGCGGCCAGCTGTCCGCCACGCTAAAGGTTTTCACAAATAAAGTTTTTTAAAACATATCTACAACGCTTAAGAAAAAAAACTGAAATGCTGTACTTGTGTATGTAAAAACTAAAATGCTAATACATGAAAAGAAAACGAAAACGAATTAATTTTTTATGGTATCAATTTCTACTTCTATATAATTTTTTATGGTATCAATTTCTATTTCTATATCGCTACAAAAATTATCGTTTTCGCTTAAGAAAAAAAATAGAGCGTGGAAAGAAGAAGAAAAACTTATTATTACAATTATGAACAGCGACAAATATATCAAAGCGAAGCGTTCTATTTACGTATCGAATATGTTGCCACATTTTTAATACAAAAGTTAAACTTTTCTCCACTTTGATAAATGTAAACTAATGCAAACCTTACAATTAAATTATTAAGTCCTTCGTATATTATTGGTTTAGGTTGTCGAAAATTAATATTTCAATTGTAAGGTTCGCATTAGCATACATTTATAAGAGTGGAGAAAAGCATATGCATTTTTTAAAAGTTTTTTTAATATGGCTCTTTGAAGACGAAAAAGCATAGATTTTCTTACAAAATGACTGATAACTAAAAAACTAATTCAAATTTTTGAAAAAGAAAAAAAATACTTCTTCATTATGTCAAAACACAATTATGTGCCGAGTTTCGTGCTTGGGCGCGGCTTCTGGGGCGATATATTGTGATTACAGACAGACACACACACAGTCGCGTTTATTATTATGTATAGATTTCTGGGAAAAAACAAAAACTGATAATCTTTAATTTAGTTGTCAACTTTTAAATGTCAGTAAATTGAGGAATTTTTTAATTATGTTTGGGATTATTCATTAGGTTACCCAATGTAAATGATTAATGTCCCTACATAAGAAGTTTAGCAAGGTGTGTTGCCGCACAGAAAAAAAATATTGCGTTAAATGACAAAGAAGAAGAAAATAATTTATTTTCGAACATAGCTAGCAAAATGATAATTCATATGTAAACAATTGACTTCTCAAAATTCGATCTTCTTCAAGAAAATTCACCGTAACAATATCGGCCACCAATGTGGTGCGCTTGAATCATATCTATACTAATTATTTTTCGATACTAAAACAGCCCATTTTCATTATTCTGATCAATACATGTGCTTTTTAAGAAATTTAAGAAAATCTACTATTGCTTTAGCTTTCCCTGCTGTTGCGTACTTTGAATATTAAATTGTTTTTGGACTTAAGTGATTTTCTTGTACTTACATTAGTTTTTATCTTAGTTGTGCTAGGATTTTTTTTCTGGCACATTTTGTTGAATTGATTCTGTTTTTCATGCGCGGTGATCAATCCAAACCTGTGGTTAATACCAACATGCAATCCATTTTTAGAGAAACTTAGAGATGTCATAGCTATTTCAAACATTGTATACAATATGAAATGATTTTATTTACATACATTATGACGTGGAATAAATTTAATGTAAAAAAATATTTCTATATCTCATTGATATAAACTTTAGTTATTGAAACATTAACTTTAGAAAAGTATTGAACATCGAGATTTTAAAGTAAAAGATCTTATTGATGAAAGATTCTGAGAGAATTTTACTAAAATATAATTTCGGAAATGACTGTTCTTGTTTCTTTAGATTCAAACTATAGTTGGAAGTAAAGTATCTAAAATATAATCACAAAAGATAGCAGTTCAACGCTTTTTTTACTTTATTAAAAGCTCTTTTTTTCACTAATTTTTGAAGTTTATAACAAGAACAATGACATTGTAGGATCAGGCTTTACATTTCCCATAAAAACTTTGCTTTCTCTAACTAACATGATATTTAGAATTTTCTAAAAACTTAAACTATAATAAACTGTAACAGGCTGAAAGCTACCTGAAAATTAGCTAGTAAAAATGTATTTAAATTTAAGCAATTTTTTGACGCAGCTCTCCCCAACAAAAGATATTAATAATGCAATTTTTATTGTAAAAATCACTCAATTTGTGCAATTCAAGTAACTTTGAATTAAAAACATATTTTTAACATTCAGAATCAGTAAAAATTAATTAAACAAATATTTCTGAGCTGTCAATTTTAAGTTTTTAAAGCACAAGAAGGACGCTGTTCACAAACAATAATAAATTCTAAAACAAAATTATAAATTAATTAAGAACAATCGTAAATATTTTTGTTTTATAAACTAAAAAGAGAATCAGTTTTTTGTTTACTGTTGAGAAAAAATAGAACTTCTTAATTTAAAGAACTTTTTTAAATGCTCAAATGACGTTTTTTCCCTTTGATAATGAGCAATTACAATTTTCTTTTTAACCTTTCTTTTTCTGTTTTAATATGCAATATTTATTTAACTTTCACAATATTTTTGTCTCTACACAATTATTCAGTGATTTGTTTTACCTTCAAACTAGAATAGAATATTGCATTTCTAAATAGCTTTTACGTAAATAGTTGATACATTCACACGAAGAGTATCACAAAACAACATGCTACAACCGTAATCTTCAGGCTGTTTCTCGACGGCTCTGTTTATGCTTTTTGTAAATAATATACTACTATCTTTATAACTGCAGTTACTTACAGTTACTTAGGACTGTTAGCAATGCTGTTTATCTTTATTCAGTACCTATGTTTATTCTGAATATGGCGTAAAACGTCAATACGGAAAAAAAGCTATAGTTTTGAGAAAAAAAATGTTTGCAGTCTCATTTTTTCAATATGTAAAAACTTACTCCAGAGCAGCATTATCAAGGATCATAAAAATTTGATAAAAAATAATAATGAGGCAATGATAATGAAAATTTTTTTCTAGGAGAAAAAATGTCGCCAAATTGGCAATTTTTAAAAATGTTTAATAACTTTTAAAATATTTTAGTTATTTCCCGGTAAAGCCCAGAAAATTATTCACTGTAAGATGGTATCTATACTTTAAAATTATAGCTCTGCTTCAAGAGTAAGTCCCTTAAACTGTAGCCTTTTTATTCTCCATGGCTAGAGAGCTTCACAAAACCTTGGTAAAGCATTCGATCTAGTATGCCATAGTATTAGTGTGAGAAAAAATGCAGACATTAGTAAATATCTAAGCTCTGTAATAATTTCCTAGGTCAAAATCATACATCCACGTGATTCAAATGTCAAAATATATGTTAATCTCTACAGTCTAAAATATGCATCCACATGGATTTTATACATTTTTTATAACAGTACTGTACGCTAAATAAAGTTCTATTTTAATTTTCGTAATCTAAAGCCTCGTCCACATTAATTTTATACAATTTTAGTTACTGTAGCATAAGTTAAACGGATTTCCAAGAAGAATAGAAGCCTTTGCAGCTGTGAATAATACGCACAGTAAAACTTGTGTAAGCTGACCACTTGTGGTGCATTGTTTTAGTGGTCAACTTAGATAAGTGGGCAACTTATTGAGGAGGTGGGTCATTGTTTACTTTTTCGTTTCCTATATCATGCTGCTATATATTTAAAATTTCTTTTTACTTGACTTAAAAATTTTATTTAGCAAATAGCCAAATGAATATCTTAAGAACTGTGTTTAAACCTGAATGAACTTCAATTTGTTACATAAACATAATTCTAAAATTTAACTAACTTTTTCAAAAAAATTATTTCGTTAGTTATGCATGTGAAGTGTTTAATAAAAATAATTTCTTAAAATGTCAGAACACGAAAACATGTAATTTGGAAACTTTAACAAAACAAAATTATTTGAACACTTTAAAATTTATTCTGTTATTACTACACTTACAAACCTATTTGTTACTAAAATATTCCCTGATTGTTGTTTGGCGCTGTTGCTTAGACTTTTCAACAGCCCAATGTTTTTCAATACAAATATAGAGATCCATTATTTTTTCAGAAATATCAGGTTGTTTATGGGATGCATAACGCATTAAATTTTGGACACAGTCTAAAGTTTCTGAAAAAGTAAGTGGTGCCTTCTCAGTGTTAGTATCATTAATGACTTCCTCTTCACTATCGTGTTCGTTATCTTCTGTTTCTGGAAGTTGTTTCATATTAGCTAAGATATTTGCAGCTATCTCATCTGCATTCTCTTCAACTTCTTCATACAGAACTAATTCATTGTCAAATTCTCTCTCATCGACCAGTTGCTGAATGCTTACTGGCAAAGCCTGAATATCACTCCTCAAACTAAATCCATTTGTATAGTCTTCAGTTGTTATTTCTTCAACAACTTTAAGTCCTGCTTTGTAGAATGATTTAGAGATAGTTGAAGAGGGTACGTTTTTCCCAGCATCGTTTAGCTAACGTATTGCATCGTATACATTCACCGATTTAGTAAATTCCGAAACATCATTGCATTGTTCAATTTTTGTAACTAGACATTTTAACATTAGTTTGCGATAATGCAGCTTAACGGCGCAAATAATGCCTTGAGCGAGAGGTTGAACAAGTGATGTTAAATTTGGAGGCAGAAATGTAATCTGAACATTTCCGAAAGATTTAACAATCTTGTGACATATTATCAATGAATAAAATTATGAGACCATTCTTTCCCCAAGTCTTTCGAAGGAGGGAGCTGAGAGTCTCTATGTCTTTATAATAGCAGTGTTTGAGTCTTTGGAAAAAATTTTAATACTTTGATATTCCAAGTCAGATGTAGATCCAATAATTTTAGGCATAGTTTGAAAGTTTAAGTTTCTAATAAGAAATGATAGGCCATCGCCTCCAGCAACTCTGTTTATTCTGACTATATTACAGCCCTTTATTTTTAGCTGCCTCTTCTCGCTAAGTTTTGTTTCCTAGGGCGTTATTACTTCCACATGACGTTTATCAGTCATTTCTAGAACTCAATCAAGTTTAAGTATGATAATAGTAGTACGAAGTCCATTTATGTTACGCTAGGAAGATTCTTAGAAGAATAAATGCTTGTACGGGGAGACTGTTGCTTACTTTTCGGACAGGACCCTTTACCTAAATCCCAAATGCGTCACAATTTTACTTGCGTTACTGACGATATAGTATGTAAATTAAAGGTATGTGACTGGTCTATGGCTAAGCGTAATATGCAGCTTACTTTGATTAAGGAACCACGCGGATTGAAGACTGATTTAACCTGAAAGTTTACCTGCATTCAGTAGCTGAGTTTTGTTACTGCATAATTATTGACTTTAAAATAGAAATGCGGGTTTGGATAACATAGTAACTTTAAGTAGCATTTGCAAAAATTCCTACTAAGATTTATTTCCATTTGTAACAAATATTAAATAGAAAAAGATTTATATCCCACACTATTAGAAATTTCTCGGAAAAATTACTTAATAACTATATATTTAATTGTTATTTTACCATATTCAAACATCATAGTCAAACAACCACAACTAAGATGGTATTCAAACTTTTATTTGTAAGAAAAATTGTTTATTACCTGCGTTTATTTAATACGGTTAAGCAACCAGAATTTTATCACACTAACTAGACACACCTAACGAAGCTACTTAGTTACTTGATTACATATTATAGCTGTGAGAGCTAAGCTGCCAATCTGGTGACCGACAAAACGGGGTTGACACCACAATATTTCCTTCACTACCTTCAACACATGAAAATTTTTTAGTGTCCTGAACTCCAATAATTTGTGACCCTGAGGTGTAATAATACAATACACTCATTCACACAAAGATGGCAGCTCCACGAAGCTGCTAAACTATGTCCTGTTAAATTTCTTTCTTACTATTTTAAAACCATGATAGTTTTAAATGGTTAAAAAACTGCAATGTTTTCTATTCAGGGTGTTTTAATCATACTTGTTGTAAATAGTTTCAAAACCGTAAAAGTAAAAAATGTTCTTTACCATAATTGTATAGACAGACTACTACCGGTTATTTTACCATAATTTTAGAATGGAATTTCTAACAGCGCGTATTATCAAACTTCTTAAACATATCCAATTTCTTATCAATTAGTTTTTTTATTCATTATTTAAAAATAACCACATTTAACCTCAAATAATAATCTATTTTCTTATTCTAAAAAATGAGTATCTTACTAAACGTAAATAAAGTTTGGACTGATTATACTACGCTTAAATCGATGGCAATAGTGAGTAAAGGAAGGAAAATTAAGTCTTCATAAGAAATATTGAAGAAAAAAACTATTGGAATATCGATTTAGCACCTTATCTTTTTGGCTGAAGAAAATAGACATTAAAGAGAACTTTTCAACTTCCTCCTTTAAAATTGATAACCACTGTTATCGGTTCTATAATAAGGTGAAACATCACCAAGACCGAAACTTCTTTCTTATTGGCTTATCTGGGCTTAGGAGCACTATTTACAGTAGGGTTATGACTAGAATACAAAGGGTTTTGCGGTTCTAGAAATTTAATTTTTTTTCATGTAGTCCTTTCAAAAGATGAGAGTCTTAATACGATAAATTTTTTTAAAGGTGCATAATCTAATTATTTTCACGAACTTTCTTTTTCATGCTATTTTTTTAAAAAATAAAAAATGTAATGTAATGCTTTCATGAAAAACTATAGAATAATAAAAAATGCAACCGCTAAAATTATAAAGAGCGTGGAAATAAAAATTTTGCATATTCCAGCTTTTAAGTTTTCCTTAAGATTCCTTTTTTTATTGTTGCATTGAAATAAAAAATGTAAAAAAAAAAAAAACTTTTTGATTTTGCTTCACTGCTAGAATTTTCACTCTAAAACTATTATAAAATAACCAGCAGCAGTCTGCCCACCTGACTAAGTAGACAGAAAGAACATTTTTTACTTCTACCGTTTTGAAACCTAGCATGATTATAAAACCATAAATACAAAACTATACGGTTTTGTAACATTTACAACTAGCGTGGTTTCAATATCGTAGAAAAGAAATTCAATTCGACTTAGGAGCTAGGCTTCTCATTAGGTAATGGGCATTGGAGAGTGCAGGACATAAATTTGGGAGAGCAGAAAACTGGAAACTCTTCATGCGTTGAAGAGAATGGCGGAGATATTGTGGTGTCAAAGCTTGGACTCGAACCCCTGTTTCATCAGTTATAAGATTGCTAGATTAGCCCTCTCTGCTAGAATTTAAACGCAGTTGCAAGGAACTTCATTAGGAAGGCTTAGTTGGTGTGAGGAAATTGTGGTTGTTTAACCGTATTAAGTGGAAGCAATTAATAAAAGATTTTCCTCACGATTCAAGGTTTGTTCAACATCTTAATTATAGTTGTTTCACTGTTTTGTTTGAATATAGATAAATAACAATTAAATAATTTGTCTTTTAACCATTTTTTCAGAGAAATTTCGTACAGTGTAACTAACTTATAAAAGTTCCTATATATTTATATATAGTATTTAGAATTAGTGGTTGTCTAAATCATTTTATATATTTTATAAGAAAAATAAGCAAGTACTAAATGCTAATTTATTACTACTCTAAATAAAATCGAAAATCTTGCCAAAAATTAAGGAGACGTAACACGTATGATATAATGCAGATGGTATTGAAATGAATTTTAATTCCAGTTTGAATTTTTGCTTTAAAATTTTTGCAATTTTCAATTAAGCACTGGAGAATTCTCATGCAATTATTTCTTTTTTGAATATGTGTAGTGTTCATGAATTTGAATTTCAAATATAAGTAGTAATAAGATAACCGCATTAATTTATAAGAAATTAGAAAAACAATTTCAATTGTTATATTTTTCTTTTTACATTACCACTCCTGATTAACTGGCTTATTTATTGTGTATGAAACATATAAGTAAACTTTTTAGTTTAAAAATTTTTTCTATAATCAACAACAGCAACATTGTAAAAAAAATGCCGTATAGTTAAATAGTCATTGTTTTAAAGAATTAGTGCAAATATATCACTAAATATGTGCTTGTTTTTTAAATGAAAATTTTAGCAATGGAGCCAGAAATTCATTATAATGAGCATGAGAATATGCGTTGTCAGTATATAAACGAACAAAAAATGAATGAATGAATAAATAAAAGTGAACAAAATAAAACACCAAACACAATGAAAATTTAAACAAAAGAATTAATTTACCTCAACACCATAAATGGCTATAGTTATTTCTCAAAAAATTTTTAGTGCACGTGAAACCTCTTAAAACTATTAAATATTACCCATGCTCAAAACAACAATGAATAAACTTTTTTCTTAATATTATCATATTATGAATAAAACTTTAAATTAATGTAACTTTACTACTTCCTATCATTTATATCATTTTATTCATTTTTTCTTTTTTGTTAACACTTTTATTTAGTTTAATAGTTATATTTACTTTAAACACTGGAAACATATTATTATCAAAATCAAAGCTGCCTGTAAATATTCAATCTAATTTTAATATATATTTTTTGTTTATAAAAATCTGACACGTAAAAAGTTGATGAACAAATAGAAAAAGTAAAACAGTTTAAAATTCTTTTTCGAAACTTTATTCGCCATGAATTAAAAATAATAGAATTTATAGCTCTAAACTCAAAACCTTACACTTTAAAAAATACCTTTATTGAAGAATACATAATATTATTGATTAGTTCATTGTTTTAAGTTAATGTATTGATTTAAATTAGCATAAATTGAAACTAAAACGCAAAAATGAAGCTCATAAAAAGCCTTTATGTTGGCTATAAAATTTTGACGTAATAACATATAAGAATATCTGAACTCTTTTATCTGTAAAAATAAATGCCTATAGATACAAAGATTTAAGAATATATTGTCACTTTTACCATTCCCAGTAATAAATCTCACTTACCTAAGCCTAACCGTTTTTTTTCAATAAAAAAAAATTTTTACTTTGCGTAATTAAAAATAAAAGTATGATCCATGCTAATTTATGAAGTAGTAAATATTCTTAAGTGAAAAGTAACCTGCATTAAGTTTATTTACCAACTTAAAAGAAGTTTTATCCAGCGCCAAATACCCAACATAATTCCCTAGTTTAATATCTTGTTCACTAAATATATCTTTTCCTTGCATTTTAATTTTTTTTCTTTTCAAACTCCCTACATTATTACATGAAAGGCCTTCAATTATTTGTACTGAATATAAAATTTTAATGATATTTGTAAGGGCTTTCTAATAACAGATCAAATAAAAAAATATATATGAATTCTATAGAAAAGTTGATAAGAGTATAATCATCTCGATTGGTGGAATATCGTTTCTAATGAGTGGATGTTTAATAACACCATTTTAATTTTAAATAAATATGGATTCTATTTTTTAATGGCTGGATCTTTTCCATATTTTAACTTGCAGGATCCACCCAAATAAAATATTTCTAAAAGTTATTTTAAAGAACTAAAATTGAAGCAATAAATAAATTAAGTGCAAATTATAATGAAAAATATCCTCTAAAATGAGTTACGGATAATCATTTAAATAAATATATAAGATAAAAAATTATTTTCTTTATATTGTGTTTAGTACACTGGAGCAATAGAAACTTTCTGACAATATTTCTTAATCACCACTCACTTTTTAACTACCAAAATTTCTTAACTGCTTTTTTAGAATTACAGAAAAATAAACATTTTGATCATTAATAATATTTTCAAATCACATTTGCAAAGGAAATATTTTTGTAATTTAAAAAAAAATATTAAAAACAAAGGGAAAAAATCTCTGGAGAGATAAAATTTTTAGTTAGGATGTAAAAAGAATCAAAATTTTCAGAAATAATGTTTTTTTTTTTTTTTTTTTTTTTTTTTTTTTAATACCTATTCTTAATGTACATAAAAATTATGACAGTAAACAAAGAATTCAACTATTTGAGGCTGAAATTATTAAAACTTAAGAACTTTAGAGTATGTTTATGTTACCTCATACGTATCTAAGTTACTTGTGTTTAGAGGTAGACAAAATTTTTTCAATCCCAGTTTAAAACAAAAATGCATTAACCTTTCTACCACTGGAAAAACATTTTTCGAAAACTTCAAAGAATCCATTGTAGTCGGAGTCTCTAAGTAAAATGATTGTCATGTTTACATATTTTAAAATTTTGTGAGTTTCTCTCATGCAATTAATGTACTTAAAACTAATAAAGGCATCCACAAATCAATCCTTTATCTATATACTTAATTTTTCTTAGAATTAAAACTAAAGATTAACCCCGTAAAAACAAGTTTCCTTATTATAAAAAATAGTTTTACAACAAAAATGTGCATGAACCTAAAAATCCGCTTGCATTACAAAGAATGGCCTATACATTACAAGAACATGTGACACAAATCTACTGGATGTATATTCGATGCTAAATTTCGCTTCAATTTCATTCATTCAGAATTCAGATTTTATTCAGGGTTAATTTTCTCAAAAATGAAATTGAAACTTTTCCAATAAGGATCTAACGAAGTATAACAGTTTGTTTGACATCCTGAAGAAATTGTTAACAGTTGGAGACCTAAACAGTTTGTTTGACATCCTGAAGAAATTGTTAACAGTTGGAGTCCTAAACAGTTTGTTTGACATACACTTAACCAATCCAAATACCTTATAAGTTACCTAAACCAAGTTGATCAAACCCAACTTTGAATATACATCCCCTATATCGGCACGTGCCCCTTAGTCAGTGCTAAGAAGAGTACCGGAGACGTTTCATCCAACATCTTCTCTGAAATACGAGTATGAAATCAGACAAAAGTTTGATCGCAAATATCCAAACATGATAAATCTCACACCATTCTTTAGAAGCCTAACCTACTCTCCTGTATCCTGTATACTCTCTGAAATCTACAATAACGTACTTTATCTACTCTCCCGTATACTCTCTGAAATCCAGAATAACGTACTGAGATGCAATTGCATTTAATAGAAATTGAACTAAAAGGAAGCGAAAGCTACCGTCAAAAATAAAAATCAAGCTATCAAACTATATTCAATTGTGATTTTGTCATGTAGTACTGGTGGATCAACAGATGAGACCCTGCTTAAGGGAGTTACTGGTATTCATATTCAGCTTCTAGAAAGAAAAGTTACCGCCAAAACTTTAAAACGAGCATTTTCTTTTCTAACAGTACATGTGAATTAGTAACTACTCGGTGTTCTCTGAAAAATATATTTTACAAGCTGACATTGACAAGACAACAATACATATAATTTTATGAGATTCAAGAACTATCCTTGAGGCTGATCAAACAGGATGTTCACCGCTCTTTCAAGATGTTCACGCACTTGAATATGTTTGATCAGTGGGGTCAAATTGATCAGACAGCAGAAACCATCGGAAAAGCTCTGAGAATACGCCGACAACAATATCAATAAAAAATATAAATGAAAAATGGAAAGCTCTGGCAACTTCTTAAGGGGGACATTACCATGCATTCAGTACTGGAGCAATTTCTGCCGGCTAGTGGCAAATAACCACAAATAACTCTATGTTTACTACTGTCCCAAAAAGAAGCAAACTAAACAAGAAACAATAGCAAATCGGATAAAGATTATAAAATATCGTAAATCATGCAATTTATATATATATGCATATATATATATATGTATATATATATATATATATATATATAGAGAGAGAGAGAGAGAGAGAGAGAGAGAGAGAGATATCATTAATATTGATAATAATTTTTTAATATTAACAAAATAATTCATTAAAATAATAATAAAATAGTTTTGACGAATCATATTAATAAATTAATTAGACACAAATATACAAGATTTTTTTTTATAATTTCTTGGAGTTGACATTTAAATACTTGGAAGTAATTGTCAAATACGATTTTCGATTGAAACAATATGGATTGCTTAATGTTAAACAAAATTAACTCCCTGCAGATAAACTCCTCTACTTTCAGGTAATGTATCAGGGAAATTAATTATTTACTGTCATATCTGCATGACAAAATTAATGACAAACTGAATATAATTTGACACAAATTATGCATTCAGCTTGATTACACGCCAAACTTATATGCACAGGAATACTTTTCTAAACACAGCCATTATTCTTACTGAACGGTAAACTTATTAAGCATTTATTAAAAAAAAAGAATTTTCTTTAAAAAAATATAACAATTTAAAAGTATAATATGAGATAACATGTCCAAGTAGCGTTAATGTATTTAAATAATTAAGTTAATTAATCTTTCGGATATTAAAAATGTCAGCTAAAGTAGTTTTTAAAAGGTAAAAAATTAAACTTTTTGCTTTTAGCTTACAAGTACTTAACTTGTAGGTAATATAAAATCCATTAAAAGTTAAAAAAAACGAGTTCAAAAAAGTTGAAAGAGAGTTTCTAGTTTTTATTATTTAACATTCGTCTTTTTAAAGCGCATTTTTGAAAATGTCTTTTTTATTTTCAATGTTTAATACCGTTACTTGCTGATATAGTTTTACATCTGAACGATATATTAATAAATTTAAAAAAAAAGATTTATTTTTATTTTTATTTTTTTATTTTTTTTTAAGAATTAGAAAATATTTCTTGATAGTTTAGTAGGCGAGTAAAATAAGCAAAATATTTATTTTTAAATAATTCAACTATCAGTTTTTAAGACTTCAATAAAGTGATCTGACAATTTAAGATTTACAGTTTTTTCCCCTTGTATTATACATGAATTGTTTCACGAATAAGTAATTGCTTTTTTTAAAATATTCTAAAATAATTCAAAATTTCAATATATTCCAAAACACAAATAATATATTCCAGTAACTACGTCTTAGTGAAAAAGAAATATTTTTTTATCATTCTTTTAAAAAAAAAAAAATTAAATATTTTAGTTCCTTATAATATAGCTATAATTATCAACAATGAATAAAAAATTTGATTGCCATCGTTACTATTTATATAATTGATTTAATCAGTAGACATTTATTTAAATTTAAATGAAATATTTCCCGAAATTAAATAGTATCAAAAATATAATCATAGATCGATTGATTATATTCATATATCACTAATATCCATGTAACGCTATAAGTTATTAGACATTATCATTACTATTATTATTATTATTATTTTATGTTACTTAAAAACTATACTTAAAAGTTTAATATTATGAAGGTGTGTAGATGAATGTGCAGTTCGCAAAAAAGGACTGCCCTGAATAACTTTGGATGAAATGATCTGATCTTCACGTTCTGGGAATCAATCTTAATGGTTCAAGGGGGTGACCTCAAATATTTTAATTAATTAAAGCAGACAATATTTTAAGTCACGAAATCAGATACAAAAGCGTACTTTCTCTGAATAAACATACCTTTTTTATGATGGATACAGATTTCTGACCCCTAAAATGTAAGAGTCATATATTTCAAATTTAATTTCACAGGAACTGTTAAACTGATTGAGCTAAAATTTTGTATTTTTCCATGTAGAATTGCATTCTTTGAAATGGTGTAAAAAATGGTGTAAATTACTTTATTCCTTACAATTCAATTTTCTTCCGATTATTATTAAATAAAATTATCAAAAATAATAAATAATTACTGAAAGTTATCTTTTTGCATGGAATTATCTCTAGATAAACGAGTTTTATAATTGTACGCAAAATTTTTTAAATTCATGTAAAGAGTTTTCGGTATATGGAGAAACACGCAAAAAGAAAAGTTAGCATTTAGGGTCCAAGCTTTGGATCACTCTCCCGACCAAACTGTACCATATTTTCCAGATTGCAGCTATCTTTTACATTTAAGGAGTCAAAAACTTTCATCCGTTTAAAATCATATATTTATTCAGAGATGGAAAGTGCATTTTTGTATCTGATTTCTCACCTTAAAATATTGTCTGCACTGATTAGTTAGTACATTTAGTGTCACTCTCTCAAACCATCAAGATTGGGTCCTAGAACATGAAGACTCGATCAGTCTAGGATCCAATCTTGATGGTTTGAGATTTGAGATTAGATCAACAGTTATTCAGTCTGGTCTGTTTATTGTTTATTTGCACTGTAGATATAGTAGATGGAGTAAAAATAAATCAATATTTTGTTATTATTTCACTAATTATTTGCTATTGACTACATATTAAAAAAAATACGCAGCCCATTCCACACACAAAATCTAAAATTGCAGAGTTTAGGTTTGGTAACCTGAATGGGCTCTTATTATTTGTAAACTTGAAGCAAGATTCTTATTTTTTTGCGATATTCCTATTTTTTAAACTATTGCAATTGTAAATGTTTTTTTTTTTTGGAGGGGGGAGGTGATATTTATTTATTTATTTATTTTTTTTGCTTTAAATAATGAATGCATGTCCCTTGCTGTAGGAAACTTTATTTACCTTTCTCCATATTTTTAGCTCACTCTTATTTTGATGTTGAAAATAATCATTTTTGTCACTGAGTATCAATCTTGATAGTTTGAATTTTTAAAATAAAAAAAAAATAAATTCATATGAGATTTATTACCACTTCCCGTCTGAATTAATATAATGATATAAGTCTCGTAAAATCACTTCATAATTATTTTTTTCTTACTGAGTCACATAATCTGTTTTCGTACGATATTTTCATTACAAATGATTATTTTTTAAATCCTGGTAACCCCCATTTTATAACAAATAAAATATTAACAAAATGTTCATAAAACTGTAAATTATACAATTCATAATAACGGAATGCCTTTTTTTCTAATTTCAAGTGAAATATCAAATTTAAAGAAAAAATAATGATGAATAAGTCTCTATTATGGATGTTGGTATGTTAAAAGAGCAGGGGTGAAACATTCTACGATTATAAGATATTATAATAAAAAGAAATAGAAATGAATAGCTCGCCACACTTTTTTAAAATCGAAATAAAGGTACTAAGAAAAAAATGTTTATAAATATTTCTCGTACATGCACTGAACATACTTTGTGCAAAACATAATGGAATATTTAGAAAAAAATAGAAAGAAAATTGATTGAAATATAAGTAACAAGTGACACTCTCTTCTAAAGGATAGGACGAGATGGCCATCTAATACAGTAAAAGAAAAGTGAAATTAAAAATGAAAAATAGCACATTTCATACAGTTAAACATAAAAAAAAACTTACAATGAGTTTTATCTTGGAAAAAATGTTTGAAAAAAAAAATTAATGTCCAGAACTAATTACTCACTTTCGAAAAAATTTATTACATTTTTGATGAAGATTTTTCAAAATTTGTGCATGTTTCATGGAACCATTGCATGAACTTTACACATTGCATCGCCTTTAGTTGCAGCATTTTATTCTTCTCGACAGCTGACATATAGATATTTATCGTCAATAATTGTCTGATTTTAAATTGTGATGCACTTTATGTTTCTCAATATTTGTCGTTAATGTTACATTAATATTATCCATTCCCTAAATTCCCTAATTATATTCTCTAATCTGTAAACTAATTGTATATTTAAAAAACATCAATGTATGTTTGTTTAAATCAAATACTTTTTTCAAGCTATCAGTTCAATTGTTTCATTAAGATTTTACTAATGCTTAATACAGTTATTAGAATAAACATTCTAATTCATGTTAATTTTAGTGTACAAACTTTAATTATATATTTAACTTTATAATAGATTATTATGTTTGTTTACGTAAACAAACTTGGATACATAAAATTTTAATACTTGCAATTTATTTATGGATTAAAAATTCTTTAATATTTTGAGTAGATCATGATTTGATAAACCAAAATTTTGGAATTCCTTATAGTAATTATCAAAACAA
Source organism: Parasteatoda lunata (assembly GCA_949128135.1). Lineage (NCBI taxonomy): Eukaryota > Metazoa > Arthropoda > Arachnida > Araneae > Theridiidae > Parasteatoda > Parasteatoda lunata. The sequence goes on from OX421971.1 coordinate 71,438,306, forward strand.
AAGAAGAGTTTAATGTCAAAATGATTGAAGTTAGTAGAAGATTAACAATTGTAGTCTTATATGTACTTTTTATTTGTAGCACAAAAAATGCTAGATTGTATCATGATATTTTTTTATAACTTAAAAACACAATAATTGCTTTAAAAAAATTAATTTTCATTCAAATATAGTATAATATAGTATATAGTATATAATAGGAAATGCTTCTTACTTTAAAGGGTTTCTTTTAATGTTATTTTTACAATTTAAATTAGTTTCATGCTTTAAACAATTCAGCTTATATATATATAAATGATATATATTTTTATTTAGATTAAGAAAGTATAAATGGTTTAAGAGTATTTACTTGATTACATTCCCCACACTGCATTTGTTGAAACTTTTATGTGGATAAAACTCCTTTGCCTATCAAATGTTTCATGGACAATTACACGCTCTAATTTCTTCTGCAACAAGTTCAACTTATCGGCAGCTTAACAGACATAGAAATGTTGTTGGGATACTCGTTTGAATTCCCTGCTTCAAAGTAGATAAAGAAAAGCGCTTGCGCATCACATAAAAGTTTCATTCATCTTTTATTCCACCACAATTCGGGAGGAAAATATTTTTTATTTCTGTGTTTTTTTTTTAAAAAATACTATTTTTCTCTTGTTTATAAATAATTCGTATGAAACGTACTGTAATCAAAATTTTACCTTCTACCTCTACATTTTCATTACGTTTTTTAATTTATATAAAGTTATTTTTTCATATCACGTTGTGAAATACTTCTATTTGGATTTAAATATTAATTATTGGGAAAGTATGCAAATATTACATAAAGCCTAAAGATATATAGATTGATAACATTACGATAAACTGAATTAAAATCATTTGGTAGAATTTATATTTTAGTATTAATAATATCTAGATTGAAAATAAAATTATGATCGAAATGAGCGGAATATGATAAAATTAATCGTATTCTTATATCTAACGATTATATAACGATTATATAACGATATACGATTATACATCGATATAATCGTATTCTTATATCTAACACCTAAAACCCTTTTAATTTTTATCAAAGCACTTTGGTAATAATTTTGGAAAAAATAACAAATAATATGGTTTTATAATATTTAATAAAATTTGGTAGTTTTATCATAATACCTTAGAGCGTAGCATACAAGCCATTTGTTCGGTTAAATTAACTTTTTAGTGTCGTATTTTCTACTAAATGCATTGTAGTAAGAATAATATTTTTCAACTTCCGGTTAACCATTACCATATAAAAGGGAAAAGTGAAAAATGAATAATTTAAATACCGTATATTTTGTTTTTTATTACCAGAATTATGATTTTTTTTTTACTAGAAATGTCATTTTTATAGAGTACAGTAATTTTTAGATTGCTTTTTCTCCCTCCATAATTTGAAATTAGCATTTCCGTACAGAATTCAGAGGAACAACAAATCATTTTTTTTTTATTCTATCTCCGATATCTTTGAGGGAATCTCCAAGATCCCCGTTGATAAACATTAAGATATCCCCAATATCTTAATGTTTGTCAACGATAATTACTACTAGCTGCTCTGAAAGAAATTATTCGTATTTAATGCTACAAATTGAAGATTTCATAGCTTCATAAAAGTATTGAATTTATCATGAAATCAATATATTTAATATGTGTTGAAGCGGAAAGAGATTTCTAGTAGTTTGACTGTTAATTTGGAATTTTAAGAGTTATCATTAAAAAAAAAATTGAATGTTATTCCATGCATACCTTTAATTCTAATCATGTTTATCAAGAAATATCAAAACATATTGTTGTGTATAAAATTAAGTATTTCGAAAATATTTTAAAGGTACATTCAAAAGTCAATAAGATTTTTTAAATATATATTGAAAAAGTAACATTTTTTTAAGTATAGAATATAATTTTAAATTAGTGGCAGTTATTGAAAAAAAGATTTTTGGTCGATGGAAAAATTGTGCTAATAAAATCCTAGTTTCTACATTTATTAATAGTTTTTTTTTAACATTACGTATGGATCATTTGTTTTGTTTTTTTCTCTGCGCTGAGTCTTTTAAAATGCAAAAAGGTAAAAATTAATATAAAATATTAATATATAATAAAATATAATTCTATTTGTGTAAGAGTTAAACTACGATAGAATACACTATGCATGTTTAATTTTTATATTGGTAATGGAACATAATTTTTATACAAGTATACAACTGATATTTTTGAAATTGATTTATGTTGTGTTTAATAAGAATCTAGGTGTAATAATGGCAGATCGTGGAAGTTGGGCAAAACATTAAAGTGTAGTATACTAAATGTTAAGACCTGGTTAATTTAGTAAATTTTCCAAGGGAGCTGAGTGGGAGCTAGTATTATATTGAAAGACATCTTTCAGAAAAAAAGATAACGTCAAAATAATTAAAAGCAGTCGGTATGTTCTGTTGCGTAGAAAAACCTGTGTAAAGCGGACACTCAGAGCAGAGAAAATTGTCCGCTTAATAAATATTTCAATACCTTCGCCAACTAATTTTTTTAATATATTGTTTAGAATTATGAATATATTGTTTAGAATTATAACTAACAATTAATATATTGTTAGTTATAATTATACTACTAAATCAAAAATAATGAAAATAAAGTTCTATGTACACAACTAAAATAAATTTACATATATTATTTTATTTCTTGTGGACTTTTTAAAAAAAAAATAATTATTATTCTTAATTTTTAAAATACGTATCTATAATAGAGTTTTTCACGAGAGAACTAAGCTGTAAGTGATGAGGCACATTTAAATGTCCAGAAATAATTACTAAATAAATCAGAAATGGTTATTGAATTATTATTACAGAATTATTAAATTAAACATCATTTAGTCACTAGAATTGAGAAGAGTTATTATTTTACCTAACTAATTTTTGATAAACTTTACTTTTAAAATTATTTTCTTCAAAAAAATTTAAATAAATAAAGCTTTACCCTAAAGTTTTCAAAATAAACAGATGTAAAAAATAACATAAATTTTTACAAAAATTTAATTATTTTAACTAACTAATTTTTGATATATTATGTTTCTTTGTAACTTCTTTAAAATTAAAGCTTTCTATTGCAGGCTTTAAAATAGACATTTGTAAGGAACAAAATAGATAAATTAGCATAAGCTTATTTTAAACATATTTTTACTGCGATTTTTTTATTGACTGATATTTTTGCAGCGATTTCCTATTGTGTATAAAACATCAGCACAATGATTCTAACTTAAAAAGAAATGGAAGGCTCTAAGTAATAGAAGACGGTATGAGGAGGGTTTTGTATTAGAGCATTAAATATTAAGGCACGTAGAAAGTGTGTGGGGAACATAATGCATCCCTAGACGCACCATTTTTCCCATTTAAACAAAATTTTTCATGTTTTTAAAAACTTAATTTTTTAATTTAGTCAGAAACTTTTCAGTTATCAGTTAAATAAATTAAAACGTATTTTCAATTCAGAATTAAATGGGCGAATCTCAGGAATCATTAACATATGTCTTCAAACTTTTCTTGTAAACGTCATACCGTTACCATGGAAAATTGAAAAAAAAAGGTATACATTCCAATTCTGCGAGTTTTTTGTTAGTGATATTCCAAAAGCTTATTTAAAGTAGAACAAACTTGTATCATTAGTTTAACTTGTAACTCGCAGAATTGGATTGTATACCTTTTTTTCAATTTTCGATGGTTACGTTTTGACGCGGCAAAATTTGGCGACAAACTTTAGGTGTTTGCAAACGTCAATATTCACTAAAAATATCAATTCAAGAAAATATGATAGTACAGCTGAGCTAATAAATTATGTTTTTAGTGATTTTCATTTTTTTTAAACAGAATACATATTGAAAAAAAAGTATGTTAAACCCTTTAAGCGACACTCATGAAAAGTTGTCAAATGTAGGATAGAAGTAAGAAATGAAAGCTAAAAGCAAGTTACTCGCTATCGAAACTGTACGTGTCTTAAAGTTAGTAATGCATAGTTATTTCTGTAATTTTATTAGAATTAATTTTCGCTTATTATGTTATATATTTATAAGAAAAGTTTGAAGACATATAGGTTAATGATTCCTGAGATTCGCCCAAATACTATTCACTATAAAAAATTTAACCGAGAAAGATTTAAATTATCCCAACTTTAGGTGCCTTTGAATTAAAATCTCTAAGTTTTTTGAAAGACTTGTATTTTTCTTACTTTGTCCACAACATTTTTTTTTAAAATTTCGCATAAATGTATAAATATTCTTATAAATATTCCTGAAAATTTCCTTAAATAACTTACACAATAAAATAGCCATGTAGTTAAAAAGAAGTATAAGAAGTATAAAAAGCAGAGTATGCTTTTTGTTTGAAAATTTTCTTATTGAAAACAGAAATAGGCTCTGTAATATAATAAAAACAAATGTTCCCCGAACCGTTCTGTTGACGGTTTCTGTATGGTTGAACAAGGAAAAAGAATGAAATAACATAAACAACCATCAATGCAATACGCTGCTTGTAGGATAAAGGCGTTTCTCGAAGTCAATTCCATCTGCTCACTGCTAGTATTTCGTTTTTCTAAAAGTACTAGAAAGAGTCGAAAGGACATAATGGTAAGTTACGGTTATTTTACGGATATTGTTTCATTTTGTTTGTTTAAGGGATCGTTTTCGATGTTTTTTAACAGTATATCAATGATATCTGCGAAATATTCCATTACTAGCATTCTTTCATTTGATTTTTTTTCTTTTGCTAATAAAAAAAAACTTTTTATTTCTAAGAATACACTTACAGCGTTTTTTCTTCTTCCTATATCTAGACTTTTAAAAAATTATATATCAAAATAAATGAAAGAAAATGAAAAATAGTATTTTATTTTAAAACTACGCGAAAAAAATTTTTTTATAAACATTCGTTGTTTATAAGTTGAAACTGAACTCATAAAATCAGTCACTGTCTTATTTAAAATATTATTATGTAATATATAACTAAATTGTGTAAGTTCCAAAAATACATTTTTGAAGAATATTTTATACCTTTTAGAACTCGATAAGCATTTTACCTTTTATTTTGCTAAAGTCAGACTTTTTTCGATTAATATTTCATGCGGCACTAATATACGACAATAATGAAAATATTATTTTATTTCAAAATTAAGCAAATGGAGATTTTTTTTTTTGTTAAAATATTTTTTTAAATTGGATAAAACTTTTTAAAATAGTTTACTTTGTTTAGATAAATTATTACTTTATAACATTTAATTTATACAAAGAAAATTTAAAATAAAATATGGTCCTTTGAATTTACCATTTTTTTAAAAATAAAACTGTACAAATTCTAATAAAAATAAATTAACAGATTTCTGTTATTTTATTTAAAATGAAAACTAAACCACTTAAATCTTAATAAAATGTATAGTATTTTTGCTGAAAAACCTTAACGAAACTTACTAATTTTAAGGCACTTTTATTTCATCAATAGTTCATAAGAACAATGTAAGTTAAGTGTATAAGTGAATGTACAACATAAAATATTAGTACTCGGTAATTTTTAATTATTATAAAAATGTATTTGCAGCAATTAGACTTTGCTTTTTATATTAATGAATATCCTTGTCATAATTTATAATTCAGCATTAGCAAATAATTTTTTATTAGGATGAAATTGTTCGCAAATATATTTCACATAAAAAATGCTGTTAATCAGGATCATTATAACATACCAAGTTTAAAAATTAAAAACTTAAATTGTGATATTATTTCTATGATATGAGTACTGGTTATATGGATGAAAATGTGTTAAATTGAATCATAATACCCTATAATCAATTTTAAGGAGTAATAATTTTCCTGGTGATGTGGGTAATTGTAATATGGGCAATGGTAATATGGGTAAAAAGATGATAAGTTAAACCATGATGTCAAGTAATCAAGTTTAAATAGTAATAATTTTCACGGTGATATGGGTAGTAGTAATATAGGTAGTAGTAATATAAGCATAGAGATGTTAAGTTGAACCACAATACCATGTTATTCATAGCAATATCCATGGTGATACGGGGCGTGGTGATATGGGTATATATTTTGTTTGATTTTAAAAGTAATAATTTTCATTGTAATATGGTAATGGTAATGTGGGTAAAAAGCTGATATACTCAACCATAATACCATGTAATCAATTTAAGGGGGTTAAAATTTTCAGGATATGTGTCCAAAATGATATGAGGTTTCGTGGCATGGACAAAAAAATTTTTAAGTAGAACCACGTTGCCATGTAAAAAATTTTGAGAAGTAATAATTATCAGGGTTTTATAGATTTTATCTGGAAACTATGTAAAGCGAATTGAATAAGTCTGAGAATTTTATTCATTATGTTCCTACATTTTTAAATGCGATATAAAGCTTATTTTTAGATCAACAAATTTTATACATTTGAGTTTTTCTATAAGATGCTTAGATATTTTTTTTCTAAATGCTTCACCACTAAATTTAAATTTATATTCATTTTACACATTGCAAATTTAGAAGCTAATGCAAGAACATTGCAAAAACTGCCTTGGCAATTTCACCCACTTACACTCCAAAGTTTCCTACTTACCAAAATTACTACTCACTCCTGTGTGTCACATTTTGGATGCAATTTTCTAAGTAAATAAAAGAACGTTTCTAAATTGTTCTTTTTTTCTTAGTGGAAGTAAAACACAAGTCTCATAGGTATAAAGCAGCAAGAAAACTACAAAAAAACCTACAGTTTTCTTTTTTTTTTTTACACAAAGTAAAGCTTTCAGCTCTAGTAAATGCTTAAAGCAATGTTTCTGAAGTTTGTATTCTGAACATCCTGCCTTAAAAAAAGATTTTATTTACTTAACGGAATTCAATGGCTATCATATTAGGAACAATATTCTTTCGTAAAATAAATAGGAAAAAAAAAGTTTGTTTTAAAACAAAGAAAGTGCCTCAAGTATAGTATTATAAAATAGTCAGAAACGAAAAAAAGCTCATTCCTAATTAATTTTTCCATTTGAATGTAATAAAATAAACGACATCTAGTAATCTGTTAAGAAACTTTCTTTTACATTACAAAAAAAATTTTTGAAAAAAATTAATAACTTAATTGTTGCTGGTAAGTTCCTTTAGATTTTCATTTCAAAGGTAAAATTATAAAATAGTGTAATGTTCTGATTAATTAAGTACCAACAATATATATATATATATATATATATATATATATATATATATATATATATATATATATATATACAATATATATATATATATATATATATATATATATATATATATATATATATATATATATATATATATATATATATATATATATATATATATATATATATATATATTAAAAATATCAGCAGCATCATTGATAGCATTGCTAATAGTATTGTGTTACTCTTCGCATTATTAAATTTCACTAATGATAAAAAAATGGTATATGTTGCAGCATAATTGAAATTGTATAATTACAGTTAACGTACGTATAGTTTAGCACAGTTAAATAGAATGATTATATCCAATTAAAGTGACTTTAAAGCTCAACTTTTTAATCTTACTTATTCGACTGGTCTGATTTACAACTATTCTTATTTTTAACAAGCCTGTTTCAGAGACTGCGTTCATAACAGAATACGGAAGGTGTTAGAATCCCCATCCCATCAAACAAAAGAATCTGAGCGTATTTTTATTTATTATGCTAATATTAACACTATGAAAATTAAATATATTATAGAATGGAATTATAAAATTAAATTTTGATAAATTGCCGTTCACTTTGTGTAAAGCTGTACTTAAATTAAATAAGCGTATAAATAAACCAAAGAAAAAAATATATTTGATAAAGTTTCATACATTTTACATTAATTTCCAACGATATTTTGTTATTTGTTTGATAGTTTTGTACCGGGTTTCAACTTTCATATGTACACTTAATACATCTGAAATATATTGAATCATAACGTTTACATGATCAGCAATTAATGTATACAACCAAGTTTAGTAATGAATTCGTAGTATTTTATCTTACTTTAACTGGATTACACGCTATGATGGTAAACCTTTTATGTAATCAGGAAGAATTTTAAGTCATTTTTAAGGTGGTAGGAAAATTGCATATATATATATTTGCAATTTTCCTACCTATTTGTTTCACTCACCAACTTCCGTGGTTGCTTCTCATTATCCACTATATATATATAAATATATATATATATATATATATATATATATATATATATATATATATATATATATATATATATATATATATATATATATATATATATATATATATATATATATATATATATATATAATATATATATATATATATATATATATATATATATATATATATATATATATATATATATATATAATGAGAAGCAACCACGGAAGTTGGTGAGTGAAACAAATAGGTCCGGAACCTCTTAATTTGTTTATGAAAATATTATATTATTCTAGATGATATATTCAGTTCAGTTTATAGTATATTTTCGAAATTATACATATTTGTTTTTTAATTTTAAGTCTTTTTAAAAATTATTATTGTAAATTCTCTTGAAATTCTCTTGAAATGAAAATTCTTTTTGGGTTTAATATTTTAAGTTTATTTCTAAAAAAAAATATTTTAAAGTTGCTTCTGGACTGCATCTGCTATTAAATAGAAGCGGGACCTCCTAATATCCTTAACTAATTATACGTACGCTATATTATTCAAATTTACTCAGTTCTTTTTATTGTATATTTCAGAAATTATATCTTTCTTATATTTTTTCACCCTAAAAATTATTTCCATGGAAGTTTTTAAGGGTATAATATTTTAATGTTTACTTCTATTAAATATATTTTAAAGTTGCTTTTAAATTGAAGTTGCTGTTATGTTTTTAGTTATAATATTTTGAAGTTGCTGAAACTCTAAAGTATCATTGCAAGTTTAATAATCTGAAATCCAAGCTATTTATGTTTTTTTACTTAAATAACTTTAAAATCTATTTTACCGAAATATTTTTTTTTCTTTTTGATGTATGCATGTACGTTTTATTTTATTTATATTTTTTAAAACAAATACTCTTTGACTAAAGCTAGCTGTTAGTACTAAGTGTTTTCAGAGATAATTGAAGATATATAAAAATAACAAGAGTCGCTTGAAAACTGAAAAGCATAAACATTTAATAGATTTTGTTTCGATAAATATTTAAAGTCCATGTATTGCGACGCTCCCTGAAAAAACTTGAATATCCTCTCTCAGAAGAGAAACTGCCGCATTCATGCAAGGGTATAGTTTCTGACATTTTTTCAAGAAAATAAAAAAACGTAGGGGAAGTCATTGAATAATGGATTTACTTGATGCATATGTAAATGGGTCTTAGAATAGCGAATTACCACACTATTTATAAATTCAGCTGCATAGACGAATTTTAGTCCACAAAAAGAAGATTTTATGTAATGTATGGAATATATTTGTATGTAATTTATGCGGCACTAGTAGTTTTTAGCTACACAATTAAGTTATAGCATTTGCCATATTTTTTAATCTTCTATTTTTAAAAATACTGCACGGAGAATACTATATGTTTAAATAATACACGGATAAAACTATTTTCGTAAAATTATTATTCCGTATGTCATTTCTGGCAAAAAAAAAATCAACAACATAGTTTCGTTTAATAAAACCAAAATATATAAAATTCAAAACATTCATTTGGTTATTTTCTTATTTCATGATTCTATTCAAAAATGTTTGCTATAGAGTTCCTGGATTTCAAAATTATTGATCTTGTTTGCAAACATTAAGTAAAAAATGCGAACTTACCTAAAAAACTACAATAAATGGTACTTATGCCATGCTCTGAGTTATCATGATAAAATTATCAAATTTTATTACATTTACCAAATTTTATCGCACGTTATTAAACTATATTTTATTGCTAATTTTATCATAATCAATTTCAGAGAATTTTTATGAAGAATACCGTAGAGCCAGAAACACTGTAAATTTTACCATGTTCTGATACTTTTGACCATACTAAACGTAACTACGCTTCTATAATTTTACAGTTTAATATTTCTCCCCTAAAAAGGTCATATCTCCCAACAGAACTCGACACCCGTATTATTAAAAGCGTCATTGGATAGTGCGAAGAAACTGGGATTTTTTTCTTGTATATAGAGTATATACATAATAAGAAAATTTTTTTAAATTTTTACTGGAATATTGTTAGAAAATATTTAATCGGAATTACCGAGTTTTCTTGAAATAATGCCAAAAAATCCCGAAAATTTTATTACTATTTTTTTTTTGAAAAAAAAAAAACTTATTTTATTTTTTATTTATAACATAATTTATTTTTTAAAAGATATAAGTATCATGTAAACAAAAATTAAGTTTTATTGGCGCGTAAAGAGAATATTCTGCTTTGGTTGAAATCTGCAGCACTGAGAAAAAGACATCTAAAGGAACATTTGCATTAACCAGTTGCACAAAGCGTATTTGGAAAATCATATAAATATGCGTCAAGAATAAAAAATTAAAATTGTTTTAGAATTCTTAGAGTTTGATCTTTATAATGTAATCATGTACTTAATCATGTAAATTTTAATAATGATAATTTAATTATGTAAGCTTGGGATAAAAAACGTAAAAGCATTATTATAAATTTTTACGAAAATTATTTATTATATTAATATTTTCTTATATTCAGCTTATATTCAACCAAATTATTTCCAGCATGTTATTTTCTTATATTCAACTAAAACAGACAAATAACCATAAAAAAAGATAGTGTTGAAACTCTTATTGAAAAATTGTTTTTTTGACTGTTATCGTTAACCGAATACCGTTGAATAACCAGAATTTTATCCCCGCCTACTAGGCCCATAGCCATTGAGAATTGACCTCTTGTTATTTGAAAGCTGGAAGTTGAGTTATGTGATAAGGATTATTAATGCATGTTTTATTTTCTACCATTGGATACCTAATAGAACAGCGGATAAGTATGTGGGGAACAGCTTATGGACAGAGGGTTATTCTATTAATCTTATGAATCGTTAAATGGAGGGGGGTGTGAATCAAGGTGTTCAATACACAATCCTCCCTTACTCCAAAATGTGAGGAGTTCCTAGTGCTCTGTACTTCTCATTTGCTGACCCTGAACTTTTGGAATACTAAACTCTTATTCACACATAAATGGCACCTTCACAGAGCTGCTTAACACAAAAAAGTGTGGCACTTCCTTTCTCTTACTGTAATATTACCAGATTAAAAAATTTTTGCAGCGTTCCATGGTTCACTTGACAAAACACAACGTAACTACAATATCCATTATTTATCGAAAGTCTAGCATAAACATAACTCTTAAAGCGAATAAATTTTAATTTTACCATTTTTAAGTCACAAGCTTTAATTTTATGGTTAATTGGGTGTACATACATCTGCCGTTTATTTTGCCATGATATTAGAATGAAAATTCTAACAGTATGAACTCCTGGCTTTATATCGCATTTTCATTTTTCATTCTCAACTGAAACATGCATTCGTAACTACATTTTCATTCTCAAGTTTCTTTTCAATTGAAACTAAAATAGTGCATGAATCCAATTAGAGATCAAATGTATTTAAACTGATTAGTAATACTGTTGTTATTATGATTTTAAATCTTTAATACTACATTATTTGCACATTCTTGCAAAATAGTGCTATAAATATAGACCTTTTGCTTTCTATCCCTTTTTTAATATTTTTATTTTTTTATTTTCTCACTTCTCTAAGCAAAAAAACCGATTTTAAAAACTTGTTATTGCTCATTTTATAACAGTACATATTTTGAAAATAAGGTCTAATTCTAAGGTATATAAGGCTTTTAGATGCAAATTTTTGTATACTTTTGAAGCTCTTTTTTCTCAAACTATTCTCTTTTTTAGGGCCAAGATATCCATGCTGTAAAAATCACATTAAATTGTTCAATTGTAAAAGTGTCTATAAATACACAAAAAATTCTAAGTATGCATGCAAACGAATACTCAAAGCAAGCTGTTATAACTTAGCTTTCAGATCACCTAAAATAATGTGTTTTAACGGATACTTTTATAGTTGTTGTAAGTTTTTAACAGATATTCATGGCTGCTATCAAAATTTCTGTCCAGCTGCGAGCAGCACTTTCTACGCTAATTTTAAAAATACCAATAACTGCTGATATAAAAAAAGTCACAATTTTGAGTACATAAAAAGTGCTTGAGATATATTTTTTACACCAAATCTAAGTTGTATTCACTTTTCAAAATATATAAATGAGAATTATTTATTGATTCTAATGTTTCCCATGTCTGAAAAATTTGCCAAATTAGAGAGTTTTTAAATATTTGACCAATATATACATAAAAAGTGCTTGAGATATATTTTTCACACCAAATCTAAGTTGTATTCACTATTCAAAATATACAAATGAGAATTATTTATTGATTCTAATGTTTCCCATATATGAAAAATTTGCCAAATTAGAGAATTTTTAAATATTTGACCAATATATCAATTTTTAAGTCCCGATAAATCAATTAAATTCTTATATATATATATATATATATCAACCCCAATATTTATTTAAACGCCCCCCCCCCCAAACATTATTTATAAAATTTGTATATTCTACTTCTTTGAAAATGTAGTCCTATTTTTCTCTTTTAGTGAAATTAAAGATAACTTTTAACTGAACCAAAACAGTAAAAAAGCTATACCAAAAGAAGTCCAACTTCGTTAAAAGAAGTCTGTAACTATTTACTAATAAATTAATAGAAGCGCTGCAGTTAAGTGACTTTTGTGTGGTACATAAATATTAATCTAAAATGAGTTTTTCCTGGCGTCATATAACGTCATTCAAATAAATCCATACACATAATCTTCACTAATATTTAAGATGTATTTCAATTAAAACTAAAAACACGAAAACTACCAAGAATTCAAAATACTGCTTAAAATATTTTGCTTAAAAATAAAACATGTGTTAGCCTGTGATAAAAGCTCTTTAAGAACAGCTAGGCAGATAATAATTCACCGTGAATTTTCTTCAGACAAAATAATAAAAAAAACATATCATTTTAAAATATGAGAAGTACTTAAGAGAAAGTATTAAAACTTCCATCATTAATAACAGATAATCAACCTGAAATTATAAAAAAAAGCAACGAAAGATCATTTATATCCATAAATGATGTTATTGAGACCAACTTCATTTCATCTTTTAAAAGCGTAGTTCTTAATGCGTGCTTTCTTTGCGATATATAATGACTTTTAAAGACGTAAATCAGTAAAATATTTTTCTAGAAATATATTAAAGATTTATTGTAAGAATATTTTTTTTTATTTTTCCATAACATATTGGGACTAGTGCCATATAATATTTCTTCTTATCATTTCTATTATTACTTATGAATTAAGAATTTCAAAAAATAACATTTTTTAATGTATCGCCTGTGAGAGTTTCATGCTGGACACAGTTCGAAATAGCTTTTTATCAAAATATACAGCTCGAAATGAGATTTTAATAAATTGGACTGTATCCCGAATGCCTGTTTAAGGTAATGGATACAGCTACAAATAAAGAGCTTCAGAAAAAAAAAATGCTATTCAAAATAAAAATTACACCAACGATATTTTTTTTAAAAAATTTATTGTTTCAATTTCAACTCTAAAATCATTTCACTGAATGTAACGGAATAAATTTTACTCTAAAAAATAAACATATAAATAAATACTGCTACTTCTATAATACTTTAACACACTAGGCTCCGCTATGTCAAATGTAATTTTTATATTTTTTAGAATTTTATATTTTAATACTTAATTAGGTTCATTCAGAGCAAAAATAAAAGATTTTAGGGGAAAAAAATAAATTATTCGTTTTATAGTATGTGCCCGAAAGAGGAGATTTGGGGGCCAAATGGTAAGTATACACATAGTCACATATTTCTCCCAACCTCTTCGATTCTTTAACTATGGATTAAACCCCACAACTATTATACATACTCAGACAACTAGTATATTTACCCGCCATAAATAAAATTAAAACTTAACAAAATAAACAATTTAAACAAAATAAAAATCAACAAATTAAACAAAATAAAAATTAACAAATTTAAACAAAATAAACGTTAACAAATCTAAATGTTTATTTTTCCTCCTGTCATCTCCTTGACTCCATTACATGTCTTCTTGCTGTAATAGATGATAGCCTTTAGCATTCGGTCGTCACTGGGTGAACTTTTTGGACGCCGAGCCTGTGGTTAGATGGTTAGAAATTGTTGCAAAACTATATGAGCAGTTGAAGGACAAACATTTAGCCATCTGACCACTTCCATCTGACTTTGTCATGCTTCTAGTCTTCCAATAGATCTTACTCGTACATCTTCGGCGAAATGATGCCTGGTGATTATTGTTACTAATTGGTTAGCTCAAATTTTTAATTTGAGAAACGCAGCAAAATTTGTTGGCTAGCGATCAAACATATAATTTTATTCTCAATGTAGATGATTCCATTCTAATTTAAATTTTGCATTTTTTACTTAGAAACTCTTATTTGGCAACATATTTTGTATTGCAACTATAATTTGACAACTATTGTAGCAACTCTTATCTGACAACAATCGCTATTTTGTATTTTTTCCTTAATTTATGAAAACCAATGTAGTTGTTATTATTGCAATTCGGTTGTTTTGTTCAAAAAAAAACTTAATCAACACTTTATTTACTTTTATGAAACCTTAATGGCAATTCTATCTTGATGCTAAAATTTGAACTAAGATTTTGCATAAATTTTCTGATAATTATCAGTTTTATTGTTGTTTCAAATTCTTAATATACACAAACATATCATAAATTTTTCAAAAACATAATCTCAAACAAAAACTGTTGTAAAAAATGTACAAAAAATTCATATATAAAATACATGTGTCACCCAATATGACTGTAATTAATAGGTATTTAAAAAAGCCTTGTAAGAACATGCACGTTAAGAATAATGTTTGAATTAACATGCACAATAAAAAAAATTATTTGATCAAAGAAAGAGTAAAACCGCAAACATGAAAACACCAAACCCTGTTTGACTGGCGGGAAGGGACAAAGAGAAATTGAAAAGTGGCTGCTAAAAGTTTCACGTTTTAACTTACAATCAAATTGGTTTGAGCCTCTTTTTTCCTTGTTTGTGATTTAACAGAGTTAGATTACGCTCTTGTTTCTTTCCGAACTGAATATAACTTTGCCATCTAATTTTGATATTTCGAAGAATTGAAGCGAATTCTTAAAATGAACATTAATAGTCGTGTTAAAGCACAACTTATGATCATTTAATGATAAGTTAATGATAGGGGAGAGTGGGGTCAATAGTAACATTTTTTACTTAACTATTTTTAACTAAAAAAAAATCCAATATATTATTAGTATTAATTGACAGACGAGTAAAGTAGACTATCCTCTACTAGAAAAAAAAAATAAATACCTTATTTTAAATGTTATTATATTAGTTATTAACAATTTTTGACAGTCGTGCACATGTTACAATTGTCCCCACTTACGAGGGTTAATTGTAACAGTTCATAAATTCAACTAAAACATAGTTAATTATACATATTATCATAGTTGTGATATATTTTTTTTTACTGATCAAAATAGTAATGATATTTTAGGTGTAAAAATAATAATGAGCAGCGACCTAAAGGGTTAAACTTTTAACTTTAAGGGGTTAAAAATTTTAATTTATGCTGTGAAAGGTGACAAATAAAATAATGCACATGCAACATAATATAAATGATATAGGAAACTATTGGTGGTTCTTAAAGAGTTAAGTAATGGTTTGTAAACATAAGATTATTTATTTTCAGCTGCTACATCCGTCCCTTTACTTATTGTTACAATCGTCCCCAAGACGCCATTTTAGCTTCATTTGTTAAAAACAATTTTAGTTAATCAACAAAACTAATATTTTTTTTTAAATGTTAATTAAGGTGTCCACTTACATATTCGGTTAATAATTTTTATTTGTTTAAACAAAATTACTTTGTTACAATATAATATTCTAATACCAAAAAAGTACTTACGTAGCGTGAAAATATCTTTTGTGATGTAACTCTTTCAAAAGTACATAAAAAGGGTTGCCAGCAGGAGTAGACATGTAGATTTATTAAATACACCTTGTGCGCCACCTAGGAACCAAATCTAGAACCCGACACTCGAAATTTTTGCTCTGTTACAATCGTACCCTGTTACAATTGGCCCCTCTCTCCCCTACATTCTTCTTAAGTTAATGAAAATAGGAAAACATTAAAAAAACACAGGAGTTATATCTATTAATAAATGCTCCATTAATTTTGTGATGATATCAAATATGTCCAACAACACAATAGCGTACGTCTTTCATTTAATAATACCTTTTGTAAATTTAAATTTAAATATTTCGCGGAAATATGCTTTTCTTCTCAAAAATTTATTTTCTATCCAAAAACGATTGATAAAACTAAACTAATCATTTAAAAAATATGCGATTTTTTCCTTAAATTTTTTTTACTTAGGAATCTATAAGATTAAAAAAAAATGCATATATTTAAAAATAAAAAAAATCTCTGATATATTATTCAGACCTGTCAAAAAGAATTTAAGCGTAAATAGAAGCGCTTATCTCAAAAGTATTTATTAAGTTTTAAACTGTCTTCAAAATTCCTTGTTTGTCAGAAAGAGCTTAGTTAAATATTTTATGCATTGTGGTTCACTGCACATACTTTTTTATTAATTATAAATAAGTAACTTGTTTTTGTATATGAGTTTAGAATATTAAAGCTCTCATCTGGAAAAGAAACATAAAAATTTCATCTGAGTATGAAAAGTTTTATAATTTAATTATTCATAATTATTTTTAAAATTTCAGATATAGATTTTTTTATTCATATTTTTAAGTCAGAACAGAATGTAATAAATTTTATATGCATATTTAAACTAACACATTTAAATATTTAAAACGATCATATTTTCTGCAATTTTTGTTTTTTTATTTGTTACAACATAACGTCATGTTAAGTAATTTAATTGTGCTGATTACAGTAAGAGGTTAATAAAGGAAAATTCTTTGTAAAGCAGGAAATAAATTATAGAATATCTCTTCCGGAAAAGAATCATTGAAATTTCAGTTGAGTATAAAATGCTTTATTATTTAATTATTTTAAATTATTTTCGAAACCTCAGATATAGATTTTTTATTAATATTTTTAAGTTAGAACAGAATGTAATGGATTTTACATACATATTTAAACAAACACATTTAAATATTTAAAACAATAATAAACTTTCTGCAATATTTGTTGTTATATTGTTACTTCATAACATCATGGTAAGTAATATGTGTTGATTACAGCAAGTGTTTCATTCGGAAAAAACCAGAGTAAAATTGGAAATAAATTATAAATTAAGATTAAATTGTGAGAGAAAAATTAGAAAAAATGATTTAAATTTTTTATTTTTACATTACGATGCACTGAACAACGGAATGCACTGTAAAAAGTTTATTAAAATTTTGGTAAAAATTCAATATTTATACCTTTTGTAAAAACCCTTAAAGTTATTATTAAAGCAGTTTTATTGATGTTTTCAAATTTTTCAAACTTGTTGAAGATTTTACCGCTATAAAACTTAAAAACTATAATGACTCATATTGGAAGCTGTGGCTTAAGGGTACAGAGCATGACACAGCTTTGAGTTGAAATGATACAAAATTGTATTAGTGATGTATGCTATTTTTACATTTTAATTTTATACGAGTACATTTAATTCCTTAAGAAAATTTGCCATAAACAAACTTATGGTAATCTAAGGTATACATTTGGAAATACACCATTGGTTCAATGGACATTAAGCAAACGTATGGATGAAATCACATTGAAAATATACCATGCATTTATAGTAAGCTAGCTTATAAAAACATGCCATAAAGTTATGAACAGTATATGGAGAAGCGCAATACACACGTAGCAAGCAACTGGAAACACGCGATCATTATTGCCCTTCATAATGCAAAAAGAAAAAAAAAAAGGTCTATAAAATTTTATTGTATTATAGATGAATGCTGACATGCTCTGATAATTTTCTCTTAACAACACACCTCACATGGATGAAACTCAAATGGTTATGGATCTTTATTGTATAGTACTGTAACATACCATAAACGTGTGTGAATTGTGTAAAGTTACTTGTACAATCCCCTATATGTTTATAGAACTCAATTTAAATGTAGAATGCAACTTGACGCCTTAAATTTTGTCTTATGCGATGATGGAAGAATCTTATTAATCAAAATTATCATCTAAATGCACTATGGTGAGAGTACGAAGAATTACTGAAAAATGTTACACATTAAAAGATTGAAAGGATAAAAAATAAAAACATTGGCAAAAAGCCTTAGAATTTAGTACAATTAAATTTAAAGCCTAGTGTAGAAACAAAACGAGTGCCGCCAGATCTGGCAGAACACATCAGTTTGAAAAACAATAAATACTAAAGTTAAAAAATTCATCATTCACCCATGTTACAGCAAAATGAAGGACATTAAAAAACTATGACAGGAGAATATTTTACAATAAGGAAAAGATTTATTTGATAAGCTCCATTTGATAAGCGCTCATAAAAACACACACCAGCATATACGCAAGTAGAAAGTTAAAGCAACTCAAGTTGTCATCAAGCATGTGGGAGGAAATCCCAGAGAAGAAAAGGAACATTAGTGAGTACAAGATTTTACTGAATGTTGACTCGATGACATCGATGACATCACATATTCTCTATTTTTATATTAGCTCCGTCGGCGTAGAAATAAAAAATTGTTAGCGCAGGAAAACAACTGTGCATCCAATGAGTGTTTAAGATTTAATTGAAATAAGCCAGATTTAGCAGGAAAAGGATAAAACTCATGCCAAAATTGGTTCTGCTGAACCGGTGAAGCAGGACGAAAAATAATGTTCTAGAAACCTCGGTTTGTATCGACAAAGGATTAAAGCTACCTAAAGGTCAGACATGGACGTCTGGTGTTAACATTCTTAGGGGAGCTGTTGACAGCTAAATTATAGTTAGTCTTAAGCAGGTGATGAGAGAACTCTCATACACAAAAGAGCGCAAATTTATTCCAAGGAAAAAAAGGATACTTGGTTTAAGAAGGTAACAATACAAAAAAATGCAACATCAAATGAAAGCATTAACAGACATGGAAATGCCAGGGAAAAAATTTTGAAATAAAATATGAACATTGTTACATTTTCTTAATAAGAATTGAACTAAGAATTACTCCAAATAGATATTAACCATTCAAAATAAAAGTAATATTCTAACATACAATTGTTTAAATAATAAACAATTCCTTAAAATATTTTAACCCAATATTGTGGAAGTAATATATAATACAAATACTTTAACTGAAACACAAACTAAATTACATTGAAAAGGTAGTAATTAAATCACAACCATTTTTCTTAATTAAAAATGTTTAGTTTAACAAAAATACACCATATTAAAGTAACGTAATGATATTCATTGCCTAAAATTTTAACAAATGTATATTAATTTGCCATGGTAATTTGTAATAAAATATTTTTATGTACTAAACAAATAATCATATGTGGTATACAATACCACAATTGCATCTCCCATGTTCAATGGTTTCATAAGACCAAAACATGTTTCAAGGACACTTGATCACATTTATTTGGGCAATGATGTTATTAGTCCACACCAAAGCGGAGTTTTTGAATAGACGAAAAATAACAACCATTGTAAAAATTTCAAAATACCATTATATAAAATCAATTAAAATGATACCATAACTTATATAACCAAATTTAAAATTTAAAACTCGATAAGAAGCTATATGGGAAGTTTTTAAAACTGGAATGGCAGCTTACTTAAAGTTTTAAAACCAGTAATGCAAATTACCAGAAATTCTCATACAGGAATTCAAACATACGAATCATTTTGAAACCAGTTTACATGCATACTGAGAATACTAGGTGAAAATGTTAAGAAAATTGTTAAGACTGCTTAAGGAAATCAGCTGTGAATGTAAAAAAGTTTTTAACAAGTTAAATCGTGCTTAAAAGCAAATGTCTTTTACTTCGAGTTTTAAAATCTCGAGTCTTTTATTCGATGCACGATTGAAAATAAATTCAATAGACTAGTAACCAGCTTCTGTTTCACCAATCAAAATTATTTAAAATAGCTAAAATATATCCTTTCTACCTCTCTGTGATCAATCTCAACATACGCAATGAGCGTTATCACAGATCTATACTGTAAAAAGTATGGTAAAAAGTACCGACAATCAGGGCACCGGAACTTTTTACCATAAAATCTATTTCTATCGGAGCATGTTACGGAACAAATACCTGATATATCGTATATACCGTACAACCTGATATAACGTAATTTTTACAGCATTAATCCCCGTAAAATCACTTAATTTCTCTTAGTAAATAAATATTACTGTAAAATTAACGGTATAATACTTTACAGTAAAATTGATTTTATGAACCGGTTCTTTATTCCGTGATTTGATCCTAAATTTTTCACAGTGTATGTTTATTTTTATTTTCGTTTTTATTCATTTTTCTAGAAATAGAAGAAGAGAATGAAAAAAACATTGTAAATCCAGTGCTTTTAGCTAAAAATGTTTTGGTTTTTTTTCAAGTAATAAAAACATGAATCCCTATGAGTTGGCATTTGTCGTCTTTATGATGTTTTTACTTCGCTTGTTTTGGCCTCACTAATGAGGTTGAACCATTCATTCCGTAAATCACGGTAATATTTTTTTCATCCTTCGACTTTAACTGCATTTTTTCTTAACAAGTTTATGCAGATTTTTATTTCACTTGGAAAAAAAAGAAAGCTCGCGGTATGCTTAAAATTTGTTTTGAATAACGATAATGATAGTCCTCTTGATATGAAAGTAAAATTACGAACTGCGTTACTACTAAACTTCCTTTTTTTTCTTTTTTTATAAATGACTTATTTATTTGTTGTTGCTTGCATCCAGTGTGAGGGAAGTATTCTTTAAAAGAACAGGAGTTCATTTTATAATATACTTTATCAATAAATGGCATCGTTATTTTCTGTTACGTAGGAAGCGTCTTTCTTCAGCATGTTGTATCAATAAAATAGTTGCCTACAACTCTACCATATCATTCACTTTCTTTTTTCTTTCTTTTTTCTTGAATTCTTTTTTTCTTTTTTAAACAAAAGTTTGGGCCAAACACATCACGAAGTCAAATAACTATCAAAAGTCATGCAAAGAAGTAGAGCCGCTCAATATTAATGAGAGTAAAGCAAAGATTTTTAATTCAACAATAGCTTATCATTGTGAAGCTAATTCATCTGTAAAATGACAGTATCAAGTAAATTCTAAATTTTTCACATGATTTCTATTTCATTCTCAGAAATAAAGCTCTCACTTTTGACGATTCAGCAATCCTTGATTTGTATTTCGTCAATCTTCAGAATCATTTCGTCATAAAATCTTGTGATCTATGACAAAACGCAAGCTCTAAAATGTAATGCATTGTGGTAGATTGTTAGCTAGAATAACGAAGCTGGAATAAAAACTAGACGATCGAAAATATAATTTGTCTAAAATAAGAACTCGACCAGACATTCGTCTAGACCTGTGGTTGTGACTATGGTAACGAGGTATGACTATTTCAAGTAGGGGTTCCAAATCACTGTTTTGGAACCAACACCTCCTAGAAAAGAGTAGGCCTCAGCACGGGTCACCATAAATATCCTTTAGTAGTCCAAACGTAATGACATATTTCGTATTTTCAACCACTGCGCAGCTTAGTACCCCGAACGTAATGACATCTTTCTTATTTTTCATCAACTGCGCAGTTGACTTCGTCACATCGGACTACTAAATTGATCCTTGCTGAGGCCTTCCTTCTTCTAGGAGGTGTTGTTTCGGCTCGGGGTCGGAGAGGGAAAGGCAATCTCTTTCTTCGGTTTATTGTGTTAGTCCTAGAGTGAAGCTACACTCCCTAAAATGCGCCACTCTTGTTTCCATAGGACCAGACAGCCTCAGACTTTGTGGCGGGTTGAGTTCTTAGCTTAGACAAACTGTAAAGTGCCGAACTAGCCGAGAGTATTGCAAGGTGGTCAAGGAGTTGAGCCCTTACCAGAAAAATTTAGAGTTCGAACCTCGCTTCTAGTATGCCTGTAATTTATCTCTCTGTTCTGTTTATCTTTCTTTTGTAATTAAAGTGACAATGGTCGATGTGCTTCGAGGTGTTTTGTTTGGATTAAAATAGAATGCTGAAATATTTCCTCATTTTTTACGAAATTTGTATTCTCAAGGAAGTGATAGTTATTTTGTCACTTTGACGAAACTTTGCTCGGAGCATATACCACAAAACGGTTTTTGTCAAAAACAAAGAAAGTTTTGTGAAATTTGAGCATCTATTTTTTACAGTGTTATGATGCATTCAATATCAATTGGAGTTATATGATTGTGGGTTTATTATAGTTTAGTTTTTATGTTCTTGTTTTGTTTGGAAATGTTACCCCATGATCCATAGGAAAATCTAGTTACTTTGCAGGCCTTAACTGCCACAAACAGTCACAACTACTATTAAGTGATACTGACACAATTTTAATAACATTTATTCTCATGTCGCAAACAGTTATAATGAAGAATAAGAACGATATAACTGGAATAGAACATTCAAATGAATGAAGGACACTTGAACTTGCTGACATGAAACTTATCGGTCGTGAAATTCTGTAAACAAAGAAAAACTTTGAGTCATTTCCTTACAAAAATTTTAAGCATTTTTTACTATGGTAACGTGAAAACTTCTTAACTGAAAATAAAATCGTATACACTTCCAAAAAAGTCTATGAATCAAAAATTTGTTTGGACAACAGTTATTTAAGAAATTGATAATCCTAAGAAACGATGAGAAAAATTATTATTATTATTATTATATATATATATATATATTTTAAAAATTTACACGATATTTTTGAAACATCGTGAGTTATACTGTGCACGTAGATTGATTTTCTTTTTTTTTCACAATTTCTGCTAACAATTATCTATTAAAACTTCGTAACGATAATCTCACATATTTAAAATGAAAAACATTTAAAGTGAAGAAAACTTTTCAGACTGTATGAGCAATTCTACCAATTATTTGTTTTTATTTTTACTGAAGGATACAGTTAAAAAAATATATTTCAATTTTTTAAATTACTTTTTAACTCTCTTTTTAATCCTAGAAATCATTATCATTTCTTCAACAGACAGAAGAGTACATTGGTCTTTCACTGAAAATTTAAAGTTGAGAAGCTTCACCACATCTGACAAGTGTTCATTGACTGCTAAATGTACTTAAATCTCAATACTGGTGACATTTAGGTATATTTAGATACCCTTTTTCATTATGTTTTATAAAAAAAAATATTATTTATCTAATTACAGTTGCTGGCACAAAAATATATTTTAAAAAGAAGATACATTCTGTCCAACCGATGATTATTGGTCGGCGCACATAAATTCCTGTGGCATTTAAAAGAATAAAACTGTTTGACCAGCAGGTAGTTTTTTGTCAAAAAGTTATCGGAAGTAGCACATTACAAGTAGTGTAACTACTGTAGTCGCTATTTTTTTTCGTTCTTTGCTTTTTATAGTCTGCTACTTTTTTTTAAAAGTAGTCTAGTGAGTAGTGCGATAAAAAAAAACAAGTTTGTAAAGATTCCTGGAAAAACTTTAAACATTAGTTTAGTAAAGAAACATGCTTTTAAAGCAACACATTTTTCAAATTTAATAAGTTCAAGCTTCCGCGAATCAATCAATGAACGTAATGAAAATGCCCGTGTGACAGCGACTGAGCGTTACCGAGAATTAAGTATTTATAATCAAATATTACTAATATTTAATGTAGCCATTATGAATAATTGATAATTTCTCACTTTGGTCACATTTTCACACGTGAATGATCATTCGAGAATTTTTGATGCTGTTTTAAAGGAAGGGAATACATTTTCGATGTACATAATTTCTTGGAAGCAAAAAATCCTCTAACACTAACAAAATTGCAAATACTTGATAATTTCCTAGTATTTGTTAAATTAAAAATTCTCTGTCATAAAAGAAAGGCATAAAAAGTTATAGCTTCACTAAACAAATTCGAAAAAAAATCTGTATTTCAGATTAAAAAACTGGCTAACGTAAACATGAATAAATATTTCTTAATAATTCCTCAAGTGAATATTTTATTCAAAAACGTTTGAAACACAAGTGTAATTTAAGTTCTGCAGCAAAGTTCGTCTTTTTTAAAGTTATACAGTAGAAATGATTTCGAACTATAGACTTATGTCAATTAATACTGAATGTAATAATGTTTTATTTTTATTTTGTTGTGATTAAATTCTAAAAATGTGTTTTGCTTAAACTGATACCAAACCGCCACCAGGAAAGTCAGCAAATGATAAAGAAAATTGGAATTGCTTTAGCTTAATTAGGTGTGTCTGTATGTGACTTTCAATTTTGTGCATGATTTCTTAGCTTCGATCAAAATAAGATTTATTGACTACTTACATTTTCTAACCAGTACAGTGAACGGGTATACAGCTACGAATAAAATAAAGATAATTCAAAATAAAGAAATTGCATATTTCTAAAATATAAACTAATACTTATTTATATTTATAAAATGTAATAAAAAAGTGTGGATAATACGAATGTTGACTACATGTGTCTGGTTTTACTGCAAAGAAAAATTGGAACGAAGTGAAAACTAGAAACGCATAGTTCTCTATAAGAAACAAACAACTGTAGCCAAATCAAATTTATCTTCATGACACGAAGAAAATTATTTTTTTTAATGAATAGTGAAAAATAAAAGAAATGTTTCGCTGCGTTACCAAAAAAAAAACATATTTTATTGAATTATACAGATGCTTAGCTGTACAGTCGTTGCTAACTTGATTATAAACTAAACATAAAAGAAACATAATTAGTTTATTTCTTCTAAGTAATGTGTTTAAGTCGACGTTATTTGGATTACGTGAAACAGAAAAATTAGCAGTTTTGACTTTCTTAAAGTTCTTTTCTTTTATTATAAATTAGCATAAAGTTTTTTGATTACTTAACTAAATAACGATATAACGAATATCGTGCTTTATAAAACATTTTGCGTACAAAAAGGATCTTTTGACAGTATGCATTTGTATGTGAATTTAAAAATTGTTTTTATTATGATCACATATTTTTAACAAGCAAGAAGGGAAAAAATTCAAAATAAACTGTTAGAAATTACTAGGAAAAAATAGTTAAATAGCAATTTATTCAAAGGTTTTTTTGCCATATTCATACAAAACTTTTACAGAACCATGTATAAGATGGTATTCAAACTGTTAACTTTGAGAAAAACCGTTTATTAATTGCTCAGAATTAATCAGAAATTTATTGTACTGACTATAGTCCCACTTAATGAAGTTACTTATTTCTATGCAACTGGATACATTCTATAGCCGAAAGGGTTAAGGGGGTTCGGTACCTCCTCTGTTGACAATGTTAAAATGGCATATTTCGATGTACCTTTTTTAAAAAAGTATCGTAGTTAGAGCTTTGAAATTTTTTTTGTATATGTAATAGATATTCTAGATTATACTGAAGTGAACGTTTTTAAATTTAGTAAATGAAAAGAAATTTAAAAAAAAAATTATACAGCATGTCAGGAAATCTTAAACGCTTCAAATTTCATCCGAAAATTTCTAATTAAAAAAAAATATTAAGTTTTTTTAAAAAAACAGTTCACTTCAGCACAAACTACATAATAAAGGAACTTTTTAAAACAAAAATCAAAGTGTTGTGAGCAATAGTTTGCATGAAAGGGTACACCAAAGCAAAAAAACATAGTTTTGAGTTATTTGCATTTAAAGCGTAAATATTAGACTACCAACGATATTTGAAATTTAAATTCAAAAATCATATTGTTTCTAAGTTATAAATCTCGTATTGTTTACATTTCAGACAAATTACTCTTAAATTTTTCTTTTATTTGACTCAAAAATAGCTTTTTATAATATACTCTCTTCACTTTTCGAGCGAATAAAAAGCTCTTAAAATGATCAAACTGAATGCGATAATTATAAAATTGTATAATTGAAAATCACCCATAAATTTTATTTATGAAAATTGAATATTCAAGACTTTACCAAGAAGTTTTGTTCAATTTAAATGAGTTAAAAGTATTTTTGTTAAAAAAAATAACAATATTACAAAAAAAAATCTAAGAAAATTCATATTTCAAGATATGTTTGTAGACCCTAAAGAAGATACGTTAGAGTAACTTTCATTTAAATCGGGAACTTTCTTTTCCCGGGCACACTTTTCAAAGCCTAATTCGTTTCTATTTTTCGGGGCATCATCATTTTGTCGAGCATAATATCTTCCTTTTCTTTTTTTGAACACTCTCCCAGAAGATCTTCCCATTGAAGCAATGAAAATAACAATATTTACAACGAAAGTAAACAAAAACGTAATGAAGAATAAAAAAAAAAACGTAAAAACAATAACCTAATAACAGTATAATAAAAGAACAAAACAAAAATAGACTTAACAAATCAAAGTAATGTAAATCTCAGTTTTATATTCAAAATTCTCGAAAATCGCATGGAAATAAAGAATAAACAAATAATCCAGTTAAAGTTACAATCAAGTAAAGATATTGTAAAGGTAAAATTATAAATAATTTATTAATGGCTTGGTAATAGCACATGCAAAAAAATAATGGACATTACAATGTTTACGAAATCGTCTGTCAAAAGTGGGCGTGGCATGGGTGTTCTCGGTTTGTTTACATTTTTTAAATTAAGTTTAAGTGCACTTCTACGTGGATTTCAAACAAAAGCAATATATCGTTAGAAAGCTAATAGTTTCTAGTTTAATTATTGATCAAATCTCAAATTCGATTTTTTAAAGGTTTTTGGGTACTGAACCCCCTTAATCTGTCAATGACGGACAGAACGGGGATTTAAGTCTCAGCTTTGAAACCACAATATATTACCTTCAACACATGAAGAATATTCAGTGTCCTGCATTTTCTAATTTGTGTCCCTAGACTATTAAAATACGATCCTTCCATCCACGCGTAGGTGGAAGCAACATAAAGTTGATTAACACAAAAGTCTAGTATTTCCATCTGTTACGCTAGGTGAAACAACAGATTAACTAATTCAACCAAGTACCCGGTTCATTAGATAAAAGACAATTCAATCATAACCTAATTCTATTGCCCATTACTTAGCGAAAAGCCTAACTTTAATGCCCAGTTATTTTTTTACGGTTTTATAACCATGCTAGTAGTAAATGGTTAGAAAAAACGTATAGTTTTACATTAATGGTTTAATAACCATATTATTTGTAAACGGTTTCAAAACCATTAGGGTATAAAGTGTTCTGTACCGTACTTTAAAGTTAATTGGATGGACAGACAGCTGCCGATTATTTTAGTATTAGTAATTTTAGAAAGAAAATTCTAATAGTGTGAAATGGAAAATATCAAGGTATTAAAATATCAAGGTATCAAATATCAATTAAAATATCAAGGTATTGGCTCTGTTTGTTTGTTACTATCAAGTTTGTTTGGAAATTTAACTAACAAAAGACCATTATTTGTCGCTTTTAATGGTTGGTGACAAGAAAAGATTAAAGGAATAGTGAGAGATTTAACTAAAAAAATGCTAGCTTTAAAAGTGAAATGAATAATAGGTCTACCACTAGAACTACATCTTTATTGAGAAAGGAATTGAAACTTATAAGCACTATTAATTTTTCTGAATTTTAACGGGTTTTGTGGGTTTTTTGAATCAAAAAGTTGGATTTTTTTTGAAAAAATAAATATATAATATGTCTTATACACAAAAATCTTCCAAAGTTGAAGCAAAAATACTTAAACCCACTCGTTGAAAACAGAAAATAACGAAAACATTTTTTAAATTTGTTTTTAAAGTATTTTGTTTAAAATTTATTAGTTTAAAAATGTATTATTCCGAGTTTTGTCTATAATCCAATCTTAGTTTTCTAGATTTAAGTTTTTTCAATTGGCGAGCAAGATTATTTGATTTCTAATGAACTTATTACGTTAAATATTGGCAAATGGTTTAATAATAATTAATGACTTAAATTCATGCTAGAACCAGAAAATTGTTAAACATCTTTTTTATTTATTTATTTATTTTTTGTTAAAATATTTTTTTTTATAAAACTCCTTTAAAAAATCCTTTTTTATTTTTTTATATTTATAAAAAAGTTTTTTTTTTTAAATATATATATATATATATTTGACTGCTTATTAAAAGTCATTAACATGATTTTCATGACATTTATCTTGCATGCAAGACGTCATAATAATTTTTACTTCAAATCTCAGCACCAAAGAAAATTTAATTATAAAGGCTCTTTACATTGTTTTATTAAACTTTTTGCATTTAAATAATATATGTGTTAACTCCTAAAAAAAATTTAGAATCCTAAGTTAAACTTAAGTAGAAAAAAATCTTAAGAATTACATAGTAGAAAAAGTAAAAAAATAAATAAATAAATAGATAAAAATAAAACAAAAAAAAAATAAATAAATAAATGGACTATCCTGAATAACTTTCGAACTAATGACCGTATCTTCACGTTCTGGGACTCATTCCTATTGGCTCGAAAGGAAGACTTTAAATATGCTAAATAAGTAGTGCAGACGACATTTAAGTTGTAAAATCAGTCCCTTAAACGTACTTTCTTAAATAAACGTACTTTTTTTCTAGGATTCGGATATCTAGTCCACAAAAATAGGTGGGGATGGTATTAGCAATCTGGTGAATATGTTTCCAATATTTAGGAGATATAATCAGGAAAGCTGTCCAAATTTTGGAATCATTACTTTTTACGTATTTCACGTTATCTCGAAATTTCTTTAAGCGAATCAAAACATTTTTGCATAAATTTTTATAATTCGTTAATTCAAAACTAATTTTATTCCAAAAATTATTTTTAAGTATTTTTTTTATTATTTTATTTTATTGTAGTCAAAAAAATTTTAATTGGAAGGTAAACATTTCTTTGAAATCATTTTAAGGAATGTAATTGTACACGGTAAAATACAAAATGATACTCGAATAGTTTCTGAGAAATCAAATTTTGAAAATACTATTTTTTTTAAATTTTTATTTAAAAACTAGCTTCTGCCAAGTTAAAACTTCATGTTAAAAGGCACAAGAAAATTCACATAGTATAAATCTCGATAAACGTCGTTATAGCCAAACACAGAATGTGATAATTTTTTGATACAATGTTTTGATGTACAATGTCTTTTGGAGAAAAAAATTCTTTTTCTGAACCAAGGATATTGAAAGTGTAATCGAAAAAATGACCAATTTCAACAAACAAACGTAAATCAGAAAATCTCAGACGTGTATCGTTTCTATCAATCAAAGTCTGGCGTAACAAATGATGTGTTTAATTGTATTGCATAGTATGTACTCTGAAGTACACACTATGCAAAACAAAATATTCTGCATCGGATTATCTACAATAGGAATAATCAACATCTTTATTTTTTTTCAGATAATATCCTAAAAATTTATATTATCTTCCGAATTAGAATGCTTTTTGTGAAAATTATTACACATTTACTCAACTAAAGCGAAACTTGCATTAAGCGAACTTTGGTTAGTAAGGATTATTAGTTTTGTCCCCTAAAGGTCAGCACACAAATAAGAGATCATGGTACACAATAGAAATAAAAATATCTCATGATATGTTAATACAGTAGATTCTGTTTGATTAAACTGAATGGTAAATGCGGTATTTTGTTGAACAGCCAACCTAATTCTGAGCTTATGACTATCAATGTTCATCTCCATAACCTTGTAATTTTTAACCCAATCCAGATCTCCTGGTTTATGCATTGGGGCAAACTAGCTTTCGTGGAGGGCCGGCCAGGTGGCCGAGTGGTTAGCGTGTCTGACTGCGAAGGCAATGGCCTCGGGTTCGAATCCCGCTCTGGGCATGGATGTTCCTCTCTCTGTGTTGTCTTCTGATGTGTGAATGAGTGAATGTGACTCACCCTATGAACGGGTTTGTGGCAGTGTGGCGTGGGTAACGTTGCTCGCCTCCGTGACTTTGGTTCACAGGTGCCCACTGGGTAACGATAAATGAGCAACACTTCCGGCATTTTCTATGGCGAAAAACGAAAGTTCAGTGCCTGCCGTTATTATATAAAAAAAAAGCTTTCGTGGAGGAATTTTTCATGGAACTAACTCGCAATTGAGCTACACTAAGAGGAAACCACGTAAGCCTCTCACGGTAAGCAAGTTGACATTGGGATTCTGACCTAAGATCCGCCTAACACCGAAAATCTTTACGTCAGAACTGTGGTTGGTACGAGCCAGGAGCGTAATTCGTATCAACCAGCCCCCACCGGGTTTCGAACATGGGTCCCCTAGAGGAGCGGTGTTCGGTGAACACTTTATCACCTGAGCCACCGTAGCTTTAAATGCGGTATTTATTAAATCTTCACTTGCGTATATCCACTCTCTACCACAAAATTGTTTTAACTATTCCATCCACATGTTTATTATCGGCTACCACAGTGAAAAAACCATATGTACCTAACCATGTTGAACACTACTCTTCACTTAAATTTATGTATTCTTTCTTCATAAACATTACATAATATTGACATTACCTAACATTAACATTACCTAACATTAACATTACCTAACCTATTATATTTGTCCGACAAATATTAATTAAGGTTTGAATGACAACTTTGAATTAACACAATACGACCAGAAAAAGTTAAACAATAGTAGATATATGAATAAGATTAAGTATGGTTAGCATATGATGCTTAAAAATATGATCTTTTTCTTATTAAAAATCTTTTAAGTATAATGTATTTAAAGTCTATATAATTTCTGAAGAACTATTAATTACGTCACATTAACTAGTTTTATTTCACCCAAACATCCGCAGAAAATGGAAGCGGTAATAAATGCAGTGCGCCTATTTAAGCATACGAATATTCATTATTTCTACTCTAGCAACAACCTTTCATATTTCCAGAATAACGAGAAATTCTTATTAGACTGAAGATGGATAGATCAAAGTGTTGAGCCACGAGGGATTGTTCTAGGAAAGTACTTGGGAGGATATCTCTTTAAGAAATGACAAAGTAAAGATCCTTGCCATAAATATATTAATGCTTTTTGCGTGTTGTTAAATATTGTTCTGACTGTTTGAGTTTATTCATAACCTTAAAATTTTGAGATTTTCACAGAAAATAATTAAATTTGTGTTATAGATGTACACATATATTAGATAATATAGAAATATGAAGTATGCGATTATAATTTTTCCACACAATTCCATTTTCTTAATAGATTATCTCAAGAACAATTTTATTTAAAATATATCTTTTTGATTTTATCATTGAAAAATATTTGTGTTTTTTTCGATATAAACTTGAATTTTTATTCAGTTGAATTGTAAGTTGAATTGTATGTATATATAGCAATATATGTATTTATCAATATATGTTTATATCGGTATTAGAGGTTTGACTGAAGAGATATCAGGCACCTAAAATCCACCCAGTTCTAACGACAAATTTCTATTGAAAATTACCTTTACCAAATTACTATTTTAAATTACCATTAAATGAATAGTTACTAATGGGCATTTAGGTACATGGGAAGAGATCCAGAGTTTCGAGTTATCCATTGATAATACAGCCTAAAACAAAGCCAACCCCGCGATGTTAATTTTAAATTTTAAATAAACCGGCTACAACTTAATATGTAAAAAAGCGTGAGAAGTTGATGTTCAAATAGTTGCGACAGTGAAATAAGGAGCCATATACTTGTATTGAATTAAAAAATTAGCATTTATATCGATTATCAGAAAATAACAAAATAAGTATATTAGATTTTAATAAAATTTAATTAAATTAAAAAATGCTTTAATTTAATTATAATTGGATTAAAAATTATTAAAAAATTTAAATATATAAAATTGAAAAGAAATTAAAAATTTTTAGAAGCATGTTATGTCTATAATATCATCACAGCATGTAATCGATGTGTATTCGATTTATAAAATCGATGTAAAGTAAGTACGAAATAGTTATTGGAATATAATTTTCATTTACATTTTATAAATTACTATAGAATTTCCTGTTTACTATAGTGATTTTGAGTTTTTTAAATCCCAGATTTGTTTTCAAATATTAACTAGCGAGAAATAACAAACTAAAATGTAAAAAAAAAATTTTAACAAAATCAAGAGCACAATTGATATTTTAAAAATTAGGTCTATAATTATTTGTAACAGTTTAAAAAATTAGACAAATTAAATTGTCATGCAAATTCATACATTTCATATTATATTATTTATATTCGCTATAATATAGAACAATATTTAAAAACAAATCTTTCTAAGAAATAAAATCATGAATTAGGGCACTTTTAACATTTCAAGTTTTATCCTTGAAATTGGCGATCTTGCTTAGATATGGGTGTAAGCACACATTTGTTCATCTAAAATCACAAGTTTAGTCAAAAAATCTATTATAATGAATAATGGGCTGTATAAGCTTTCAAATAAACAAATATGATAAAACGAAATGTAAATTTTAGCACATATTTTATTTTCAAATTATCTTCGCAAACATTTTCAAAATCATCTTTTCACATCTAACTGCAGGCCAAGCAATGACACAATAGTTAGATATTATTTTTAGAAGAAGACCCCGGAGTTAGTACAATATGAATGCTGTATTAGAGCGTAAAATATAATTAAGAGCAGCACGAGTACAGCACAATAACGAAGTGTGATCGTATTTATGGTTATTGCAGTATGGGGCAGTATGTTTATTGCATAAAATCGATAGAATTAGTCTTTTTTAAAAAAATCTCTTTTTGTACTAGATAATAAATGATTTATGGAATGTTAGACGCAATTTAACAAATTTTATTATTATAAAATGAAGATATTGTGATTCTAATAAATTTTGAAGTTTATATTACACTAACAAATAATTGACGCTAACGAACAATTAATTATGACAACCAAAAAAATTGAATGGGCTAAATGGTTACTGAAATAGCTTAATAGCTTATGTTTAAGAAAAGTATGGGCACAAATGTTTCATGCAACAAAAGAAAAGAAAAAAACGAAATACTCATTTCAGGTATTTAACACAGATATGATCCTTTTATTTACGGGTAATTAAACCGTAATTAGAAAAAAAAATAGTGCGTGGAGTCCCTCCGCGCAGGAGAAGTTAAACTTCGTAACCTGCGACGTTAATTGTAGAAGAATCAGCAGTCGTAGTCGTTCTATTCCACGACTCTTTTTCCTGCTCCGCTCGCTTCCGTGCTCTGTAATCACGGTAATATTGTGCATTTTTCCCTGGTGGACCTCTTGAACCAGTGGAAGTGCTTGTGGTTGCCTCATCGTCTCGCCCTGAAAAATGTATTTGTATTAATAATGTATGTGTCTTAATGTAATTTCAAAAGAGAAAACCTAACAATCAATTGATATTCACAAGAGACGTACCTTGACATAACCTTAAATCCGTCGCATTGTCCGTGGGATTGTTTTCACTCATTTTTTACAATTGTTATCCACTAAATTTGAAAATAAAGAATACTACCCTATTAAATTATATGTGTATCAAAAGAAACTAAACAATATTTATAGAAAAACAATACTTTTATGACTTTTATTACCTTTATGCTAGTGAAAACCAAAACAATATGGAAATGAATGAGGGAAAACTGGATCCTACCACGTGATTTCTCGGCCAATAAAAATGTAGCGTTAAGCGTTTAACGCAACCTTGTTGGAAGTCGCATAAGAAGTATAACTTCAAAAAAGGTTATAAAATATTTTTAATGATACGTTTTAAACAATGTCAATGGTTATATCGCTCACTTTAGTATAAAAATATTTCCTTGTCAATAAAGTGAAATTTTTTTGAAGATAGTAAAAGAAATCTTCTTAAATGAAGTGCGATTGAGAGAACACAATGAGCTTCTTCAATTAAGTAATTTAAATATAACTTATTTGATTATAAGTTTGGTTAAAAATCAAATATAAACATGTGCATTTTTTATACTTTACTCTTTGAGTTTGGCCTTAATCAGACCGTGTAGTTTTCAAAACGCAGATTTCTATGAAAACTGCCCTTTAGCAACTATGTATCCAAATATATAAGTATTTTCACTAATTTACTTAATTTACCCTATATAAATAATAAATTTCGTAAATATAAATTTTTCAAGGAAAAACATTTTCGAAGGTCCACCCTCTCTCCTACATCTTTTTTTTTATAAATAGTGGCTATTATTTAATTTTCTTTCATGTAGGCTCTAGAAATTGAGCTAAACGCACTCGTTTACATTCATTGTATACTACTTTGTTTTTAATCCCGGTGAAAAATATTTTGGAAAAAGAACAGTACTCTGCAATAAAGGCATTTCTTGCAAAATGAAATCACAATTATGGCTAATAAAACCATAATACAGGGTATTTAAACCATTCACATGGTAACAGTTTACTGGAAATTCCGGTTTCTAAAATTATAGTTCTTATTACCACACATTTATAAAGAATACGTAACTGAAAAGTGAATTTAACTGAATAAATGGTTTTCATGTCCTGCTCTAAGGTAGTGTGAAAAAATTACCAAGTTTTACCATATTTACCAAATTTTAAGAATTATTATAAAACAATATTTGATTGTTAATTGAACCAAAATCATAACCCTGGCCCATATAAGTAAAAATTGCCGTGGTTTTGGTCATCCCATAGTGCCAGCACGGTAAATTTTACCACATTTTGGTAGTTTTGAAAATACTTTTTTACTCACTTTGGTTCTCCGCACGTTAACCAATTAGACACCAAATCTCCCACTATGGGAATGACTACTCTTTATTTTTTACTGCTTCTCTATCACCGATTAATTTGAATTTCAGTTAAGTATAATGAAAATGTAATGTTTTTCAATTTCACGCATTAACTGTTTCCATCATCGTGTTTTCTGAAGAGGTCATGCATCATTGTTAGTTAATCTCTTATTATGTCCAAAATCAATATAGCGGTATTTTCAATTCAATCCTGTTAAAGAATAAAAAAATGTTTCTCAATTAATCTATGCCCTTCTCCTTGTTCAAATAGCTTTATCAGTTTGAAAAACAAGTAGCTCAAATTTTAGAAAGATTGTAAGAATATGCATTAAGTGTTACAGCTGGATTCAAAGACACTACATCTACGCTTCAGAGTGATAAGCAGAACAGCAGTACTTCAGGATGAGGTGCAAGTAAAACAGCTACATTATTGGAGCTTTCATTTCGTGGGGTATTGTCGTTCCATCAAACGTTCAGAATCATGGAGGTAGCGGGTTCAATATCTTTGTGCTATTTTCCTCCTTTTTGTTTCTGTTTTGCAATTGGATCAATTAATTTTTGCATTTTGTTTCCGTTTTTCAAAACCTTTTTTTGCAATTTTAACCAGATACTAAATACTGCAATTTTAACGAGATACTAAATACTGTTATTTTAACGAGATACTAATACTTACGAGATAATAAAACGAGATTGGTATAAAATAAATAAATAAATAAACATTACTATTTCGAGTATTTATTTATTTATTGTTACACATTCATATGGTCCCGCAGTGCACTGATCGTCAAGAGACGGTTCCCAGTAAAACACCGAATTCAAGCATCATTTGCTGAGGTCAGTAAGCCGGGTCGGTGACCACTTTAATCCTCCATGCTTTAATCAGTCTGCTTAGGGACGGTATCGGTCCTCGTTAAACTGATCCACTATAAAGTGCTCGATTTCGCATGCCGGTCGTCTAGCTAACAAAGCAGTGGAACCATCCCCTCTGCAGAGGATCAAAATTGCGATGGCATATCTTCGGATCTTCCTCAGGGATGTTTCCCAAACCGTCGCCAATAGCCCATTGTGCAGCTTTAATGCAACGTAAATAAAGTACCTATCTACACATTCATATGCAGGCTTATGTGCTCGCTACAAAGCCCTTGTCGAGTTTAAGAGCAGATAACTCAAATAAGAGAAAGTCAAAGATGCAGCTATTGTAATGTGTGGGTAGACGGTTCGAATCCATCCCTTCGTATACCAAGAATATATCTTCGTGATTTCTTTCTCTATCTTGTTCTAACTGGATTTCGGCTTGATAAGGGTATGTAAGTCTAGTTTTGAACAAGCCTGTGTAAGTGTAAACAAACAATAAACAAAAAAACGTAACAATAAACAAAAAAAGGATACATCCAGAATTGCAGTGAGTATTGAACCCGCTACTTCAATTTTAGGGTGTTGGGACAGCCCTGATCCGTAACAGCTAAGCTACTAATTTAGTTTAGCCATATTTAGATATTTGAAAATACGCATTAAAAATGCACATTTTTTATAGTTGTATAGGTTGGTAGACGTTACTTCATACTTTGTATAAGAAAAGAATTAACCGATGAGAAACAAAGTTAACAAGTGTTCAATAAACTAAATAGAGATTGTCAATCTGAACAAACTATACTACTACTGTTAAAATCTTTTGAATAAAATTACCAATTTTCATCACATTTACTACCAAACAGCATGATTCATCAATAAAGCATTATTTTTTTTATGTTTCAATAGAGCCAGAATAAAGTAAAATTTACCGTATTCTGGTAGTTTTGATGATACTATTTTTCTCGGTGTAGAAATCGGAGATATTGGGAATGAAAAATACATGAAGAATGAATTTCTTAACTATTTAATTAGCAAAAATTTGCCTCAACTTTTATTCATGTTTGAAGCCAGTAATCCGATTTCACTGGTTATGTAAAGTAACGAGTTGTGTTAGGCATGGGGAGTAACGAAGATGCTTCAAAACCGGTGTTTGTTTAGACGATTAACTTTGTTGCGTTAAAAAATAAAAAGATCACACGTTTTCTATAAGCAACGACACATCATTCACTAAGATTTCTGCTAGACTCATTAAAAATGTGAGAAACATATGTACTTCAAATCCTCTGTAAAGAGATTTTTAATGAATCATTTCAGCAACTTTATTGATGACGTCAAAAGTTATGTGAGAAACTTAAATATTATTTTGAAGGTAAGAATTTTTTTAAATTGTGTTTTATTTTTTTTATTTAAGCTTCCATTCCTCAAGTTTTTCAAGTGAAGCTTGCAGAAGAATAAAGAAACTGCTGGCAGTAGTAATATTATCTAAAGGTTTTTACTTTTATTGCTAAACATTTAAATAACTTATTCATTCCTCAGCAGTGAAGAAAATTTTATTTAAAATATTTTAATAATATAACATTTTTTTTCTCCATTTGCAATAAAAGCAAATTAATCATTTAGACAATTTGCGATGTCGAAGTTTAAAAAAAGCTAATAATATTATAATAGTTATAGTATAGAGTAATAACAAGAATAGTTGTATTAGATTACGTTATATAAAATGGAAATAAAGTCAGTAATATCCTTGCTTAAAAATGCAAAAAAAAAAAAAAAAAACAAAGAATGATTCGATGCATGTTATAATTTATTTTACAGTAAATATGACAATTATATAAGCTCATTGATCTTGCAGCTAATGCGATTATAGTTCGGGATTATTTTATTATAAATGCTTTAATTATTTTCCTGTAAAGAATTTTGAATTAGATTTAGTTGAAAGTTTGCAAAGAAAAAAAAGTTAAATTTTATTAATTAAATATTGTAATAGCTTTGCTAAATTAATCATTTCAAAATATTTTACATATATATTTACTTAATTAATGAAGTCATTATTAATTAATCGTTAGAGCTTTAAGTTCTGTCAAAATTATATAAAAGATTTATAGAAATAAATTTTACGTGAGATTCAAGTTTCCTTTAATATTTATACAAATCTTGTGAATGTGAAATTTTCTAGATTGTTTTGTAAAATATTCCAGAAGTTCCTTAGAAATATCAAAACAATGCCGGTTCCAAATCAACACAAAGATTTTATTCAGTTTGTTAAACGAGTTAAGAATTTTCGAAATGTCTTACTTCCAGAGACTTTACCTTCTACTGTTGCCTTAACTATTCTTATTTATGCAAAGAATTCACATCTTACTGAATTTCATTTCGAAAGAAGGAATGCGTAAATTATTTTAAGTGCTCCTTGCAGATTTTGTACTGTCTAAGATTTTCAACAAGTGATAATAAGACTAGATTAGAAAATTTAGATTTCGTCAGAAAAAAAAAATTATAGTTCATTTTCTAATGTTCGTATTGTAAACTTAAATGTGGGCATAATTTTCTTTAATATATTTGTTTTCTATTACAATTTTTATTTTTATTTTATGAGAAAACATATAAAATGAGTCATTTCAATTATTTTTGCTGTAAAAGTTACAGTGATTATGTATGGGTCTTTATAATAGAGGCCTAATAAATAGTCTTCGCTAATATCACAAATCTAGGCTGCACCCAACATTTTGTCTACCATTGTCTTAAATGATTTTATTTTTAAATTTTAAACGTGAAAACCTTCGAAAAGTAAGCTAAATATATAAAATAGTTGATACATATTTTCATAATGAAATTTTTTTGTTGTAATTAATATTATCAAATTTGCCCTTAAACTTAAAATAATCCACATGCCTTAATACTATAAGTATTTCACTCAATGACTAGCTCTGATACACACCTTTACTCCCATTTAAAAAATTTTATTCAATATATTGGTAGATGTGTAGACCTGCAATAACTTTTTTCCAAACTTCAACAATTGAGGTTTAAGAATATACATTTAATTTTGCGAATTTTTCCCTTGAGAGTTTTGTTAAAAAATAATTCGACTGTGGCCGTTGCAGATGGTAACAATGTATCTCAAAGAAAATAATTGGAAAATCATGTCTCATTAGGATGTGTGATTGTCACTGATTGTCGATATTTCGAAAATATCGTATCGATACTTCCATTCATTA
This sequence comes from Parasteatoda lunata, assembly GCA_949128135.1. Lineage (NCBI taxonomy): Eukaryota > Metazoa > Arthropoda > Arachnida > Araneae > Theridiidae > Parasteatoda > Parasteatoda lunata. The sequence goes on from OX421971.1 coordinate 71,477,391, forward strand.
AAAATTTCGAAACATTTAGAGCAGATTTTCAAATGTATTTTTCATTGATTTACATGTTTGGAATATATGTATGCCGTCTTTAAAATAAGTCGGAACTTAAATCTGAATCTTTAGAAGGAAAGAACAAATTATGTCCTGTCGTATGAATTTGCTGCAATAATTTTGAATCCTTACTGTTTCAGTTATAAATTTTGATACAGTTAGTCTAGTTTAAGTCCCCCTGCATAGTTAGAAAGCAGCGGTGATGCTTTGGGGTTGCTGAGAAATTGCAAATAAACACTAAAAAATGCTTTTGCAAGAAGAGGGAGAACGATAAAAGCACCTTGAAAAATGTTGAAAGTAGTATTAAAAAGAGAAAAACAAGAGTAGCATTTTTTAATTACTAAAGCTCAAGGGGGGAAGAAACACTTTTAACTTAAATAAAGCTTCTACGAGAGTCTTTGTCCTTGACGCGTTTCCTTGACGCAGCTCTTAGGGCTTAAGAGGTTAGTTACGCCTGGTTTAGACGAAGATCACAGTTAATTGAAGATGGAAAATTGAGGTAATTCAACGCAAATTAAGTTTTTTTTTTTTTTAATTTGTCTGGCTTAAGAAAAATTGCTACATCAGTGCTGTTATTGCCTTAAAGTAATGATACAATTATCTAGACCATTTTTGTGGACAAAAATCTGACTATCTGTTTTTAATAATTAGAAATTTGTTAAATTATGTTAGATAACTCCTTCACTCATTTTTTACCTGTAAAGTGATTTTAATATAGAATAATATAGTTAAATATAGTTGCGGAACAGAAGAAATATCGATCTTCATATTACTCCATGATTTAGCTTTACTGATTGATTCAAAAACTTCTTGCAGCACTTCTTAAACTTCATGTGACCTACTACCGCGTTTGAAGATAATATTATTTTTTATTTTTACAGATCTAAAATAGCTTTATATTTTATAAAAAGTGTATAAAATCTCCGCTTTTTATGTAAAACAACAAAAAAAATTGAATCAAGGAAAACTTTATTTAAAGTTAACGCAAAATACAAGTGTAGATATATACTTTAAAAGGTGTAGTCAACCATGCCAGAAATACGCTCAAGCACATTCACACCATTTGTTAAGTATTTTCGTTTTCAAAAGAACTAATTTTGGCTCAATTTGGAAAATCTCGGTAGATAATTTACAGTCTAGTACGAGATGCTTGAATTTGTTCTTATATTGCTCGCTGTTCTTATATTGCATCTAGAGAAACATAAGTGAACTTTAACTAAATATATGCATGTTTTTAAATCTATAATAAGATAATTATTTTATTTTTTTAAGCATCCACTAATTTTAAAATATGTAATTTTCATCAGCTTCTGTTCGAATTAGTTTTCATATTATTTTTGGTACATTTGATTCACAAACTAATTTCGTTTTAAGAATTTTTGTGTGTATGTTCTTACTTTTAATTGATTATAGTAAATATAAATTATCTGACACTCATGTATACTATCTATCAAATTGTTGTAATTAGCTTTAGTGTTATGGAACACCAAAACTGGTGGCAACCACTTTGACCAAAAGTAGTTGCCACCATATAGGAAAATCTCTGGTGTTTCGCGGCACCAAGAATTATTTTTGTTTGGTTACACATTATTTTTGTTGTTTGGTTACACATTATTTTTGTTGTTTGGTTACACATTATTCTTGCTGTTTGGTTACACAATGAATAATTCTTGCTGTTCGGTAACACCAAGAGTTATCTCTGATGTTTCACTACACCACTTTTGATGTAAAATATTTACTTCTACTTTTAGTGTAAAAATAAACTAAACTTTTTTATACAGTTTATTAAAAGTTTATTAAATAAAAGTTTAATAAACTTTTAAATAAATAGTTTTAATAAACTTTGATAAATTAAAAGTTTATCAAAGTTTATTAAAACAATTAAAAAAGTCATGGACATTTTAAGAAATTGTTTTGAAAGCTTTCTTTGTTTGAACAACAAGTTAAATAAATTTTTCATGAAAACTTCTTTAGCACCATTCTTCTTAACCTAACATCATCAGTTTTTGCGAATTCTTGCATGTAATATATTCCAATAATTCTCTTGTGTTTATCGTAGATAAAACCGGTGTGAAAATATTTTAAACCAAATAAAGCTAGTAAAAAATTCTAAATTGATTACATTTGTAAAATATAGCTTTAAACCAAAACTTTTTGAAGTGTTATGAGCGTCACAAAAACCGCAACTGATAAATAATGCAACAACTGGCTACAAAGAAGTGAAATTCTTTTCAACGGCTTTAGGCAGATGTGAATGACAACCATAGAAAAAGAAACTAAAGAGCAGTAAAAACGTAAAAAAAAACTTCTTTTTTTATATTCACCTAAGCCAAAGAAAATGAACAAAAGAAATGCAACGCATAGTTACTATCATTTGGATATTCTAGGAAATTGCGAATTCAATATATGGTTTCAACCACAATGCTTTTAACATTTTAAGAATATTCTACTACTTTTCTCAAAGTAAGCTAGCGAAAACTAAAAAAAAAAATGTTTTTTCTTTTCGCAAATTGAATTTAGTTTAAACACAGTTATCTAATTATTATAGATGATTAATTTTTTGTCTATTTTTGAACACCCCGTTGCCAACAATCGGCAAAAATGAAGCTCCTTTAAGTTAAACAAAAACTTCAAATCAACTGAAATTCAACTGCACTGTTAAAAAAAAGCCAGTTTAAATTCCGGTATAAAGTAACTGCACCGTGGGTGCATCGTCCGTAAAATCCATTTTACAGTAAAATCTACTTTTACCGTAAAATATAAACCACAATATTTACAATAATGCTTTTTTAATTGCAATGATTCAGTGATTTAACGGCAATTATTACTGTACAAATTACGGTATATCAGATTTTTAGTTCCGAACGTGTCATCCATTCTTACATGTTCCGTTACGTGTTAAAAATAGAAATTACCGTAATTTGATCCAACATTTTTTGCAGTATACAATAGAATTTATACAGTATTAAAGAATTTGTATGATTTCTAAAAGGAAAATTCCTGTTTTACTTAAAATTTTATTAACAAAATTGAGTAATAAATTAACCTGTAAAATTTGATTACAGTATAATAGTTAACGAACTATTATACCATTTACCGTTTACATTCTATTTGTTGAAACAAAAGGAATTACCAACTGATTTTGACCAGAAATCGATGGGTTGCTGGATTAATGTTTTAAGCTTGAAGTTGATGTTAAGCTGATGATAGGAAGCATATGATACCCAAAATGCTAGCATATTCCCATCTTTCGAAGGACTGTCCACCTCTTCATTCTTAAATAACATGGAATCGTCGGTAGAATATTCAAAATGAATTTATCTTATTGAGTACGCTTAACGATATAATTTCATTCAGTAACGTAATTCTATTTAATAATTTAAATATTCAAAATCCTGATCACCTAAAGTTGGGTAATATAAACCGGATGCTTTTATAAAGAAACGAATTCGGTAATTTTAAAATAGCTTTCGCTGAAAGCTGTTGCAGACGTAGACAGTTTTGCATAAAATGTTAGAAACCTAATCATGAGAAAAAGAGAGTATGATAAGCTTCGCATCTACATAGATCAGTGGAAAGAATCTTAATATGGCTTTGATTCCTTAATATCCAGATTTTAAAAGAGCCCTAATTAGAGCGTTTTATGAAATTTTTTTAAAATGCCGGAATTAGCTCGATACTGGAAACACGGACAAATATAAGAGAAGCTTAGAAAAACTCTACTGGATAACAAAAAAAATAACAACTTAAAGTTAAATCAATAATTCCTTTCGTTGTTAAATTTGAACTAGTAATGCATTTATATGTGTGTTTCTATTTATTTCTCACTCTAATACATGCTGTTGTTGAGCTTTTTTTTTTATCCTGGAGACAAGTCAAAATACGTGCCTAATAAAATGAACGTATAAGGGCGCAAAATTTGATTTGCTTTTTCAAACTTCTTTTATGAAAGCTGTTCTTTTTTTAAAAGAATAAAACATTGAATCCTAATAAATTCGTTATGTATTTTCGCACGTTTGTCACTTAGTTTATTTTTTTAAAGTCTTTCTTTGAAAAAATATAAAGGTTAATTGTTTTTTTTTTTTTACAAAGTTTTCATGGTTCCTATAAATTTATAATGGGTTTATGAAATTGAAATCGAACACATTTATTTAAAAAAAAAACAATTTATCACTTAGAGTTCTGAATACGGTGGTCCGTCCTAAAAGTTACATCTATAATATTCCAACCTCTGCCTTTGAAGTTCGGGATTTTACTCCGTAATAATTATGCTTAGAATTAAATTAAAGGAAAATTAGTATGAAATTCCTCCTTTAGTAATTAAATTTGGGTTGAAAAAGAAAAGGTACAATTTTCGGTACGACCGTTTTCTTAAACACTCATTTTGTGCACTATCCAGAATAGAATGCCTAACAACGATATGAAAGACATGAAGCAAAAGCATATATTCGGATGATCGAACAAATAGCAATGATTTACAGTCATGCAGTTAAATTAACAAAGTAGCTGCAAAACTGTCAACTGAAGTAAGTTTTTGTATTTTTAAAATGAACTTTACTTCTTAGGCTCTGAATTAAGAACTCATAAATCTCTTAATTTCTTACGTATGTTTTAAACAACCTATTCAAGCATTATAGATTGGTTGAACTCCGACCCACCCCAGGGGGGTATACGGAGATAAAAGTAAAATTATTACAATAAACATTTTTCTAAAAACTAAAATTACAATAAAATTTTGCCAAATGACAGTGGTGGTGATCAGTTAAAAATGGATAAACTATAACACTTGACAATTTAAAAACATGTTTTAAAGACAATGAAATCCAATGGTGCTGGTGTAAATGTCGAGAATTAAATGATTATAATAGTAGCAACAAGAGATAAAAAATCTCAAAACTAAAATCAATGAAAGCTAAAAGTCCTAAGTGTAAGTGTCTAAAGTAAAAGTCTGACTATAAGTCGATGAAGTCTAAAATCAAAAGTAGATAAAAATTCAAAATGTAAGGTTAAAAGTTGATCAGTAAAAATAAACGATGACATGCACTATTGTTGGTTCATGGCTGGGGTCAGTTGATCTGGGGCTAAAATGTCCTCGAGGGTTTGTTTAATAATTTGAGTCACAATTTTCTTGCAGGTCAATATAGCAAAGAATTGATGTTCCTCTTCACAGTTATTCATGTGGGTTCCACGAAGTGCCCGGAATCTTGGACAGTGCTTAATTAAATGTTTAATGTCCTGTCTCACTCCACAGTAATTGCATGAAGCTGATTTATTTAGCACTATATCGATATTTAAGCATTATATCGTGGTACTAATTGAAATAAAAATTATGCTATGTACTAAAAAGCCCTAATAATAGAGAAATTATACTTAATTTGTTTGAAACCGTAAAAATCAATAACTATTTTACAGAACGCAAATGTTGATTAGCTAATTTTGGTGATAGGCACTACAAGTACTGTGGTACTTGAAGCACTTTTAATGGGCACCAAACATATATTTATGTAAGTATACTACATTATGTAGGTATACTACATTTGTATTATACTACATTTGGTGCCTATTAAAACTGCCTCAATAAAATGCAGTCAAAATTTCGATACTGTGGAAAGAGTAATGTGCTTAGAGCAGAGTTGGTTACAATAATACATTCGTCGATTACAATAATACAACTGTAATTGATTACAGATAATTACTGCTAAGCAATAAATTACTTATAATCACGATAACAGGTAATCACGATTACAAGTAATCATAATTTTTGATTACAACAGAGTGTAGCAAAAATGGCTTAAAAGAGCTGAGGTGGATAGATAATTATACATTATAAAATTGTTAAAATTGTTGCAGAGATTTAATTAAAATTTAAATATCCATATTACTCAACTAAAACATACACATAGATTTTCACTGCAATCTTTAGGTTTTGTAGATGAAAATCAGCATTGAAAACAACCACAAACACCTGTCAACCTGTTAAATTATAGACGATTTCGAGCTAATCTTAACGGATCAAAAGCGGATGAGAATTATGCATTATAGAATTATTTAATAAAGTTTTACAGATACTTACAGAGTCTATTATTCAGTCTTATTATAATTATATTGAAGTCCAAAATGCGCGCCAACGCTAAAGTTTTCGATGTGAAAATATTTAATGTATGAAGTTGCGTAATCTCGGTGTAAAGTTTTTTTCTGCATTTTAGGTGTTTAGAGCTTTCATACACCAATTAATCATACACCGTTTTATTTGATAATAAATTTAAAAAAATTTTCATTATCACAATTTTTAGGGCTGTTCAACGTCGAATGCGGAGAGATATTACACCGCATTTCTAACACTGCAGTATGAATGTATTAAATTGTAAATCATCCCATGTTATGAGGTAAAATTACAGTATGCTGATAAATACTTAAGTATTGCTTAAGGATAAATACCATGGTAAAGTGCTTAAGGATTTAAAATTTTTAAGTTCAACGATTAAGCTTTAACTTTTAAAGCATTTAAGGAAATTATGCCAAAAAATAAGAAATCGCATATGCTTTTTTGTGGAATGAATATTTTATATATTTATAGCTTGAGCGTTATTAATGTTCTCTCTTCTATCTCGACCACTTCCTGAATTTTAATAAAAATTTAAAAAAAGAAAACATTAAAATTGTTTTTTTTAAACAGAATGTAGTTTAACCTTATGTGCTAAAAATACCACATAATTCAAATAATTAAAATAGTAGCAGACTAAATGATTTACGAGAAGTGCCAACTTAGCTTCAAGTAAAACACTATCATCTGAAAGAGAGAATTCTATGCAAATTTATTCAGAAAAGGTTTGACGTTAAAAGCTACTTCCAGATTTATATGAAATAAAACCTCTATTATGATATGCATAGCTAAATCCATCTTATGAAAGTAGAATATTTTCAAAAATGCTGATATCTAGAGAAAATTGTTAGAAATTTATACTGAATTGGTTTTAAATACATTAAATTAATCATAAAAACATATTAAGACTTCTAAAAATATGTTACTTAAGTATAAATAGGAACACATAGAATCAATACCACACATTTATTTAATTTAAGTAAAAAATTTTTCAAATGGAACAAAATATTCTGTTTCTGTTTTAATTTCTGTTCTACTATGCGTTACAATAAATAAAATTAATAATAAATCAAAATATATTCAACGATCAATCGAGCCCCTCAAATAAGCCAAGACATTAAGGTTAAGGCTTGGAGTGAATCTCGGTTCACTCCAAGCATATCTAAAATATTTTGTCGATAAGAAAGTTAAGACTAATAAACTTACCCCGATGACTTTATAATATATTTTTTCAGCGAAAATAATGGATATAATTTTAATTATGAAAAACATCAATTCAAGATAGTTTGTGTCTGTTTTGAAGTGTTGATGCTGTTCGTTAATTTGGTTTCAAAGCTAATTTAATCGCAATCATTCACGTTTTTGAAGAGTTATTTTTTGTACCCTGGTAATGGGGTATTTATACAGGGCATATTTCAAAGCAAAAGTAGATACATAATAAAGACTAAACTAACACAAAATGACTCAGCCTATAATGTCCCCACTAAAAAGAATCTTAAGAATTCCCTTAAAGAAATTCTTAAGAATATCTTAAGTTATTTGGCCCATTTATTCTTAAGATTTTCTTAAGACTATTGTCTGGATTAAATCTTAAGAAAATAATCTGGAGAAAATCTTCAAAATATAAACTTAAGATTTTCTTAAGATATAGGTTTATGTGGGCCACATCTCAATAATCTTAAGAACATCTTAAGAAAATCTTAAGAATAAGTGGGCCAAATAACTTAAGATATTCTTAAGAATAGAATCTGAAGAAAATCTTCAAAATAGAATCGACTGTGATTGCTATAGACCTTGTTATAGTTCCATCAATAGTGGCGAACTGTGACAAATCTATCCAGAGTCCCAGCTTTAGATCGATGGGTCCCCACTTGTCTGGGAATTAAAGGTAGCCTGTGCTCAATGTTAATCATATTGCCGCAATCATTTGGTTGGTCATAAAATTTTGGAACCTACGTGATGTTTTGTTTTTTTTCTGACTTTTTACTTGAGAGACACAAAATTTTGCGATGACTCTCAAAAATTAAATTATTCCGTGGAAATTTCAGACTCCATTTTACTTCTGACTATTAGTCTAGCAAATGTACACCTACATTCCATCGGTTATCGCGGTTTCTCTTGTTTTCTCTCATCAATGGACAAATTATTTTATTGGAATTAACAACAATTTTTTATAATAGTTTATTTAATTTTTCATGCTCTTATATTATTTTAACTATTATATAAAAGAATATTAAATCCAATACTTTGAAAATAACTGATTTCCAAACATTTCGTTATTATATATATATATATATATATATATATATATATATATATATATATATATATATATATATATATATATATATATATATATATATATATATATATATATATATATATATATATATATATACTGTTTTTAATCTCGAAATTTCAATTTTCGACAATTTTCAAATTTATTCACTTTAAACTATTATTAGTACTTCTTACCGAAAATTTTGGTTAGGATTTTTGTAATAATAAACAATAAAATATATTTTTATAATATGGGATAAAATTTCTCATATCTAACAGCCTAAAATTTTTTTTACGGTTTAATTTATTTTTGTATCAATTACTAAATGTTTGATAATGTTACTGTACTTTTGAAATCCGTTACCACAGCGAAAGGTAAAATTATCAAATTACTTATTTTAAAACCGTATATTTTGGTTTCATTAATCAGAGTTATGTTGTTGTTTTTTTTAACCGAAAATGTAATTACCATAAAATACGGTATATTTACCAGAATTTTTTCCCCCGTGCAAATGAAGAATAATATTCTCTATCATTGTGCAGAATCTTTACTATATCTTTTTTGTATAGGTAAGAAGAAATTACATAAAGAAAGTGGCTATTTTTTACAAATAGCATTAAAGTCAAATTAGAGACGAAAAACTTAATTTTTATTAAAGTTATAAAGCTATGACAAAGATGTGAATGTTAATTAATGAAACGTATGCTGTCTTCGTTTTAATTTTGTTACAGTTTTTATAGCATGGATAGAAAGCATTGCTATTTGTACAAATACAAATAATACTTCTAAAAACTATATTCCTTACAGAAACAGACTTTTAACCAACGCTTGATGAAACAAACCATAAATCATTCAATTTACAAGATTCTGAAAAATATATGTTTCTAATATGTTACTTTTAGTGTTGTAATCTATATTTCTTAGAGATAGTACTTTCAATGCATCGCTTGTGATCTTTTATCTTCTTCTGCTAGAGTACTTCATCTTTCCAATCCCTTGTTGATGAGTCTTATATAAAAGACAATATTCGATTACAGAAGAAAAGAATGATAAAGTATCGTTGTTTTGATAAAAAAAAAAAGCGGAAACCAAAATATTTGCTTTTGAAATATTACTTCTGGTTAAGTAAAATAATAAATATTTTCAACCTAATGCCAATTGAAATTGTGTTTTCAAAATATTCCTGGGAAATAATTTCGCAGAAAAGCGCATTTTAATGTATATATTATAATTCATGGAAATTTATCCCCGTGTATTTTTGGTAAACTAATGGGTATTTCTATGTAAACAGAAATAAATTTGAGATGAAATGAGCAATCTCTTACATATCCCTAAGAAGATGCAAGGCATTGTAAGACGTTGTTCTTAAGTTCCGCATGATAACATTATAAGCAAATGATATATTTCTTTCCTAAAGTAGAGATAGGTATAAACATTTTAATTTGATATTATGTAAGTAAACAAAGGGTATTGATTTTTTTAAAAAAATGACAGGTGCTTTAGATTGAAAATCACAGGCAAATGGAAATTTTCAAAATGATATTATTTTGAAATAATTCTATTTGCCAAATGAAACTTATTCTTTATTTCTTTTTTTTAAAATTTAAATTTAAGAACATACTTTATATTTATCTTTTTTTATTAAAGCAAAAGCTGTTTCTTATGGAAACTTAAGTATTAACCTTTTTTCAGTGTGAAAAAATACATGCTGTCCTTTTTTAAGATAGCATGCTGGTTAATTGCAAATTTAAAAGAGAAATGTTGTATTAGATGTCCCTGTTAAAATTCTTGTAAACTAAAAATGTGCTACATATTTTAATTATTACATTAAAAATAATGCAGAAATATTTTAAAAAATATGTAAAAAAATGTTGTAATGTTTAAAAGTTATGCTGATAGGTTGGAAATGGCCTAGAAAACAATAAATAAATAATAATTTGAAAAAAAAATCCTTTAATTTTCTTCGATATTTTAAGTGTAACTTTTCAAATATTACTGTCATACTTTAACCCAGTGACCTAAGAAAGTTAAATATAAGTTGGTAAAAAGATTCTTAAATTTGGAAAAGTTGGTACAGTTATGGTTCAAAAAATCTTATTGACAAATTTATTTAGTAAATGAAGATAATTTGCAGAAAAATAAAAATGATGCAGATATCTGAAGGTTACGTGAACTATTATGGAATTTGTATCTTAGCGTATCTTAGCACATTAGCTTAGCAGAACCCTAATGCAAGTAAATGATGAACCTTTAAAATACCTAACTTTGAAAAATTACTTCCTTTAGTAGAAAAATTTCCCAATTTGTTGGGATAATAAATGTAAAATCTTATCACATTTTCAAACATTTCAAACTATATAAATTGTAATTTAATGAACAAAGTTGACAATAATTTTTAAATTCCCGAGAAAATTAAAGGGAGTTCAAAATAAAATCCAATTTATCTAACAATATATGAAATTGTCCTTAGTTGCATAATCGATAATTAGCTATTTCTTGCTTAAAAATTGTAAATGTGTTTGTTCATTCAAGGTTTCTTTAATAAAACATTTCATTTATATCTAGACATATTCAGAACTTGATCTTCATTTTTTTTATTTGAAACGAATGTGGTTAGAGTTTTATTATAAAATCCACAAAAGAATGAAGCTGGTAATTTTCAATTTTGCAAAGGATACTTCAGCTTTGATACTAATCATTAAAAGTATTAATATTAGCGTTAAAGTATATGAAGAATACATGAGTTGTCCAGTAACAAAATATGCAGTTTTTTAAAAGTGAGTGAAAAATATCGTATGTTTTTTTTCTTTATAATTCTGATGAGATTAGACAAAATATATATTATGATACAACACCTTAATATGTTATATGTAATGAGGGGGTAACCTTAAATATGTTAATTAGTGTAAATGAAATTTTAAGTTACAAAATCAGATGCTAAAACGTACTTTCTCTGAATAAATATACCTTTTTTTTGATGGATTCAGATTTCTGACCCCTAATGTATAGGAGGTGGTCGTAATCTGGGAAACATGATCCCAATAGTAGTTTTGTAGCTGGTTTCGCAACTTAAAATATCGTCAGTCTGCACTAACTAATTACCGTATTTGTTAATCATCCTCTCAAACCATTAAGATTAACTTGAAGAGCTGAACATTAGATCAAAAGTTATTCAGAGTAATCCGTTTTTTTCACTCACTGTGCACTATATAATGACCATATTTATCTTAAATATATAAAAATAGAACTCCTACTTGAATTTTTGATCAATACATTATTATTCAATTTTTTGAAATGCTTTTGATAACAAAACAGTGAGTTAATAGTTATTCCAATTCTTTATTGATATGCGAGATAGAATTTTGGAGATCGCTCAGGTTGTGGTGGAGACAAGTAATTGTAATCCCAACGTCTGAAAGTTAGCTGTCAATTAACTAATGAATCCCCACTGCAATGCCCTTTCTTAATAAAAAAAAATTCATTTATGTATGAGGAAAACTTGCCAGAATGTGTTTAACATTGTGAAATTTCAGTTCATGAAAAGTGGTTTGGAGATTTCGGTTTAGTTTGGTTTTAAAAGTCTTTGGTTAAGAATTTTTTTTTTTTTTTTTTTTTTTTTTTTTTTTTTTTTAAAGCTTTAGGAAGAATATTTAACTTAGCTGAATATTGAGCTACATACCTTTTCACATATTTTAAACACCTTCAAAACTTTACTTAATACACTGTTGAAACGTTCATTCTGAAATTACTGTAAAATAATTGGCATTACTCTGTTCATTCAATTAACCGGTTAGGAACATTTTTTACCTTTATGTTTTTGAAACCGTTTAAAACTGTGATTGTTTAGAAACCGTGAGTTTAAAACTACTCAGTACTGACAACAAGAAGGGCATCTAAACCATAAAAAGGAAATTTAATGATACTTTGGAGCATGGCGTGCAACTATTTGTATTACGCCATGCTTTTGAGTTTTATGTTAGGCTTTTCGTTAGTCAATGGATATTTGAGTTGGGATGTACTTGGGTTGGGTTTTTAATCAAATGAATGATGGACTGTAGCTTATTCAGTTTATCTAGGAGTTACATCTATCGTGAGAGGAAATACTAGATTTTTTTGTGTTAAGCAGGTCTATGGTACTACCATCTAAACGTGGATGAGAGTTTTGTTTTCTAATAGTCCAGGGATACCGCTTGAGGAGTGTAGAACATTGGAAACTCCTCATGTGTTGAAGGAGTGGATGAAATATGCTGTTAACGTTGGTACTCGAGCCAACGTTCTGGTGGCCACGAGTTTGACAAATTAGCCCCCTCAACTATAGTATGAACTCAGCAACAAGGAACTTAAGTCTTCATAAGTTGGGTCTAGTTAGTGCTGATAAAATTCTGGTTGTTTATCAGTATTAACTGAAAACAGTAAAAAGAAACAATTATCACTGTGAAAAACTTGAATATCATTTTCTATGATTATTTGACTGTTTGGGTTGAATATGATTTGATGGAATAAGTTTATTTAATTGTTATTTAAAAAAATTTTTTCCGAAAAATTTCTAATGTGGATTGAAAAACGTACGGTTTTAAAGTCTGGATTTTTTCTTAAGTTTAATATATTTCTTGATAAATTACATGGGACACTTCACATGCGGAAATAACACCGATAATTTTAAGCAGTTTTTTTGATTAAGGCAATTTCTTTTAAAAGAAGTCTATGAAAAGAAATCATGGAATAATAAATACTTGCATTCATCAACAAAAGCAATTTCGACACTAAGCAGATAAATAAGATAAGCGACCCAATACTTTCACGAAACTTATGAGATCTTTTCAGGAAGAATATAATCATATTCCTATTTACAGAGTAACCAGTTTAACGGAAGCAGCGCCACTTATAGTGTGGGACTGTCAAGAAACAGCTGTATCTGTTCGGCACAATTGAAATATCGATCAAAATGCTGCATTCTCCCAAGTATCTAAGCCATATGGAAGTTGTTATTGCTTATCCCGCTGAGTAATACTTGTCAAAGAGATACAAGAGATTTAATAAAACGGTTGAGTATTTGTCTTCATAAAAAGGAATATTGGATTAGATGAAAAAGTATAATTTAGATCTTAGAAACTGATACATTTTAAGAGTGGTTTATGTATGTTTGAGGAAAATTTAGTGTACTTTACTTTAGGGAGCAATAAGTAATGGTGCTGATGTATGAAAGTTGATGTCTGGGATTTAAAAGTTTTAGAAGACTATTAACTAAAATGGAATGCCTTTAAAACGATACTTCGAACGAATAACTCTCTGCAAAATATTAAAAAATACTACTTCGTTTAGTAAAATTAAAAGAGGCAATAAAATATGCGTACATTAAAGGATGCGGACTTGTTTGTAGCCAAGTTATTATTATTATTATTTTTTTTTTTTTTTTACATTTGATTTTATGTTAAGATAGTGCAATCCGAAATAGTGTTTAGTTTTGCTTCAAATTTTATTTTAATTCTGAAAAGTTCAATCAACTTATTGGACACCTAAGTATTTTTAATTGACAAGAGTTTTTTTCGTCACTTATCTGAAATAATTAGTAATTTTTTTTTTCGAGCTTTTAAACTCAGAGTAATATTCTTGTTTTTACTTTTTGTGTTTAGTACAAAAAAGATTTCCCTCTAAGGACCAAAGAGTTATTTGCAAAAACAATTAATGTCATGTAATGTTATTTGCAAATTTTAATGTCACACCCAGAGGATGGATTTTTCATTGTTATATCCTTGTATATCTTAATAGAATGTATAAAATCTAATTAATAGGCTTCAAACTATCTTAACATTAGCAACAAATATAACTGCTTTACAGGAACTAGTTATTCAAAACCATATATTTAACACTAACTTCTCAAATTCTATTGCAAAGTTTTAAATGTAAAATGGCAGTTTTCGTATCATACTTTCTATTTCTATTTTTATATTTATTTTCTATTTCATATAAGGGTATCGGTTAAAAGATAATGTTTATTCTAAAGTAATATCGTCAAAAAAAGCTTTTTTGACGCACCAACTATACAATTTTAATATAATAACAGTTTCTCTGAATAAAAAACTCTTAAGTTTTTTCAATTTTCTAAATTGTAAAAAAAACTTAAAGGAAAAATGCACAACTACACTTTCTCCACACGACATGGGTAACTCAGAAGATTGATCGTTAAGACACGGTTCCCCAGTAGAACACCGAAGTCAAGCATCACTGGCTGCGGTCAGTATGCGGGGAGGGTAACCACTTGAATCAGTCTGCGTAGGGACCGAGGGTGTGCGGTATCAGTCCTCGTTAAACTGTTCTAATATAAAGTGCGCGGATCGACGGGCTACCGAAGAGGATCAAAATTGTGATGTCTTCGAATCATCATCAGGGATGTTTCCCAGACCATTGAGCAGTTCTAGTACGACGCAAATAAACTACAACTACAGCAAATCTTCACGACATGCTGTGATTAAAAATTAACTATTTTCAAAAATAAAATTTTTAACTAAAAGAAGCAGGTTTCAAAATCGAAACCGTGAATTTGAATATAAAAATTGCATCAGCGAACAAGAAGCTTATTCTGTGATAGTTAATCATTCGACTGAAAATAATACGACAGATGCATGCTAAATATAACGCATGGCAAACAAAGTAAAACAAAGTTTGTAAAATTCCTTATTTTATCCACATATACAGTTTCGATCAAAGATCCCTTCTTAATGTTTGATATCATATGTCATATATCATATTAGAATCCAAATATTATATGTATTATAATGAATTTATATTGAAATAATATTTAAAATTATTTTATGATTTTAGTCCACCATGGCAAATTAGTCCAACAGTGTTGTCAGGGCTTATCGTTGTCATAACTTGTCGTTGACGGATAAGGTACGCTGTGTATATGTCCCTCTCAATAATTAAAAATTTCTAAAAGTCCCCCTCAGTATTTTAGACAAATAAGGAAAATTTTCGTGAATCACCTTCAATTTGAATTTCTCGAAGTTAAAAACAAGAAAGTGGTGAAAATAATCTTTTTTGTAGATATAGGAAATTTTTATACTCGTTACACACACTATATGGGAAATTCAGAGAACTTCTGATGTGTAATTTATTTTCGATCCCCTTAAATTTCGATATTTTGCGATGCCCATGTGAAGAACCTTAAAGTAATTGTAACCATATATTTTTACGGAGGATGGAAATATTCATGAAGAAAAGAAGATCTCATATATCACATGTCAAGTCACAAGTGAATTTTATAAAAATAAATAAATAAGCAAATAAATAAAATAAAATTTATTCACAAAATTTTTGATGTTTGCGATTCTGATAATTTTCCTTCCCTTAGAAATATTATTTTTTCCAGCCTCACTAAAATTTACTCGTTTAGAATCTTTGAGTCCTTACAATAGCCTTACTGTGACATTAGCCTTATTCGAAGTAATAAATTTACTGCAAATATTCGTAGACAAAATTCAAAGAAAATAGTAAAAAATCACGAAAAACCTGAAGGAATTTCTGATGGTGATCGAATTTTCTAACAAAAGTACTGCACTCGTCTTTTCTACGCTTTTTGTCTGACAAAAAGAGATTTATTTTTTCCCCTTAGGTATATTTGAAAAACTTGTTTCTTAAAATGCTTGTTTTAGTTCTGTGTCTGTAATTTTGTTTATACTGAAAAGTGGTGAATCTTTCAATTGGCGTTAAATTTAGCTTTCATCGTGTGTGTCGTCAACCAGTGTATTGTAGCCTGTGTTGATATTAGGGGCAGAGTTTCAGTTGAAATTTGAGAAATCTAGATAATCGGAAATGTTGATTGATAAGCGGCAGAATAGATGCATTGATTGTGATTCTTGCAATCAATTTTTGACGATAATGCCGTGATAATTTATTCCATTTATATCTGTCAGGAAAACTCCAGTAGAGACTTGAGTGCGCTTAGTTAACAGAAAGTTGCAAGATTCTATCTAAACACGAGGACGCGTAAATGAAAGAGCATTGCAATTTTGCCCGCGCTTTTCAGGGAATAATTGTATTTTGTGACAGCGTTAAGAACAAGTATGTAGATACTTCTAAATGCCCGGAAATCAGCTTACATTTTGATTGACACTAATTTTTATTTGATGACATAATTACGACATTAATGTAGAGTTGTGAGATAATTTTATTTTTGCTCTTGATAGTCGAGCATAAAATTTAAAGTGGATGAAATTTGAATTTCAAAATTCCATCGTAACACACGGAAGCGAGTTAATCAAAATGAAGTAATATCATATAAAAAAAGTTAAATGGGAAAAAATATACTAAAAAATATCTTTAATGCTTTTTATGTTAATTTTTTAAAACTATCAAATATTTTGATGGATGAACTTGTCAAGTGGCATTCTTTTATAGTGTAAAATGTAAGCATTTTATAATCGGCTGTATGTATAAAATTCGATTTTTTTTTATTGTTCTTACTTTATTTTTGCTCTTGATACGTGGGAAGTAGACGCAATTTAAATATCAAAATTTCATTGTTACACAGGAAAGCGATTTATTCAAAACGAATTAAAACCCTGCAAATAAATAAAATGGAAAAAAAAGAATCCAATAAAATATTTTATAATGTTTTATGTGGATTTTGTAACTATCAATTGAAATTAATTTGGTTGAAGTAGATATGAAATGGCATTATATTAGAGTGCAAAATTTAAGCATGTTGGTATCAGCTGGCTGTATAAAATGTATTTTTTCTTCCAGGTCATTAAATAGATGCTCTTAAACGTATACATGTGTTTAACTAACAACCCCATTTGCTGCAATATTTTTTTTAAAAATCCGATGCTCCTAAATCGAATGAAACGTCTTTTTCAATCAAGCATTTTCAAATATTTTGCTCAAATTAACTTAATCTTGAACTTTTAGAACATAAAAACATAATATTTATGCATTTCGGCTCATATAAAATGAAATGAAAGATTCAGCAGCAGTTTAAAACCCCTTACTTTCTAGAAATGGTTTAGAAATTAATTAGATTTTCTGAGAATGGCAAATACACAGTAATTAATGCTCTCAAGAGCAAAGGGCTTACCTTAGTGGGTTGGGGACAAGATTCCTTAATACGATGTTAGTGATTCATTTTACAGTGTCAAATAAGATTTCGTGTTACCTGAGTAACTTGGGATTTTAAACATACTTTCACACTTTTGAGAAAAGATCCTGACTCTCTAATATCTTGAGATATTTATTCTGCTATTCTGCTTTGTTATGCAAATAAAGATTAAGAAAATTTAAATCAAAAGGAGTGTTTGGGTTATAAATAAGAGTAAATCACGCAGTATAATGAATAGAGGGGCTTGAAAGAGTCAAACTGGTATTCTAAGTGATTAAACATGTTAAGGTTAAAGTTGTAAAATGTTTGATCTAAAACTAAAATGTAATTAAGCAACAGAACTTTGTACTTGCGTTTGGATAATTAAGCATGTATTCATTAGACGATGCTCCTTTGTAATAATTGAAGAACACTGTATATTTCTTAAATATTTAATTTAATTTACTGTTTAAATAAGATTATGTATATTTCTCAATTATAAATACTTGTACGTTTAGTACAAATAACTGCCCCCCCCCTTAAATATGGTATGATTACAGGATTGCTGTACTTAAAACAAATTTTTAAATTCTTTTTTAAGAAACATTTTATAACTTAAAATAAAATGCAATTTCTAAAAATAACTTTACTGTAAACTTAGATCAATAAATTTATATTTAAATTTTGTAAAAAAAAATTATCCAAAGTTATTTAACTACGACACGGTCAACTGATCCAATCTTCAGTGAAGAAAAAATAAAAAACCGAACCAAGCTTAATAACTATTTGTCTAATTACTGGATCTTCACATACTAAGACTCAATTTAAATAGTTCAAGGGGGTACCTTTTATTATGCGAATTAATCAGTACAAATGGTATTTTAAATTGAAAAAAATAAGATGAAAACTTTTTTTTCTCTGAATAAACATACTTTTTTTCGACAGATTTGGATTTCTGACTTCAGAAAAATATCTTACATTTAAAATTCGATTTCTTAAGAAATACTTGTCTAACTTCGTACAAATTTTATATTTTGACTAATTAAATTACATATTTTAAAATAATGTAAAATCTTGCATACGTTACAATTAAAATAAATAATAAATAATTGATAAAAATTATTTTTACATGGAATATTTCATAGATAAACGATTTTTATAATTGCCCTCAATTTTTTTTTTATTCGATAAAGAAATTCTTGATATGACAAGATTAGCAAAAAGTAAAATTAACAATAAGGGGTACAAACTTTTAACCGCTCTCATAACCAAACTATTAGGGCCATATTCCTCAGTTCTTCCTTTTGGTGTTCTTCCTCTTTTCCTCTTTGATATTCTTTAAAAAATTTTTTGCATAGAATCAAATTACTTCTAAACGTACTTATGTACATGATTTGTAAAAACTTGCAGATGCTTTTAAAACTATAAATATCGTTGATAAGAAAATCAGGGGTACGTAAGAGTTTGAGCTGTATCGCTCTAATTTTGTCTCTAATGAAAATCTACGTATGATTTATTAGTAATATTAGGTGTTAGAAATTTATTTAAAAGCATATTCATGTTAGTCTATATATATTTTAAATATTAGTCCATACTAGATTTCAAAAAAGGAACTACTTATTCCATCAATGTCCGATCACTAAAATATGTTTATATGTGAAAATTACCAACCTAATAATTATTTAATTAGATCGATTTCTTCCTGTTACTTATGCTTTTACACGGATTCTGGTAAAACTTCCGCATGTAATGACATTTCTGTTAAAAAATAATCTATAATTATGGTTAAAGAAATTAAAAAATAAGGTTTTTAAACTATTAATTTGGTAACTTTTATGCTGATATGGTAACGCTTTATGGAAAATTCTAGTGTTCAAACCTATATATCTTATCATCACACATTTATTATGAAATACAAAAACTTAATGGAGCGGCAGCTCATAGAGGGCCAAGGCCTTCTCTGCCCATCTCAATTTTCTTATCCTCTGTGCTCTATCCTATCCTCTTGTCCTATCGACAACAAGAAATACAAAACTGAAAAGTAAATTTAACGAAATCAATGGTTTTATGTCATTTTATACCATTTTTAAGGTATTATAATAAAATGATCAAATCTTACCACATTTACCAAATGTCACATATCAATTTTACGAAGATCTTTACCAAAGCGTTTCGGGAAAGTTACTAAATTTTTTGGTGTTTCCATAGAGCCAGAAATACGATAATTTTCTTCATATGCTAGTAGTTTTGACCATACTTTTTTTTCTCGGTGTAATTTTTAAAAAAATCACCATTCATATCAGATACAAATCAGCATTTATTTTTTAATGCACAATGTTAGGCAGAACTTTTTCGTTTCGGGAAAAAAGCCTAATAAGAAACATTTCTGGTCCTACTTTTCTCTTAAAAAAAGGAACTGCTTTTTTTAAAAAAAGACGGTGCTAAGGCTATATCACAAGTGACACAAGATTATTTTTTAACTGAGCATATTCGAATACAATAAAAAAAATTACTAATACTTAAATGAAAAAGCATTTCATAATTATGTATGATATTACTCAACTAAGAAAGTATTGTTCATTTAATAATAATAATTCAGGAATTTAAAAAAAATTAAATGTTTTTTATTAATTTAAATATTGTTTTATTTTGTTCGAAATCTAATTTCCGTTTTCTAAAGATTTCGAACATCTAAATGAAGTTTTGAAAAACATCATTGTCTCTTTTTTAACGTTTTTTATTTTTTTTCTCAAATGGAATTTATAATTAGGTATGCGTTTTGTAACTTGTCATAGATTCTAAGTTCAAGCTTAATGCGTTATTAAAAAAAATGTTTAGGGACTTTTTTCTGCTATAAAAAATTTCGAAATTCATAATTAAGTAAAATACGTATTAAAATAATGCAGATTTTATACAATGGAAATAAGCAGAATTTTAAAACAAAATGTTAGGAGAAAGCAGTTTATCGCGCACTGTTTTTTCTTGATATTCGTAGTTTTTAATATGCAATAAATTTAATATTGACAGAGTTAGACAAAATAAAAACTATTAATCAGTAAAATTTAGACAAGGAAATTTTTTAATCTTAGTACTGCTGAACTTTAGTTAATTACATATTATAATCTGTTTAATGTAACATATTATTTCTAATGTTATTGGAACATTGGTATCAGTTTTTGTTATTAAATGAGTAAACAATAGTTAATAAGTTATTATTTTTTGAAATTATGAAATAACTGGCTGACTTTTTAGTTAGCCAGGAGCAAGAATATTCAACTATTAAATTTAAAAAAAAATTATTTTACTTTGTATGTTATTTAATTTTTTGAATACGTCCATTTTGGCTAGCTGTTCCTAAAAAAATAAATAAAATGAAATATTAAAAAAAAGTTGGCAGAAATTCTACTTTTTTTTTACGATATTTTGTTCGCTTCCAAGCAACCACTAAGCATGGAATTAATTAACAAAATAAACTGCATTTTAATCGTGCCTTTTCTTGTTCATATTTTGTAATTTTTTTATCTAGCAAAGTTTTAAAATATAAATTAAATCAAAATTATTTTTCAAACATCCTTTGCACATCTATCACCAATTTCCAAGCATTCACTTGATATTCAATTTTTGATATTCAATTTTTTTATCTTCAAAATCATATTTATTCCAGATTAAGTCCTCACTTATGAATTTAAGAATTAACAATTTAAGAAACATTTTCCTGATGCTTTTCAGTGCAATAAAAGTATCATTAAGATTTTTTAAACAATTTATATCAACTTTCAATATTTTTCATGCATCTTCAAAGATATTCAGTAAAGAAATGGAATCTTAAATTTAACGAAACTTTCTTCGTTTTTGACGAAAACATTTCCTGTTATATGCTCTAAGCAAAAATTTTGTCTTTGTGACGAAATAGCTGTCGTCACTTCTTTGAGGAAACAATTTTCATCTAAATTAAAGAAATATTTCGTCTTTCCATTTTTTTTTTGACAAAAAAACCTTAAAGCACCTAATGTATCTAAACGTTTTCAATAACCACTTTATCATGATCACCATATAGGTGTATAAATATCACTCAAACAACACAAGAAAGACAGAACAGAGAGATAAACTACACATATGCTCAAAGTTGGATTTGAACCTGTCAGTTTTCCGACGCGAGAACGTTTTCTGGCATATGCTTCGAGCAAAAATTTCGTCAAAGTGACGAAATAACTATCACTTCCTTGAAGAAACAAATTTTATAAAAATTAAAGAAATATTTCCTCATTTTTTTTTTCAAAACAAAAACCTCGTAGCGCCTTGACCATTGTCACCTTAATAAACAGAACAGAGAGATGAACGACATCCATACCAGAAGCGGGATTCGAACCTGAAATTTTCCTGGTACGAGTCCAAATCTTTGACTACCATACAGTGCTGTCGGCTGGTCCCATCAATTTATTTCCGTTCGTCTAATCGTTCATTCTAGTTAACAATCTCCCACAAGGCACTACGATGAGGTTTCGAGTTGGGGAAACATATTCATCATATATTTGAAAGTTCGCTTTCCATCACAAGATCACGAGATTTCTTGACGAAATGATTCTTAAAAATAAACGAAATATAGCTCAAAGATAACTGATTCATCAAAAAATAGAATTTTATTTCTTAAAATGTTGGTACCTACGCTAGAAAGCAGCACGATACATAAAAACATCTTACTGGATGGAAATCCCAATGTATTTTAACAGTTTTAAAAACACACTCTTCTTAACTGCTTGAGAAAGAAGAGGCTTATCATTACATTATCTCAAGTATATATTATGTACAATTCTTATATCCATTTTGATTTTAAATAATTGCATTTTTGACGTTGGCTTTGCTGAAAAATTACATTTTAAAAATTAGTTATTCCAAAATCAGTTAAAGTAATAGTGCTTAACTATTTGCTACCACCTAAAATTCTTCTCGTTCACTCTCAGAAAATAAATTTCCCCCCCCCCTTCCATACTCGTAAGCAAATAGTTAAAATTTAATGCCTCTTACAAAGTTCCCATGCAGATCTAAATGTTTATTTTAAAAGAGAAATAGTGAGAGTATAATTATACTTCGGTGGAAACAGTTTTCTCAGTAAACGGTCTTTAACTTTTAATGGGGCTCTTAGAAGTGAACTTCTGAACAATGGGGACAAACAATTAAATACCTTATATTTGCTGAGGTAGGATTACTTAAATTTGTTCAACCATAAAGAGAAATATTAATGGAGCAATTGTGGAAATTATTCCTAAAAGTTCTGTTTATTAAGCTGCAGGGAATGTTTGGCTCCAACAATTTCATTAACCATTGAAAGCAACAGGAACATTTTATTTGTCTTATTTTTAGCGTTACTTAAACTTCAAGAAAACTCATTTGGATTCTGTTATATTTTATTTATTATTTTTATATAATGTATTCAATTTCACATCTCTAATCAGTCTACATAGCTGCTAAAGAAAAGAGTTAAGCAATACCCAGTAATTATCAAACTAGAGACGTCCAAATCAATCTATATAACAAGTGTACAGCATATACAACTTAAATCAACAAGTAATAGACATATACACACATGAAAAATACAGTGTTAAAATAAAAAAAATAGAAAAAAAAACTCTGAATAACTTATTATCTAATGATTGTGTATTTGAGCTCTAGGACTCAATCTTAATGGTTTAAAGGGTGACTTCAAGCGTGCTAATTAATTTGTGCACATGATATTTTGAATTACGAGAATCGACACAGAAACGTACTTTCTTTGAATTAACATATCTTTCATTCGACGGATTTGGATTACTCACCCACAAAAAAATATATTTTTGCCTCACTCTAGAAAATATGGTCCCAATAGTATGGTCATAACAGCGGTTTCAAATTCAAAACCCTCAATTTTAATTTTACTATTCGCATATTTCCCCATAGCTTGAGAACTTTTTAAGAGAATGGAAAATATTTTGCACGAAATTTTGAAATTCATTTATCCACAAAAAAATCTCCTCAATATTTTTAATAGTTTTTTTATATTATTTAATAATAGTAGAAAATTTAAATTGTAAAGTATATAATTTTTTACATACATTTTTTTTTACATTTAAAAAAAATAACTACTGAACGTGAAGACTCAAAGTTTGACATTATACACGAAGCAAAAACATAATATAAGACTATAGGTTGCACTGTGTGCTATACACTAAGTAACTGACATAACATACAAAATATATTTGCATAATAAATATGATTACTATTATTAAGATGCATTTTGGAAATGGTAGTTATTAGTTTTCACATTTCAATAGTTTGTCCGTTCAAGATCAGCTTACATTAACCCATGGGACTTTTGTCATTGAAAAGTGTTTAGTTCAGTGTAACTGATTATCTTAATTATCGTTCACTTTCGTTCGCCGTGTATTGGGACCAAATACACTTTTTCATTGCATTCTAAGTATTTAATTTTTCTCCAAACCTCAATGTTTCCATAGTGAAATATGCACATTATTGACTAGATTTCCGTACCTCCATACCTGCACTATAAAATTTGCTAGCTTTTACAAGAAAAAAAGAAATATCCAATAAACATATATTAAGAATTATATATAACTAGCTGTTTGTAATCTTATATGTGGAAAGTCATGTTAATAATGAAATAGAATACAGTTAGGTACAATATAATTTATTTTACGTTAGAAAACTTATAATATAATAAAAGTTTAGTTAATTTTTTCATATGTTTTTTTTTCTGTAAATTTTTTTAATCTTGTGTACATTTGTATATTTTGCTTCCTAAAATAAGGAATAGCTTCTTCTTTCTTCTTAACATTTTTGTTTTCAAAAATAAGCCTATTTAAAAAAATGTTTAAATTAGTGTTGAATTACAAAAATATTTCAAGAAATAAAAACATATTCGAAATAAATAGGAATAGTTGGATTTTTTTTCTATTTTGATCAACATTCCAAATCAACACTTGTAAATTCGTATAATAAATTTATATCAGTTTCTTGCTTTTAATTTTATAAATTACCCACTTCTTAATATGAAAGAAGGGGAATTACCCAGAGTTTATATTTTTCTAATGTTTGAAATAATTTTTTAAAATTATAAAAAAAGTTATTTGCATAAATTAATTTAAAAGTAGCAAAATCCTGCTCTTACTTCTTTATTAATAATTTATATCACAAAATCATCATTAATGATGTAGAACAAGTTGTAATACACATTAAAAAATCTCTTTTCTAAACTAAGAAAGGATAATTTGCCGCTGAGAAAGATAATTTATCAAATAGATTTCATTGAAGAAACCAGCTTATTAAAATATTCCTAAATACAATATTTTTCTTTGAAAAAATATCTGCCAAATTTAATTTAGAGTAATTGCTAAATTTAATAATTTTTAGATTTTGTTTTTTGATAAAAGTCAAAGTTAGTTCTAAATATATTAATTACTAACGCATTATAAATGTATTTCAATTTTTTTTTCATTGAAACTTTCTCTGAAAGTCTATCTTCCATGAATGTGATAGTTTTCGCAGGATTAAAAGGAGAAAAAAAATCCTTTATTTCTATTACATTTAATAGTACCGGAAAAGCAAGAAAAAAAGTTCTAAAAAGAGAGAAATATTATAATAAAACACATTTAATATTTCTGTTATTTATATTATTTTTCGTCAGTTTTTCTTTATAAATTACATATCACAGCCGCATTTGTTACCATTGATTATGATATGTTTTAGGTAGTGTGGCGAGAATTTGACTTGAGATGTCTTTTTATTAGGTAAAGTAAAATTTCTTGAGGTATTTGTAATATTTTTCTTTTTATGAGCCGTCAAACCCTCTAAAGGAATTGTATCACACCCTGAAGAAATCAATATACTTGAGCATCAATAAGTTTCATGAAAATCTAGTTTATTGAAATAGCTAGTAAAAAATTTAAAATTAAATGGAAAATCAATAAATGGTTTTTGTATATGCGGTAGGCCAATAGGAAAATTTGGCATTTTGCAAACTGTTGACGTGGTTTGTTATTTTTATTGCACTGAGTTTTGTAGGAGCATTTTCAAAATGTGGTAGGCAGTTTGAAAATATCCAATGTTACCAATTGTCCAATTAGAAATATTAGAAAAGTAGCCCATACGAACACCCTACATTATAATTAAATATTTTAGCCCTGAGGGTGTATTTTTTATTTTTATTTTATAACCAGCGTTGAACAGTCGCTCAGTTTTGAGTTTACAATTAGCATTCTTCAACTTAGCAGTCCTGTAAGTTTGAACCGAACCCAGATGACAAGGGAACTTCTAGATCAAGTACTGGAGAAATTAGCCTTCTTGGAGGACTTTTTGATGGAGCTAACCCGTAATTTCGTTACATGGAGCGGAAGACACGAAAACCTCCCTTGGTTAGCCCGATGGCAAGGGGATTCTATCCCATGATGCTTCTACCACTGAAGATATTTTACGACAGCACTGTGGTTGGTGCAAGCGGGGAGCAGATTTCGTATCAACTAGCCACCATTGGGATTTGAAACAGAGTAACCTCATTGGAAGGCAAGCGCTTTATCCTCAGAAAAACTACGGCTATTTTAGGATGTATTGGTAATTTTTTTAAACAGTTGTTGACTTTGTTGTTAGTTAGCAAAAAATAATCTTTAAAGAACGAACCTAGCCTTACTTTTAAATTAAGCTGTCGAAAAATTTTTCATTATATACATTTTGTATAACTATTTATATTATTCATAATATCCCAAATATTTTTTATGCTAATTTATTTTTGTAATTGCCCAAAATAGCCTATTTTGAATGCATAAATAAGTATGCAAAACAATCTTTAAATATCTACAACTTTAAACAAAAAATTAAATCGACATATGTAGTTAATAAATATAATGTCTCGCAAAATATACAGTATAATTTATTACAGGAAAAAAATATGTTAAATACTTTTGTACATTATCTAAAAAAAAATATTAATATGTTATTTATTTCAATTTCAGTTTCCTTTTATTTATTAAACTTAAAGAAGATGGTTTACTTACATTTTACGATGTAAAATTCCTTAAGTCTAATTAGGCAAGTAAAATCATAAACCAGTTTTATAAGTTTACATTTGCATTTCGGTGTTGGAACTAAGTAAAGATACTGTAAAAAAAAAGTTAAAACGACAAGCGGCTTTTTATTGTAGCTTTCAAAAGACAGCAATTATACTTAAGATACGTAACTTAAATGTTTCCCATTGGAGTTATAAAGAGCGTTAGAATCGTTTTACTGTTCTTTCTTTAACAACTTAAAATAATTTATGGTTTTCTGTAGAAAACTATTTCCTAAACTATAGAAAATGTCTGCGTCAAGATACCAATATTTCAAGAAATTCAAGAAAAATCCCTTTATATTCTCAGTTGTTATCCACTTTTTAGAACCTAATTTGATAAAATTTATGCATATCCGGAAGATACATACCTGTTATTCTATAGATAAAAAAAAATTTCTTACTTTATTGATAATTTTTTATTTCAATTATTATTCGACCCTAGGAATAGTGTTCATCTCGATTTAAAAACTGTACTTAATAATAAATTATTGATAAGCTTTAATAAAAGAATTAAAATAACATCTTAATTTTGTTTGTACTCAGTGAGTGTTACTTTTAAAACCCGATTACTGATTAACAAGATTTATTTTTTACATAATTTGTGAAAAACATACGAGTTCAGATTGTAATGAAATTGGTTAGAAAAAAAATGATTATGTGTTCTGAGATAAAAAGGAAAATGTAAACTACCTGATTATAGTAAAATTTACCATGTTTTTGGTTCTACAGTGTAAAACATTTGGAATTAAATTACGGTAGAAAGTAGACGTGAAATCCATTTTTACAGGATAATGTTGTGGAACATACCGTACCATACTTGATAAACCCTATGTTTACAATAATAATTCACGTAAACTCACTCAATCACACTAATTAAATAAATATTACTATAAAAATTACGGTATAATATCTTACGGTAAAGATGGATTTTACAGATGCTGCACTCAGAATGCCAGTACTTTTTAACGTAATTGGATCCGGAATTTTTTTTACTGTGTACTGGTACCCAAAGTGCTGTGACTTTATGCACGGTACTTTTTTTACGGTGTGTTGTAAAACCAAAAGGCTCGGTAATTTTTAATGAAGTGCTTTGATAATGATTTTAATAGAATGAAAAATTAAATATGGTTACATATTATGTGATTATATTTGACGAATGTACTAAGATTTTGTAATTTCCTCATGATACCTTAAAGCATGACATAAAAACAATTTCTTCAGTTAAATTTACTTTACAGCTATGTACTTTGTACTAAATATGTAATAGTAAGAACCATTAATTTGTAAACCCGAATTCCGCTAAACCGTTAATATATGAACGGAAAAATTACAAAATTAATTGTATAAATAGCGTATATATTTGGTTTTTATTATCAGAATTATGTATTTTTTTAACAGAAATGTCAGTACCCTATACCATACAGTGTGTTAATTTTACAAGAATTTTTTTCTCCATGTAGAATTTTCCCAAATTGGATATAAAGAAGTTTCGAAATTTTTATATTCTATTTTCTAAGAAAGCAGTGAATATGGTGTTTTTGGAGTAAATAACTACTACACAATGAAAATTTAAAATCAATTTTTTCGGATTAGCTATTTTGGATATGCATTTGAATTGTTTTGAACATTAATAATTCATTACTGAAAATTTACTGACTTTTTGGTCAATTATCAAGCTTCTAGTAAGTACTAAGGTTTATTGCTTAATTAGTTACATTTATCTTAAAAATCAATAAGGGTATTGACTTAACTCAATTAAATAAATAAATATTTCTGCTGCCTGAGAAATAAAATTATGATTTAAAAAAATAATGGATATTATAACAAAACTACATAAATAAATTTTATAGTTGCGAAAAACCAAAATAAAAAGAAGAATAAATCCTTTAAAATATATTAGAAAAATAAAGATTGTAAAATGTATACAGAGCGAACATTTGAAAAGATATTTTCAATTGAAATATACGTAAAAACATTTAAGTTTATTTTACAAAACAAAAGCGCTTGGTATTCACGGGTTTTTTATTCTTTTTAAAGTAAAATCTAACTTAAAAGTAAATTTTTATGGTACGGGTGCTTTTATGAAGTTTTGAAAAAAAAAAACTCTTGATTTGTATCAATATGATTAAAAAAAACAATCCATAAAATATTGCATGTAATGTAGGTAAAAAATTAAATAATGAAAGTTCTGGACTTCTTGTGATATCTTTTATTTCTGGTTATATATTAAAATAATGTATAAGACTTACTAGACTTTATTTTATACATTTCTAATAATAACCAAAAACCTATCTTTTTACTATTTAATTAACTTTAAACACATACGAAGTATAGTAATAAACGAATGATTTTTAATCTTATATTTAAAAAAAATGAAGAAATTTTGGATGATGTATGATCACCTATGAAAAATTAATAGTTTATTTATGCAACATCATTGCTTTTTTATTAATTTAATACAGTCATCTGAAAAGTGTTGAGCCAATTATATAATTAGTGATAGATGTTTGTTTCTATTCGACCCAAGGAAAATTTATCTAACATTTTAGAATAATTATAAATGAAAATAATGAAAGAATGAATCATAAGTGTAAAAATTAAATTTAAGAATTACTGCTTAATGGTATAATAGCGGTGACGCTAGGTAGAACTGAATATAGTATACAAATCACTGTAGTTTCTGCTTCCTTACTGCTGTCATTAGACCACGTATGTATAATGTATATGAACTGAGTACCACGTATGTATATGAATTGAGCAACAATCGGCAATCTCTTTCTCATTTCTTCTTCTACTTATGTCAATAGTTCGAATTCGTTGTATGAATCTTTTAATGAGATTCTTTTCCCGCGCACTAGAAAAAAGGGTAACAAGTGTTTTCAGAATGACATTAATCTGCAGAATTATGTTTTTTTCCCCAAAAGAACTCAGACCATTTTTTTTTTCATTTAATACCATACACGTTAATTCTTGAAACCTGAACTCTGCTCTTTTTTTATTTTTACAATTTGAATTTTGATTGCCAATTTTATTTAAATTTTGTTTCTGTTTTATTGTATTTGCTAAAAGCAGCGAAAGAAAATTAATATAATGGTTATTAAAAATTAATATAATAGTTACTTAAGCTAATATTGTTTCATAGATATGCTGACATTCTCTTTATATCAGCTGCATGCAGACACAAAGAAGTCTTCGATTTGTCTTTGGATTAAAATATGATATCTAAAACTTTGCAGCAAATTACGCTTTTATAGGACTAGCCAAGGAAAGGCATTTATTTATGAAACAAAATTATAACATAATGCCTCTAGAGCAGTTGGTTTATGAAAAGAAATCGGCAAGTTAGGGCAAAGTGAATTCATCTGTTACTGATTCGCATTAATCGATGCAGCTCAGTAAAGCTGATTTATACTCGAGCAGTTCGGAATCTAATTACGAAGTCTTGACTGCATTCGTAATTGAATTAAAGATAACGGAGTGTACGTGGAAAATATCACATTTTCTTCCCGTTGAATGAACTAACAGAAAAAATTTAATTTTCTTAATTTTATATGATTATTCGAAATCGTATTTACTCCACGAAGAAAAAAGTTTAATCATGGAAACATTGATGACACAAAGTATAATTTTTAAAAAAAAATTTCTTTACTGCTTTTTGAACACACGCTATGATTTTAATCAATTAATCTTTCCTTTATTTTCTTATCTTATTATAACTTAGGTCTATTTGCTTAGTATACCTTACACCTCAACTTTATTCTATTTTTTTTTTCTTTTGAAAAAAGAAAAAAATCTTTCAGGTATGTTAACCTGTAGACTTTTGTCCCAAACATGTCTTTAAAATTATCCAAGGAAATAAAACTACGTTGTGGTAAAGAAAAAAATAAGGCGGCAGTTTTCCTCATTTTCTTTTAAAGAATTAATTTTTTAACAAATTTATGTAAAAAAAATTAATCTTCTGCTTCAAAGCATATTATCTTTAATAAAAATAATCATTTTTTAAGAAAATATAATGTGAGTATTTTAGTACTTAAAAGTATTAAAAATATTTAAGTATTTATCTACAGAGTTTTTTGCAAAATTTGACGATTTCTTATTTGTCTTTTTTTGATTAGCTGAAATTCTATTTCACTGATCGTGAAGTAAGGAGGCATTAGATAAATAGATTCTAGCATGCTGATGTTGAATACATGATAAAAATCATTGCAAACAAAAAAACTTTCATACAAGTAAAATAATATTAATAGAATAAGTAAAAAAAATGAATTTCAACCGAAAAATATTGCAAATAGAATAGAATTGAATTTTAAGTGATGTATATATTGACTCGTACGTAATTTTAAAATTTAATAGTTAAAATAACTAATTCATAATTGTTTGCCACCCATAAGAAGAAAAAAACATTTAATCGTTAAATCGTTATATTTAATCGTCAAATTACGATTTAAAGTGACGGCAATTTGAGTGCATTTTTGAGTCCATCTATTCTTACCGTAAAATATTATATCATAAAATTTACATTAATATTTATTTAATTGAAGTAAATCAGTGATTTTACGGTAATTACTACTGCAAAAATTATGGTATATCAGATTTTTTGTTTCGTGACATATTCCTGTAACAATGGATTTTACGGTAAAAAATATCGGCACCCTGAGTGTCGGTAATTTTTACCATAATTTGAACCAAATTTTTTTACAGTGTATTGGACAGTCAAACTCGAAAAGTATCATCACACTCTCACACTCTTAAAACTGTGACAAAAATAGGAATATTATGCTGGAAAAAAATCGAAAAAAATTATTAAACCTTATAAATAATATTTTTATCTTCTAAATTTAAAGTACCCGAATGCCTTCGGAGGCAAAATTTTTAATTTAGATATTTTTTATTTGGATTTACGTGTGCATTATGCACTAAACTGTCGTATAAATACAAAAACAAAATATGAAAAGAAATTATTTTTCAAAATATGTTAGTAAAAGAGGTAAAAAGAGACCAGAAATTGGGCATTCAAAAGCACATAGCTTTGTTGAAATTTGTTTTCTTTCCTTGATTCTTACTATTAGTCATAAAAATTCAGTTTAAGGGATTGACTGCGCATTGGGCATATTATTATCAATATTCGATATCTTGCAGCATATATTGAAACTTTTTTGACAAAAAATTGGCCAAAAACTTTTACTTTTATTCTAACTGAAGAAATATACAATAATAGTCTAATCAATTTGTCCGTAGTCTGTTTCTAGACTACGTATAGAAAATATTCATACAAAATTTCAAGTTATTTAATATAAAACACTTTGAGATATTACATTTAAAATTTAAAAAAAAATCTCATAAAAATTTGTTTCGAAGAAAGAGAGAAAAAAGAACTCATGTAGTAACCAAAATAAATTTATTTTTAGATCATCATAACTTTTGTTCGATTTGACTTAGAAACAAGTCTTAAACGGTATTAGAAAGATAAAAGTCCATAGTTTTATGTAATTAAAAGAAAGTTGATTTTTTAGAAAAAATCTCTTTTAAAAACAACAAGAGAATAAAGATAGGGAAATTTTACCGAAACAAATGTTCTTAGAAATATTAATCAATTCATGATCTCACATTTGAAAAATATACCTAAAGTCTATTAGTGACTTTATGGCTGAAATACATTTGAATAAAACTTAAGAATCTGTTTTTAATTTAATATTTGAATCAAATATATTTAAAATGAGTAAATTGAAAAATTCTAACTTAAAATGATCTTTAAATCTGAATTAGACTATTAAATGAAAATTGAATCATAGACAAAACTGCAAACCTCACAAATGTTTGTTTCTTTTGAAGGTCCATAATTGTTTTTAAGCAAATTGAAACCTCAATGTCTTTTTTTTTTAATTTAAAAATCGATATTTTATTAAAAAGTTATTCCATTACGAATTTTAAAAAAAATTTTAAAACATACTAATTAACAAGATTTTTTGTTTTAAAAATATATTTGTGATGTATAATTCTTTTAATTAAATTTTTACCGGGTCGAATTGCTTTAATTAAATATGTTTTGACTGAAAGTAGTTTTTTTTCCCATATTTTTGCGAAATTCCAGTAACAACTGCTCTAAGATGTTATAATTCTTTTTCCAAATGATGTATTACAAAAAAAAAAGCCTTTATTTTCAGTATTACAAGGAAGCATTAATCCCACTAAAATATGTTTAATTCAAAAGAAACTTTTAACATCGAAAAATTAAAAACGAAATAAAACAAAGCAATTTTTTTAAATGTTTTCCAAGTAATTACAAAGAATATTTACTACTTTTAATTAGGGAATTGATATATCTCTTGCATATAAGGATGTTCTAAAGGAAAACATACGTCAATCTTTTATTTATCAAAATTAAAAATTTACGTTTTTAAGCCATTAACAAAATTAATTTCAGCTATCTGCTTTTCCTAGAGGTAAGAACAAAACATTAATAATTAGAAAAACATTCAAATAAAGACCCTAAAAAATCTTTTTATCAATTAAATAGCATTTATTTATTTTATTGCTGTTTCAAGCCATAAGAAACTTAAGTATATTTTTGTAAATCAGTATTCCAATCCATTGACAGGGTTTTACAGTGAAACTTTTTTATGCCCCTTGCATGTTAATATGTCTTAATCATATTCTTTACGCTATAAATCATGTTAATCTTTTTTTCTGTAAGTCTCAGAAAGTATTTCATTTTCTTAATTATTTATTTATTTCTCAAATAAAATATTAATGCTCTTAGCAATTACTTATTGAACTTAATGTTAAAGCCTTGTTATTGCAGTAAGTTTGATTACAGTTTACAGTCTGATTGAAAACTATAAGTCTTGAAATTAACAATGATTAGTTGAGAATAAGTAAGCAAGTAGTAAACAAATTGCATAAGTGTTTTAGTTTACAATGTATCTAGCAAGAAGTGATTTTGATAGAACATCAGAGATTTCCCATTAGAAGCTGTAATTAAAATTGATACATGATATATTTGTGTACAGGGCTATCATATAGTTTAACTGACTCCCGTGGTTTTGCTGGAATATACATGAAAACCATTTGTTTCAAAAGTTTCAATCAAAATTTAGCATAAATGTGACTCAATTTTGTTAATTCAATACTTAATTTTTTTTAAGGTATAGGAGAGGGGAGGAATTAATGAGCATCATCTAAGCTGTAATCAAAAGCTGTGTAGCAATGAAATCACCAATATATATATGGGTGATTCTCACGAAATATGACAATTCATTGTCCCTTGCTCTACGATCTAATACTATAATACTAAAAGAACTTTTTTTTAAAAAAATTAATAAATAGCATTGATGTTAGCATTTTAAAATGACTTTGCACTAGCATTGACTGTTTTGTATAGTTAAAAAATTTAATTGAATATCAAAATGTCATTTTCCTGGCATGTCCCAAACAATGTTTCCAATAATAACTGGCTTCAAATCTTTTTCAACAACAATTTTTTTAATCTCAACCGGTGTAAGCATTTCTAGAATATGCACAGAGGGTATTATTTACAAAAACTTCGTTTAAAATAGTTTTTCCCGTCAATAATTTGTTTATCCCAAGAAAATTTGTCATTTTCCTGGCTACTTTTATTTAGTGGCTTATAGCCAAAATAGATAGAGCCAGCAGTCAATAAATATCATATGTTAATAGATTGATTAGATACCCTCCTATATGAACATGTCTTGTTGCATGAATAAAGAACCAATTTTCTGGTTCAAAATTTATTTTAAAAAATTTTTCAAGGTGAGTAGGTTTTTGTGTTGTCATTTTCCTGGCTTCTTGAAATCATTAATAACATAAACTACGTAGATTTATCTGAGTTATTTTAAGAAATCCTGTTGTTTTCTGCAGAATATAAACGTCTTAGGCCAAACTATAAAATTAAACTAAAGTTATATGCTTTAAAATGGCGAATTTGTCATTATCCTGGCTGTCATTTTCCTGGCTTATGAAGGCCAGGACATTGAAGTGTTACCAGAAATTTTTTTAACTCCTAATACTGTAAAGAGGGAAAGCAAATATTAACCTAATACCATGTTTATGTATGATTGTAATATGCTTGGATCTAATCAAAGTTATCTATTTATTTAATGATTGATTATTATACACAATTTTATTCTGTACATATCAGCGACAAAATGTTTTTTGTTTCTTTCTACAGTGGATAAAAAGAATTAATTTAAGCAATTTATGGTCCATCTAACATAAATGCTTAAGTTGAGTTACTTATTATTAATTTAAAATGACTGTTTTTTAAACTTCTATAATATGTCATTTTCCTGGCATTCAAGATTTGGTGAATTTCTATTTTATTTTTTTTCACGAGTAAATGTCAATAAACTACACTGCTGTCTGTAAGATATTAATAAATGTAACTAAAGAAATATACAAAAAAATTGTAGATTATTTTGAAGACTTTAAATCTGAAGAAATTGTTTGGTCCGAATTGTCATGTTTAAAAAGAATATGTATATATATATGTATATATATATATATATATGTATATATATATATATATATGTATATATATATATATATATATATGTATATATATATATATATGTATATATATATATATATATGTATATATATATATATATATATGTATGTATATATATATATATATATATATGTATATATATATATATATATATGTATATATATATATATATATATATATATGTATATATATATATGTATATATATATATATATATATATGTATATATATATATGTATATATATATATGTATATATATATATGTGTATATATATATATGTATATATATATATGTATATATATATATGTATATATATATATATATGTATATATATATATATGTATATATATATATGTATGTATATATATATATGTATATATATATATGTATGTATATATATATATGTATATATATATATATATATATATACATATATATGTATATATATATATGTATATACATATATATATAAAATATATATATATATATATATAAAATATAAAATATAAAAATTCTTTTTGAAATAATTTATTTGCTTAAAATATTTTTATCATTTTTATTTTTTGATTCTCTCTTAGTTCAATCTAGATAATAGTATGCTAATTATTAAGAACATGTTTAATTTCGATAATCCCAGTTATTGAGATATCTTTCTTTTGAAGTGACAAAAGTATTGTTCTTACGAAAAACAGTTCGCTATGCCAGCATTCCTAGCGTTTTAGAACTTTCCTTAGTTAACATTTTTTACCAACTATGATTCATCACCCACCGAAAATAAATGTGACAAATTCTTTTTTTTTCTAAAAAAAACCTTTTAGAAGTTTTAGATTTTACAATCTTTTATGTCTTTTATAATATTAAAAACATCACTTCGTGCTGAAAGAAACCTGCAGTGAACACTGATTTCTTTCATCTAAAAGAAAAGAGTGTATCTTTCAAGAATATATGTCCTGATGTACAAAAAGCTTTAAAAATAACATTTCTTACAGATATGTACTAAAACCAAAGTCTTGGAAACTCTATAATGGTATTTTTTCAACAAAATGTATGTTTTTTTTCTCCAGCTTTTCAGTTGAATTAAAGATTTTTTTTAAACTCAAAAAAATATTTTTGTAGAGTTTATAATAATTTAAAAAATAACTAGAGTTTTAGAAAAAAAAGTATTATTTTTTATTTGTTTTGATTTATAAAATAAAAATATAAAAGAAAATTTAAAAAAAAGCACTTATCTCTAAATTTATTAAAAAACTTATAAACATTATAAGCAAAATACAAAAACTAGATATTACAATTAATAAATATTAATTTAAGCACTTTTAACATTAAATAAATTTTATCCCTATTAAATTTAATATTTAAACTCAAATATTTGTCCAATATACAAGCTCATAAAAAAGCATTAATAGTATGATTGAAATTTGAAGAAAAAAAATACCAGGAGTGCATTTTATCAAATGCAAATTCTTTTTTTCTCCACAAAATACCTTCATCATAAGCGATTTAAAAATAACGGCTTTTACAGATATAAAAAATATGTTTCCAGTATTTCTCTTTCATTTTTAATTGCAATAAATTGTTATAATTAAGAAAAATAACTTTAAATAAAGATACAAAATTAAAGCGAAAAAAAGCTGCTATATTAAAATATATTTAAAAAAGTTTAAGTTTTTTCAATTTAATTATATATATATAGCCATTCTATGATATCCCAAAAATGTGTTCTATCGGATTGAGATCCGGTGATTTAGGAGTTAGGCGGCCAGGATATTAACTGGAATTCAGCATCATGTTTCTGGAACCACTCCAACACAATTTTAGCTTTGTGACACGGGGCGTTGTCCTGTTGGAAAATTCTAGTTCCAGCTGGAAAAACAGAGGCCATGTAAGGGTGCAACTGGTCCGCAATGTTGTTCAGATACCCTGTAGCATTTTTGGATCCTTGTCACCAAATTTGCTGTGTAATAAATCGAGAATTAAAGCGTCATGATTAAAGTTAACTAATATTTCCGGTAATCCAAAATGGCTAAAAACATCTCTTAATTAATGAATAGTTGATCGTTGATGTAGTATCAGAAAGCTTCTTTATTGGGTATAATTCAGGACAGTAAAACTTTGCAACTGTTATAAGAAAATAGTGCTCTGGGAATGGTCCTGTTTAGTCAATGTGAACGTGTTGCCAATTTATAGTTAGGGAATTCTAAACATGTATCACTACTGTTTGAGGATTTTTCTAGACAACACATCATTCTTTACACCCTTTTACTTGTAATTCAATGTCAGTGTTCATCTAATAGAATTAATTTCTGATTATAGCTTTTATTTTCTGAATTAAGAACTTCTAAATGAATTCTTTTTCATGATTTTCTTTTTGCCAACTTTTCTATTTTCATACTTTTAAAACAATAAAAAAACAAGAATGATTTAAAACGTTGACTGCCACACGCATTTACAGGGAAATTTCCTTCAAGCCACGAATACCACTGTACAAAGCATATTCTGTGAAGTACTAAGATTATAAAATAAGCAACACCCCAATATGGGTGACGCGGCCCGATCAAAAACTCGGCCGTCTCCCGAATATGGGTGACATGGTAATCAACGTGTTAAAGATAATAAATTTATGTGGAATGTTATGTGTCTTAAATAGAATATTTGTTAACAATTTACTGTTCTTAAAAAATATAATATTGGATCAACTGCTCTTTATTTTAAAAAAAGTAATTTTTTAGTTAACTAGTATTTATGGTTATTCGCAATAAAATTCTACTGACAGTTTTGTACGAAACGAACTATCACTAACTTTTCAGATTTTAAAATAAAAGAATTTGGAAGAAATATTTGTATGCATTTATAAAAAATTTCATTTAATTTGAGGAAAAATCATTTTTTAACAAAAGAAAATAACTTTGAATATCTTATTAACTTTCTTTGTTCTTTTTCTATTTCAAGATGTTTTATATCTTTAATTGTTCTTGTTTTTCTTTAAAATGAATGACTTGTTTTCGTAAAAAAACGCATTATCTTTTTGTCTTATCTTTGATAAATAAGCTAGAGTTTTTTTGTGCTAAAAAAAAATTTGAGCCATCGAAGTCTGCATTGAGAAGTTTGAATGTCAAGAAAAATTGAATTTAAAGTATGTTATAATTTATTTGAAAAATGATTTTTAAAAAAAAGTTACTTTTTTATCGTTTAACTTCTGTCATTTATTTTATATCTTTCAAGTTTTTTGTATTGTTAATTGCAAATAAATTAACTCGTGACTAATAAAAATGCATTTAATAGTATAAATCTAAAGAATGAAATATATTTTAATTGTAAACTATAATTATTTTAGTTAGCGCTAGTTTTTTTTTTTTTTTATAAGTACAATAGCTGAATACCCTCTCTTCCTCTAATAAACCCCTTTCTCGATCAAATAGAACTATAAGCTAGCAAATGTCACTGATGTTATTTATAAAATATTTGGAAATGTAATCGCGATTGCTAATGCTTAACCAATCAGAAAGTTTTATTTCCTTCATCACTCAACCCGCCCGAGCGGTTCGTAGTAGAATGTTCTAATGTCAACAGTGACCTTCCCAATGCTTCGAACTACCAGTGTGCCAAATTTCTTCGCTCTCGGTAGGATGGTTTAAGAGTCTATAAAGGACACACAAACAGACAGACATTTTTTATTTATTTCCAATGGCAAATTTATTGGACAGTAGTTACAGCACAATAATAAAAGTTAAATTCAATAAAAGATGGTAAACATAATGCAGTAACTTGAGTCCATTAATTCAAAAGGTCTGGCGCTTCCCAATATCGCTCGGCTAGAGAAGACTTGCGCAAAGCAGGACAGTACATAATATGGGCGGATTTCATTTCCTCCCCAAGGTTACAAAGTGTGCAGATGGGAGAAGGAGCAATGTTAATTCTGCTGAGGTGTTTAAGAAGACAGTAGTGTCCAGTGGCCAGGCGGATTTCTGCCACGGCTCTACGCCTTGGCCCAATATAGGATTTTGGGAATAAATCTCTCCAAGATTTATCGGACACTCTTTTGGATTGGTCCATGAGGGAACGGTCTTTTATGCAATTTGTCACCATTTTCTTGATGGAACAAAATGATATTTCGCGGGAAGGAATTTAAATAATTGAGGCGCCCTTCTTGGCCAAAAGATCTGCACTCTTGTTTCCCACAACTCCGCAGTGGGAGGGTATCCACTGACGGAAGAAACGGAAGTTTGGAAAAGTAAAGGAATAACATACATATATAATATAATATAATATAGTATAATATAATATATAATGTAATGTAATATAATATAATATATAGTATTGTTACGAAGTGATTTACTTTCATGTTATACATACAGAATTTCTAAAATCTCTGTGCTTTTATATAAAAGAAAATGGAAACACGCTATTTCATTCAAATAAAAGGAAAATTAAACTTTAAACTTCAGTTATATCATATTTCTTATTTAAAGATGATTCTAACAAAAGCAATATGTTAGTAAATCAAAGATATAAATTAATTGTAGGTATTGAAATTTCAATGAGCTTTATTAAATGAAGAACGAGAAATCAATAATAGAGTATTAAAATAAGAGGATTTTTCGCCTTTTGAAGTTTCTAGATCAGTAAGAACATCAAAGAAGCGAAAGCGATAATGATGTTCAAAAGAAAAGAGCCCTTTACTTAATTACTAAGATTTCCTTTTGACTGAAAGGATTTCATATCAAGAAATTGACTGGATGTTAGATTACGAAATGAAGATAATAATTTAAGAAATAGCTTTTCTTTTTTTAAACTTTTTATCACTTGAAAATTGAAAGTGCTATTATTTTCAGAATGGTTCGGTTGATTAGACAAAATTTTACTACATGAAATTACAACAGATTCGAAACGTATTGAATGTTTAGAGGCGTATTGTAATTTACTGCTCCTTCTTTACCGTTTAAAACAAATTCAATGCATTGCAAGAGAAATTAGATCAGTTTTTTAAGAAAACAGTCTACACAAATTAATAAAATTCACAATAAAAAATAAATTTGATATTTCTAAAAAAGCACACATTATTTAAATAAAACGTATGTTTCTAAACATACTGGTTAACTTTTTTTTTCCACAAAAAATTATGAAATAGGAAGATTCTTTGAAAAGGATTCGTTTACTGAACAATAATATTGGTTCTTTGAACAATCATATCGAACAGATATGTTAAAACTTTAAGTCCTAAATTATCCACATTGCCATTTATGATGAACCAAAGTATAAAGTTTTTGTGTTTTTAAACTATTTTTGAAATATCAATTAT
Organism: Parasteatoda lunata; assembly: GCA_949128135.1. Taxonomy (NCBI): domain Eukaryota; kingdom Metazoa; phylum Arthropoda; class Arachnida; order Araneae; family Theridiidae; genus Parasteatoda; species Parasteatoda lunata. The sequence goes on from OX421971.1 coordinate 71,517,816, forward strand.
GTAATAATATATATGTTACAAAATATCAATTATTGTGTCTATGGAGGGCCAAAGTCTACTGTATCCATCCCAGTTTTTTGTCCTTGGGCTCTGGTGGCAGGAACGGATGCTCTGGTTGTGGAATCAGCCGTACGTGGAGCCCCACTATTTAATCTACATGTATGCTTGATGCACATTTTATCGACGCTCTGCAGGGATGAAAGGCTGAGTTAAACTTGGCCGGTCTGTTGATTGAATTCCAGACCTGCGGCATGGGAGTATGAATAGATACCACTCACACTTGTTTGAAAAGGTTTTAATTGTACTATTATCTGGCTCAATTTCACACTGAATTAAGTGGCAAAATTACGAAATATAATGGTTCGAAGCATATAAAAATTTCCATTAGAGCACTGAAAAGTGGAAAACATTATGTCTATACATATGGGGCAATCCATACAAAATTTACACCCATGATACAAAAAGGATATAATTTAATTTTTTATTGTTCTTTATTGAAAATAAATCGGCACATATTTTTGCGTTTTTGTTTAAATTGCATATTTTTGACTATACGAATTTTTGAAAATTTTGCTTTCTTGTGCGCACGACTTTGCAAGTAATTTTTTAACGTATTGCCATCCAACAACAAAAATATTTTAATACACTTTCTTAAAATGATTTTTCTCAAATTTTAAGAAAATCAACATTAAAATATAAAATTGTTTGTTTTTAACATAAAAAAAATTCATTTTTTGAAAAAAACAATTTTTTTTTTGCAATTTGGACTTTTTTGATTTTTTTTATATTTTGACAGTGTGAAGTATAATCAATAATGATATTAATTCCAAATTTTTGGAATGGTAAGACACTTTGTTCAAGAGATATAAACAAAACAGTGACGGCGCGTGCCCCGCGTATGTATGTAGAATATGGCTCGACTGTTCTCGAACTCATCCGCTACATACTAAACTAGAACGCGGCGTGCGCGCCGTCACTGTTTTGCTTATAACTGTGGAAATAAGTAATTTCCAGTTATAAACTTTAGTGTTTTAGTCTTTTACAGATTCGTCTCTAGTATGGAAGTGAAGAGAAGTCAAGAAATAATCAGCAAATCAATGTGACGAAAGACATCTTGTTCTGTAAAAGAACGAACAATTCTTTTCATGGAAGATGAACAGCCCACCTTCTTTTTTAGTCTTTGGCCGATGGCCTGATATCCGTCATAGGATTAAGATTGTATTGTTAATAATGATTCTTTTGTTTAACATTACGAATTTTAGATTTCAGTTAAACATTTAAAGTTGTAATAAATGTTGTGTTCCAGTTTACTTGTGTTTTCATCATTTTTAGCGTACTCTGCTTTACGGGTTAAACCCACAATAACTTTTGAACAAAGTGTCTTACCATTCCAAAAATTTGGAATTAATATCATTATTGATTTTACTTCATACAGTCGAAATATAAAAAAAATCAAAAAATTCCAAATTGCAAAAAAAAAAATAGTTTTTTTCAAAAAATGAATTTTCTTACGTTAAAAAAAAACAATTTTATATTTTAATGTTGTTTTTCTTAAAATTTGAGAAAAATCACTTTAAGAAAGTGTATTTAAGTATTTTTGATGTTGGGTGGCAATACGTTAAAAATTACTTGCAAAGTCGTGCGCGCAGAAAAGCGAAATTTTCAAAAATTCGTGTAGTCAAAAATATGCAATTAAAACAAAAACGCAAAAATACGTGTCGATTTATTTTCAATAAAGTACAATAAAAAAATAAATTATATCATTTTTGTATCATGGGTGTAAATTTTGCATGGATTGCCTCATATGTAATAAGCCATATTGCTGATGGAAAGTTAAATAAACTGCAATTATCAAGTTTTATTTATTAAGATAAGTATATTGTTAAAAAGTGCATGTTTTTAACTTTCTAAAATAATAACTGATATACTAAATTCATTAAATCATTTAACATCTCTTTTCAATAAATTCAGTTATTAAGCCTTGATTATTAAAAGAAGTATATAAGTAATTTGAAAGAAAAACGCATATTTTAGCTTCAGAATTAGTATGATGAGCAAAGGAAGTTATTATAGTTTCACCTGCTAAAAGCTGATTGAAAATCAGACGCACAAAATCATTTAATATTTTTCCCAACACTGCAGTTATCAAGCATGAACTACAAAAATAAGCGTATCATTAATATAAAATGAATTTGTACGTTCAGTTCTATCTTAAAGAAATTATAATGATGTTTAAAAAATGCATAATGTTTCACCTGGTAAATAGTTATTAATATTACACACGGAGAAAAATATTCTGGTAAAATTACCGTACTGCATGGGTAAAGTTATTTCTGTTAAAAATAAAAAAGAGAAATAATTATTGTAATTTAAAACCAAAGCATATCGTATTTCAGCGAATCATTCGGTAATTTTTCATTTCATATGGTAACTATTTACCAAAATTGTTTTGTTTTCAAAAAAAAAAAAAAAAAATTTTATCTTAACACACATTTAGTAAATTTGAATCTGAAAAGTGAATTTAACCGAATAAAATGTTTTTTATGGCATGTGTCATGATACATTTACCAAATTTTATCACATATTGTAAAACAATTTATAATAAATTTTGCCAAAATCATTACCAAAGCGCTTAGTTAAAGACTACCGAGTTTCTTGGTATTCTCATAAAGCCAGAAACAAGATAAATTTTACCATATTCTTGAATTTTTACTATACTTTTTTCTCAGTGCATATATTAACATTTTTTTCTACAAATATTTACGAACGCAGCAGATAAAAAAATTTTTAAACATATTTTCCTATAAAAATAATTTGTTTCATACTACATTCATACTAAAACTAAAATTGCTTTAAATAATTCGAATAAAGCATTAAGTGAAATATAATAAAATGTCTACTTAAAAAATAAACATATGTAATTAGGTGTATTTTAATATTTCTGTTTAATGAGATATAGCTATCACATTTTTATAAGTATGGGTTTTGGGAATTTGGAAATAATTATGCATCCAAAATTAAACTTTTTCAAATTATTTATATGAATCTGTGTCATTTTTACAAACTGCACCTCAGATCAAAAAGTACTATAAAGAATGTTAGTTCGTGCTTTTATCCATTATTTTTTGATAAATGACGTCAACAATGTCGGACTTTCAGCTTCAACAACACAATGCATCCCCCTTTATTTTTCTATGAGCGCAGTGAAGCGCAATATAAATCTTGAAAGTACAAAAAGTTGTTCACTCAAGCAGAAAAAATTGAAATTTCAAAGCATATCTTTAATATTATAACAAATGCAAAGACAAATAATAAAAATTTCACATTTGATGTTATTCTAAATGTGTTTACATAAAGTTTTTAAAATTTTTGTTTGCTTTTTAGAAGTAGTTAATGTAATAGTTTTGTATCCTTTGAAATGTATAAAATTTGTTTACAACTATACACGACAAAAATTTTCATTTTCATTTCACTTTCTTTATAAAGAAATTGAAATTTTAGTTTGTTTTTGAAAAAATAACAGTTAATGCAATATGTTTAAAATATTTTTGAAATAAAGAAAATTTCCCTCAAATTAAGCATTATGCAAACAGAGAGTCTTTTTCTGATAATTTTAAAATGTTTATTATATGTATGCTTCCAGGACAAACGAGATTTTTTTAAATGTAATTATATTTAAAATATAATATTTTAGTAATATATTAGGTATTATGCGATTATGTATAATAGCTTTAAAAGCTTATTGCCTAGAAATGCGATAATAAATATTTCCTGCAGTATTACTTTTTATAATTAATGAATTTTTTTAATAAGGATAGAGCAAGCAAAATACCTCTCTCCTTAAATATTGATGAACTTGTAAATTTAACTTTGTTTTGATTATCTTTTTAAAACACGACTTGCTGTTTGCTTTTAAAAAGCGAATGGCATCCAGAAAATTATTTATTTTTGCAAAAACTGAATTAAAACAAAGGATATTAATACAAAGATTTAATAACTAAGACATAGTGTCTAAATCTTTTTTCAACGTAATAGTCATACTGAAAAGTGAATTAATTATAATGTGTTATAATTTGAATGTTTAAGTCATCTACTGCTAAAGATTTGAGTTTAAGATAAGTAGTTCAAATCTTTGGCAATGTTTTTGCTGATCTTTTGGAGATCAGCATTGTTTGCGAATTGAACTCATCTCCTGAAATAACTTCTTGGTAAGATTTTTCTTTTGTCGTTATATCAACTATTTTCTTACTGCGAAAGTCAAATTTTAAATACCAAATAAAAATGTTATATACTCTAAGTTTTACTATTATGAATAATAAATGTCTCCAATGTTTTGCAAGATGAAATTTTGAGCCGCGATGGCTCAGGGGATAGAGCGTTCGCCTTCCAACGAGGGGAACCGGGTTCGAATCCCAGTAGATACGAATTCCGCATCCGGCTTGCACTGACCACAGTGCTAACGTGAAATATCCTCAGTGGTAGACGGATAATAGGTTAGAGTCCCCTTGCCGTCAGGCAAACCATGGGAGGTTATCGTGGTCTTCCTCTCCATGTAGCGCAAATACTGGTCAGTTCCATCAAAAAGTCCTCCGTGAACACGAATTTCCCCCAATGCTTGATCCAGGAGATCCCTTGTCTTCTGTATTTGGTTCAAAATTAATTCCAAGGCTACGTAGTTGAACATTAGTAGTCGTAAACCCAAAAATTGGGTCATCTGCTAACAATATAATACGATACAAATTTGATCAAAAAAGAAAATAAACACTATGGAAAGGAACATGATAGAAAAAAAATTCATAAAAGAAAGCTATTTTAGTATTAAATTATTTTCTATCAGGAATCCATTAGGTTTCTTTATGTCATATAAATTTGAAGAACAGTTTTATAATCTTATTTAAAATATTTTTCTGTAACAATTATCAATAACAAATATCCACAATGTATAAATTTAAAACACGCACAAAACGAATGAAATGAATGATTTCAATAGTTTCAAACTGAAATGTCTTAAAGCATTTCCTTTCAGATTGAACCACTTCCAAAATTACTCATTATGTCGACCCATTCCTAATAAGCATTTTCATCTCATTGAACGAAAGAAAAAAATTTCTTGTCCGTGACACAATACGAAATTAAAAACTAAAGATCTTTGTATCAAAAAACACTATGGAGCTCATTACTTTAGAAAATAAGATTTAAAAGAAAAACTACATTCTATAGTAATCAGTACTATTCCATGTAAGGTTAAAAACATATGTATATACTCATTTAAAATCAATTTATGTATTAACAATTTCAATAACAAATAACTAAAATTTACAATTTCAAAATACACACAAAAGCTATCAAAATAAAACAGGCATGAATAATTACTCGTTGGACATGATTTGAATAGTTTCAAGCTATTCTCAATCAAAAAAAGCAAGAAAACTCTTAAAGAATTTCCTCCATTTTCAACCTCTTCCAAAATAACTATGTTCACCATTCTGATTTTAGTCAGATTTTGTGAAAATAAATTTATATCAATGTGATGTCATAATAAGTATTACATATTTCCTAGCTTTTAAAATTTCTTTAATTTCATAAATGTATTTTTTTTTTTGTATTTAGGAAAATGTATTTAGGACCAGGGGGTTTCACACCTCAGTCCGACTGTTTATAGTTTTACAAAAATATTCTCCATGTTAAAATAATAAAGCAATTTTTCATCCCTATAAAAGGAGCAGACTTATTTTTGTGGTTTTTTTCTGGCCATGGATGTAAAATGTATGACGCGTATTCTGCTTAGTACCCCACCTTTATTTTAATAATGCGAGTCTCAGGTAACAAGAATAATATCTCGCTCCCTTTATTTTCATGGTATCATGTCTGTTTATTTGAGTACGTTGCTTCGCATCTGTTTCTCATCTAGCCACTTTACTCGATCAGTTTGAATCTTTGCCTAGTAAAGAGGAGTATAACTTAAAATTTTGACCCTTATTCGCTGAAATTTCGAAAAGAAAAAAAGACGACTTATTTCTTAGTGAGTCAAATAACAGTGAACAAGAAAGCTTTTACGAGTCTCACAATAATTATCTTAATAAATCATTTCTGAATTACTTTTATAGCAATTCAATATTTTCGTTATTTCCTGGGAAATATCTTTCCAGATGCATACTAATATCCTTCCAAAGCAGTCAAATAAGCGTAACTCCAATACGGGTGACGCGACTCGATCAAAAACTTTGCTGTCCCCCGAATATGGGTGACGCGACAGCCAACGTGTTAAACATGTGCAAAACAAATTAAAATAATACAGGTCTGACAAAAAGTTTGAAGATAATGATTTGAATAATTTCAAACCATTCTCAATAAAACTAATAGCAAAAAAGTACTTTCAAAGGAATTCTAATATCTTGGACCTCTTCCAAACTAATCCAGTTCACCAATCTAATTTTAATACGATTTTGTGTTTTACTAAAGGAAGTAAAAAAATTTTCCTCACTATGACACTAGATAATTAAGAAAAAAAACGACTGTTGTTATAAAAGTTATACTATGGAGCAGATGGTCACTTTAGAAAAAAATAAAAGGAAAACTATATTCTATAGTAATCATTATTACACCACGCAATTTTAAAAACTTAATATATAATCTTATTGAAAATAAGTTTATACCAAAAATTTCACAAACACAACATGCAATTTTAAGCCAAGCCAAAACACATTAAAATAATACAGGTCTGGCAAATTATTTGCAGGGAATGATTTGAATAGTTTCAAACTATTCTCAATCAAACAAATAGCAAGAAAACTGTTTAAGGATTTCCTCCATTTTGAACCTCTTCCAAAATGACTCAGTTTGCCAATCTAATCTTAATCAGCTTTTGCGTCTCATTGAAACAAAGAAAATTATTTCCTGTCCGTGACACTAAGTAATTAAGAAGAGACACATTTCCCAAAACTGTTTGACTCTCGTAATCTTGCCAAAGTACATTCTTTTTAGAGTTGGAGGATTCAGACTAAGTTAATTAGATATACTGCCATGTAATAAATTGAGTCGAATTCAGAACGAGACTCCTCACTTGCAGTTTAAGTATTAGTGAGTTTTATTTCAATAATGATTGTAACCTTAAGATATTGTTTATTTTAATGAGGGAATACTGTTAAAATATTTACCATCCCTGCAGTTCTACTTACGTATTTGATGATAAACGTCTCTCAAATGATCCCAAAAATTAACATTTTGAAGTACTTGTCTGTCCAAAATATATATATTACTCTCAACATTTCTGTTTATTGTTATTGGTATTTTGAAATCAGTTTATTATAGTTATACTGTGTTTGAGTATTGTGTAGAATAAGAATATTTCACTCGAAAACAATAAAAAAAATTGCATTTACTAGAATTCCTTAAAAAAAAATTTCTTTTTTAACTTTTTTAGTAAAGTGCTAAAGAGACTAACCAAATTCTTATGATGGGGTAAAATCTATAATATTAAAGATAAAAATTGTAGCATATTTATTATTGTAGAAATATTATATTATTTCTACAATAATACAGATATTTAAACTAGCGCAAAAAACTCAAGAGGAAACACAGCACAAAAACAATGAAATTTTATAAGAATAGTTTTAATAATATATATTAATTGACGCTATATACAAACTTCCTGAAGTATAACGTTACGAGTATAACTTCGTGAAGCACGACGTTAAAATTAAATTTCTTATGAAAAAAGTACTGTCAATTTTTTAACAATAGCTTTTGCATTGCATTACAATTGACTTCATAAAAGGCACACACCCGCAATTTAACCCAGCGCCTATGCCCTTAAAGAATCATTTATCGGTTAATAGCTGTGGTTGGAAGACAAGAGAGATAGAAAAAAGAACGGAAAACAGCATAGCAGCAAAAAGAATGCAAAATTTAAGGAAAAACACTAAAAGTGAAGGAAAAAATAGATTTTTCTATTAGTTAGCGCATTTTGATTAATTTTTTATCACTTCATAAAAGGCAAGAATGTGACGTTACATACATATTTCATGAAGTGCAATGTTATATATATAAACTTCGTGAAGCATGACGATATGCTTAAAATCGTGTGACAAAAGTAATGATATTTTATAAGAATAGTTATAGAAATGAATTACAATACCCTTCTTAAAAGACATGATGTACGGCGTTACATGCAAACTTTATGAAGTACAACTGTTATACGTAAGAAATTCATATGATGATATACATAAACATCGGCACATAAACTTCATATGTCGTTATACGTGAATTACATAGATTTCCACTAATTATGACATTAAACGAAACCTTTGTGTAATTCTTTTAATTAAGGATAAAAGTACTACATTTTTTTGACGGATGTCTTCCTTCTTCAGAATGAGTTTTAATAAATATACAAATCAACCAACTAAAAAAAATAAAATTAAAAAAAAACTTAAGAAAAATTCTTAAAAAATAATTTAATTATAAAAAATAACTTGCAAAATGTCTCGCTGAGGTCAACTCGAGTAAAACTTAAGCACCTCTCGGGTTAGAGATTTTAATTTAAAAGTGTGCATTATCTATGCATATTTATATATTCTCCATTTGATTTGTGTCATTATTTCTAGAGACATAGCAAAAATCATCAAAATTAAAAATATCATTAAAAAGTCTAGTTTTTTCCACACCCTTAATCTAAATGGTCAGTCTTCATTTTATAAAACTGCACCCATTATGATGCTAAGGATTCTACATATTCATTTCTTATTTATAATATCATTCAAGAAATTGAACGAAGACAAAGAGGTGAAAATAAATAAATTGAAGTTATTACTTTCCCGTCTTAATGTATTTTCGTTGTGGTAATTTCTCGTCCCCGAGAAATATCCAGAAATATAATTTTGTAAACCAGAACGGATGATATAAACGGAAAAAAATTACCAAATGAATGATATAACTATCGTACATTTTTGTTTTATTAACCAGAATTATGGTTATTTGTATCACGAAATGTCATTACCACACTAAACGGTAATTTTACCAGATTTTTTTTCTCTGTGTTAAATGATATCAAGTGCTTTAAATAAGAAAGGATAAATCAAACGGAATAATGGATATCTGTCTCAAAAATGAAACGAAAGGATATATATGTAACGAAACGATATATATCTTATTATTATTATAATTATTGATATTATTATTGATATTATTATTATTATATAAACGCATCACCCTTAATAGCTTCTGATCTACTGATCGGATCTTAATGTTCTAGAACTCAACCTTAGTAGATAGTAAGGATGTCCTTAATGAGAAAATAAATTAGTGCAGATGATATTTTAAGTTACGAAATCAGATACAAACACGTACCTTCACTGTATGAATATACTTCTGTTTCGACGAATTCGGAATTCTAATCCTAAAAATATAGGGGCTAGCAGCAATCTGGAATTATGGTCCTAAAAGTTTGGTCAGAAAAACAGTCAAAAGATTGTCCCCTGAATGTTAATTTTACTTTTTGCATATTTCGCCATATTTTCAGACGTTTTTAAGCGAACTGAATCTGCTGGAACTGGAAAAGTTTTTGAACACAACTATAAAATTCCTTTAGCGAAAGTTAATTCTATGCAAAAAATTTATTTCAGTGAGTATTTATAATTTTTTTTTTTTTATTATTTTATTCCACAATGGTCGAAAAAAATTTAAATAGTAAACAATACAGAGCCGTAGTGACTCAAGGAATAGAGTGTTCACCTTCCCATGAGTTGAACTGGGTTCGAATCCCAGTGATGGCTTTTCGATATGAATTCCGCATTCGACTTATACCGACCACAGTGTTGACGTAAAATTTCCTCAGCGATAGACGGATCATGGGAGAGAGTCCTCCTGCCGTCAGACTAACAGTGGGAGGCTTTCGTGGTTTCCCATTCCATGTAACGCAAATGCGGGTTACTTCCATAAAAAATTCCTCCACGAAGGTGAATTTCTCCCAACTCTGGATTCAGGAGTGCTTTTATTTTCAATAATGGGTTCAAATTAAAAGGATACAGAGTTAAACATTGGTTGTCGTTAAACATTGTAACAATATAGTAAGGTATATAATTCGTTACATAATTTTGAAGGATGTAGGCTTACATGGGAAAATGCGAAATTTGCCCAAATTTAGTAAAATAGTTACTGAGATATTGAATTTTAAAAATATGACTTTTTTAAAATTTGATTTTTCAAAAACTTTTCGTCGATTTCACTCAAATTATCTATTTTGCTATGTAAAAGTACATTCTTTAAAATGACTCAAAACTTTTTCGACTATTATGAAATAAAATAATAAAAAGTAATAAATTTATACTGAGTGTTATATTTTGCATGTAATTGTCTTTGAATAAATGCTCTTATAATTGCGTGTAAATATTTTTCCATTTGCTTAAAAAGCTCTCAAGATGTGGTGAAATACGCTAAAAGTAAAATTAACATTATGGTGTCTAAGCTTTGAACCACTCTCCTGATCAAACTATCGGGAGCAAATTTCCAAGATTACAGCTATCCTTTATATTTTGGGGGTCAGAAATCTGAATCCGTTGAAAAAAAGGCATATTTATTCAGAGAAACGTTTTCTTACTAATTTCATATTTTAATATATCATTTGCACTATTTAAATTAACCCTTTATATCTCAACATCTGTGATTTTAATAAAAATTACTCATACATTAGAATATATCATTCTAAGCCAGTAAAAAATAATAAAAAAGTTTTACAGCATAAAAAGAAAAAAAATTGTCGGAAAAAAATTAATTGTTGCATTTCTGCAACATTATGCAAAATGACAAAAAAGTGCTTGTTGCATTCCTGCAACATTGTGAAAAATGGCACTAAGATTGAAAGATTCAAAAATTTTAATTCATATGAACATTTTTAAAACAGTTTTTACTTTTGTTGTAACAAAGTCCTACACCACATTTCTCACAAATAGTTTGTGTAAATCCTTTGCATTTTGGGTATTTGCATCTGATTCTTTTGTTAGCCCAATTAGGCCAGTGCCCAATTTCATCTTGGCGCACTGGTTTTGGCCGACAATCGCCGAAATCGTCCTTCAAAATTTGTTGGGGCAAAGACATAGGCTTTTTGTGTATGTTGCAGATATGCAACAAGGTGATATAAATGGTTAACATATTTGAGATTACCCTTTTGCACCGTTAAGTTTGAGTCCTAGAATGTGAAGATCGGATCATCGGATCAAAAATTATTCAAGATGGTTCGTTTTTTTAATCTTGTGCACTGTACATTATGGTTTGTATAAGATATTTTGGAAATGTATTATGTATTATTTTTAAAGGTATAAAGGTGTTTAGAAAGATAAGATATTTTCAAAATAATTTTACTGTACGAAAAGTTTTATTTATAAAAAAATATGCAGGAACTTATTTGTTAAATTTAACTTACAAACTTTCTAACTTCTTAACTACGGCATATCTTCATTTCTTAAAATACAGGGTCAATATTTCAATTATTCCAATACATTTGCTTTAGTCAGTTCAATTACCATTTTAATTATATGCCAATATTTTGCCACAAGAGAAATAATTTTGGTTCAGTCACTTCAGTCAATATTTTAATTATTCCGATATCTTGCTTTATCATTAAAATCCTTGAAAGTCACTGTTAAATTTTAAATAAAAGTATATACATGATCTATTCTATAAGCAGAATAAGTTTCTGGTAAAATTACTCTACTATACGGTAATGAAATTTCTGGTAACAAAAATACAGGATTTGATTGGGAAAACTAAAATATACAGTATTCAAATCATTCATTTCATATTTTTTCCGTTTATGTTGACATTTCAGGAACATTTTTTTTGTTTATTTTTCCAAAATTTCTGGTTTTCAAAACTATAGTTCTTATTACAACATATTTAATAAAAATTACAAAACTGAAAAGTGAATTTTATCGAATAAATATTTTTTAATGTTTTAAGGTAAAGTATCATCCTAAAATTAGTACGTTTCACTACTTTTATATGCATAATAAAACAATGCTTTATTGCTAATTTGACGAAAATCATTACCAAAGCTCTTTGGTAAAAATTACCGAGGTTTTTGTGTTACCATAGATCCAAAAACATGGTAAATTTTACCATATTCTGGTAGTTCTGATCATACTTTTTTCTCAGTGCACTTGCTATGATATTAAATTGAATTCGCCTTTGGGAGAAAATATTATGTAACTGTATACATTTGTAATTTCATATTTCTTTTTAAGTAATTAGTTTTCATTTAATTCAAAAACAAATGCACCAATAAAAGTTTTTTTAAATTTAGCTACTAATATTATACCAACCGAAGTATTTTAACAAAGAGCTTAGAAATCCTTACGTTAATAAAGAATCTAACTTATTTATGGGAAATTTAAACTCACATGACATCCTAAAGAAGATAAATAATCAATATTTTAATCACAGCTTTTCATAAAGTCTTTCTAAATACATGTTGAATAGCATGATGGCGACAATTTTCAAGTAGGGTTCGCGGTTATTAGTGTAAAGATTAAAACTGAAGAGCTTTTGGCTTTTGCTAATGGACTCTTCTTGTAATTAAGTTGAAACATTTCTGAAGTCGAGAAGGAAGAAAAATTAAGTCTCTCATTAAAATGTTAAGAAATTTGATATTTACTAAAAGCTTTAATAACTTTATATTTTGGAAAGGTGTCTCTAACATGAATCTTTTAACAGTTTTAAATAATTTTTTTTTTAAAATTTAATCAATTTTTTTTTAAATTGGCTGAAATACATTTACTGTCGCTGTAATATATTTTCCTTCGATCGTTTAAGTTTAAAAGTTTTATAGAATTAATTTTTTTTAATTTTCACCCCCCTAAACAATTCATGGAGTAAATTTAAAACATAGAAAAGTGATTTTTTTTCTATCACAGATTTTAAGTCAGAAAAAAAAGACAGCAACCACCAGACAGCAACCATGTCAAAAGTTTATTTCGATTACGACATAGTGGAAATACTGAAATGTGAGAAAAGAAATACATTTTAACTTAAATTACGTGTTACATATTTATGATTACCATAATAAATTTATACGATCAAGTCTGCAAAATCAATAAATTGATCTCATTTGATGGGGTAATTTTAAAAAAATAGAAAAGTGGTTTTGTTTCCGATCGCAGAATTTGAGACATAAAAAACACTGACAGCAACCATGCCAATGGCTTAGCTCGTTCATAATGAAAGCATTATAAAGTGGCAAACATTTTGATAAACTTAAATTCCAACATATATTGCATGTTAAATATTTATGATTACAATAAAAAATTAATAGGATCAAGTCTACAAAATCAAAAAATTTAGCTCATTTAATTTAATTTTAAAAAAATGAAAAGCATTTTCTTCTACCGTAGAATTTAAGTCACAAAAAAAAAAGCAATGTCAATGGTTTTTCTCGGTTACGGCATAGTGGAAGCTGTAAAAGATTGTAAAAATCTGAACAAATTTACTTTTTATTTCGTGTTAAATATTTATGATTCCCATAAATAATTCTTGCGATCATGTCTACAAAATTAAAAAAAATTAAACTGATTGCTCATAAATAAATTTGATTAAATAATCGTACAGCTATTATTTTAGACTTAAAAAGAACAGGCATTACAGATTTAAAAAAACCTTTGTATCTTTTCGTTAGCTTAAAATTTGTGTGAAATATAAACAATCTTAGGTTTAAATTCATCTATCAACAAGTAAAAAAATAAAGAAATCATGCTTCAAAAAAAATTGAAGCATATTAATGAATTACAGCATATAATAAAGTAGATAATAGAGCATATTATGTAGCTTGTATCCAAAGTTTTCATAATCAAAAGCTCATTACTCATTTAATTTGAGTTCCTTTGTTCCTTACAATTGCAGCTGCTTCACTTGAGAATTTAACTAGACACATTTTATGAACAACAGTAATATAATCTTTCTATGAATACAGTACGAATGTTTGATTACCATCACTGTGTGCCTCATCAATTAATCAATTATTAGACCGTAATATCTTTGCTGAACCGTCTTATCATGCTGCTTTGAAAGTGTTCTTCCTGATAGTAATTATTGTAATTAGGTGTTGTTCAGTGATTCGAAAAAGAGATTAATTAAAGTAATTGATATTCCCATTATTAGAAAAGTATAATTTTCAAAGAATATTAAAGATGAAGAAAATAAGAATTGTCAATATGATTGATTACACTTATGAGAATATTTCCAGATTGTAGATAACAATGAAATGTTAAAAATGTATTGGATCTAATAAGATATTGAAAAGATGATTTTTAAAGGCACGGTGAGTTTGCTGGTGTTTTTCTTCCTTAAATTTAAACAATTCGCTAAATTTTTAGTTACAAGAGATATCATTAATATAATTTTAATATATAACTTAAGAAAAGCAATATTTATAATTCGATAAAATCAGTCAGTGTGTTAATGAAAAAAGGCTTAAAACATGAGTGGAAATAAACAAGATGACTGCATTACTTGGTTCAAAACTCCATTTGCTTCAAAAATATAAAAATTCAAAATAACAGTCGACACGTTTCAAGCGTTCAAAAACAGGCGCCCATTTTCAAGGGTTACCAGGCGTGAATGAGAAGAAAGAAAAGTAATTTGAAATATAAAACGTGATTGTTGCCAATGAAAAATATAAAAAATAAAGGTGAGAAACGAAACTAGAACACTGTAGCTGAGAGAGTTTTTTTGAAGTTTTCCTTGTTTGAAAAACCGAACAAGGAAAACTTCTGTTGCCGAGGGGGGGGGGGGAATCGGTGCAAAATTCATTTTCACACATTATGAAAATGTAATTGGGAACTAATATTTGAAATCTTGGGATAATATATTTAAGAAGACTGCATACCTTCATTATTTCAAGAAACGTTTTTTTCCCACGGAGTTACTAGGGTAAATAAAAAGCTTTTTTATGTTTCACTGCGTTACATTTTTAAGTACATAGACAGTTTTGATTATGACCTTTATTAAAACTTATTTATTTAATACATTAGTACATAAACATCATTTATTGCAAATAGTAAGTAAACAAATTTTAATATTGCAATAAATCTTTAATATGGTTTTTAAGGGGGTAAATTAGCAACAATTAATATATCCATCTTTAGAAAGCTACTGGATAATAATTACTTAATTCGGAAAAATCATTCCTAATACTACTATATAAAGGAAAACCAAAGGGGGTAAAACGGTCATGACCATGAAAGCTGATTCTAAAAAAAAAACGAGTTCACGCGAGAACTGGAAGGGTTTTTTCCACAGAACGGTCCATTTGAACTGAGTAATAACTCTCGAGAAGAACCGATTTTTCACATTCTTGATTTCTAAAAACTTTTAAAAAAACAGTTTATTATCAGCATATCATTCCAAAGTTTGTTTATTTTTCTATTTTTTACATATTTCGTCATTTTGGTCTACGCATTTTTTATACCCTATGTCATTCTTTGTAAGTTTTGTGTCATTCCAGCTTCCGGCCCTCTTTTTAAAGTAATGACATACTTGCCTGCATTAATTTCAATTTGATATCACCTTATCCCTCTATAGTCTGGGTTTTACACCCTGAGACAGCCAATTATTCCCTTAGTTGAAAGAATTTTGGGGAGACCAATGTAGATTTAATTGATGATGATGTAAAATCACCTTGAAATGATATCACCTTACCCCTCAATATTCAGGGTTTCACACCCTTAAGTTCAGTGAAAGGGCATAAGGGAGAGCTAATGTGGCATAACCGAACGAAAACTGTCACTGAATCTGAAAATATGAACTGTCCGATGTGGCAAATATCTAGAAAAATTAAAGTTTACTTTTTTAAATAAAGTTTAGCTATAAAAATTTAAAGAATTTTTAACATTTCTTAACAAAATGACAGCACTTTACCTCTGGGATAGCACTTGTAATATAAATAGAAAGATATTTTGAAAGGTCTTTTGTTATAATATTTTTAATATTCATGCATAAAAAAATTATTTTAAACTAGTTTCTTTTTACCATTTTTAAATAAGTGACAAAAAAAGAAAAATTCAAGAAAGAAAAAAAACCCATACTCGGAAAATACATCTATCATACCTCAAAGCAAAGTTAGATATGAAAAGTTTAGCTTCTATGAGAAACTCAAAAAAACTATTGGAGAATTGATTGAAGCCCGTAACCCTTTTTCTAAAGCAAACAGATATTTTCCATTTATCTCTCAAATTGCTATGATTCCCCTATCGGTACTTATAAGGAGCAATATTTATAAAGCTGATGTATTATTTATCAAAGATTTATGAGAAAATATGTTTGTGAAATTATATGTGAACTTCTTTTTCTTCAAATATGCAGAAAGGATTTTAAAAAGAATTGCATATTCCATTGGACATTAAACAAAAAGGGGAGTAGTTTAGCGTTCTCTCAAACTTTGAAATGCATTTCAATTTTTTCTTCTTTTTTTTTTTCTTCTTCATAGTTCATTCTAAAGAAACTAACTTTTTACTATTGAAATCTCCACTAAATATGCTTTTTAAAGTTTTAGACTAAAGTTTTTTAAATAATTTAAAACAATTTTTTTATTAACTAAATTAGCAATGGTATGAAATCAAATATAAATATTTATTAATTTAAAACTAATTTAAATAATGTTATACCTCACTTCATTGGTTCATTCTACTAAAACTTAATTTTTAATAACGGAATCCCCAATAAAGATGTATTCGGTAAATCAGCTTTGTATACTGAATTGAACAAAAGTTTTTAAGAATTTATAACAATATTTTTATTAACTAAATAACCAAAGCTATAAAACCAAATAAAATCATTTATAAATTTTTAGAAAGGGATAAGAATAAATACATTCGTAAATCAAGCGGGGTAAGTTCAATTTCAGACAGATAGATTAAAAATTCATTTTTATTAAAGCTACCAATAAAGGTTTATTTTTTTTTACTAAGGGTAAGGTTTTTTTACTAAAGGTTTTATTTACTGTGGTTTCCAGTTAGACGGGTAGGGACTTTTCTCCTTAGGAGTGGGCAGGCGGGCTTTTTTCACTCAAAGAGTGAATCTAAACTTTACCAGGTACACAATCATCTCACCTTTTCAGAGATGCAAGCGAAGATATATTATTTAGACATATGAAACATTTATGTGCAAAATTTTATCTTATCAGAAGTTTCCGAACAAGTTCAACGTCTAAAATATTTATAGGGGGCAAGAAATTACTTGAAAACAGATTTCCTTCTTTTTTTAACACAAACTGATTTGGTGAGGTTCCTTCTTGATTTTGAAGTTCATCTATAACCAAAAATGAACATTTCAACATTATTCTTGCACACAGATCTAAAGGAAATCAAAAATAACACACGCAGGACACATATATTGAGTATGTTACTGACCACTTTATTCAGCAGATTTTGGTTAAGTCTATTTTGAAGTCAATCTCACACTATAATCAAAACTTCATATATTTGAGGCGATTATCAGACATTTTCATTATGACATTACAAATAGAATCGAAAAAAAAAATTGATACAAAATAACATATCATTTGGAAATATTTCCACGTCATTTTTATAGCTCATATATATGTCAGACGAAATTTAACCACCTTTAATTTCATGCAACAATAATTATTTTGTTCAAGGTACTTATATAATCTTATTCGCTTATTAGCTGTATTAGAAATTTCTCAGAAGAAATGATTAAATAACAATTTATATATTATTTAATATATTCTTCCTGAATGGAAGAAATAACCATAAAAAAGTATATAAACTGTTAACTAGGATAAAAAATTATTCATGAACTGTTTTCACCTAATATGGTTAGACAATCAAAATTTTATCCGCACCAACCTGCCCACAGCCAAAGAGAATCGAGCACACGTTCTCTTCGAAAGCTAAGAGCTAACAAGGGAAACTAGGGAAGTGTGACTCACCAATTTTGAAATAAATGTATGCTTTATGAGGAATAATTTTAGGGGGCAACGTTTGTTTCGGCCCATGGAAGGTCCTACGAGAGAAAAAAAATAATTCAATATATAGAAAAATCGGTATTTTATTACTTCAATGCAGACTATTAGTTATTGTAATTATCTCATACTCCAATTAATGTGCAATTAATTGGTTAATTAATTAATTTACTAATTTATTAATTAATTAGCAAATTGATTAATTAATTATTAATTAGTTATTAATTGATTAATTATTTACAATTACATACTCCAATTAATTCGGAAAATTTTTTGGAAATAAAAATTAAAAAACAAAATTTGATGCCATTTTTTTTTTTTTAAATTAACCTAACATGTTTTTCTAAAAAACTACAGATATATAAAATTTTCGAAATCAATTGTGACAATAAATATGCATTATACTGTACGTCGGCATAAAATATTTTTAAATTTGTTTTTTTTTTTTTCAAAAAATTTTCCAAATTAATTAGAGTATGTAATTGTAAATTAATTAATTAATTAATCAATAACTAATTAATAATAAAATAATTAATTTGCTGATTGATTAAATAATTAGCAAATTAATTAATTAACCAATTAATTGCGAATTAATTGGATTATGAGATAATTACAATAACTAATAGTCTGCATTGAAGTAATAAAATACCGATTTTTCTAGATATTGAATTATTTTTTATCTCTCATAGGACCTTCTATGGGCCGAAACGAATGTTGCCCCCAAAAATTATTCCTCATAAGGCATACATCCCACTAGTTTATTTCAAAATTAGCGAGTCACACTTCCCTAGTTTCCCTTGTAAGCCATGTAATAAGAATAACGAATTCATATTATTCATTGTATGTCTAACACTATAGTGAATTCTTAAGAGCCTTATTGTAAAAAGAGTGCGGTGAATACCATACAAATCCATTCCTTGCAGCTGTGTATGTACTTTAACCGAGAGGAAAAATCTGACAAACTTAGAGCCGGTTAAACGGGGAGTTCTAATTACAGCGTTAACACTAGCGCTAACAATATTTCAGACATTCCTTCAGCAAATGAGAAGTTTATAGTTTCATGCACTTATTACTCGTTAACTCTAGACTAAAGGAATGACTTTGTTCAGTTAGTTTTGTTTTTATTGCTTTGAAACCCTGCTAGTTGTAAACGGCTGCAAAATCTTATAGTTTTGTTATCTGACCCTAACAGCCCATTGGCCGAGTGGTAGCATTACAAATTCGGGTTTCTATCCTCGGATCAGGCAAGGTTGACTCAGCATTTCATCCCTTCAGTTGGTAGCTAAAATGAGTACCAGGTGTACTTGTAGACTAAACACTGGATGTTCAGCATTCGGCTGCACACCAAACTGGAACATCTGCTCCTACACAACAGAGCCCAAGTTCAAGAAAACTGGTATGGGTGCAATAAGCCCTGGCTCTTCATGGGGTGTCGTGCTACTGAGTTCAGTTTTTTAGTTGTGAACAGATTCAAGCTCGTAAAGAAAAAGTAATGCCCCTAACCATAATATTTACGGTTAATTAGATGAACACATTGTTGCTATTAATTTCCCCGTTATTTTAGAATAGAAATTATGACACAGTTTGAGTGCTTCTTTATGTATTTAAATAAAATTATTTGTTTCTTATTCTAAACGATAAAATGTAAATGATATAAGCTTAGACCATCATTCCCCATCAATATTGAAGAAGCAGTTCCTATCAATTTGGTTCATGCGTCATGTCTGGCTGCTATAAGTTATAGAAACATATTCGATAAACTGAGTTACTACTAAATTGTCTTGTCGCAGCAAAAATACATCAGACGAAGATCACCCATTTATAGACGATCCGAGAATCTCTAACCTGCACCACTTCAAACTAGTTGTTAACAACATAAATTTATCACTAAGTACTTGAAGGTAAGATATACATACCATATTTTTAAATTTCAATTTTTTCAGCTAAATACAGAGCCTGGACTTGTTTTATTTATTCATATAGTAATAATAAGTTATGAAAATTGCTAGCTTTATATTTAAATCAATAGAAAAAATGAATGCTAGGAGTAATACTAAACAAGCATAGCATAGCTAGGAGTAATACTAAACAAGCATAGCAAGTCTAGTATCTAAAGATGTAGGTAGACAATTATGTGAAGTTCTTAGTTCAATCCTCAACAGCCTACCTAACATATAATAAGTAAAAATCAAAGTAGTCACAATATGTTTCGATCTTACTTTTATAAGACATACAGAAAATGAGAAAGAACTTTTAGAGAATATGATGACTTTTTCTCAGAATTTAAGATCATCAAAGTTTCCAAGTCTCAAATCATTGTTTGTCTTCTCTTTTCCTCAAAAAATATGGGTTTTTTTCCCGAATTTTATCGAAAACATCATGAACAAAAGCGTTGGAAAGTAGACGAAAATGGTTGAAAAAGCAAACTGGCTATAAAACTTTCAATAGATAAGCGGAAATGTGTGTTTTTATCACTCAAAAGAGATAATTTAAAAACGATTGCATTGAAAAAATATTATGAGTATAAAAAACGTTTGTATTTACACTTAAGAATAGCAATTTAAAGCTCTTTTCATGGTTCTGAAAGTGTAAAAGAAATACAGAATTTATATCCCTGCATTAAACTATAATAAACCACAAAATAGCTTGTTTATTTTTATATATATACACCGAAGAGCCTTTACATTATGACCACCCTCCATCTGTAACAATGGGATCGCCCAGGTTTTCATGGTTTCTCGCCCAGGAACAATGTTTCCATGGGGCACATTAGGACCCATAATCCTCATAGAACATTCCCTGACGTCTGTAAGCTACTTGAACATAGTTACCGACCAGGTTCACCCATTCACGGCAACATCTTTTCCTGCGGGGGATGGTGTTTACCAACACGATAATGCACCATGTCATAAGGGTCGAATCGTCATGGATAGGTTTAAGGAACATCCCAGTAACTCTCAAGTCATGTCTTATCCGGCCCCCAAATTCACCTGACCTTAATCCAATAGAGTTTTTGTGGTCCTACTTGGAAAACCAATTTCGTGATGCCACGCTACCCCCTCGCAATGTGAGGCAATTGCAGGACCAGTTGGTGAGCGCTCGGTACCAGATACCTCAGGCTACCTATCAGCACCTTGTGGAATCAATGCCACGGCGGGTGCTAGCAGTTTTGAGGGCTAAAGGTGGTGATACTTTTTTTTTTTTGGCACACTGTGCATTGGTTTATAAATTTTTCCACCTTTTTTTTTTAAGTCTGTGATGCGTCCTACATGTTATTATCAGGGTGGTCATAATGTAATGAATAAACCATTACTTCCCTGTAAAACATACCAAGTGATAACTTGGGGATTAAGATAAATCATATAAACAAGTATAAAGAATATTCTTAAATAATTTTATACAGTGATATATATATATATATATATATATATATATATATATATATATATATATATATATATATATATATATATATATATATATATATATATATATATATATATATTAAAATCTTTATTTTTTAGTGCGTTGTATATTTCAGTTAGCAAATAACACTTATATAATTAAGGCATTTCTTCTACGGTGATTATTACTTAAAACAGAACACCACTGTAAATATCAATAATGCTGCTGTTGTCAAAAGTGGTTTAAATTTTTAGAGCAATTTTATAAGTCCATAAACTTTCAGGAAATCTAGGAACAAAAGAGGATTTGGAAAACCAAAAGAGGATTTGAAAAAATAAAAGAAGATTTGAACGATTTCAGTTTAAAATATTCTCGGGGCCACGCAGAAAAATATTTAAAAAAAAAGAATAGATAAAAAAGACCTAATTTGGGTTGAAAGATTTTTATGTATGATGTAACCTATTTGGGTTCATATTAAATTGGGTCGTGACCCATGCCTGCTTTGAATATCACAATGTACTCATTTTTGAAAAAAATTATAACCTAGATTGAGTAAGAAATAAACATTTTGGATTGAAAAAAAAGATTGTTTGGTATGTGGTTGCACAATTTAGGTTAATGCTAAATTTGATCATGGCTCATGTTTGGTTTGTTGTGGTTTTCACTACACACACATTTTGGGAATGTCAAGACTCATTCTGAACGCCACTGAGAATCCATTTTAGACAGTGTATAATAACCAATTTGGATATCATAACACCCAATCTTTATACCACTTATAACATATTTTAAAAAACACTCAATACACATTTTAGCCACGTTGACACCTGTTTTGCACAATCCTAAACATCTTTTTCTTGACTTGATTAATTCTGACTTTGGATGCTTTTAAAAACCTATTTTAGGATAAATTCTACTTACGATTTGAATGCATTTAAATATCTTTATCCGGAAGATTTAGTATTTATGAATTTATTATAAATATTGATTAACTTACAGTTTCCTTTACTTATTGCTCCTATTAAAGCATTACAATAAAATTTATCAAGAAAATAAAATTACAATAAAATTTATACGTCAAAAAATTTTTCATGATTCAAAAAATATGTCAATTAGCTCAATTTCTATCCAATAGTATATAAATAAATAATTTTTATCAGTAATGTTCGGAATTTTCTCTTAACATGTTTAGACTTCTCCGGACCTTGGTTTGAATCATAATCACTATAAAATATTCCCATGTTACAAAATTACTTGCTAATTTATCTCACATTACAGGGAAACAAATTTATTGCAAACATTTTATTATCCTTGATTATTTGGATCTTCATTCAACAAAGAAATATTCAAAATCAATAAACGCAAAATACAATCGAAATTATCAATCCATTAATAAAGAATTGTTATTTAAGTTTATTCGAGCTTGAGAGAAGGGCAACCACAGCATTTATAAAATAATTCAGGCAGACACGAGGGGGAAATAAAATAAGGTCGAAATTTTTTGAGGCACATTTAAGTATTTTGTTTTAATAAAAATTATGTACTGTAAATACATTGTAGAATAAAGCCTATAATGTCTAATTTAAGTTTTATCACATTCTGCATCACATTCTTGCAATTTTTTTAACAGAAAACTTTTTTTCCACCAATGGACTGTTTAGTAACAAAAAAGAAAGAAATTCTATATTAAAAATCCAGTGGTTATAATAAAAAATTACACTTTTCACAGCTTTATTCGTTGTGAACACGGGTATGCCATACATACACTACAGTAGAAACTGTGCTCTCTTCATTGCCAATCGCTATCAATCGTGATGGCTCAGTCGTTAGTGGAATAGCCTCTGCAATGATAGTATTTTCCTAACAAAATGACTAATATAAACTCAATAAGCTTGATAGATTTAAAAAAAGAGAAATATATGAAATAACTACGCTAGAAGATATTTATAGCGCAAGATTAAATATTGAGTTTACCTTCTATAAATTACTTCACACATCATTAAAACTAAACATGACAAAACAAGCTTTGAAAATATGAATATTAACACTTTAAACTAAGTTAACACTAGAAAGACTGAAAATTATAGTATATAACTATATTGTCCAAAAGCAGTCAAAATGTGAATACGTAAATCGATTTGTTTAAAAGTTAATTTTTAGCATTTTTTAAATTATTTACAGTTATATAAAAAGTTATTAGTAAATATTAACAATAAAAAAATTATATGTTGTACAAAAAGTTACAAAATTCTAAGAAATTATGTCATTATATACATTATTGTTTTTCTAATTGAAATTAAAAGCAGTCAAAATGACTCCCTTAGGCAATATATTGTTAAAAATATAAAAATAGGAGTTATAATTATTTTTTCACAGAAAAAATTAAACTTTGATTACTAATTTACAATCTAACTGGTTATAAGTGCAAAAGCTCCAAATTTTTTGCATATGATTATTATTATAATACTAAATTCACAATAATAATCACAATTTCTCTCATTTGAATCTGGAATAAACAAAGGATTAAATAACATGTAATTTAGTCTCCTTGATAAAACTATTTTTTCCCAGTATAGAATTGTAAGAATGTTTGAAATCTATAGTTGCTTACAACTACTAGACTATATGAAATAGAGTTTTTTAGAGATTGGAAATAAACAAATAAAGAATTTAAAAAGAGGATGTTAAAGAAAATATCCGTTTTGCGTTTTCAAAGATTACCTTCAACATTTGTAAAAAATATTTAATTTTTTTTTTTTTTTTTTTGTCTTTTTCTCTGATTGTGGCAAATTTGGTACTTTCAACAATATTTTTGTAGTTATGAAATCTGAAAAAACAAAGTTATCAAAGGAATACAATTACACAATTAAAGTATTGTAGTTTTGCACTTCACATAGATTTTTTTCAGAATTCAAAAGTTGCGTAAACAAATGACTAATTTACTTATGATAGAAATTGCAGCTCACAAAAAAGATAGGGGGTGGAGAAATGGTAAAAGTTTTTAAATTGAATCCTGTTTAATCAAAAATGTTTTGCCAGAAATAATTTTAAAAAGCTTTTTCTTTCCTTAAAAAAGTTTTTTTGTTCATTGCATTTACTATAAAAAAACTTAATATGACGAACAAAATAATTAATTTAAAAATTCAAATATAACTTATACTTTTATTTTGGTTAATGAAAAAATTCACTTTAAAATAAATATTTAATATAGTTCAGTTTAAAAAAAGTATTGAACATTATGTAGAAACAACATAACTTTTTTTCGATGAATTCAGATTTCTGACTTCCAAAATATATTGGGTAACCACAATCAGGGAAATATGTTCTCATTAGTTTGGTCAGAAGATTGAACCAAAGTTTGGTATTTCATCATATATCGCGAATAATATCATTTAAAGACAATTTAAAAATGTTTGTCCACAGTTATAAAATTTGTTAACCCAAAGAAAATTCATGTAAAATATAACGTTTATTAAATATTTACTATTTTTTATTATTTTATTAAATAATAGTCGAAAACCTTTGAACTGTGGTGTACAAAAACTTTTTTTAAAAATTTACGCTCAAATTTTTTTTTATTTAAAATTAATGAGTTAAAAAGTTCCTGCGAAAACGAATTTTAAATTTACGACTTCTTCAAAATTAGATTTCTCAGGAACTATTCGGTCGATTTCGCTAAAATCTTGCATTTCGCCACTAAAAAACTCATTTCCTAAAATGATGTATACCTTTAAATTCAAATATTTTTCGACTATTGATAAATAAAATAATAAAAAAAAACATATAAATAGTATCTAAAAGTTATATTTTGCCTTGAATTATCTTTGGATAAATGAACTTTATAATTATTTAAAAAGAAATTTCAGTTCTCTTGAAATATTCTCGGTGTTTGCTGAAATACGCAAAAAGTAAAATTAACATTAAAGGTTTTGAACTTCGGTTTTTTGCAAAAAATAAACGTACAACCCTAAGCAACTGTTGATCTACTGACTGGATCTTTACATTGAAGGACTCAATCTTAATCTTAATGGTTCGAAGCAATGACTTCAAAGATGCTAATCAACTATTGCAGACGATATTTTAAGTGTAAAACACGAAAACTTACTTTCTCTGAATAAACATATGATTTTTTGTTACCAAAATGAATTTCTATCCCCCCCCCCCCCGTCGAAAAAAAATTAGGAAGTAGTCGCAATCTGGTGATTAAGGTCCTTATAGCTTTGTCAGGAGTATGGACCCACTTAATGCTAAATTTACTCTTATCGTATTTTACTAAATCTCTAGAACTTTTTAAGGGCATAGAACATTTTTGGCAAACAGTTATAAAATCCATTTGTCCAAAGATAATTCCAAGAAAGCAGTAAATATTTTTTTATTATTTTACTTCATAATGAGCGGACAAATCTTTAACTGTAAGGTAAAATTTTATTTAAACATTATTTAAAGAATATAGTTTTATATGGCGAATTATAAAGTTTGAGGGAATTCGGATGAATAATTCCTGAATAATCGAAATTGGAAATTTACATATTACACTCTTACAATTTGGAAAGATTAGATCCATTAACGGTTCGATAGTATTAAATTCTTAAATAACGCTCGTATTGGAGTTTGGAAAGCTAATATAGGTGTTATTTCATTTTGGATAACTTTCAAAAATAGGATTGATTTTCTACTGTGTGAGCCGTACTACACTTTCTGCAAATACTAAAAGTCTTCTGTCCCTGCACATATGAAAGACATAAGTTTTCCTTGAAAAAACATTAAATGTAGGTCTTCTAAGCCCTTCAAAACACCGAGCATCCCCAAAGCGCTTTCAAGAATAGGGACCCTATAAAGTTAAATTTGCGGTTTTTTTTCAGCAAAAAATATCAATAATAATAATTATATATAATGTATTTAAATGGATATAATCTTAAAAAATTTTAAATTTTATAAATTACTTATCAAAAAACAAAAACAGTCAGGCAATTCTTGAAAATGGGCGCCTGTTTTTGAGCGCTTGAAACACGTAAACTGTTATTTCCAATTTGTTTTTTTTTTAAGCGAATGAAATTTTATTAAGAGATATCAAGTGATTTTTATTTGGGATTATTTATATAATGGTAAACATAGTTTCTGTTGCACGTAAGATTATTTTTAATGCATTTTGATTGAAATTTTTAAAAAAATACAACAACAACTTTAACGAACAGAATTTTTTATTTACTAATAAAACCATTACGTCATTTTTTAAAAAATCTTCAGGGAAATAAAACTGTATTATTAAGACATATGTTATTTCATATAATTTGATGAAAGTTAAAGTTAATAATCTAATTGTTATTTAATGTTTTCAATGTTTTAATGTGCATGTCAGCCCAGAATTAATTAAATGAATAATATATTGAATGCATATGTTTTTTTACATAAATTGCTTTCATAAATATGCGATCTATAGCCCTAAATATGCAGATTATGATATAAATAAATATTTATTCATTTCTCTGTAATTTGATAAAAAGTTTTACTTACATAAATATTCATGCTTATAGCACAGTATTATTTATTTTTAAACAAAATTTATTTTTTATTTTTTAACACATATCTGCAGTTTTGATATGTTAAACGTATTTATCGGTATTTTTTGAAAACTACCTCTAAAATATGAAATTGCGTGAACTTTTTTAATATTCTTATTTATTTTATTCATCATATCTGTGAGAAAAAGACAAACTTATTTCAGAAAAAATGCATCCTTAGGAAAAAAAAAATAAATAAAAGCTTACAACTTTATTTCGCTTATTTTAAATCATAATAATACAATCTTAAAATCAAAAGTATATTTACAAAGATATATATTGAAATCCCTGTTTTGTGTTTTGTTGAGGCAAAAATATGCTTATTCTAAATATTTTATTTCCTTTGAGAATTGAAAAGTAGGGTTTTAGCAAAATAAATTATTCAGAAAATCTTAGGGATTTCGAAACGGGGATTTGAAATGGCTTTAAGGTTTCTATTAGAAAGACTTAAAATTCTCAACAGCAAAAAAATATAGGACTGTTGAGAGTGGTATTTAAGAATTAGAAATTTTTAAGAATTATTGAACTTTTTAAATTTTTATTAAAGCATTTAAGTCATTGCCGTAAAAAAACATTTTTAAGTCACCTGTTTAAAAATATCTAAATATTTAATAACGCTCCTAAAACATTAAACGCATTTCCAGAAAGAACAATTTTAACTATAAAGGCATAAATAGTTATAAAAATATAATATTAGATTGCTTATTCTTTTAAATTTCAGAAAAGTTAGATGGAAATAAATTTTGTAAATCTATTAAAAACATTCAAAATAGTTATTATGTTATTAAAAATATTATGGCATAAAAATGAATTATAACGAATATTAATAACAGTAATAATAATAATATTAATAATAATAAAAAAAAACATTACAATATCATAACAAAACTCACGATAAATATTTGAAATTAAACTTTAAGTTTAAAAATGATAAAAATAATATTTGCAATTTTTATTACTTAGTAATTAATTCTTCAAAATAAACATACCAGTAGCTTAAAATACTTTTATAGCAGATAATATAGCGCAGTAATTGTACTATAAACTCAATTTGTTTTCCTTGTATTGTATGAAGAATGTTTCATAGAAAATCTATTAGTCTGCATCGCGAATTCTTTCCATTTTGTAATTTTGTAAAGTACAGTAACTTTTTTAGGCAAAATCAAAATATTTGATTTTGCCTTGAAATATAAAATAACTGAAAGAAGTGTATATTTCAAATGCGTTAAATTAAGCAAATAAGGGACGGAAAATAATATTTATATTAATAATATGATATAATAATTCGATATTATTTATAAATAAATTATAAAAATACGAAATTTCTCAGTTATGTCATTATGTCAAATAAAAACGTTATGTTCAAAATTAATACTACTGTGCAAACTAGCTAGTACAAATTGACAATATAGAATATATATATATATATATATATATATAAAACATTGAAGAATAACGATAAATGAAAAGAGAAGAAAAACTACTAAAAGAAAGTATTTTTGAACCATATTAAAAAAAATTAATTAAAAAATATCTATACTATAAAGCCAAAAGCAAGAAAAAAAAATTTCTCTCATAAATCTCTTCATAAACTCGCACAATTATATCCGCAAAAAATACGGCCTTCTAATATTCTATTAATGTTTCCAAAACAAAATATATCAATATAATAGTGTGAGGAGCACTAGAGTTGAGTTATTACTATGCTTTTAAAAATATCCTTAATTGCGATTTTGATTATTGAAAAAAACTTATTAATTTTTGTCTTTTTAATTATTATCTTTATGATAGAAAATATATTTTTATTCAAACTAATCTTATTAAACTATTTTATTATTATAATCTTATTAAACTATTTTATTTAACAAACTAATTTTATTAAACTATATTTTTATTTAAACAATACCACAAGAATCTAAATTTTCCTCTCTCTAAGCTAACTTAATTTTACACTATTATGAAAAAAAAATATTAATAATAAATTTGTTTTTAGATTTATTGATCATTTAATTATCAAGAGTATGAAATTTTTTTGAATAGTATTTACCCAGAGGAATTAATCTTGCTTCGTAATCATCATATGATAATATTAATTTTATTTTGTTTCAATTTGGGTATTAAAAAGAAAGAAAATTTCTGCTTTATTGATTTGTACAATAATAGAAATGATTTTATTTTTAATATAAATAAACTAGTTACGTGAAATTTTAATGTTTCTAAAAACATCTATTTAAACAAAATTTTTAATCAAATGAATAGAATTAAAAGAATATGTTGTAATGTTTATTTATCCAGAAAATTAAATTTGATAAGAAAAACAATGGATACCCAACTCAAGTATTCAAATTCTGTTTGTAATAATTGAGTTAATTGTATGTTATTATGGATACCCAACTAAAGTTTTCAAATTCCGTATATAGTCATTGAGTTAATTGTATATTATTATTAATAAATTGACTAAAAAATTGTTTGTTAATTTATATTTTTACCGTGTGCAAGTCCAATTAGGGCAAATCCATGGTTAAAAGTCTGCGCGAAACGGGCAAATTATCTCTCTCTTTTATATATATATATATATATATATATATATATATATATATATATATATATATATATATATATATATATATATATATATATATATATATATATATATATATATATTAATTATAAACTTTTTTATATTATCCAGTATAATATTTTTACCTTGCTCATTAACAAATCAAATGCGCTTCAGTACTGCAGTAAATATGAGCCATAAAACAAAATTCCTCTATTTACGCTTTTACCTCCATTTGTGCTTCAGTTTTCATATTTTGTAATATAGCAATCTCTTTACTTAAATATTTTAAATCATTCTTGAAAAATTCCGGTACATATAAGTTCATTTGATGTCGCTACTCGCATTATAGATTTCGTTTTGTGTTTTGTCCTGTTTTTTCATTACATTTTATTTATTTATTTATTTTTTTTGCGTGATAGATTTTTTACTTAATGCATTCTACTTTGTTTAAATTTTTTGAATACTCCTCACAATATTGTATTGATTTATTTTGATTTGGCTAGATTTATACAATATACTTCTAGATTTATACAATAGCACTTCTCTTTGCTGATATAATCGTGTGAGCTGATGAAGAGATTAATTATTTTTGTTTTTTGTTTTCCGGCTTTTTAATCTATAATTTTTTAATATTTTTTAAAAATATTTTATTTTAGCAATTATTTTTCTTGTTTTTTCATTGATCGTTATTTTTTTCCATGTTTTCTCAATATTTTTAATTTATTTTATGCGTTCTATATACTTGCAGCTTATAGACAGTAAATAAAACTAATTTTCTTATTTCTCTTAATTTTCGTTTTTGTTCTATATATATATATATATATTTATATATATTTATATATATATATATATATATATATATATATATATATATATATATATATATATATATATATATATATATATATATATATATATATATATATATATATATATATATATTAGGATAATTTATGTCAAAAAATAAAGAAATAAACAAAAATATCACTAATAGCAAAAGTAAAACTACATATTGTATACAAAATTTATTAATCTTACTTTATTGCATATTATTTTCATAATTATGAAATTATTACAATAAATGTTATAATTCTTCTTATACTATTTATATGAATTTTTCCTAACAAATTTATTAATAAATACTAAATTAATAAAATCATTTTTATTACATTTAAAAATATAATATATCTAATATAAATTTATGTCATTTGTACATTTATGTCTCACGTTTTTATAAAATCATTTACGCAATTATTTGCAATATGAAGCATTTTACAAACGTATTACTTTATTAATCTGCAAAATTTTCAACTTTACCTACGAACGTCATATTATATTATCTGTTGCAACAACATATCGCATGCTTACTAAAAAAACTTTTCCTATGATAAACAAATAAACAATAAATTAAAATAGAAGTCGATAAAAGTCGGATAGTGTAAACTATTCCTTAATTTGATTAAACAGATTTACTAAAATATATTGAAAATGTTTATTCTAGATTAATAATGAAATAAAGGAATGATTAATGAATAGGTAAATTGTAACAGCTTGTGCGAAAACTCCTAGACGAATAATAAATAAATTATGTGTCATATAAGAGATAAAAGATGATGTTTTGTTAATAAATGTTTCTGTAATACTTGGTGCTAATAAACAATTTCATTAGCCACATGTCTATGCATATATAATACATATTTATGCTTTTGATAATGAATATATGTGATACACTATCTATCAGACTAAAATATAAATACCATATAATGTATTAATAAGTCAAAAATGTAAATAAGACAAAAATGAAAACAATACAAAATACCGACAGTAAAAATTTAAATTAGAAGTTGGGGAATTAGAAGTTTTCCTATTTTGTAACGGCATATAAATGTTTATCGTATTACTCATTTTATATTTAATTTACATTCATTATTTAATTTACATATAAATATTTAATTTACATTCATTTTTGCTTTGATTGGCATTTTACAACAAGTTTTTGACTTAGTTATTTTAAGCTATAAGAAATCTTATTAAATGTTTTCTTACTTAAGATTTTTCGTATTATCAATGTCCTAAATGCTTCGTGAAAATCAGCATTATAAATTTAGGATAAAAAGACTTTATTTTTATAAATGAATTAAATTTTACAAAAAATAAATTTTTAAACTACTTGATTTAGTAATGTTTTTCAATTTTGGCCTGCACGTAATACTTTATGAAGCTCTTTAAGCATTGGAAGAAGAAGATAAAAAGTATTAGAAGTTTACACTAAGTAAATATATGTAATAATCTTTTATTAAGGAATATTCCACTTAAATTTTAACAAATATATTATATTTAATTAAGAAATACTTTTAATTAGCCCTGCTAATATTACTTACTGATGTGCATGTCCATGAAACATTAAAAATTATATAAAGTTTTTTTTAATTTTAATAAGTTCAAAGTTGCAGTAATATTATTTTAGTATTTTGAGAATGCAAATATTTTTACTTTAAAATTTTTGCTCCTATATGTTTTTTATTCACTTTGTGAGTAGTTTTGTTTTGCATCTCACTACACATGTATTATTATTATTTTTTGTTGGTATTTTGGCAGTACAAGTATTTTTACATCAAAATGTTTTGCTCCTATATGTTTTTTATTCACACTGTGAGTAGCTTTGTTTTAATTCTTTTTTTAAATCTATTTAATTTAATGTTAATGTATTTAATGTTTATAGAATCCGTTCTTATGTATAACGAAAATTTTAACCCACTAAATACTATACTTACAAAACACAAATAACGTAAATTTTTATCTATTTATTACATTAATTGAATTACATTAATTGACTATACATACATTCAAACCTGATTTTATATTATTTAATTAAATTAATTATATTCAAATTATGATTCTATACGTATGATTACTAGCAAGGAAAATTTTCGCAACGTTTTGTAAATCAAGTTTTACAAGTTTAATACTTCGTTCCGTAAGAAAAAATACGTGTTGACCAAGTAACTAGTTTCAGTAAAATTTAAATTAATACTATAAACTTGTAAGTTTTTTCAACCAAGAAAATATTTATTCTCATGTTAGTTATTTTGTATTTATTTATTATATTATTTATTTATTATATTATTATTTACATATTCATATTATTTGCAAACTTTACTGCCGCCCCTCTGTCCCACTAAAATTAAATATATTAAATGTAACGTAGAAATTTTCACTGAACAATAAAGCACTATTACTAGATTAAAAACTTCATTTACTTCAAAAAGAGACAAATCAGGTGACATGTTTCAAGCATTTAAGATCAGGCGCCTATTTTCAAGACACGTGCTATTCATGAAAAATGGCACCTGTTTTTGAGCTCTTGAAACATGCCTGCTGTTATTTCCATTTTTTTTTTTCATTTTTTAAGGGAATGAAGTTTTATTCTAGTAATATCTTACCGCTTCAATTTATTGTGATACTTTATTTAATAAAGAACAATATTTTATTTTTGATACATTAAAAGCAAGCTTTGGTTATGTATTTCTCAGACACTTCAAGTGTTATTTTCTCATAAAATATTTGCAATGTTAACAAATGAACAAAGAGTACACTGTAAAAAATTTCTCGGAAAAATTGTTAAATAACAAGTTATTTAATTCCTATTTTACCACATAAAAATAAAGCAGTTAAATAACCATAAATAAAATGGTATTCGAACTATTACTCTGAAGAAAAATCAATTTATTAACTGCTTTCACTTAATACTGTTATCAACCAGTATTTTATCACCCTATCTAGGACAATATAATGAAGCCACTTGGTTCCTTGCCACTGGTTACAGATTATATCGGGAAGGGCCGACGAAACGGGGGTTCTAGTCCCAGAGTTGACATCACAATATTTCCTCCATTCCCTTAAACACATGAAGTTTTTCCAGTATGTTGCACTTTCTTATACTCATTACTTAACGAAATGCCTAACACCAATGTCCAGTTAAATTCATTTTTGCTCTATGAAACCATGCTAGTTGCAAGTGGTTAATAAACTGTGTGGTTTTGTATTCATGGTCTTATAACTAGACTAGTTGTAAACAGTTTGAAAATTATATAAGAAAAATGTTCTTTATAGTAAATTTTACGGTTAATTAGTGGAATAGAATGCTACCTGTTAATTCACCATAATTTTTGACAAACAATAATTATTTTAAATAAAAATTCTAACTGTTTACTCTAATGTGTGATAAACATTACAATGAAATATTACTTTTATCTATATTGAAAAAGCGCAATTTGTTTTTTTAAATCACAATTTGGGTTTTTGAAAAGCAAAATAAAATAATTGCCATATGTTCTTTATTCTTACATTGTCTAATGACATAATGATATTAATGATACTATTACTTTTTAAGTACTTATATTTTTAAATATTACTTAAATCAAACTTTATAATTTTACGGATACTATACAACTCATCGTGAGTTTATAATGTGATTTCTAAGTTGATTTGAGTATTCTCAAGATGAACTTTTACTGAATTTTAATTTCAAATAAATTCCTTTACTTCCTCTTTCAATTGTAAATGACTTCAGAATAAAAGGTCCTAAAGACACACAGAAAACAGTTCTCTCTTCCGTAATATGATTAGCGACTAGTTGCTTAAACTTCTCGTTCCTTAAAGTATGATAAGCATTTTTGTTCGTTAGCTTTCTAGTTCTATTCACTTAAGAAACTCAAGTATTTAACTTACGAGTTATAACTTTACAAAAGATTGCTGAAAAGATTCATTTTATTGGCTTCTATCATAGGGTAATATTTCTTCCGATAAAATTTTAAACAGTCTTATAATATAAAAATTAATCTGGATTATTTTTTAAATAATAAATCTCTTTTTTTAAAAAAATATCTAGAAATTTTCTAGATTAGAAGTTTATAATCTAGAAAACAAGATTTAACAAGTGATTAGGACTAAGTATGAAAATGGATTACTTTAACACAAAAATGCAAGATTTAAAAAATACAACTATAATGATGCAACAATTTGTTTTTTAAAAAAATCGTTAAAATGTAAGACAATTTAAATAAAAATACAGTCAAGGGCTTTTAAAGAGATACTCATATTCCATTGATACATTTTCCTCATTTACCTTCTTAAGTTATACAAGAGCTTTAATAATATTTTTTAATACTCCGCATTATCAGTACAAAAATAACAGTGCTTAATATAGTTGTAAAAATACTTGTTTTGAAAGATTTTACACTGAATGTTCATGAGCATAACACTTACAAGATCCTAATATTTGTCTAAATTTAGACCTGAAAAATAATTGTAATTGTACAAACTGTAAAAGTTCGTTTTGTAAATGAAATAGATTATTTTTTTACTTACAACCTGCATCACGATACCTAATTTTACCAAAACTATATTTTACCAAAACTGCGATATTGCACTGATGAACGCTTAAAAGAGATCAATCTGAATCAATGGGCAAATTTGAGAAAATTTATATAAATAGAGTTATCAAGTACAAATTTTTAATATCAATGAATTTTTAACTGCTGCATCTAGAAAAAGAATTTTAAAGTACTGAAATTCCTAAATGTTTAAAGAAACTACCAGTGCTCTTATCTTACTAAATATGAAAAAAACAAGTTGATTAAATTAAACCAAACATCGAAAGTTGCGTCAATTGCTGCAGTGAAACATGGTAACATATTACGGCTATCCCAGCAAATGGTAATTAAAATTAATTGATCCAAGAAATCCAATAGTTGTTCCGAAACAAGATATAGAGTTCGAAATGAAAGAAGTTTCTGTCATTGAATGTTACCTTATATGGATTCTATTCCCATCTCACTTAAATAGAATATAATTATTCATCTAATTATTAGAAGCCCTTGGGCATCGTAATCATTATTGATATCATCATTCCTTCACCTTTTAATGCATGACCATCATCCTTTAAGGATTCATTCAACTAGACAACAGCTATCATTCAGCTGTAAAGTGTTATGGACTGAATCTAATTATTAATTCCTTGCTGTCCCACAGTTTATTTTGTTCGTTACGCAGAAAACGTCCATCGTGAACATCAGAGTGGGTCGGCAAAAAATGACTTTTGGAATTTCGGAACGCTTTAGGGCGGAAAAGTTGCCCATTGTAATAGGAATAAAAACAGCATAATTATTTTTAAAAATAATTTAGTGTCTTCTGTTCACGCATCGTACATAAAATTAATGAAAATTTGAAAAAGCCGCGTCTCTTTTTTAAATTTTTAAGACGTTTTAGTCAAAACGTCTTAAAATACAAGCTTCAGTTTTTTTATGCTTCTTTGATAGTTTGAATAATCTAAATGAATTAAATTCTGATAAATAATTTAATTTTTCCGTTCGCACAGTGTTTTAGAAAAAGACTTAAGTTTACCAATTTTTCGTAGCTTTCACTTCATTCATATTGTAAGGACAAAACAAACCAGAACTGAACATGTGAAGATAGTTGCGAATCGAGTTCCACAAACCCTACTCATCCAACCATCCTGATTTTGATGTGGTTTCTGCATTTTATTTACAACTATGTACTCATATTTTTTTAACGAAATAGGATTCTTTGGTTTACTGCATTGATAATGTTCCTTTTTTATAATACTACATATCTAAAGTCTGATTTTCTTGGAGAATTGAGGCCTTATTATAATAAGCAACTTTTCCACACTAAAGCTTTATGAAATTCAAAAATTCTTTCTTTAAGACATACTTTCATACAAATTTGCTAGATGTGTTCAAAATTATATTTTGACTCATCTAAATTTTAACTCTTCAAACGCACTTTAACACATCGTAAACAAATGCCATTTTAGATTACAGTTGCATTGTTCTAAGGGAATGGCTGAGGGTTCAGTGTAGGGCTGTGTTTTTGGTCACGACTTTCTTAGATCTAAGCTCCCTATATGGATGCCCATAAGGGACATAGGTGTGGGGTCATGTGCTGATATTGTTGTTGTAAGAGAAAATAATAACTTGTAGTTTTTTAAACAGTGCATTACAGTTAATAAAAAATTATTTCATGATATAGAAATTAAAGGAATACTGATTTTCGATAATCCCTTTAACTTTCTTATCAGTCATATATTAAACACTATTTCTGTTACCTGAATATATACAGTCGAGTAAAATTCAAACAAAGGTAACATCGTACTGTAAAATTCTTATGAAACTATTAATTCACTATTATTCTCAAGTAATACGCATTAAACGACTGTCCAACATAAATAAGCTGATTAGTTGTAAGGTAAAAAAATACTTTTTATTTCAAAAAACGAAAATTTCTGAAATAATTATTTTTAAAAGATCATGGTGTAGGTGTCGTAATCTGATTGAATAATCCAGCCACCAACCACGGATATTTTGTAATGCACCTAATTAAATGCAAATGTTCCCAATATTTTCTAATCTGTCTGATAAATTACAGGCCTTCTGGAATCTTCCCACTGATTTTTAGATGAATTAGAGAATGTATATCTATTACCAAACTACACATATATATATATATTGATTCATTTTCATCGTACCCTAAAGTGAAGTCTAATTCCAATAAGCTGAGGTGAATGCTTATTCCAATAAACCGAGTAAAAGTAAAACGTGCTATAAAGAATTCCAATTACAGAAAGAAGAAAGCTAATACTAGCTCCTACTCTAGATTTAGAGTGACTCTGAGAAACAAGCTCATTCTTATGCCTAAATGAATTCTGGCTGGTTGAATTATTTACACATGTTTTAATTAGCTTAAAGGCATATGAGCTGCCTAAAAGCATAAGCATATGCCTAAAAGCATAAGCATATGAAAAGCCTAAAAATGCAACAAAGAATAAAAATGTAGGTGTTTTTTCCAGTTTAACTGACGACAGTGACCAGATTTATTAATTAGCGTACTATCTAGGCATCTGGAAAACTTTTGATTGCATTTTTAGCTAAAGCTTCATTCCTTTGATTTAGAAATAAAAGGTTAATGATGGAAATGAACATTAAAGAATTCATTATATATATATTTTTTTTCATTTATTTTGGTAAGCAAAAAATACGACACATTTAAAACACGTATTTTTTTTTAAATAAAACTCTTGCATGACTTTTTAAAAATTCTAACTCTTTTGCATGATTAGTATCAAATTAAAGATTAGTTTTATGAATATTTTAAAAACATAAAGCAGAGAAAATAAATTTCAGTTATTTTTAAATTAAATGAAATTGCAAATTTCATGTCTTTCTTATTGCATACCTGCTTGTGATTTTGATTCTACTGAACTAAGAATGCCTATGTTAATAGAACTTCGAAAACAGAAATTTTCAAAACAATTTAGAAGTGAAGATAAAGTTGCTGCCACACCGATCTCTATACATACTTGCATGATGCATTGCATTGAGTTGGAATTGGGGGGGATTGTTTGATGCTGTAAAATGCATTAATAATTTGTCATGTTGGATGTGCATAACTCCTAAATAAATTTTAAATGATTTTCAGTTAGATGAGTAACAAGAATTAATGCATGAAATTGAATAAATGATAACCTAAACTTTAAAAGTGTATTAAAAATTAAGTTTTCCGATTTTAATGCCTACTCTATATTTTACAATATCTCATTTTAAAATAAAATAACAATTTAAACAACATATCTTTAATCTAAACATTTCGTTATACTTTGAAAATATATAACTTTAATTTCTGAAACTTTAGTTATATTTTAATTCGCCGATTTCAGCAAATTTTTTCTGAATAATTACATATATTATTAGCAAGTACAGAAATCTAAAAAATAATATGCAAACGAAAAAATTAAAAATATATTTAAGAAATTGTATTTCTTATGCCGTTTTAACAAAATAAATTTTATAAGCTTTCCGGTTAAAATACGAGTTAGTTTATTTCTCCACAAATTCTGACACATCTGTCTTCCGTGCGGAAGTCGCGAAAACCGTGATCCAGTTTTTGATAAGCTGATTTCAAAAAGATTTACTTCGAAATAAGTAAAATCTCAATGCCTTCACTTTTAGACATTTCCAACCAAACTTTTAGGTTATACGCTACATCGAAAGCAGTATGAACACTAAAATGTGGAGAAATATTTTAAGGAATAAAGTATGTTTAATAGTTTCAGAAAAATACGTAAATATTTTGATGAAAAAAAAAATTATTAACGCAGTAATTTATAAAATATGGTGTTTTTAGCTGTTTTTAATATAATTTGCTGTGTTGAAAATAGTTTTAACACTATATATCCTTTAATGTTTGAATATGCTCTCTGCGGAATGCTCTTGAACATATTTCTGACAAATATAGAAAAGAAAACTTTTACTATTCAAAAATAAAAATTTAAAAAAATTTCGTAAATTATTAAAGTAAAATTCATTAGAATCCCTACAGTGAATTCAACAAAAGATGTAAAACTAGTTTAACTTCATGTATACAATTTTAAGAATACACACAATCATCTAAATAAAATGCTGCTCAAATACGAATGCAAAGATCATTGCGTATTATATAAATCACTAATACGTATTTTAATAGAATTAAAAGAACTGAAATATTAAACGAATTAGCTGTAAAAATCAAGAACGATAAAATTTATGACCTAAAGTATTTCTAAATGAGAATTCGTTCCACTAATAAGTTACGTTGATATAAACTGAACCGTAGGTAGATAGGAAAGGTTAAAAGCTAAAAATTAATGTAAGCAAACTGTTCAAAATATTTTTTTTTAATTATGCTTATTGATTGAAGTAAGTTCAATAGTTAGGAGCTATATTTTAGTTTTATCACTCAGAAAAAAATGTGGTTAAAACTACCAGAATATGGTAAAATATACCATATTTCCGACTTTATGAGAACACCGAAATGTTCGGTGATTTGTTATCTAAAGTAATAATAAAGTAAAATAAATAATGTTTATGATATTATATATTATGTTATATAATGTTTTATAATGTGTGATAATATTTGTTAATTTTTGTAAAATTTGGAAATTTTATCATTATACCTTAGAGCATGACATAAAAACCATTTATTAGGATTAAATTGCTTTTCAGTTTTGTATTTTTTGCTGAACATGTGGTAGTAAGAACTATAATTTTAAAAACTAAAATTTCTGGCTAACCATTACCATGTGAACAGAAAAATTTAGGTTAAAAATTATTGGTTAAAATACCATATGTCTTGGTGTAATTAACCAGATTTATGTCTTTTTTTTTTAATAGGAAATGTCCTTACCATGCAGTATGGTAATTGTACTAGAATTTTTTCTCCATGTTTGATGCTTCATAATTAACACAATATAGTGAAGCGATTTATCATCATAGATTTCCCAGACATGTTTCTGTTTTCATTATTTTAACCATTTTCTTTGATTTTTATCATTTTATGAGTTTGTATTAGAATGATAATGACTTTAAATTGTCTGTTTATTCGTAATCTCTAAACGCTGATGTGTATATAAAAAAGTTTTATGAATTATTCTTTTAAATGTGATTTTCAATTACCATTAAATGTGTTGAAATCACAGATTACATTGAATGCATATAATTCATATATTTTTTTAAATGATACCAGTCTAAACACAAATCTAGACTATTATTTATCTAATGAACGAGAGAAATATGCTCGAATCGAGAAACAATTTGCAATGAACTGCGTTATTAGTTTCGGTGTTTGGTTGAGCTCAGCGAATAGGCGATGACACCCACTAATTTTTGTAAAAGGATGTTTATTATTAATAAAGAAACAACAGTGCTTCAAAAAAAAACTATTACTTTTCATTCTGATTTGTACATAATGGTTAATTAAAGCAACAAAAATGGTAAATTTCGAAAATGGAAAGGAATCTTCAACTGAAAAGACATGAACACCAGCAATGCATGTCATCATCATTGAAAATCATAAAAAGAAATGGCGTATTTTAGACATTACAACTTCACCAAGAAGATAAATGATTTGAAACTTCATTCGCTTAAAAATCATATTACTGGGAAATGACAGTCCTCATGTTTCAAATGCTCAAAAACAGCTGCCAATTTTGAAAACTGTATTACGGTCGCCTGTTTTTGAGCTCTTGAAATATGACAACTTAATATTTAACGATTGTAATAACTATATAGTAAGAGATCCCTTTTCTTATCTCTAGGTATTCAAAATGTGTTAGCAGTGGAGAGTTATAATAAATTAATAATCTCTATACAATTCTATACATAATCTCTATAGAAATTAGTAGTCTCTATACAATTTATAAAATTGTATAGACACTCTCCAAAAATTGATTAGATCCCCACTCGAATGCCAAGGTTATGGAAGTGAAATGTTAGTTAACTTTTTAAAGTATTAGAAACATGCGATTCTTATTTTAGCATGACACCAGATTTACCCAAAGGAATATTTGATCAAGGACTTTCCTTGTCATTTGTGTTCATATCGGAACTGCAAGGTTAGAAAGATGCACATTTATTGTCGCAAATTTCAATATAGCTCGGTTTCCAACTTCTATAATAAAATATGTATGAAAACAATACATACATGTGACAAAATGTTGATGTTATATATTTACATGTTAGGTCACAGATGCAGAAAAATAAAAATAAAATTTCTTATTTTCTGAAATGACTCTGAATTTTAAAAATTACAAATATTGTGATTTTTTGATGTGCGAGATGGATTTAACAACCAGTAGATCAGTAGTAATAGCATATTAAAATTCTTTTATTTAACTTGTTTAAGTTGTAAAGAATGTTTGTAAATAACCTTATTACGCAAAACACGGTATAATATTAGAAGAAAATGCATTGGATTGCTTAATGACCTGCCCTTCCTTTGAATAATGAATTGTTTGAGTTGAAACAAAATTAACTACTTTCGGATCAATTTTCAGTAATACATCACTGAAATTAATTACCAAGTGTCAAGCTGGGATGATAAAATTAGTGTCAACCTGATAATATTTTGACGTAAATTATGCATCTGGTTTGATTAAACGACAATATTATGTTCAGAAAAATCAAAAACATAAATATAAAGAAAACTAAAGGAGTGCAATTTAAAAATATATATATATATATATATAAAAATTTAGTTTAAGTAAGAATATAGGTAATAATCAAGTAAGAAATATTTTAAAAACGTTGAATTTACTAGAGTAAAAAGAAAATTATAATTAATTATCGCCTTATCCCTAACATGTTTCACTAAAAATACATTTGAAAAACGCGAGAAATTACAATAACACTTTCACTTTAACCTAGCTTTCCACAAGATGCGTACTCATGCTCAGGGGCTTACTATCCATCAAATTTCATGTTTTACAGAGCTTGTACAGAAGATGAAAGCATGGACGTGCAGCATTCAACGTGAAAGTGTGAAATCTCTTTTATGTCAGGTTATATTAGGTAGGTTCCTTGAAGCCAAGCTAGTTGGAAACTAAAGCAGTAAAAGCAGTTGGTCTTAAAGAGTATATAAATTTATATTTTAATCTTAATAGAAGAGTGCAAAATTCTTTCCCCTTTTTTTTCTATAAGTAAATATTTTTTTAATAGAATTTTTTTTTAAATTTATTGTTATGCAATATATTTTGCGAAAATGCAATATTTTTTTATTGTATCGCAAAATATATTAATCTAGGGCGACCATATTTTTTCATTAAAATGCACAGAGAAAAAACATCTGTTAAATTATCATACTGTGCGGGCAATAATGACGTTTCTAGGGTCATAATCATAAAAAGAAAATCATAAAAAGAAAGAAATGGCGTATTTTAGACATTACAACTTCACCAAGAAGATAAATGATTTGAAACTTCATTCGCTTAAAAATCATATTACTGGGAAATGACAGTCCTCATGTTTCAAATGCTCAAAAACAGCTGCCAATTTTGAAAACTGTATTACGGTCGCCTGTTTTTGAGCTCTTGAAATATGACAACTTAATATTTAACGATTGTAATAACTATATAGTAAGAGATCCCTTTTCTTATCTCTAGGTATTCAAAATGTGTTAGCAGTGGAGAGTTATAATAAATTAATAATCTCTATACAATTCTATACATAATCTCTATAGAAATTAGTAGTCTCTATACAATTTATAAAATTGTATAGACACTCTCCAAAAATTGATTAGATCCCCACTCGAATGCCAAGGTTATGGAAGTGAAATGTTAGTTAACTTTTTAAAGTATTAGAAACATGCGATTCTTATTTTAGCATGACACCAGATTTACCCAAAGGAATATTTGATCAAGGACTTTCCTTGTCATTTGTGTTCATATCGGAACTGCAAGGTTAGAAAGATGCACATTTATTGTCGCAAATTTCAATATAGCTCGGTTTCCAACTTCTATAATAAAATATGTATG
Organism: Parasteatoda lunata; assembly: GCA_949128135.1. Taxonomy (NCBI): domain Eukaryota; kingdom Metazoa; phylum Arthropoda; class Arachnida; order Araneae; family Theridiidae; genus Parasteatoda; species Parasteatoda lunata. The sequence continues at coordinate 71,560,682 of OX421971.1, forward strand.
AAAACAATACATACATGTGACAAAATGTTGATGTTATATATTTACATGTTAGGTCACAGATGCAGAAAAATAAAAATAAAATTTCTTATTTTCTGAAATGACTCTGAATTTTAAAAATTACAAATATTGTGATTTTTTGATGTGCGAGATGGATTTAACAACCAGTAGATCAGTAGTAATAGCATATTAAAATTCTTTTATTTAACTTGTTTAAGTTGTAAAGAATGTTTGTAAATAACCTTATTACGCAAAACACGGTATAATATTAGAAGAAAATGCATTGGATTGCTTAATGACCTGCCCTTCCTTTGAATAATGAATTGTTTGAGTTGAAACAAAATTAACTACTTTCGGATCAATTTTCAGTAATACATCACTGAAATTAATTACCAAGTGTCAAGCTGGGATGATAAAATTAGTGTCAACCTGATAATATTTTGACGTAAATTATGCATCTGGTTTGATTAAACGACAATATTATGTTCAGAAAAATCAAAAACATAAATATAAAGAAAACTAAAGGAGTGCAATTTAAAAATATATATATATATATATAAAAATTTAGTTTAAGTAAGAATATAGGTAATAATCAAGTAAGAAATATTTTAAAAACGTTGAATTTACTAGAGTAAAAAGAAAATTATAATTAATTATCGCCTTATCCCTAACATGTTTCACTAAAAATACATTTGAAAAACGCGAGAAATTACAATAACACTTTCACTTTAACCTAGCTTTCCACAAGATGCGTACTCATGCTCAGGGGCTTACTATCCATCAAATTTCATGTTTTACAGAGCTTGTACAGAAGATGAAAGCATGGACGTGCAGCATTCAACGTGAAAGTGTGAAATCTCTTTTATGTCAGGTTATATTAGGTAGGTTCCTTGAAGCCAAGCTAGTTGGAAACTAAAGCAGTAAAAGCAGTTGGTCTTAAAGAGTATATAAATTTATATTTTAATCTTAATAGAAGAGTGCAAAATTCTTTCCCCTTTTTTTTCTATAAGTAAATATTTTTTTAATAGAATTTTTTTTTAAATTTATTGTTATGCAATATATTTTGCGAAAATGCAATATTTTTTTATTGTATCGCAAAATATATTAATCTAGGGCGACCATATTTTTTCATTAAAATGCACAGAGAAAAAACATCTGTTAAATTATCATACTGTGCGGGCAATAATGACGTTTCTAGGGTCAAAAAACTTCAATTCTAGTTAATACAACCAACATATACGATATTTAAGACTTTCATTTCGCAATTGTTTCATTTATATGGTAACGGTTTACCGGAAATTCAAATTTTCAAAATTATAGTTCATATTACCATACATTTAGTATAGAAATACAAAAATTCAAAGTAAATTTAATGAAATAAATGTTTTTCATGCCATGTTATAGTATGATTAAATTGCCGAATCATACTACGTTTGCCAAATTTTGTCACATATTATAGACTCATATTTTATTGTTAATTTTACTAAAATGATTACTAAAGCGCATAAAGAACAATAAGAATCTCGAAACACGGTAAATTTTGCCATATTTTGGTACTTTCTGCCACATTTTTTCACATTTTTCCAGATATAATTTTTAACTCTGTAAAAAATGAATACTTTCGAAGTTCGTTCCATTGGCTTCAAGTCAAGGGACCCTCCAATTCCCACACGTTCACAAATGGAGTAATAATTCAACAGAAACTACATACTACATTTAATGCTTGAAACATTCGAAAGAAACTACACATAATTAATTCAGAACATACGTACGAATACGTGGGGGAGAATGAAACCGTAAAACGTAATATTTATAATTTTAAAAATTTCAATTTAAAAATACGCTTGTATCCAACAAAATATATTTTAAAAAATACTTTTTTTTATCGTGTTATTTTAATCTAAGAACTTACACCACCTTAGCACAATTCCCAATGTCTACCAGTTATAGTGCAGTCAATGCATTTTATAAATGAGAGTCCATTACCCGAAAAAAAAATCTTGTTAAATTACCGTGCTGTATGGTAATGTAATTTTTAGTAAAAAAAAAACAATATAATTTCGGTAATAAAACCAAAGTATATAAAAACCATTGCTTTGGTATTTTTTTCGTTCTCATCATAATGGTTTACAGGAAATGCTGGTTTTCAAAGTTATAGTTCTTATTACCAAAAATTTTGATAAAGAATAAAAAGATGAACAATACATGTAACCGAATAAATGATTTACATACCATGCTCTAAGGTGTCTTAATAAAATTACCATAATTATCATAATAAAATTCAGTTACATTTACTAAATTCGATTACATATTATAACACTATTTAAAAAAATATTATCAATATCAAAACGCTTCAATAAAGAATACCGAGCTTTTGGGTGTTTCCATAAAGCTAGAAACAGGGTAAAAGTAAAACCATGATCTGGTAGTTTTGACCATACTTTTTTTTCTCAGGATTCCCGGGAAAGGTGATTTTTACAAAATTAATTAACATTTAATGTAAATATCAGAAACTTCATCCAGAAAGTTACCTTTGAATAGAATATTTTCTAAATACTGAATTCTCTGTAATTTTTTGTGGCCAAGCATGCTTTCAGCAAGCATATTCTTTTCTTGCCAATTTATATTTATGGTGAATATCTATTTGTTCTAAGAGCATAACTGCTGCGTATAAAAGTAAAATAAATAATGTGTAGCATTATTTGTTCTCTTTTTACTTTCCAGCTTTTCTATGGAAATATCTCTAGTCATTACGCATCTGGTTTCACGAAGCTATTCGGTAAAGTACATACTAAAATCATATCATAGAAGTGTTTACCTTTTATACCTTTATTTGCGGAAATGCTTTCACGGAATTTTTTTTACCGGCTTCTTTTATTAGGAAACAGATAATGAAGGTACAGTTTTTTGTTTTGTTTTGTAGTTTTCCCGCTATTAAATAAATCTTTTCCTACTTTTATTTACTAGAAATCTGGAACGCATTATTCTGTTCTAGTTTTTCTAGAACGCATTCTTTTTCGAAGTTCAACTTTTCTTATAAGGCAAACGAGCAGTGCTTAAATAAAAATTGATGAAGAGTTATAACGGTATCTCTGCATTCTAAAAAATAAATATTTACTTTGAATATATATTCAAAATAAACTATTCCTTTTCGCTATGAGATGATACAAGGAGAATATGACTGAAATTCAATTTCATTTATTTCTAATACTTGCTTAGTTTTTTTTATATTTATTTATTTATTTTTTTATCTTCTACAAAAAAATCACGTTCTAAAAAAATTGTAGCTTAATAAAATATTGTATGACTCTTTATGAAGGATGTTTTCATTATATATCAAATAATTAAATGTACACGGAGAAATTTTGATGAAATTACCATACTTTATAGTAATGACATCATTGTTAAAAAAATGAAAAAAACTAGAAAAAAAAAACATAATTCTTGTAATAAAAACCAACATACACGGTATAACAAATACAAAATAATAATACAATACAAAAAATACAATAATAAAAAGTAAATTTAACCGAATAAATGTTTTTATGTCAAGCTCTAAGATGTCTAAGGTGCCATGATATAAATACCAAACTTTATTACGTTTGCCAAATTTTATCACATATTATAAAACCTTACTTTATTGTAATTTTCACCAAAATCATTACCAAAGCACTTCTAGAAAAATTACCGACCTTTCTGGCGTTCCCATGGAGCCAGAAACATAGTAAATTTTACCATATTCTGGTAGTTTTGATCATACTTTTTTTCTCAGTGTAGAAATAAAAGAAACTTTGATACTTCAAATTATTTTGATTATCATTATTGTGTTTTATGCTTATTCAAATATCAATACCAAACAATTGTTTGTTAACAATTGTCAAATATCAATACAAACTTTCCTAACCTGCTTATAAAACAATATTTATTAAATTTTATTTATGGATTTGGTTCAAACAATTTAAATCTGTAACAATCCCCACCTTCGTTTTTTTTTTTTTTTTGGATTTATAACTGACTAATTACCTTTTAAAATAAATATACAGATAAAGAGTAATTATTCTATACTGTAAAAAGTTAATTCCGGATAAAATTAGGATATAAAACACCTGCACTTTGAATGAACCATTCTCAAAATTCATTTATTTTAACGTAACATCAATTTATACCGTAAAATATTATACCGTAATTTTTACAGTAATATTTATTTGATTAGAGTTATCGAATAACTTTTAGGGAATTATTACTATAACGTTACAGCATATCGGATTTTTTGTTCTGTAACATGTTTGTTAAAAATGGATTTCACATCAAAAAGTATCGCCACACGGAATTCCGGTTTTTTTACCATAACTTACAGTGTAATTTTATTGTCGACCTTTTTGAAGCAGGAAGAAAAGGAAAAAACAAAAATCGACTTTAAAAAACTTTTTAAAGTTTATTTAAAACTATTTTACGCAAAAAAGAGAATATGTTAGTATAACATATTGATAAATCTAAAAAAAATTTCGGGGGGGGGGTATAAAAAATAAGGAAAAAAGTAATTTGATCCTTCCAAGACTAAAACCCTAAATCAAAAATCTTCTTAAAATAAGACCAATTTTGATTTTTTTAAATCATTTACTGAAGTAGAAAAATAACGTCATATAACACAATGCCAAATCTAAATTCTATTACTTATTATAAAGTTTGCGTAAGTGCTTCAATACCAAATACTTTCTCTTGAGTGTTATTCCTCCCATTACACTCTTTTTGTTCTTTTAACCAGTTTCAACCTTAATGTTTGCTTACATTTAAAAAGAAAAATCACCTTATGCTTATATTTTACGCCTCCTCAAGTCAGAAAAGTTTTTAAGATAAAAGGAGCCCTCTTATTACTTTGCTTCTATATTTCCTCTAATGCTCTAAAGTTTCGATTCAAAGGGTTTAGAAGGTTTTTGAAAATGGTTTTGTTTTCTTATAAGCAAGAAACATCACATTTGTTGAATTTTATTTCATTTATTCTTTTATTTCTTTAAACGAAAGATTTTACTCATTTTTGAGAAATAATATATATATATATATATATATATATATATATATATATATATATATATATATATATATATATATATATATATATATATATATATATATATATATATATATATATATATATATATATGTAATACAAAAATTATAAATACTTTTGCATTAATAAAAGCAGTAAAACTCTTTCGTTTTCATAAAATGTCTTTGTTAAAGAATAAGCGGAGAGATTTTCTATTTTGGGAATTCAAGGCTGAAAACATACCTTTGAATTATAATTAGATTTATATTTCAAAGGAGGAGTTATTTTTAGAAACTGTCCCTTTTTCACTTCCATATTAGGAAGCATTAAATGATTTTCCTTAATGATTAAGGTTACAAGACTGAGCCTTTTCAGTCATTGTCTATTAGTATATAATGCCAGAGCAAGTGTTTTTGTGTGCCTTTTGCTGTATGATGTTGCCAATCTAACCTTCGCCGCTACAGTCTTGATATTAGTCCACCCCCCTCCAGCTGGGAGAGTGGGTGGGACTCCTGTTTACACCATACTCCAGTAAATAAAGCCTGTTAAAATCTCTCGGCTGATGATTTCTGCAAGTGTAAATTAAAAACATTACAAACAATAACGGGATTTTTGCCTTGTTATCACACACACACACATATATATATATATATATATATATATATATATATATATATATATATATATATATATATATATATATATATATATATATATATATATATATATATACATATATATATACATATATATATATATATATATATATATATATATATATACATATATATATATATATATATATATATATATATATATATATATATATATATATATATATATATATATATATATATATATATATATATATACATATATATATATATATATATACATATATATATATATATATATATATATATATATATATATATATATATATATATATATATATATATATATATATATATATATATATATATATATATATATATATAAATTGTGTTTACAAGAATGTAAATTGCAGCTTATCTCTGCTTGAAACTTACTTAATGTTTTTTGTAAGAATATACAATAAAAAAAGATGTAGGAGAAATTAAAAACTAATAGTTTAAAAAATTAAAAATTTCTGAATGAAAAATTTCAATTTTCCTTAAAAAGATCAAACATATTTACGCATGGTTGAAAGCATGATATGTACACGATCTATACACGGAGCGCTATTTGCTTGTTTTGTTTTCCTGTAGTTCAAACTATTTTCTTAATTTTTAAATGCAGTTTTTGTAACTTTCATGAAAAGAAAATTTAACTTAATATATTACCTTTAATTGAACGTTTAAAACACAAATTCGCAGTTATTGTAGTTAAATGTTGTTGTATTGTAACAAATTTCTATTTAAAACACAAATTTCTCTTAAATATTAATTTATGAAGAAAATCAAACTTTTTAAAAAAAGCATATTCATTAACACTATATAGAGATCAAGTTATTTTTTAAGCAAATTTCGTGTCTCATTACAAGAGAAGTTGTTTAGCACGTTATTTTTCTATCATTTTCAGAAATATTAAAATTAAAAATCAAATCGTTTTCTACAAATTCATATTTATTGTAAATCATTATTACATTAAAAAATCGTCTGCTATGTTCTAAGTAACGTTTGAAGATTAAGGTATGGAATAATTGCAATCCTCTCTGTTCATCAATATTAATTCTAAAGGTCAATTATGCAAATTATAGTATTTTATTGTTGCAACCATTCAAAAAATAAAAAACAGTTATTCTTACAGAGAATTTCAAAGTAAAATAAAACTATATTGAAAATACAAGAATGAGTCCAAACCTTTTCAAAATATTGTCCGCAAGAGTACAGTTTCAATTAAGAACATTTAGAAGAAACGCGGGTAACAACAAAGAAATATTTATTACACCATGTAGGTACTTTTAGCAAGTTCTGTTATAAATTTTTGAGCAAAAGAATAAAAATAATTGTTCTTTTATTCATATATTTAAAAAAACTATATTTTTTAAAATAAATTATTGAATTATTTTTCTGTGATGCATTTTATATTACAATCTTTATTAAACGTGCATTCAATACTTATTACATTCTTATTAAAATGTAAATAAGTTTTATTATGGATTAACTAAATACCAGTAAATACGTTTTAACAAAACGTTTCAAGAAATTAACTCATTAGAGTTCAATTACGTTATCAATATAGATAAATTTGTAAAAAAGATGAAAAAGAAGTAAAAAAAAAACTTTTATTAATTATTTAATATACCTTTTCTGATTGTACATGTTTCAAACCAGTTCATAATTTTTTTACATTAAAATTTCAGTTTAAAGTGATGTTATCTTTAGTGATGTTAGTCTTTGTTTCATGTTATCAATTATAAATCTAAGTATTTATTATTCTGCAATTCAAAATAAGTCTTTTAAAAATCACAAATCTCTCAAATTAAAAAAAAAGAAAGAAAACTAAGCTTTTCCACTATTCTTCCTAAATATTGCCTTTAGTAAACAAGCATAATATTTGAACACGGAGTTATGTAACCTTATGCAATTAAATAGTACTTATCAAACTCCCTGTACTTATCAACTGTACTTAGGATATCAAACTCCCAATGATAAAAAATAATTTAATAAAATTTTTCACATAATTATTGTAGTTAAATTACATCATAGGTGTTATTTCAGAGCTATAGCCCGAAATATTTCAAAGATATAAGATAGCTATTTTTTCAAACATGCTGTTATATTTTCGTGACTTATCAGACTCAAATATTCTTTTTAAGGGATAATAACTAAATATTTGTGTGTTAACTGTTTAAATACATTTTCCCTGTTTTATTAAATAAATAGAAATTGAAACTTCACTGAGTAAATAAGTTTGGTCAAAACAACCAGAATATGGTACAATTTACTGTATTACTGGCTTTATGGGGAACACTAAAAAATCATAAGGCTTTGGTAATCAAATCATTTTTATCATAAGGCTTTGGTAATGATTTTGGTAAAATTAACAACAAAATATGGTTTTGCAATATGTGATACAATTTTGAAAATGAGATAAAATTTGGTAATTTTATCTTCATGAAAATAAAAAACTAGTTTTGTATGATTGTGAGAATGTTTGTATCATTATAAAACAATTTATAATTATTTTAGATCAAAGAAAATTATTAAGAATCTGTTAAAACTTGATGAATTCTTTAAAACAAAATTGTACTATGATTTTTTTTGGCTTCAATAATCTTTTTGATTATTCCTTTAAAATTCGTTTTAACATTTACAAGAAATTATAAAATAAAGTATATTTAATTTCTTAAAAAACATCATAATATGCAATCAATGAAACATACATAAATGAAAAGGTAACAATGAAAGATCTTTTTAATGTTAGAAGGATTTATACGCCATCTCTTAGGTATTTATTGAAGTTATAAATTCAATTGAAAGAGAATACTCCACTTCTACTTTTTTTTTTAATGTAAGAGGGCGAGGATCAACTAAATTTTTCTACGAAATATTTTATTAGTTCTTAATATAAAGTAATAATAATATAAAGTCCCTTGTGCGTGCAAACGAATAAATTATTTTAAAATTATTTTCATGCATAAATATTTGTTCTTACACTTCAAAATTGAAGCATACCACGCCATCTACTAAACAGTTTCAGACTTAGTACAAAATTTAAAAAAAATATGCGTAGGAACACGAAACATTAATTTTCGTTTTGAATAAATGATCTGCATCTTTAAGAAATTTAGCAAATATTTCTTCAAATTGGAACTTTTTGAATTTTAAATAGTATTTTTTTCTATCTTTTTTTTTTAAAGATCTAACATTTTTTTTAAATTTGTTCTTAAGAAGACAGACAAACTTTCTTATCTGAGTGATGCATAGCCTTTTCTCTAATATTTTAATCTTTCTTTGCTGCATAAAAAAAAATGAGTAATTTATCATTTTTGACCGAAAAATTAATAAATTTTCTTTCGAATTTTCTATTCTAATTTTGTGTGACTTTGTTTTCAGAAAATAAATATTTATGACTAACTATAATATGTTTTAGGTAAAAAAATAATTATAATAAATAACCTAAAATATTCTAAAATATTTTAAAATGTAAAGTTTCAATTTAGATACTATGCTAGGATAGACAGAAATTTTTTGTGTTACTTAAAAAATAGTGTCTAATTTCAATTTTAATCTTAAAAGAATCGAATTTACTCAAATAAGTGTATAACAAAATTAAAATATAGCATAGTATTATATTAATTAAAAATATAAATAAAATTATGAATGAAAATGAATGATCATAAAATAAATTCGTTTTATTTCCGTTAAGAAATACTGTTAAAAACAATTTCCTTTCAATTTTTTGTTTAAAATTTTAAATTACAATTTTCGCACCTTCGGTGAACTATTTTGAAGGGTCCCTCATTTCTTTTCCAATTTAATCAAAACTAGTGGATTAATATCTACTACAATCATTCACAAACTTATTAATTTATTGCTAATTCGGCATGTGCAACAATAAGTGTTTCCTCGATAAATACCTGCATTTACTACATCAGGTTTGATGTTAAATTGAATTTCGAAATAGTTCATTCATTTATTTTTAACTTTTATTTCTTTAATATATTAATGAATCTGTTTACACTGATATTCGAAAATCATTATTTAAATTTCTTCAAAACTAAAACTACGAAGCTAAGTTTAGAACAAATATATACATTTGCCTTAGAATTAAGATGTACTAAGCATAAACATTAAATAACGACATAATAAATTTGATGCACAAATTAAAATACATCACTGCCTTGAAACCCTATTAGGCATTAAATGCTGGAAAATTTAATAACATATTTAATTTCATCCATTTCAATAATAAATTAACTAATAATATTGCACATACAAGTCATATGTGTAACATGCAAATAGTAACACAAATTAATAGTAGTAATAAATACCAAAGTTCCACTACGTGTACAGTTTTTCATATAAAAGAGTTTTTATAGTGTTTTAAAAATAGTTATCAAATTTAAAAGGGATATAACTGTTTCAGCAAGTTTGTGAGCACCACAATATTTGAATCATTTCAAGTATATATTAGAGGGAAAAAAATTCCTCAGTTTCTTAAGATTTAGTTTGAAAGTGAAAACTAATGATAGCAAATTTGCAAGGTGCACTGAGAATATTGTTTGGTTATAACTATCGGAATAAAGTAAAATATAACGTGTGGATGTAACGGAATAAAGTAACGAAATAAAGTAAAATGTAACGTGTGGATGTAACGGAATAAAGTAACGGAATAAAGTAAAATGTAACTCTATGGAAGCACCAAAGAACTCGGTAAGTTTTACCGAAGCGTTTCGGTTATAATTTTAGTAAAACTTAATAATAAAATATTGTTATATAATATGTGATAAAATTTGGAAATTTTATCATGATACCTTAGAGCATGTTATAAAATCCCTTTATTCGGTCAAATTTACTTTTAAGTTTTGTAGTTTCTTACTAAATATATGGTAATAAGAACTGTAGTTATAAAAATTGGAATGAATTTACTGTAATTATAAACAGTAATACAAATAAATTGCATTAGAAAATACATGTGTCACACTACGTGTGCAGTTTTTCATTTATCAGAGTTTTTATATTGCTGAAAAAAGAGCTATCAAAATTAAGGGGGATTTAACTGTTTCAGCAAGTTTGTGAGCTCTATAATATTTTAATCATCTCAACTGTAAATTAGAGGTAAAATAACTAATTTGAAAGTGAAAGCTAATGATAAGAAATTTGCAACGTGCACTGAGAATAAAGTGGGGTCAAAACTATAGGAATTAAGTAAAATGTATGGTGTGTGCTGACTATATGAGAACCCCAAAGAGCTAGGAAATGTTTACCGAAGCAGTTAAGTAAAGATTTTAGTAAAATTAATAATAAATATATCATTAATAATATCATGATTAAATTTGGTAATTTTATGCCTTATTTGATACCTAATTAGATAACTAATTTAATCCAAATTTGATACCTTAGATCATAGCACAAAAACCATTTATTTGGTTACATGTATTTTTAAATTTCGTATTTTTATGAAATGTGTGGTAATAAGATCTATAATTTTGAAAACCATAATTTCCTGTAAACCATTGCCATATGAACGGAAAATTTACACAATGAATGCTTTAAATACCATATATTTTGTTTTTAAGTACCAGGATTACGCTTTTATTTTCCAGAAATGTCATTATCAAACGGTGAGGTAATTGTACCAGATTTTTTTTTCTCCATGTATGCACAACACAATTAACTCCATAATTTTACTATTTTAAATATCGGAAAATATTATTTTCAAATTATAATAGATATCTACATGTATTAAGAGCTATTTTATTTATAATTTTCACTCATTTCTAGTAAAACAAGAAATACTAAAAAAGTAATACAAGAAATATTATAAAATACAAGAAATATTATAAAAATCATAAATTGTCAAAAGTGACTTGATTTTACTATTTTGAAGAAAACATGCGAAAAATGAACGTCTGTAATTACGATTTATGTAAACAGTTCTAAATTATGATTGGAATTCAAAAGTCTTAGTTAGATAATTTATAGAAATTATCATCAAATTTTTAGAAAATGGTTTAAGTAATTTACAGTTTATGTTGCTAAAATCAAGTGAAATATGTGTTCAATAGACAATAAAGTGACATTAAAAAATATCACCTTAGTAGGTAATCAATATTTCATAATAATTAATCACCTTGCATTACCTATAGTCAAGGATCTGTTTATTATCCTGAGATTTGTTAACCAAATTTTTAAAATTCGATGTTTGAAATAAAAAAAATCTCACATCTCCCAAAGGTATAATATATTATTAAATTGAAAATAAATTATTCTGTAAATATAATCATTCTATATTAAGCATTTTATAAAAAATATTTTTGATTAAGACCATAGATAAACAACTTTCAAGATTTTGAAATTTACCCGTTGTTATTTTTTAAATTTCCAATATACGGAAAAATTAGTCTCTGTCATTAATTCAAGTTACGATCTTAGGCTTGAGGTGAAAACATCGTTCATTGATTTTTCTTACATTTCATTCATTTAAATACTTAATTGCACTTTGCTAATTACTTTTCCTTACAGATAGGAGCTAATATTAAACTGAATGTTTATGTTTTAACTCTTTCATGATATAATGTTTTTTTTTTTTTTTTTTTCGTTTAAAGATTTATCAGCATGTTAATTTCAGAGGAAATTAAAATCTTCGTAAATGGAAATTCAATTCCGTTTTAGGCCCTTCGATACGAAAAATATTCTCTAATTTCGCCACAGATGTGTATAATTAGTTTCTTTCAATGAGACCAGTAATTTAACTTAAGAAGTAATCATTTGCGATTTGTTGATCAAATATCAATAGTCATTACGAATGCTAAAGAGCGTTCGGTATTAATTTGTTTCTAATGCATATAAATAATTGAGCCTTAATTTCATATACTATAGCATATTAACAATATTTGCTATAATAATTACTGGTTTTAATTAGCAGTTAAGTAATTAGGAAAAACTATTAGTATAATGGGTTGTAAAAACATTAAAAAAATTTAATATTTTCTTTACTCATAAATTCTCCTGATAACATGGCATGTTTCATGAATTGAAACAAGCATTAAAACATTATATTTAATTAATATGATAAAAAACAAAACTAGCAGTTGTAATTAGCAGTTAAGTAATTAGGAAAAACTATTAGTATAATGGGTTGTAAAAACATTAAAAAAAATTAATATTTTCTTTACTCATAAATTCTCCTGATAACATGGCATGTTTAATGAATTGAAACAAACATTAAAACATTATATTTAATTAATATGATAAAAAACAAAACTAATAATAAGGAACCTAATGTTAACTATGATTGCAGTTATTTTGTTTAGACTTAAGAAAATTTCCTCCTAAAAGTTATGCCCTCTGTTTCCATTATCTTTAATTCTAATTAGTGTAGTTATACATTTATATATACACCGAAGAGCCATAACATTATGACCACCCTGCTAATAACATGTAGGACCACCTTTAGCCCTCAAAACTGCTAGCACTCGCAGTGGCATTGATTCCACAACGTGTTGATAGGTAGTCTGAGATATCTGGTACCAAGCGCTCACCAACTTATCCTGCAATTCCCTCACATTGCTAGGAGGTAGCTTGGCAGCACGAATTTGGTTTTCTAAGTAGGACCACAAATGCTCTATTGGATTAAGGTCAGGTGAATTTGGGGGCTAAGAAATGACTTGAAAGTCACTGGAATGTTCTTCGAACCAATCCATGACGATTCGACCCTTATGACATGGTGCATTATCCTGTTGGTAAACACCATCCCCCGCAGGAAAAACTGTTGCCATGAATGGGTGAACCTGGTCTGCAACTATGTTCAAGTAGCTTACAGACGTCAGGGATTGTTCTATGAGAATTATGGGTCCTAATGTGCCCCATGAAAACATTGCCCACACCCTACTACCCTCGCCACCGGGTTATAGCCCATTGTTATAGATGGAGGGTGGTCATAATGTAATGGCTCTTCGGTGTATATAGATATTATTACAATTACAACTTATTGATACAGTAAACATTAATTTTAAGAATCTGCAAATAAATCAAGTTTAAAATATATATATTATTCAATATATACAAAATATTCAATAATTTAGTTGAAAATGCATGAGTTTTACATTCTGATTAATATATTCAGAAAATCTGAGTTCATAAAAATTATGAAATAAACCAAACTATTTCCCCCTACATATATCTATTGTTAAAAAATATAGCACGTGTTCTTTTTTTTAAAAAAGAGAATTAAAAAAACTGTATTATAATCTAATTGTATAGGATTAATTTCAAAATCTAATAAAAAATCAATACAGGTTTTATTTAAATGTTTATATAATGTTTTATTTCTAGTTATTTTTTTCAGAAAGTTTGCCTTTTTTCATACACTGTTGTTTTTAAGAGTACACTAAGAAAAAAAATATGGTCTAAACTACTAGAATAACGGAACATTTTACCATGTTTTTAGCTTTATGAGAACACCAAAAGAATTTGTAATTTTTACCAAAGCTCTTTGGCAATTATTTTAGTAAAGTTAACAAAAAATTTGATTTTATAATATGGGATTAAAATGAGGAAATGTGGTAAAATTTGGTAAATTTAGAGTATGGTATCAAAACTATATATTCGTGAAAATTTATTTTTCAGTAATGAATTTTTTAATATATATGTGGTAGTAAGAATTATAATTTGGAAAACTAATATTTCCCACACGCTATTACCATATGATTGGATTAAATTACTTGGTTTAAACATTTTCATAACCAGAATTATATTCTTTTTATTAAAAATACCATTACCATGCAGTACGGTAATTTTTTTTTTCTCCATGTCTAATTTTTGTAAACAAGTGGATTTAGAAGTTCTTAATTTGAGTAAGTAATTAAATTCCAAAGGAGAATTGTTGTTAAATTTTATCGCCTTTATTTTGATTTCTTCTTTAAAACTAAAATTTTATAAGTCGTTAAGAGAAATGCAATCAAAATTTAAAGATAAAAATCTTGAATGTTGGAAAGAGATGAGCATATGTTAATATTTTTGTCACGTTCTACAGTTTTGTTATCATAATGAAAGTATTTCTAGATTATTTTTTCTAGACACGTTTTCTATCAGGCGTCGAGTTGTTTTTCATTTCATAAATTAGTCAAGTTTTCTGCGTGTTCTGAATTTGCCCAAATTCAATTAATGCGATAGTAAAAAACAGCTTTCGCTCTTTAGAATATATTATTAAATTATGTTAGTTAAATTGCATCAACCAAGATATTCTGTGCTTAAAATAATCGGCTTCAGTAGAAACTAATGCCATCACATTCTCATAAGCATCTACTATGCTTCCGCTTAGGATTCGGATTTGTGAATTACCAAGGAACAACATTAGCAGTCGTCCTTAGTTCCTGGTGTTACACCAAAATCTCGGATTGTTTAATTTATCTTGGTACTTTTCCACTGCTATTGTGATGTCAGAATAGGCTTTATCTTCCTTAGTTTTATCCTCACTACCTTGATTACCATCTTCATCGCTCAAATCTGACCAAAAATAAGCACGAAGACACCCTAAAAGTTCGATTTTCTTGGTTATTATTATACATAAAATTAATAAGAAGACATAAAACTAACATAAGGATATGTGAATATATATGCATTGCATAATAGAAATTCAAATGTTGACTTGAAATATTGATATTCATTACACAGTACATAGGAATACTAAATGAAATTTAATAAAGTTTTGATCTCGTGCAAAATGAATTCAGTTAAATTTCAATTTTTATAAATCAGCATGGATTGGTAATCAGAGAAATTATAGTTCTTTAAACAATCTAATACTGCTATGGAGACTGGTAAAAATTCTGGAATAGTAATATTTCTCCAAGATTTCGCTAGATGACATTTATCTCCAAAAACTAATGTGACTGAAAGTGGCACTATTTTACGATATTTATAGATCAAATGTCTCTTAAATTACCATTTTTTATTGCCATTTGATGAACTTTGCACTCAAATTAAATTTCTGCAAAAATAACACGCATAATAATAAAAAATTAACCGTTGAAAGTTAATTGAAACGCATTTTTCTCCTTTAAACCGTCTATTCGTCTCCTCATTTAAACTTGTTTCTGGTTAAAAAGTATAAATATTTAACATGAAAATATGCTTACTGTAATAAACGCACTTTATACAAATGGCAAAATTTACTCTTGCATGGCTTTGAGAAACTATGATTCATCAATTAAGCAAGTTTTAATCCATGTTAGAATGGGGAAATCTGATAACTAAATTTAAAATTCCTCACATATTTCATAATTTTGCCCAATTACAACAAATACTAATTTTATTTAAAGCTCATTCAAAATCCCCAATATATTTTATTATATATATTTCATTGGTTGTGTTTCACTGGTTGTCGCTAGAATGTATTCATCCTTGCTTAGAAACGTTGGAATACTTAGACATGGCATTCTGTGAAAATATAGAATAATAATAAATAAATAATCTCACGAAACTGAAGCAGTAGGATATATTTTCTTTGTAAAACTTTATTAAATCAGAAATGTACAGGTGGAAATGAAAATAGACTTGTTTTTTCAAGCGCTCAAAAATAAGCACCTATTCTCAAGACAAGCGAGACATGAATGAGAAGAAGCAAAAATATTTTGAAATATGAAACGTAACGTTGCCAATGAAAAATAGAAAATAAAACTGAAAAACGGCTACTGTTGTTCTGAAAAAATCACAGTAGCCGAGAGTGAAACAAGAAAATAATTAGACTTAAAGGACACGATTGGTAATTCAGCTATCAAGAATTCAATAAATCATCAATTGCACTTTGTTGGAATCTTGAGCATAAATTCAATTTCAGCAAGGCCAAAATTATTTCCAACTGAGTCACATCAGCTCATCTTGATGCTCTGAAATCTTGTTTCATTCATAAGAATGTTGATTCTCTTGTTAACGACTATAGTTTGTCCCCACCTCTCTATAGCACGTGGGATTGCATTTTACGGTGATTCCCCCCCCCCCTCTAAGCCACAATGGTTTTTCTTGTTCTGTTTTTTTCTTCTTTATTTACTTTTTGTTTGTAGCCTTTTCGGTTATGGTAGTTTCTCTCGGCTTGATTTTTACTTTTATTTCTTTATTTTTCGTTGACAATTTTACTTTTAATATCTCGAAATACTTTTGTTTCTTCTTATGAAAGTCTTGATAATTGGATATTTTATAGCGTTGGAAGTTGTCGACTTTCATTTTCATCTGCAAATTTTTGAAGGCAATGAAATATTTAATAAAAGTAATATTGAGGGTAATAGTTTCCAAAAAAAAATTGAAAGATTTTTACAATTTATTTATTTCGGAAATTAATTTAAGAATGTTTTTTCTTCTCATGCTTAGTAAAGAATCAGGAAAATTAAATGAAATAAATTGTAGTAATCCGGAAAACTTCATAATTAAGTTAACGACGTGAATAAAGCAGTATTTTATTGTTATTTTTTATGGTTTCAAAGTATTAAAAAATACTTTTTTGAAACAACAATTTTTTTTCAGATGCTACATAATTTTTTGAATGTATTGGCTTTAATATATGCTTTCAGGATCCTTTAAAAAACACAGAAGTAATCTGTGCTGAAATGGATGTCACAAATAAGTATTTTTGAAATAAAAAATGCTATTTTTCCAAATCAAAATAAGTCATTGGGAAGACAGGCTCAAAAGCATCAAAAATAGTTTGATTTTCTAAGTAAATGGAAAAACACTTTTACTAATCACCGTTTGCTGTTTTTGAGTATCATTCAAGTTTTTATGCTTTTGTTTTCGCTTTCGCAGTATTTTACCTTGATAATGTTTAGTACCTAGGTTCTCTCTTTGATTATATATAATCTTGCAATGTCAACTGTATGTATTTTTTACTCTGTTTCAAAAAAGGGCTGGCAGAAATCCCTGCTATTTTTAGATTCGTTAGATATAAATCTCTTATCAAAATTTCTTGAACAATAATTGGAAATGCTATTTATCATAGAATAGTAAATATGGATAAGCTTGGAGTTTGAAAATTCTTATAATGATGTCATAACGAACAGATATTAAAGGCTGCTCGTATATATCACTACATACCAATTATTTATATAAATTGATATTAAGCTTCACTAGATTCTCATTATATTTATATATCTAGTTGAGCATCCGTTCTTTGAACAAAAAACGGATATTCAACTCATCATTAAGTAGGATAAAAATAAAAATAAATAATCACTAAATCGGTATTTATCAACACTGAGAAATTATGCACAAAACTATAACTATCGATAACTATGAGTTAACTACAGAAAGATTAACAATATCCATTGGACCTAATACTATTGCTTGATAGGCTTGCTATTGCTTGATATTTATATAAATTGATATTAAGCTTCACTAGATTCTCATTATATTTATATATCTAGTTGAGCATCCGTTCTTTGAACAAAAAACGGATATTCAACTCATTATTAAGTAGGATAAAAATAAAAATAAATAATCACTAAATCGGTATTTATCAACACTGAGAAATTATGCACAAAACTATAACTATCGATAACTATGAGTTAACTACAGAAAGATTAACAATATCCATTGGACCTAATACTATTGCTTGATAGGCCAACTCACGGTACTCAGTATTTACTACAATAAAAAAAAAATTATGGCTCTTATTCTTTTCGGGAAGTAGTGAAAAATATATTTCCACAAAGTCAACACTGTTAGAAATTTCTTGGAAAAAATGGTTAAATAAAATTTTTTAATTGTTATTTTACCATAGCCAAACAAAACTTATCAAACAGCAAATATTATCAAACAATCATAATTAAGATGATATTCAAACTGTTAACTGTAAGAAAACCGTTTATTAACTACTTCACTTAATATAGTTCAACAATCAAAATTTTATCGCACCAACAAAACCCACCTAATGAAACAACTTAGCTTCTTGCAGCTTGGTACATATTATAGACGAGAGGGTTAATTTGTTAGTCTCATAACCGACAGAACGAAGGTTCGCGGGCATTGGCACCACAATATTTCCTCCATTTTCTTCCAAGCATAAAGATTTTCTTGAGTCCTGAACTCTCCAATGTCCATTACCCAGCAAAAAGCCTTGCTCAAATGTTCAGTTCAATTTTTTTTACGATTTTAAAACCATACTAGTTGTATATGATTAAAAAACCCACATAGTTTTGTATTAATGGTTTTATAACTCTACTAGGTATAAACGGCTTCTTAACCAGAGAGATAATTGTTCTTCATCGTAAACTTTACAGCTAATTATACGGACAGACTGCTGTCGGTTATTTTACCATAATTTTAGAATTACAATTCTAACAGTGTATATAACTTTATTATTAAATTAATACAAAACTATGTAAAAATACACTTATATTATATTCAAATTTTCGTTTGCAATTATTCAAATAAAATTAGCAAAATTATTCGACGCTGAAATAGTTTCAAAAATATTTAATTAAATTTTTAAATAAAAAAGAAGTAAATCATATTATAAGCAAATGTTTCATTAGTTAATTTGCTGGAATGAATGATTCGAGGGGTTCCGAAAACAGATACATTAGAGAGTGAATGATTTTCATAAAAATTCCATCTTTTAAAGGCTTCAAAAATGCTTTCTTTAAAAACCATAAACATCTAAAAAATTATAAAAAATTACTAAAATTAAAAAGATAAATGTCAAACCACTTCGTTAGATTGAAATGTTTTTTAACGTTACGATTAGAAACTCCGTTATAGGAAAAAATTCTATGTAAGAAAGATCGGTGGACTCAACATAATTTTTAGTTAATATTGTATAAAGCAATATTTTCCCAAAAATATTATTGTAATTTGATTAAAAATATTTTTTTCAAAGATTTTTGATACACTGAATCATCGTTTCTGGTGGACTTACTGGCATACTGCTAAGTTCACAGATGGTTCATTATAGCGGGATCCGACGGTAGTTTATATGGTTGTTTTTAATGGTTAAATTAAAGCATCGGACTTAGTTTGCATTTATTTAGGAAGTTACTTGACATAATTTAGGATAGAGACAAAATAGTGTATAATGCTAAAAAAAAACTTTAATTTTCTAAAATGATATTTATGATTGCACAGTGCGCAAAAAAATAAATAAATAAAAATAAACAAATTACCCTGAATAACTTTTTATTTAATGATCGGGTTTTCCATTCTAGGACTCGCTTTTCGAGGGGGTAACATCAAATATGCTATGTTTAGACGATATTTTAAGTTACGAAATCAGATACAAAAACGTACTTTCTCTGAATAAACATACCTTTTTTCTGATGGATTCAGATTTCTGATCCACACAATAAAAGGGGTGGACGCAATCTGGGAAACATGGTCCCAATTGGTCAAGAGAGCGCTCCCAAGTTTGGACGCATTAAAAGTTGTTAATTTTACTTTTTGCGTATTTCCCTATACCTCTGTACCAATAAGTTTTTAAGCAAATTGAAAATTCTTTAAACACAACTATAAAATTAATTTATCTAAAGATAATTCCATACAAAAAATAACTTTTCGTAAATATTTATTATTTTTTATTATATTATTTATGAATGGTCGAAAAATTTTGACTTGTAAGGTAGAAATGGTCCCGACTTACGGTATTAATTTTCTTAAAATATTGTATTAAATTAGTTTACAGGTTCTCATTACTTCGGAATTTTAATAACACAAAATAAATACGAGGACGGAATGAATAACTACTATTTTCGGAAACGTTAACCCTAATTTTCACCATTATTGCTAATTTAGATGGTAAAATACGTACAAAAAGCAAAAAGCTATAAAAAAAGATGAGAAATTTAAGTTATCAAGTAATTATTTGAGAAAAAGAACGTAAAATGCGTTTTTACAACTACTGAATTCCATAAAATATTCATGTTGTAAAAAAAAAATTAAATATCAAATGAACTCTCTATTATGCGTATTAATTTTCAAAACTTCTTTATTCCTAATTTAATCCATTTTAGGATTCACACTGTATTAAACTAACTCTTCACAAACTAATCTATATTCTTCTTACTTTTTATTGGAGAATATATTTTTAGTTTTGTTTTTCCAATTTTGAGAAAAGTATTTTACGAGTTTTTCTCTAGTATAAAATAAATAAATAAATGAAAACTTTGTCACTTTGCAGGTTTGTTCCGTTGCAGTCCGTTTGAACGAGAAAGTTTAAAATTTTAATAACCTGTACAAGGATATTGAAAGAATATATATATATATTTATGTATTTTTTCTTAAACAATATTTTAAAACATTTCAAATTCATTCATCTAATAAATAAAATTAGAGGTTCTTTAATCTTGCAATTTGTGTTAGATATTTGCTAAGCATAATCAAGTATTTGTTATAAAAGAAGAATAAAAGTTTAAAATTTATTTCAAAATTTAATTTTAAATCACTCTTAATAAACAAATTTAAAAGTAAAATAAATTCTTATATTTTGTAGATTCAGTTGATTTCTACTACCCTTTTCCCACTGCAGATGTCAGCACGACCAACTAACATTTCCCTCTTGCAAAACACTTAAAACTTACACATTCTAACTCAACTGAAAGCCGGCAATGTAACAAATTCAATTCAAATTCAAAGTAACAAATGATGTTTCTCTTTGAAAATTTAAAAAAAAGACTCACAAAAGAGAAATAATGATTGTTTCCTTTTAAAAAGTTATTTTAGATCAAAAAAGCTTACCTTACTTACAAATAATATGATGCTCATATTAATCATTTACAACTGAGATATGGAAAAGCGTCAAAAATTAAAACTTAGTAAAATATGTTAAACAAAGGCCTATAAATTTGTTTGACAGGCAACACACAAAAATTTACAATTTAAAATTGGAGATAGGTGTTTACTCTCTTTTTTTCTGTTTTTCATTTTAATATTTTTTTAACGAAAATTGTAAGTTTGAGAATCATGCGATTTCAAAATAAAAGTATTACTCTACAATCGTAAGAATACGCTTTTTCAGTTCCTCACATATCGTTAGATTTCCCGATAGATATTTAGTTTTTATTTAATTAGAGAAAAATTAGTAATCACTTTCAGATAGGATTTCGGTAACTTTCTACTTTATGACTATGAAATTTTAATTTACAAAATTGAAAAGTGTGCGATTTAGGATTTACTGCTTGATTTAAGTATTATTTTTTTAGTTCCTCACGTATCTTTAGATTTCCAGATAGATATTTAGTTTTTATTTAATTAGAGAAAAATTAGTAATCACTTTCAGATAGGATTTCGGTAACTTTCTACTTTATGACTATGAAATTTTAATTTACAAAATTGAAAAGTGTGCGATTTAGGATTTACTGCTTGATTTAAGTATTATTTTTTTAGTTCCTCACGTATCTTTAGATTTCCCGATAGATATTTAGTTTTTATTTAATTAGAGAAAAATTAGTAATCACTTTCAGATAGGATTTCGGTAACTTTCTACTTTATGACTATGAAATTTTAATTTACAAAATTGAAAAGTGTGCGATTTAGGATTTACTGCTTGATTTAAGTATTATTTTTTTAGTTCCTCACGTATCTTTAGATTTCCAGATAGATATTTAGTTTTTATTTAATTAGAGAAAAATTAGTAATCACTTTCAGATAGGATTTCGGTAACTTTCTACTTTATGACTATGAAATTTTAATTTACAAAATTGAAAAGTGTGCGATTTAGGATTTACTGCTTGATTTAAGTATTATTTTTTTAGTTCCTCACGTATCTTTAGATTTCCAGATAGATATTTAGTTTTTATTTAATTAGAGAAAAATTAGTAATCACTTTCAGATAGGATTTCGGTAACTTTCTACTTTATGACTATGAAATTTTAATTTACAAAATTGAAAAGTGTGCGATTTAGGATTTACTGCTTGATTTAAGTATTATTTTTTTAGTTCCACACGTATCTTTAGATTTCCCGATAGATATTTAGTTTTTATTTAATTAGAGAAAAATTAGTAATCACTTTCAGATAGGATTTCGGTAACTTTCTACTTTATGACTATGAAATTTTAATTTACAAAATTGAAAAGTGTGCGATTTAGGATTTACTGCTTGATTTAAGTATTATTTTTTTAGTTCCTCACGTATCTTTAGATTTCCAGATAGATATTTAGTTTTTATTTAATTAGAGAAAAATTAGTAATCACTTTCAGATAGGATTTCGGTAACTTTCTACTTTATGACTATGAAATTTTAATTTACAAAATTGAAAAGTGTGCGATTTAGGATTTACTGCTTGATTTAAGTATTATTTTTTAGTTCCTCACGTATCTTTAGATTTCCCGATAGATATTTAGTTTTTATTTAATTAGAGAAAAATTAGTAATCACTTTCAGATAGGATTTCGGTAACTTTCTACTTTATGACTATGAAATTTTAATTTACAAAATTGAAAAGTGTGCGATTTAGGATTTACTGCTTGATTTAAGTATTATTTTTTTAGTTCCTCACGTATCTTTAGATTTCCAGATAGATATTTAGTTTTTATTTAATTAGAGAAAAATTAGTAATCACTTTCAGATAGGATTTCGGTAACTTTCTACTTTATGACTATGAAATTTTAATTTACAAAATTGAAAAGTGTGCGATTTAGGATTTACTGCTTGATTTAAGTATTATTTTTTTAGTTCCTCACGTATCTTTAGATTTCCCGATAGATATTTAGTTTTTATTTAATTAGAGAAAAATTAGTAATCACTTTCAGATAGGATTTCGGTAACTCTCTACTTTATGACTATGAAATTTTAATTTACAAAATTGAAAAGTGTGCGATTTAGGATTTACTGCTTGATTTAAGTATTATTTTTTTAGTTCCTCACGTATCTTTAGATTTCCAGATAGATATTTAGTTTTTATTTAATTACAAAAATATATATATGGGTGATTCTCACGAAATATGACAATTCACTGTCCCTTGCTCCAAGATCTAATACTATAATACTAAAAGAACTTTTTTTTGAAAAAAAAACTAATAAATAGCATTGCTGTTAGCATTTTAAAATAACTTTGCACTAGCATTGACTGTTTTGTATAGTTAAACAATTTAATTGAACTTCAAAATGTCATTTTCCTGGCATGTCCAAAACAATGTTTCCAATAATAACTAGCTTCAAAACTTCCTATAAATTTTTCAATATCTAATTTTTTTTATCTCAACCGGTGTAGGCATTTCTAGAATATACGCAGAGGGTGTTATTTACAAAAACTTCGTTTAAAATAATCTTTTCTGTCAATAATTTGTTTGTCACATGAAAATTTGTCATTTTCCTGGCTACTTTTATTTAGTGATTTATAACCAAAATAGACAGAGCCAGCAATCAATATCTTATGTTAATATATTGATTAGATACCATCCTATATGAACATGTCTTGTTGCATGAATAAAGAACCAACTTTCTGGTTCAAAATCTATTTCAAAAATTTTTTCAAGGTGAGTAGGTTTTTGTGTTGTCATTTTCCTGGCTTCTTGAAACCATTAATAACATAAACTACATAGATTTATCTGAGTTATTTGAAGAAATCATGTTTTTTCTACAAAATATAAACGTCTTAGTCCAAAATATTTAATTAAAGTAAAGTTGTATGCTATAAAATTGCGATTTTTGTCATTATCCTGGCTGTCATTTTTCTGGCTTATGAATGCCAGGACATTGAAGTGGTACCAGAATTTTTTTTAACTGCTAATACTGTAAGGAGGGAAAGCAAATATTAACCCAATACCAAGTTTATGTATGATTGTAATATGCTTGGATGTAATCAAAGTTATTTATTTATTTAATGATTGATTATTGTCCACAATTTTATTCTGTAGATATCAGCAACAAAAAATTTTTTGATTCCTTCTACAGTGGATAAAAATAATTAATCTAAGCAATTTATGGGCCATCTAACATAAAGGCTTAAGTTGAGTTACTTACTATTTACTTAAAATGACTGTTTTTTTAACTTCTAAGCTAATATGTCATTTACCTGGCATTCAAGATTTGGTGAATTTCTATTTTATTTTTTTCCCGAGCAAATGTCAATAAACTACATTGCTGTCTGTAAGATATTTATAAGGGTAACTAAAGAAGTATACAAAAAAAATTTTAGAATATTTTGACGACTTTAAATTTCAAGAAATTTTTTGGTCCGAATTGTCATATTTCGTCAGAATCACCCATATATATATATATAGGTAATCACTTTTAGATAGCATTTCAATAACTTTCTAGTTGGCTTTATGACTATGAAATTTTAATTTACAAAATTGAAAAATGCGAGATTTAGGATTTACTGCATGATTTAGGTCCTTTTAATAAATTTCAATTTACTTTGGCAGTGGCATAAAAACACAAATGATTAAAGAGAACTTTTAATTCTCGTTGCTACTGGAAAATATTGTACTGGATGACTATAGCATGTTAAGTATTTAGTTTGGAACAGATTTTCATATACGGTCACAAAAACGTACTTTCTTTGAATAAACATACCTTCATTCGACGAATTTGAAATCTTGATCCTCAAAAGATAGAAAAAGGTAGCTGCGATATCAGAAGTATAGAACCAGAAGTTTAAACAGAATAGTGGGCGAAAATTTGAGCCCCTTAATGTTAATTAGCTCTTCGGCGTATTTGGAAAATTTCTAGAATTGTTTGAGAAAGTCTAAAAAATTTGGAACATAATTGTAAAACTCGTTTGTTTGAAAATAATTTTATGCAAAAATTAATTTTAAAAATTAAATTTTTTTAATGACGGTTTATGAGATATGAACTTTAAAAAAGGACGCATTTTTTTTTAAAAAAAAGATGAATTTTGAAACTCTCATTTCTTAAGAACTATGCAATCGTTTCCGTTCAAATTTTTAATTTCATCAGTTAAAATTATAAATTTTAAAATTTTGTAAAACTCTATTATATAGTTTAAAGTTAAGAAAGCCGTTGACTATTAATAAATTATTTTGTAAAAAATTATAAATAAATATTAAAAAAATACATTTTTTACATCGAATTATCTTTGGATGAGCGAGTCTGACAATGGTATCCAATTTTTTTAAGTTTTTCTCCAATAGTTTCAGATAACTGGTAAAATACGCGAAAATTGAAATGAACATAAGCCCCCGAATTTTTTACCAATTTTCAACCTATACTATTTGCACTTAAGACTGCACGTTTCTTTATTTTATGACGCGCACTTTTTTTCATTCAACTCAAGTTTAAATACAAGTATTTTTTAGTTGTGATTAAAACTATAAATAAATCTTTAAATATAGTTGAGATATTAAGAAACTAATAATTTTAACATTTATTTATTATATGCATAATAATCATTCCAAAGGTAATCAATCTTGTTCACGAGAAGAAATCCCAATCAATCTCATTAAATCTATCAGATTCATTATGGATTAAGAATAAGATTCATTATGGATTCAAGTACGGAAATAACATAAATATATTATAAGAGTTAGAAACGACTCTTTTCTCTCTTAATTCGTAAGAACCGCTACCGCTTCCGCTGTTTTGGGTGTTATTTTAAGTTGCATTCTGTTTTGCTGAGCAAAAATATTAAATTATGATATAATTAAGAAAAACTAAAATTAAAATACTTAAAAAATTTTAAATTACGGAAGAATGCATAAATTGTAAGGAGAATACGATCGAGTATTAAAAAAAAATTTGATTTTGATGAGAAACTCGAGAAAAGTTAACTTATGGATGTTCTTCGTTTAACATACATTTGCAGGCTTGTGAGCTCAATTAAAGCAGGGCTGCGTTGTGTCTTGCAAAAATACAGCTTCAAAGTTGAAATTTGCAGTGTTCAAAGGGTTGTTTTTTGTGAACTTTACGGTTTTTTTCGAAATTATTTATTCGTAAGTTATGGCTCTCTAAAGTTTTAATATCTAAAAAAATATCCAGCTAACACAAGCATGAATTTAAAAAAAAAAAAAAAAAAAAAAAAAAATATAACGAGATCAAGAAAAAAAATTAAAAAAAGAGAAATATTTTGGAATTTTTTGATTAGTTTAGAGGGTTAGATTTTTGTTTAGAATAGTTTCGGTTTGTATTCAATGTTTATGTTACCGGCAAAGTATGAAATCCGGCATTGTATAGAATGCCTAAAATTAACCGGCAAAGTATGAAATGATTCATATTTCACATTGCCTAGGCATTCTATAGAATGTCAAATGAGAAACCGGCAAAGTATAAAATACATCTCCGATTCGTCAAAATGTTATTCAAAAATGACAAATTCAAAACGTCATCCGATTTTATATTAATTTATTCGTGGATATGATTACATTTATTCGATATTTTAATACCTCCTGACGATAGATTACATTTATTCGATATTTTAATACTTACTGACGATAGATTAGAAGAAATATCAGTGCCTGGAGTATCGGACAAATATATACCGGGCAATGGCACTTGACCTTAAAAAAATATCAGTGTAGGGAATACGGGGCAAATGTATACCGGGCTGTGGCACTAAACCTAGTATATATTTCGGACATTTACCAACGGTCTAGTAATACAGGGTCTAGTTAAGTGCCATTGTCCGGTATACATTTGCCCTGCATATCCTACACTGATGTTTTTTTTAAGGTCAAGTGCCACTGCCCGGTATACATTTGCCAGGTATACCCTATACTGATGTTTTTTTAAGGTCAAGGGCCATTGCCCGGCATACATTTGCCCGATACTCTAAACACTGATGTTTCTTCTAATCTATCGTCAGTAAGTATTAAAATATCGAATAAATGTAATTATATCCACGAATAAATTGATATAAAATCGGATGTAATAAATATTTCGGACATTCACCAAAGCGACTATGTGATTGTCAGCATTCACCGGTGAAAGTCAACAACCACCGATTTCGGTCATTTACAGCAACATGCACACCATTTACATATTAACCTCATCAGGACGTTTATTTCATACTTTGCCTAAATAGCATTTGGCATTCTATACAATGCCTAGGCTTTCTATAGAATGTCGGCGTTTCATACTTTGCCGGTAACATTTATACCTACCCGTTACGGGTATATCAATTTACTGTTCATCACCCACAGTCTAATCCCGTAGAAAGGTTTTATGAAACTATCAAACTGATCTTAAGAGTACTTTCTTTGGAGTTAGATTCTGACAAATAGAGGTTTCAACCATTTGCTCTCTCAGCTTTGGTAACTATAAAAAATGAAAGTACAAGATTTTCCCCAATAGAGTTTGTACACGGAAAAATCTACATTCCCTTGAAACGTTGTACGAATAACGAACCACGAAGGAAATAAACGAATCTTCTGTGACTGAATATGTTTTTCACCTAATAAACCGTTTAAAAAGGTGCCAAGAACTTGCAATTAACAAGATGGAAGAGGCAGCGTTAAAAGGAAATCGTATTGTTATTGTCAGGGTCACGTGATGTAATAACACGCATTTTCTGATGTTGCGAGCTAAAAGCTTGATATTATAGATATGATCATTTTGTTTTTTTTTTGGTTTTTTGAACGATGGATGAGAAAAAGAATAATAAAAATGGTGAATTAGTTTTGTAGAATTTTGCGTTATTTCTTTTGTAAAAGGTTACGACTGACAAATGCGCGGGGAGACCCCAATGGATTTCAAAATAAAAGATTGGTAGTTGTTTGTTCTATGAATTTCAAGTTGTTTGATGGAAGATAGTGAGTTATTTAGATTGTCTTGAAATTGGTTTAGGAAGTGGCATTTTTTTTGTTTTGTAAGAAGGTGCAATTTAGAAAGTAGTAGGTGAAAAATGGCATTTTTAGGAAGAGCTTTAAAAGTAGATTTGAAGTGTTTGGCGGAAGAGTTAGGAGAAACGGCAACGGAAGACATGAGAGTTACCGAATTAAAGAAGATTATATTGGCAAGTACGGAGTACGAAGAGGAGTTTGTGAAGGAATTATTAAAAAGAATAGTTAGTGGAAGAGAAGAAATAAAGCGCCAACAAAAAGAAGATGAAATTAGGCGACAAGAATATGAAATTAAGCAACAGGAAAGGGAAGACGAATTAAAGCGGCGAGAACAGGAAAGGGAAGATGAATTAAAGAGGCGAGAACAGGAAAGGGAAGGTGAATTAAAGCGGCGAGAACAGGAAAGGGAAGATGAATTAAAGCGGCAAGAAAAGGAATATGAATTGGAGAGGTTGAAGATAGAAGCTTCATTGGTACATACTGGTACTATAGGAGAGACGAGCAGCTCTCGAAATGAAGAAACAAGAGAACATGTACCTGGTGGATTGCAAAAATTAATGCGTACTTTTGATCCAAAAGAAGGTGATATAAGTTTTTATCTAATATTGTTTGAAAGACAAGCACGAAGAGTCCATATAAAAGAAGAAGATTGGGTAACGCATCTTGTTGGATTATTGCCTCTAGAAATGGCGAATTTAATTGCAAGGGAGCCTGAAGAAAAAGCAAATGATTATAAACATGTAAAATGTATGTTATTGAAAAGGTTTAAATTGAGCCCAGAAGCATTTAAAATAAAGTTTAAGAGACATTGTAAAGCGGCTGAGAGCACTTGGCGAGATTTTGGATTTGAATTGGCGAACTATTTTAACGAATGGGTTTCGGGACTAAAAATTAATGATTTCGACAGCCTGAAACAACTTGTCATTGTCGAACAGATAAAAGAACGAGTACCTGGAGACATACAAAATCATTTTATTGATGAGTGGAGTAGAATTTGCTCAGTTGACACACTTGCTGAGAAGCTAGATGAGTACGAGAATGCAAGGAAATATAACCAAACTACTAAATTCATTGCTTCTCAACCATATAGGAACTTATACCGGGAAAAACCAAACATGGTTAGTAGAAGATATCATACATTTGGTGAAGGATATAAACATGAGCATAACAACCATGGCAGAATTGATAAGCGGAGTTCTTCCCAAAATCCAGTCACATGTTTTAATTGTGGACGAGTAGGACACTTGGCACGATTTTGTCGAGATAATAAAGAGAGGAGAAGAAACATTGAAGGCAAAGTGGCCGAGGTTCAAGTATCGGAAGGGCAAGTATCCGAAGTTAAGGTACTCAGAAATGGAAATATCGAAAGCAAAGTAGTCACTGCAAGATTTAACGGTGAAGTCATGACAGGAAACAAAAAATGTAAAGGCGTTCAACCAAAAATAGCTGCCCTTAAGAAAGTTAGAATTTCATATAATGGAAATGAATACGAAGCTGTAGTAGATTCTGGTGCACAAATAAGTGTATTTAAAAACGATATAGTGGGTAAGGAAGTGGATTACAAAGGACATATAATACTACAACCTGCGTTTGGCGAAAGTCTAAAAGCTGAATTAAAAGAAGTGGAAATCGCGTTGGTAACGGAAGGATATATTACGCCTATAATTAAAACGATGATAGCAGCCGTCAATGGGTTAAATGCTGACATTTTGTTGGATGCTGAAACGTATGAGGCATTATTAGAACAAAAAAGAGTATACAATCCCAGTTTTACTGCTGCTATGAAGCTAAGATCAGATTCCCGAAAGGAGCAGTTATATATGAGTGCAAGTGACGGAGAAGAGCAGCAGGAGCCAACAGTAGGTGAATGCGGTGATAAAAAGAATGGAAATGAAACCGAACGATTCAAGATACAACAACAAAGTTGCGATACTCTCCAAGAAGCATGGAAATTGGGGAAGCAAAATAAAGGAGGGTATGTGATACAAAATAATATACTATGCCATGAAGAGCTGTTGGACGGGAATAGAATACAACAATTAGTAATTCCCGAAATTAGAAAAGGTAAAATACTAGAAATTGCCCATGAGTCAGTATTCGGAGCACATCTAGGAGCTCGTAAAACAATTCAAAGAATTAAATTTTCCTTTTATTGGCCAGGGATGGTCAAGGAAATTAAAGCTTATTGTAGCTCATGTCATGGGTGCCAAGGTAGAAGAGTTGTTCGTTCAGTAGACAAAATTCCGATAACACCTGTGTCACGTCCTGAACTTCCATTCCAAGTGGTGAACGTAGATCTAATTGGTCCTCTAGATCCAGTATCAGCACAAGGACATAAATATATCCTTTGTTTGATGGACCAACATTCAAGATGGCCTGAAGCAGTCCCGCTCAAATCGTTAACGGCAAGGAATACATGCGAAGCACTGCTCGAAATATTCTGTAGGACAGGAATTCCAGAAGTAATCGTGGTGGATAATGCGACAAATTTTACGGCAAGTTTAACGCAAGAGTTTTTGAAGGTTTTAGGAGCTTGTCCGCGATTTTCAACGCCATACCATCCGGAAGGGAACGGATTGATTGAAAGATGGAACCAAACCTTCAAAAATATGCTACATCACATTATTAGAGAAGTAGGAAGAAATTGGCATCGACATATACCATTTGTACTATGGGCTTATCGAGAAGTTCCAAATGCAACTACAGGAGTACCACCTTTTCTGCTAATGTACGGGAGAGAACCGAAAGGCCCGTTATCTATATTGAAGTCAATTTGGGCCGGAGATATGTTTTTACCTTTGAATATGAAAGGATCAGCGGAGGAATATTTAAAAGAGTTAAAAGGAAAATTAGAAATAGCAACCGAAAAGGCAAGGTTAACAAGTGATGTGCAACAAAGTAACTATGCCAAATATTACAATAGAAGGAAAAAATACCGGGAATTTGCGCCAGGAGATCAAGTACTTGTGCTAATGCATGATTCATCCAATTCATTATATGCCAGATGGATAGGTCCAGTAAAGGTAATTAGAAGAGTGAAACCGAATTCGTATTATTTGCAAATGCCTGAAGGAAATTTAAGATTATTGCATGTTAACAAAATGAGAGAATACAAAGCGAGAATTCAAACAGTTGGAGTTGTCTATGATATTGATGATGAATTTGGTGAAATATACGAAACACCAACTCTTCCTACAGATGTGGAAAGCTATGAAGCATTGAAAGGATTAAATTTGGATTACTTACCCAAAATGCAACAAAATCAATTGAAAGATCTTTTACATAGACGCAAAACGTTGTTTTCGGGGAAGATAAGGATAGCTAAAGTTGGGAAACATGCGATAAAGCTGAAAGCTGAGGAGGATACGATGAAACCAAAAACGTATAAGATACCAGAAAACTTAAAGGGGAAAGTGGATGCACAGATCAATGAATTGCTAGCGTTAGGACTGATTGAACCGGTGGTAAGTGAGATAGCACACCCGGTAGTATGTGTTCATAAGAAAGACGGAACAATCAGGTTATGCATTGATTTCAGAAGTTTGAATGCTCTTACCGTTCCGGATGCATATCCAATGCAAAATATGATGGAGTTGAATTTCTTAGTAGGAAAGAAGAAATTCATTACTGTGCTAGATATGTTGAAGGGATATTGGGCTATACCGATGGAGAACGGCAGCAAACACCTCACAGCATTCCGAACTCACCGAGGCCAGTACCAATGGAATGTATTACCCTTTGGATTAAGAAATGCTGCTGCAACCTACCAAAGAGCTATGTCTAAAGTGGTTCAGTCCATGTCTGATTTCACTTGTGCTTATATCGATGATTTAGCAGTATTTTCTGATACGTGGGAGGAACATTTGATTCATCTTGAAGAAGTTTTTAAGAGATTGGAATATTTTAATTTCTCCGTGAACTTGAGAAAGTGCGAATTTGCTAGACAAAAGGTTAAATACTTAGGACATATTATTGGTTCAGGTAAACATGCTCCTGACAAAGAACGAATAAGAGTAATACAGAAATTAGAGGCACCCAAAACCAAAAAACAACTGAGAAGTGCTTTGGGATTATGCAACTTTTACAGGCAGTATATTCCAAACTTCGCAAAGATTGCTCTTCCACTAACAGAGCTTACTAAAAAGAAAGTTCCTAATGAGATTCCTTGGAGCGAAGAAGCTAAGAAGGCATTCAAGGAATTGAAGACGTCGCTATGTAAGATCGCAGAGTTACAAGTCCCAGACATAGAGAAACCATACTACTTGCATACGGATGCATCTCAAAATGCGGTCGGATGTTGTTTAGGTCAGTTAGATGAAGAAGGAAATATTCGTCCCATAGCTTTCGGTAGCCAGAAGCTGAATTCAACTCAACAGAAATGGTCTACAATTGAAAGGGAAGCTTATGCTATTATTTGGGCTTTGCAGAGATTTGAAACCTTACTCTGTGGTGCTAAGATTATTTTATTAACTGATCATAATCCCCTAGTATTTCTGACGAGTGCGACACCCCAAAGCCCGAGGTTGCAGAGATGGGCGTTAGCCATTCAACGCCATGATATTGAGGCAAGTCACATCAAAGGATCGAAACTTAGTAATGCAGATGCATTGTCCAGACTGTAAATATAAACTAAAATAAGACTCTGAACATTTTTTCCTATTATTATTATTAGGTGATTAAAGTAAATACCTAGTGTTAAGTTAAACCTAAGATTCAGTGAATATTTGGGTGAATGTGAAACATAGTTTGTTTATGTGTAAAGTGTGACCCTTAAATTATTTGCCATATTCGATCTTTGGATCTAATATGACTCTGGGGGGAAGGTGTCAGGGTCACGTGATGTAATAACACGCATTTTCTGATGTTGCGAGCTAAAAGCTTGATATTATAGATATGATCATTTTGTTTTTTTTTGGTTTTTTGAACGATGGATGAGAAAAAGAATAATAAAAATGGTGAATTAGTTTTGTAGAATTTTGCGTTATTTCTTTTGTAAAAGGTTACGACTGACAGTTATAAAAACGGTATTAAGAGAGAGTTCATTGCCGGAGATTTGATTCTTGTTTTGGCAACGTTTAGAGCTAATAAACTCTCCGCTCAATGGATTGGTCAGAAGAAGATAGAAATCAAAATGTCTAAAACTAAATATTTAGTGAGTATTCTTGTAAAAAGAGATGGTTCGCAGATTTATCAGACAAATATACTTCAACCATACTGTAAAGAGCGTGAGATAATTAATTTCCTATTTTGTGTAGAAATCGATTCTTCATCTAACAAAAGATACTGTCTTTCTTCATCTAACAAAAGATACTGTCGATAAAACAAGATACTGTCTTTCTACAAGTGTATAATACTCTTGATGTATTTGAAATTATTAAAGATAGTTATCTAAAAGATCGCCTTAACAAACATGAAAACAACCAATTAAGGAATATTTTTAAAAAATATTCGAAAAGTTTTTTAAATAACCTAGGAAAAACTAACTTAATTAAACATGACATTCAACTTAGTACAAATAAGCCAAACATATCCAAGTCTTACGAAACTTCGCACAGGCAAACAGAAATTTAAAAATTAAAGTACGGAAATGTTGGACTTAAAAATTATTGAATATGGTGAGAGAGATTATACTTCTCCTATGTGGGCCCTAGTGGAAGCATCAAATAAGAATCTAAGGCCCAGCATTGATTACCAACTTCTCAATGAAATAGCAGTAACACGATAGTTTCCAATCCCGAGCTTTGAAGACTGGGTTGAAGAGGTTGCCAAAGAGAAATTTACCAGCCTATTAGATTTCGCCAAAGGTTATTGGCAAATTAAGCTTAGTTCAATGGTAAAAGATCAGCTGCTTTTGTGACCAGTTTCGGAACTTATAGGCCATTACGGCTTCCATTTGGGTTCAAGAATGTTCCTTATTTTTTAGCAAATTAATGGCATGACTACTAAAAGGTTTGGAAGAATTTGCCGTGCCATATCTTGATGATATAACAATTTTATCGGATACCTGGAATCTTCATTTAGAGTATTTGAATTGTATATTGCAGTGGATTAAAGAAATATAACTTATAGTGAAATCTTCAAAATGCCATTTTGTGCAAGACCATGCTCTTCATCTAGAATATATTGTTGGACATGACTATAGAAAACCCTCTGATATAAAAGTACGAGCATTAGCCAAATTTCCTCTACCTTAGACCAAAACTGAGATTAGACCATTTTAAGGACTATTATAGTCGATATATAACAACGATCTCTGTTCCAGTTGCACTGTTAACTTATACCTTAAAAGGCGAGGCAACAAAAGAGATAAATTACCAAGACTACCGAATGAGAAGAAGTCTTTAAAAAACTAAAACAAAAATTAACAAGCCAACCTATACTCGTCTATCCCAACTATGGAAAAGAATTTATATTGCAATCAATTGCTTTAGAGATCGATATGGGTGTGGAATTAACACAACTAGATAGTGAGTGCCATGGACATCCCGTAGTATATCTGAGTAAAAAGTTTAATGAATCCGTAAAAAAATTTTGTACTACGGAAAAAGAACGTGACAGTATAATTTCTGCCGTCAAAAAATTACTACGCTATTTGGATGGGCAAATCCTAGTTGATCAGCTGGCACTGATGTCATAGATCAAATGTATGGGTATCATAATCTTCTTTTTCTTGAAGTGCAAGCACCCAATTAGGAAATTTAGTTTTAAATGCAATTTTTTTATTGCAAAGTAATTCATTGGATTCAACCTAAATTTTGGAGAAATGTACACAAATGAGTTCATAACTTTTCCCTCGTTTTTTCTGGAACAGTTCTTCCAATGGGGGAGGACTTATGAAGTCTTAAAAATTTATAAAAAAGCATCTAGCTAACACAAGTATAAATTTTAAAAAAAAGAAAAAAACATAAAACGATTCGCGATCGCAACACTCGAGAACGCCCTCTAGCGGGAGCCAGAAATTATCAGACATTAATTTATCACGTTTTCATTTAGTTTCATCAAAATCATTGGCAGAATCGGACGTCATTTTCTTAGCAGCAAATAAAAAGCGAAATTTCCCTAAGGAAAAGGCCGAAAAACTTGAAAAAAACTTTCCAGAGTTGATAAATCTTTCAGAAACAGAACACGCCAAACATTTGAAGAAAAATTCCTAAATAATTTTTTACTTTTATTATCAACAAACTTGCAACTGATAACTTCCGATTTCGCTATCGCATATTGTTACAGTGTGTATTGTGGTAAAATGCATTTCTTCTGTCTTCAATTCATTACAAATTAAAGTGCAGTCAACATTGCTTTCTTCATTCCAATGAATAAATGTTAATTCAGAACGTACTGAACTGTAATAGTTATAGAATATTCCTCTTCTTTGTAGTACCTATAGTATATATTTCTGTATCTATATAATTCGGAAAACAACAATAAAGAATCCTCCGAATTACTTGAAATAGTATCATTTGTGCTGATTATCTATATTATATAAAACGCTAATACGTACGTATGTATCAATAAACCCGATGATATTTCTTTTCTCGCGTTGGCAACAGTTTTCATTTTTAATGAAGTACTTTGTACAACTAAATAAGATTCTTTTCGCAACACTTAAATATTTACTTTATTTTCTTCATTTATAGAGAAAACAGTCGGCAAAGAATTTTGTTATGTTAAAAAAGATTTAGCTAAAAAAAGAACTAATTCTAAAAGAAATAAAAATAAACAACTTAAAAAATAAAAATGCTGTTGCCAGCCATAGAATTTTTTGAAAGTTAACTTAGCAACATAAATCAAAATGACATAGAAGCGCAACTAGATCAAAATTATGATACCTGAGTGCTTGACGTAACAAATCCTTCAATTCTATAAGTGTTGTATCGCCAAATGCCCAAATTAACAACTGTGTTTTTAATGAAATTCTATAAAAAGTTTTAAATAAACAACTTCTATCCATCTACTTCTACAACTGCTTCTTGAAGAACTGATTAAAAATATTGTTTTAATTTTACAGTACTAACTTTACTTCTACTTAAATTATTGCTATGACCCTCTTTCATTAAATTTTACAACTTCATGCTAAATTTGAGGACACAACACATGGCTTTAGCCCTCTGGTGGGAAAGACTTTAAAACAAAACTTACAACAGTTACTTTTCTCAACAACTGAAATTTATAATAGTGTGATTCAGAAAAATATGTGAACTGTTTGCAATTTCAACATAAAATAAAACACTTTATTTAAAATCAAAGTAGTCAATCGGATTTCGGTGAGAAATGGGCCGATATAAAGTTTAACATAGATTCAAAACAAATTCATATTTTCGTTCAGCTGATGATGTCGCCATGTTAACTCTAATAAATAGAATTCCAAATGAGATAACATTTCCGAAACGTACGTTTACCAAGATAAAGTTTCATGTCATTGGAACAGGTACATTTTCGTATTTTTGGTAAAAAATTTCGCTCCTGAAAAATGAAAATTGCATCTTGATTTGTTTTTGGCAAATTGCAAAGACGACTTTTTGTAGCACTAAAAAATGGCGACAAAAAAGAACAGTTTCTTTTTTTTTTTTTTTTTTTATAAGCATTCTTTATTTTACTTTTTTTAGTTTTTAAATAATGATTTTTATTGAAACTTGAAATATTTTGATAAAAAATTTTGTCAAAAAAACTTTTTTTACAAAATTAAATTACATAAAATTATGAAGCTTATGTATACTTTTTACTTATTTTAATGTTTGAAGTAATATGATTCTTAAAACTATAGAATGTAAAATTTAAATCGGCCTTTCATGTTATATCATTAAATTTAGTAAAACTATTTCTCAGGCATTAAGTTTTAACTCTAATAAGAAGATACACATTTTTTTCTGTTTATTTGCAAATATTTTTCCGATGTGCCTTTTTCCGATGATTCCTTCTTTTAAAAAAAGAAATACCATTTTGTTTTCGTTTGCATAAGAAAGGATATCAAGCATTTTTCTCTTTTAAATTTAATAAGCCACAATAAAGAAGGAACGTTACAATGTTAGACACTACATTAAAGAAGTCTCCAGAGTAACTGAATAAATGTTCATATAGAAATCGCAGGCATTCATCTCATACAACAGCGCCCCCTATAGTTCGTTGCGATTGCGAATAGTTGATGTGTGGTTGGCGTCAAATAAATGCGTTTTTGTAAAATAAACAGTTTTTTCAATATAGCTTGATTCGTTACAGCTCTAATTTTTTGAGTAATTTTTTTTTGCGATATTTTCCCTCCCTAACTTTTTTTTTTTTTTTTTGCTTTAAATCATGAATCATGACTATTTATCTATTGATGTAGGAAAATTTATTCACTTCTTTCGAGTTCTTAATTTGACAGATTTGTACTTGAGTTTAATTAAAAAGTTTCAAAATAACAGACAAGAAATTAGATGTTTTCTGATATAAATATTAATGTCCATAATGAAATTTTCAAATACATAAAAATCTTACATCACAAGAAATAAAGAAATATTTCTATCATAAGTCTTTTATAATGCTAGAAGTCTAGCTAACGAGTAAAATTACTTCTCATTAATTTCTTCTTATTATGTCCATAATTTTACTTCCCTAGTCGAAAATTTTTTAGAGTGCGTTTTAATATATTTTAAATCCAGGTATTAGTTCCTTTCATTGAGATTATTAACAAAATGCTGTTACATAGAATTTTAATCATAAAATATTTTGTTAACAAACTGGTCTTTATTTTTTTGAGAATTTTGATGAAAAAAAGCAATGATGATTAATTCCAAGAAATCATGAGTGTTGGGAAGCGAACCAAACAAAGGATGAAGCGCCTCTATTTAGAACGTTTAAGTTAAATTTAGTAAATTTCATGATTTTTATATTGAACTATATGATTACGTAATTTAGTCTTAAAAACAAACATTTTTAACTATTCTGTATTTCAACCTAACTTGTTTAAAACGTTTTAGTTTTCATTGTATTCCTTTAAGACATATTTTATACCTTTTGATGAAATTGTTTTTGCTGAATCATGGTTTTAAATGCATTTAGAAGTATCTTCTTTTTAATATGTCTTTTCAGAATTCATCTATGGCATGAAATAATAATATGAAAGGAATTTTACAAAATTAAACCTAAAATAGTTGTTATTTACAAAAATTATTTTGTATTACTTAAGAAATATTAAGAAACATTTCTTTATAAGAGTTCAAGTAGTTTCGTTGAAAAATAACAAAATTTAAGGAGTAAACATTGGATTTTATAATACCTATAAATCTAACTTTCAAACACACGTCATCAGCTCTTTGTAATGTTTTAAATGTATATTTAACTATTAAATGAATATTTCCTTGGTAGATCCTTTTTATATTTAAAATCTGTAACAACTTAGCAAAATATAATCTCAAATTTACTATATATTTTATAAAAAAATTACATGGATTGAAAAATATAAAAGAATAAAAAATCATTAAACATATTTTCAACATATGTTTTACATGATACCCAAACATCATTTTTGCTTGAAATTGCATTAGTTTTTTATTAGATTAATTAGTAAAATATGCTTAAACGTTTTCGTAATTAGCTGAATAATGTGCCTTAAACGCGAATATAAGAATATACGTACGGTTTTATATTAAAAGGTAAAGTCTAAGTTTTTATTCCAGTCATTATTTTATCATTGTATTGTTCGATATCATCTCTTATGCATCGTAACTAAATTAATATATAAATTTAGCTAAGAAAATGTAATTGCTGTTCTATCGATAAAATTAATAAATTTATTTGATATAATTGTAAAGAAATTAATTTTAAGAATTATTCTGCTTTTGGGAAACGCTTTTGAGTGTGAGAAAAGTCCCAGTTCATGAGTATCACAGAAAGTTTGGTGTTGTGATCAGATGTGTGTGTGTGTGTTTTTTTTTCCTTTTTTTTAAAAAAAAAAAAGGAGGGTGCGTTTGTCTAATGTCTTCATTTGATACTTTGGATTGAAAGACTTATATAACTTATGATTGGTTTCTCACCATTAATCAAAGATGATTGGATTTTAACTTTTAAGGGGGTCGAATGTTTAGTGACGATTCCATAAGTGTTCTAAAGTGACGGGAGAAAGAAATAGGCATTTTAGGTGTGTGTTCAAAAAAGTATTGATATAAGAGAATTTAAAAAAAAAATGGTACAAATATAGTTAAATGATTATTATTACTTATTAATTAATAAATCAATCAATGATTAATTAACATTCATTGTTGTTTTTTTCATTGCGCATTTGAACTCTATAATATTTTCATAATCGTATAATATTATTTCTATACCTTATTTTAGAATATAACTATGATAACTATTTTAAAACTATGTCAGAAAATATGCTTTTAAGAGTTTCAAATTAATATTCAAGCAAAGAAGAAACAAAAACTCTATAAAAATCTGTCAAATAATTAAGTAAAGAAGGTTCTATGAAAAACATTGAAACCAATCTATCTTTCTTATAAAATGCAGGTGTGTTTCTTATATTGTTTTAGATTATGTCTGTTGGGATTTGTTGGATTTCTATAGTTTTTATTTTTTTATTTTAATGTAGATTTTTCTCACTTAAATGTTACTTTTCAAATTTTTAAAGTGTATTGTTCTTCCATTCCTTTTTTAGAAGGATTCTAAATACATGTTATTAGGTAATCGCGGAGACGTTTTTATATTAATAAATTAATGCATTTAAAATATAGAAAAAATAGAATAAATAAATGTATAATGTCCCATTATTAATGCCCCATTATTCATTGCATTAAGTCTAATATTTTGACAAATTTATTCTATCTGACTTATGAATATAAAACATAATATTACATAAAACATAATATAAATAAAAGCATCTAGGCTGTTATTGCTCAAGCAATCTTAGTAAATGCATAAAAATTCACTTTTTATGGGTTATGCAAAAAATTTATTAATTAAAATTTAAGATAAACATTTAATGATCTTTGAATTTGAAACTATGCACTAAGAATTTCTTGCTAATATTTCTAGCGTCACATCTTATTATATTTTTCATCATGATTTATATTAAAACTAGTCATACTTACAAGTTAAAAAAAATAATAAAAAGACGTTATTTTTTATTTTGATTATTTTTATTTCACTATATACTTTTTAATTTTATTATATACTTTTTTAAAGAATTATAATGTAGTAAAATAATATCTTCCGAAGTTAATCATTTATGTTGCAATAGCCAAAATGTTTAATTTATATGAATGTTTTAGTTTATTTTTTTTAGCATAGATTAATATAATATGTATCATTCAATTCATTTTTTCCCCTATATTAAATGATTTACTAGTAGGAAAAATATCTTGTTATCTACAATGTACTCGATTAACTTAAATCACGCTTTTGGTAAGGAAACATAAGTCATAGTTTAAAATTTTATTAATCATATTATATTATTAATTCGCATTAATTTTAAAAGCTTCGAAAAATTTCGCACTTAAAATGTTTTAAGGAAACAAAAAATAGGGGCACTAAATTTATTCTGTCATGAAGTCAGCATTAAAAGCATTTATCTTAATTTGAAAGATAAATTCTCATAACTCTTGCAAGTTTAAACATTTCATCTCAGAAACAATTGAGCCAAATAACAGCGCCAAACTCGCCAAAGGCATTATCCACCAAAGTAATAGCTTTACTGGATCATTTTCTCGCAGAGAATATCGAGAGATACTTGGAGTAAGTGGAAAAAGTAATGTTGACAAAGTGTAGTTTGAAAACACGTGGTAATGAATCCTGGTGAAAATTATTTAACCACGACAGAAATTTCTGAGTCATGTTATTCTTTTAGATTAATGAATATATTCTAAAAAAATAATTATGATTGTCAACATAATTTATGAATGAACCGAATAAACTAGACAAAAAATTTTTCTAGTTTTGATGAAGTTTATTGGCGCGATTTTGCCATTCATAAAGCACATGATGTTGGCTTTAATCATTGGTTTTTTCACATGGACACTTATTTCGGCAAATTCATCTTTCATGACCTATGATCGAAGTAAGATAAAAAGAAAGAATATTTTTCCGTTATTTAATGCTTTTAAAATCGTTCTTTTCAATGATAAATAGATTAATTTTTTAATCTCTTCAAAAGTATTTTTCTCCATGATAAGACTCTATTACAACAAATAAAACACTTAATATTCCTTTCAAATCGGGATATAATTTGTTTGCTTTTATGTTTTCTTTATTACACAGAAACCAATTCTTTGAATAGCATAAAGAAAAGCAATCTGGAGGTTTTTATTATAAAAAGTTTTGGTTCTTACGTATTATCGCAACCAGGTTGGCGCAATTTGTATGTTATGTTTTTTGTATGCATGCGATTTGCACTGATGTTTTTTTAAGTTCAAGTGCCACTGCCCGGTATACATTTGCCCGGTTTATCCTACACTGATGTTTTTTTAAAGTCAAGTGCCACTGTCCGGTATACATTTGCCCGGTATATCCTACACTGATGTTTTTTTAAGTTCAAGTGCCACTGCCCGGTATACATTTGCCCGGTATACCCTACACTGATGTTTTCTTAAGTTCAAGTGCTCTGCCCGGTATACATTTGCCCGGTATACCCTACACTGATGTTTTTTTAAGGTCAAGTGCCACTGCCCGATATACATTTATTCAAGATGTGTGAAGAAAAATAATATAAATCACTTAGGGTTGCCGTAAGTAGGGTCGCCTGGTTGCGTTAATACGTAAGTACCAAAGTTTTCATATTTCCATGCTTTGTAATAATGAATCCTGATTTAATAAAAAAATTAAAATTAATAATGGGTTCAAGCATTTCTCTACCATAACTCTTCCAAGAATATCAGAAAGATAAAAAGTATCTTGTGAGTGAAAAAATTGCTTTTTGAGATAATTTCAATTTAATCAGAAAGAAAACATAATGGTCAAAAACTGTTATTTATTGTAATCAGCTCATTCTTATTCACCAGAAAATCCTACGGTATACATCCCTTATTATAAAAAAAGATCCATTTTTATTTGGTTATCATCAGTATAACATGATTTTCTCGTACAAATTATGTATCTATAGCTTATTCAACGGTTTTTTATCAGCACTATAATTTGTCATTCTTCTTAATAATAGTCTATAATTATTAAGTATTTTTACATTGATTAGTATTCAAAACTAATCGCTTAAAACTTAAAGAAATGTTCCTTTTATTGGATAATAAATAAATTACTAGGCAACATTTTATAATTAAGTCATTTAATTCCAGTTAAAAGTCATTAAACGGTAAAGTTTCTTTTTAATAGGTCACAGTTACTTTTACAATTAATATTATGTAAATCTGTGTTTAATAACAATTCGCAATTAAATTGATGTGTTAAAATTTTTAAAACACTAATGATTGTGTGTTGATAAAAATAAAAAAATAAAAATAAAAAAACAGTTAGCGATTCCTAATGATTCCTAATACTAACTAAAACTTTTAAAAGGAATTTAAAAGAACAAAATTGCAAGGAAGTTTTGATAGAAATCGAACAAAATAAAAACGTTTAAATTTTGTACCACTAGAATGGGAAGCTAAAGCTTTGAATTCAAACCTTGGTTATTACAATAAAACAAATCTGAGGTTTTCCAATTTAGTACTTTTTAATGTTGATATGACTATCCAGTATCTTAGCAAACGCTTCAATGCAAAACTGACTGCATAGAATTGTAGAAGTTTATGAGTGAAGCGAGCTGGGGACAAAGTCCACTTGCATTTAAATTAAACTAAGGCTTTATCCTACTAATTATTCTAAGTAAATATTAGAATTATTTCTTGTTACATGCAAATCGTTATAGATATATTCACTTCTGCATACAAAAAATACATTTATGAAAAAAAAATTTATGAAACGAAAGAATGTGAACAAATTGTCAAGATATATATTCATAAATAAATAATAGTGTAAACAATTTTATTTTGACTATCAATGTTCATTTCTTGTAATTTTTAACCCAATACAGAACTTCTGGGTTATATATTGGAATCTAGCCTTCCTAGAGGACTAATTTTTTGATTGAACTAACCCGTATTTGTGTTATATTTAGAGGGAAATCATGAAAGCTTTTCATCGCATTTGCTATTCACTTTTCAAGAGTAAATTGTTGACCGGAGAGTCATGGAGGTTAAGGCTTTACAATTTCCAGACCAATGACATAATGATAGCATTGAGATTATGATTGAGATTATGATTAAGATAACATTATGCTTAGCCCACCTTTACTTCACAGACAAGCTAGTACTAATTCATATAAAGCTGGGTGGGCATCTGGTCACCAATAGGGATAAGACTCTAGCCTTATCCTCTTATCCAAGCCTTATCCAAGACTCTAGCCTTTCCCCAGGATAGCTCAGTGCACCATTACACCATCCTGACTCTATAAATTAACAAGACGTAAATGAAAACTGCAATATTTTACGATGTTAAAATTATGTATAATATCCCCTTTTATGATATTTAATGTAGTTTAAACATTACTTTATTCAAGAATCGGCTAATTCTGATGTCACAGTATGGTGCTATATTATAATTCTAATGCAGTATAAAGAAGAATTCATATTTAAACATTAAATTTTAAAGATTGTCGGAACACATATTATGATAAAAGTTTTTATTTCTTTCCGAAATATTGGCATACAT
Source organism: Parasteatoda lunata (assembly GCA_949128135.1). Lineage (NCBI taxonomy): Eukaryota > Metazoa > Arthropoda > Arachnida > Araneae > Theridiidae > Parasteatoda > Parasteatoda lunata. The sequence goes on from OX421971.1 coordinate 71,604,769, forward strand.
TACATTAACACAGTTTCAGTGTTTATTTAAGTCTCTTTTAAAGAAACAAAACGATCAATACGTGACGTCTTGTTTTTATAAAAGATATTTCAAAGCCAATATTTTATTTTCTACTTGCGTTATGAACACCTAAAGTTCAAGCTATCGATTTTCAATAGCTTTTAGAAATATGATGACACAAAGTTATTTAAATATGTACAAATGAAGCCAAATTCATGTCGATTCTAGTTAGGCTTGTTTAACAATTCTTTACCTTGCTTGGATTTTGCTTTTAAGATTTCATGAGCAATAAAAATAATTTTCAAGTTCAAAATTACATTTTTAATATTTTTTTTTTTTTTACTTTTTACATCACTAATTAAAATTTAATCACTCAATAATTTTAACCGTTTATTTTTACTTATGACTCAATCAATAATTAGTCAGAAACAGCAAATAAAATGCTAATTTATAACATTTTAGAAAATGATTGCTAAAATTTGCACCTTAAAATTTTGTCAATGAGTATATAGGCATAATCACGATAAAACTTCAATCTAATTATCTTACAACAGCTCAGTACATTCCTAACCGTACAAAAATTATGAATACTTAAAGAATAATGTAAAATATTTTTTTCCTGTTCGATTAAAATAAGAAACAAACAAAAAAGGACAAAAAATACTTTGTTAATGTTTCATCATTTACTTCGATTTCACCTATCTATGGCGAAAGGGAAGAAAAAAAGATATCTGAAATACTTTCGGTTGTCAGTGTAAAAATATTTGTCTTTCTTTTTTCAGAATTGTCCGTGAACTTGCAGTCGACACTTTCTCTTGATTCACCTATAGATGTGGGTATTCTACTGAAGGATCTAATGCCTCGTAAAAAGCTACGTGAAGAGCATGTTCTACTGACCATTGATTTCCCAGGCACGAATCACGAGTTCACTTTGTTTCTAGAAAGGGCTAGGGGTAGAGGTAAACTTATTTAAATTTTTATATATCTACCTATTACTAAAACGAAATCATTGCTAGAAAGCACAAGTTCATTTTTACTTTAATTATAAGTAAATATAAAAGGATTTCTGTAAATATAAACTCTTAATGTGTATTTTTAAATTCCTTATCAAAATTAAAATATAAAAAAAGGTTGCACATGTGGATGGCTAACTAATATTTAAGAGGAAAAAAAATAATATCTAAATTTGACAAACTGCAGTAGAAGTGGCTGTAAAAAAAAATTTGAAAACAGATTTAATTGGAGCTTGAAAATGATTCTAACCATAGTTTTTCAACTGCTCTTACCTGTTTTCTCTCCCAATCAAATCTCTTTTACTGTTTAATATATCGGCTTTTTCCTCGTTAAAACATTAATATTTAACTCCTAACATGTATATTTTTTTATATTTTCATTTTATACAGATTTTTATAACACATTTTAAGGGTGGTCTTTACATTACGAAATACTCTTCATATAACTAAAACGCAAGAGCATGCTTCTTGTTGATTCATTTTTAATAAGTATTATTTTTAAAAAGATAGATTATGTTTGACATTTTAAACTAATAACCATATTGATTGTCAAACGCTTTAAGCTTAAGTAATTAAAATTAAAAGTTATAATTAATCTTAGTTTATTACCGTGTAGAATTGCTAATGACAGAATAAAATATAGTGGCAAAAAACAAGAGAAAAGGTAAATTAAAAGGATTTAAATTATTATAAAGATAGATGGGAATACTCAGGCAGTACGCAGAAGCTATTAATTTTCCTTTAAATTAGCAGACTTAAAAAAAAAAACCCACTTTGCAATCATACATACCAATATAGAAGTTAAAGTATAGGATTTTTTGCTTTATCGGGTTCCTGTAAGTCGAGAAGAGATTGCGAATACAGACGGCGTGATAACGTCACGGCGATAAGGCGTGGTTTAGTATTACGCTGAAACTATTTTCAAATCAGATTTAAATTGGATGCCTGCAAGCAAAGCCACACGTGAGAGTCGAACCTGATTGGCTGTTGGAATCTTAGTGTAATCAAATGTCACGAGTCAGCAGCTAATCAGGTTCTATACCCAATCGCGGCGTCCCTTGCAGATACCCTATTGTTTTCGAAATTTTCTTGCCTCATGCCAAGTTATTAAAGACTTTTTTTTTTAAACAAAGTGTTAAGGATAATTTGAAATCTGGATGAGTGTTAAACCTTAATATCTTAGAAATTTGCAGCAATCTGAATATGATGCAAAGTTCAACCATTTTACCATAAATTTTAAACTTGATTATATGATAGTACGGTTAAATTTGAATGCAAACAAGAGTAAACTTATCGTATTTAAGTTTCGGGAAATATAGACGGTATTATGATTCAAGGTATTGATATTATGGTTCAAAGTTATGCTGACTTTTCTGCGAGTGTTCATATCTTTATTGTACATAATGCAATATTTTTAATAATTTGACACTTTCTAATAATATGATACTTTTTAATACTAACTTTCAGAATTTCTAATGCGATTTATAGTGTTTTTTAACTAAAATACACGTGCAAATTGGTATTATTTAGGCACGAATCACATGTTCTAAACTTAAGACAAAATTATTCCGAAATGAAAGTAATACCTGTCTATTGTGTCCTAAACAATTTCAAAAATTTTCAACATTTTGTAATTTCTGTCAGAAACATTCATTATACAGTACTGTTTACATATTTTTATACATATTTTTTTTTGTTTTTGTTTCCTTAAAATCATTCGTGACAGTGATAAATGCCAAATGCCTGAGCTTAAAGTCTTATATACTTATTAACATAAAATTATTTAAAAAACCGAAAAAAAAAAACAACGCTGCATTCAACTACATAGATTTAACATAACACTATTTTTTTTATTAAAGCTCATAACAATCGTGACATTAAAACTCAAGAAGTGTTAATAAATGAGATTTAAGACTGTGACAACGATATGTTTCTTTTTTGTTTTGTTTTTCTGCAACGAAAAAAAATATGTCACAAACCTATTAAAATCATCAAAATTTTTCTCTTAGCAGATAGTCTGTTGTTTAAATAATACTGAATTTTCCCCTTCATCAGAACTATACCTGCACTTCATTCACTGACTCATTGTTTCTTTTATAATAAAGAACTATTTAATATGTTTGTTACTTTAAAAAAAAAGTTTAAATCATATTACGAAACTCGTTAAAAGAGTTTAATTAGCTTTCTGGATGGCAGGTTTTCACATTGAACGTTAATGAATTTCTATGTTTACTTTTAGCGGAAATAATAAAACCCATTAAAACCATTCCTGAAATAATAGATTGTTTTTCTTTTATTTACACCTCTCTCAACCGCTTGGGAATCGTTTTTGTATCTAAACTTTTCTGTTCGTACGCTATAAAAAATGCTTGAAAAAGTAGGAAAATTCCAACTATTTTAATTGATTTTTTTCCTTTTTTTAGCAATGCTAAGTCCCATCACACCACCCCCTGTTTGCGAATAAAAAGTTGTTAGTGATGAGTTTTAAAAAGATAAATATCAAGAAGATGAAACATTTTTTTTTTTTACATTTTAATAAATAGCGTAGAGAAAATATATATATTTTTTATGCTTAAGGTATATTACATGATGAGGGAAGAGTTTGGGGATAGAGCAATTTCTTAAAAAAATAATTTCTGAATGAAATAATAAACTTATTATTATTCAAAAAATTTTGATAAGGAATAACTGTTTCTATCTTAGAGGGTGGAGTAATTTTAAAAATTTCGAATGAGAAAATAAAATGTCTTATATATTGTCAGTCGTAACCTTTTACAAAAGAAATAACGCAAAATTCTACAAAACTAATTCACCCTTTTTTATTATTCTTTTTCATCCATCGTTCAAAAACCAAAACAAAACAAAATGATCATATCTATAATATCAAGCTTTTAGCTCGCAACATCAGAAAATGCGTGTTATTACATCACGTGACCCTGACACCTTCCCCCCAGAGTCATATTAGATCCAAAGATCGAATATGGCAAATAATTTAAGGGTCACACTTTACACATAAACAAACTATGTTTCACATTCACCCAAATATTCACTGAATCTTAGGTTTAACTTAACACTAGGTATTTACTTTAATCACCTAATAATAATAATAGGAAAAAATGTTCAGAGTCTTATTTTAGTTTATATTTACAGTCTGGACAATGCATCTGCATTACTAAGTTTCGATCCTTTGATGTGACTTGCCTCAATATCATGGCGTTGAATGGCTAACGCCCATCTCTGCAACCTCGGGCTTTGGGGTGTCGCACTCGTCAGAAATACTAGGGGATTATGATCAGTTAATAAAATAATCTTAGCACCACAGAGTAAGGTTTCAAATCTCTGCAAAGCCCAAATAATAGCATAAGCTTCCCTTTCAATTGTAGACCATTTCTGTTGAGTTGAATTCAGCTTCTGGCTACCGAAAGCTATGGGACGAATATTTCCTTCTTCATCTAACTGACCTAAACAACATCCGACCGCATTTTGAGATGCATCCGTATGCAAGTAGTATGGTTTCTCTATGTCTGGGACTTGTAACTCTGCGATCTTACATAGCGACGTCTTCAATTCCTTGAATGCCTTCTTAGCTTCTTCGCTCCAAGGAATCTCATTAGGAACTTTCTTTTTAGTAAGCTCTGTTAGTGGAAGAGCAATCTTTGCGAAGTTTGGAATATACTGCCTGTAAAAGTTGCATAATCCCAAAGCACTTCTCAGTTGTTTTTTGGTTTTGGGTGCCTCTAATTTCTGTATTACTCTTATTCGTTCTTTGTCAGGAGCATGTTTACCTGAACCAATAATATGTCCTAAGTATTTAACCTTTTGTCTAGCAAATTCGCACTTTCTCAAGTTCACGGAGAAATTAAAATATTCCAATCTCTTAAAAACTTCTTCAAGATGAATCAAATGTTCCTCCCACGTATCAGAAAATACTGCTAAATCATCGATATAAGCACAAGTGAAATCAGACATGGACTGAACCACTTTAGACATAGCTCTTTGGTAGGTTGCAGCAGCATTTCTTAATCCAAAGGGTAATACATTCCATTGGTACTGGCCTCGGTGAGTTCGGAATGCTGTGAGGTGTTTGCTGCCGTTCTCCATCGGTATAGCCCAATATCCCTTCAACATATCTAGCACAGTAATGAATTTCTTCTTTCCTACTAAGAAATTCAACTCCATCATATTTTGCATTGGATATGCATCCGGAACGGTAAGAGCATTCAAACTTCTGAAATCAATGCATAACCTGATTGTTCCGTCTTTCTTATGAACACATACTACCGGGTGTGCTATCTCACTTACCACCGGTTCAATCAGTCCTAACGCTAGCAATTCATTGATCTGTGCATCCACTTTCCCCTTTAAGTTTTCTGGTATCTTATACGTTTTTGGTTTCATCGTATCCTCCTCAGCTTTCAGCTTTATCGCATGTTTCCCAACTTTAGCTATCCTTATCTTCCCCGAAAACAACGTTTTGCGTCTATGTAAAAGATCTTTCAATTGATTTTGTTGCATTTTGGGTAAGTAATCCAAATTTAATCCTTTCAATGCTTCATAGCTTTCCACATCTGTAGGAAGAGTTGGTGTTTCGTATATTTCACCAAATTCATCATCAATATCATAGACAACTCCAACTGTTTGAATTCTCGCTTTGTATTCTCTCATTTTGTTAACATGCAATAATCTTAAATTTCCTTCAGGCATTTGCAAATAATACGAATTCGGTTTCACTCTTCTAATTACCTTTACTGGACCTATCCATCTGGCATATAATGAATTGGATGAATCATGCATTAGCACAAGTACTTGATCTCCTGGCGCAAATTCCCGGTATTTTTTCCTTCTATTGTAATATTTGGCATAGTTACTTTGTTGCACATCACTTGTTAACCTTGCCTTTTCGGTTGCTATTTCTAATTTTCCTTTTAACTCTTTTAAATATTCCTCCGCTGATCCTTTCATATTCAAAGGTAAAAACATATCTCCGGCCCAAATTGACTTCAATATAGATAACGGGCCTTTCGGTTCTCTCCCGTACATTAGCAGAAAAGGTGGTACTCCTGTAGTTGCATTTGGAACTTCTCGATAAGCCCATAGTACAAATGGTATATGTCGATGCCAATTTCTTCCTACTTCTCTAATAATGTGATGTAGCATATTTTTGAAGGTTTGGTTCCATCTTTCAATCAATCCGTTCCCTTCCGGATGGTATGGCGTTGAAAATCGCGGACAAGCTCCTAAAACCTTCAAAAACTCTTGCGTTAAACTTGCCGTAAAATTTGTCGCATTATCCACCACGATTACTTCTGGAATTCCTGTCCTACAGAATATTTCGAGCAGTGCTTCGCATGTATTCCTTGCCGTTAACGATTTGAGCGGGACTGCTTCAGGCCATCTTGAATGTTGGTCCATCAAACAAAGGATATATTTATGTCCTTGTGCTGATACTGGATCTAAAGGACCAATTAGATCTACGTTCACCACTTGGAATGGAAGTTCAGGACGTGACACAGGTGTTATCGGAATTTTGTCTACTGAACGAACAACTCTTCTACCTTGGCACCCATGACATGAGCTACAATAAGCTTTAATTTCCTTGACCATCCCTGGCCAATAAAAGGAAAATTTAATTCTTTGAATTGTTTTACGAGCTCCTAGATGTGCTCCGAATACTGACTCGTGGGCAATTTCTAGTATTTTACCTTTTCTAATTTCGGGAATTACTAATTGTTGTATTCTATTCCCGTCCAACAGCTCTTCATGGCATAGTATATTATTTTGTATCACATACCCTCCTTTATTTTGCTTCCCCAATTTCCATGCTTCTTGGAGAGTATCGCAACTTTGTTGTTGTATCTTGAATCGTTCGGTTTCATTTCCATTCTTTTTATCACCGCATTCACCTACTGTTGGCTCCTGCTGCTCTTCTCCGTCACTTGCACTCATATATAACTGCTCCTTTCGGGAATCTGATCTTAGCTTCATAGCAGCAGTAAAACTGGGATTGTATACTCTTTTTTGTTCTAATAATGCCTCATACGTTTCAGCATCCAACAAAATGTCAGCATTTAACCCATTGACGGCTGCTATCATCGTTTTAATTATAGGCGTAATATATCCTTCCGTTACCAAAGCGATTTCCACTTCTTTTAATTCAGCTTTTAGACTTTCGCCAAACGCAGGTTGTAGTATTATATGTCCTTTGTAATCCACTTCCTTACCCACTATATCGTTTTTAAATACGCTTATTTGTGCACCAGAATCTACTACAGCTTCGTATTCATTTCCATTATATGAAATTCTAACTTTCTTAAGGGCAGCTATTTTTGGTTGAACGCCTTTACATTTTTTGTTTCCTATCATGACTTCACCGTTAAATCTTGCAGTGACTACTTTGCTTTCGATATTTCCATTTCTGAGTACCTTAACTTCGGATACTTGCCCTTCCGATACTTGAACCTCGGCCACTTTGCCTTCAATGTTTCTTCTCCTCTCTTTATTATCTCGACAAAATCGTGCCAAGTGTCCTACTCGTCCACAATTAAAACATGTGACTGGATTTTGGGAAGAACTCCGCTTATCAATTCTGCCATGGTTGTTATGCTCATGTTTATATCCTTCACCAAATGTATGATATCTTCTACTAACCATGTTTGGTTTTTCCCGGTATAAGTTCCTATATGGTTGAGAAGCAATGAATTTAGTAGTTTGGTTATATTTCCTTGCATTCTCGTACTCATCTAGCTTCTCAGCAAGTGTGTCAACTGAGCAAATTCTACTCCACTCATCAATAAAATGATTTTGTATGTCTCCAGGTACTCGTTCTTTTATCTGTTCGACAATGACAAGTTGTTTCAGGCTGTCGAAATCATTAATTTTTAGTCCCGAAACCCATTCGTTAAAATAGTTCGCCAATTCAAATCCAAAATCTCGCCAAGTGCTCTCAGCCGCTTTACAATGTCTCTTAAACTTTATTTTAAATGCTTCTGGGCTCAATTTAAACCTTTTCAATAACATACATTTTACATGTTTATAATCATTTGCTTTTTCTTCAGGCTCCCTTGCAATTAAATTCGCCATTTCTAGAGGCAATAATCCAACAAGATGCGTTACCCAATCTTCTTCTTTTATATGGACTCTTCGTGCTTGTCTTTCAAACAATATTAGATAAAAACTTATATCACCTTCTTTTGGATCAAAAGTACGCATTAATTTTTGCAATCCACCAGGTACATGTTCTCTTGTTTCTTCATTTCGAGAGCTGCTCGTCTCTCCTATAGTACCAGTATGTACCAATGAAGCTTCTATCTTCAACCTCTCCAATTCATATTCCTTTTCTTGCCGCTTTAATTCATCTTCCCTTTCCTGTTCTCGCCGCTTTAATTCACCTTCCCTTTCCTGTTCTCGCCTCTTTAATTCATCTTCCCTTTCCTGTTCTCGCCGCTTTAATTCGTCTTCCCTTTCCTGTTGCTTAATTTCATATTCTTGTCGCCTAATTTCATCTTCTTTTTGTTGGCGCTTTATTTCTTCTCTTCCACTAACTATTCTTTTTAATAATTCCTTCACAAACTCCTCTTCGTACTCCGTACTTGCCAATATAATCTTCTTTAATTCGGTAACTCTCATGTCTTCCGTTGCCGTTTCTCCTAACTCTTCCGCCAAACACTTCAAATCTACTTTTAAAGCTCTTCCTAAAAATGCCATTTTTCACCTACTACTTTCTAAACTGCACCTTCTTACAAAACAAAAAAAATGCCACTTCCTAAACCAATTTCAAGACAATCTAAATAACTCACTATCTTCCATCAAACAACTTGAAATTCATAGAACAAACAACTACCAATCTTTTATTTCGAAATCCATTGGGGTTTCCCCGCACATTTGTCAGTCGTAACCTTTTACAAAAGAAATAACGCAAAATTCTACAAAACTAATTCACCCTTTTTTATTATTCTTTTTCATCCATCGTTCAAAAACCAAAACAAAACAAAATGATCATATCTATAATATCAAGCTTTTAGCTCGCAACATCAGAAAATGCGTGTTATTACATCACGTGACCCTGACATATATTTACGCTATTTTTTTTTGAAGACAACTTAAATTAAGATTATCAAATAAATGATTTTTGTTAAAACAGAACAAAGTTTTAAAATCTAAAGCTTTTAAATTGGATTTAAGTAAAATTAGATAAATCTTTAGTATGTCTTAATATTCGCCATTTTTATCAAAATGTGCACGAAATTGAGTTTCTGTAAATATTTCTAGAATCAGTAGAAAAAATAAGTATTTCGTTTTCAATCTTAAGAAAATAACTTTTTCTTTTTTTTTTTTTTCTCCATCGTAAGATAATTTAGTTTCTAAAATTTATTGTTAGTGAAAAAGTTTTGTTTATTACCAAAAAAAAAAAAATTATGCAGTACTTTTAGTGAAGTATTGATGCTTTAATTAACAAACTTTCAAACTTCTCAATGACTCGCTTACTCTGAAATATCCAATCAAATTTTTATTCCTTAAGGAAGAAAAAAATGAAAATGACAGTTTTCTTTTAAAATATGAAAAAAAAAAACTTTAAAGTCTTAATAAAACTAATTAATTCCCTGAGATTTTACTTAAAAATGATAAATTATGACTTTTCTTTTCTTGACACAGATAAAATTCTTGATTATCAAAAGTTGAAATTGTGTCTGTTATTGACTGGATTATTTTCAGTTATAATCTCACTTTTTAAATTATTACTATATATTATCACTTTATTTAACTTTCCCTTTAGCGTGGTTATTAACTTTACGCTTTCTTGAAAATTTTGATTGGTAAGGTATAAAATTTTTTACATCATTCTTAAAATCTGTAATTTTACATAGATAAATACACAGTTTTAGCAAAATCGGTTGAATAGAAAATAATAGTTGACTTTTGAAACAGTCATATTTTTGAAATTCAATTTCTCAGGAGCTAATCCCTAAATTTTGATAAAATTCTGTATTTTGTCATACAAAATTACAGTCTTTAAAATAATGTAAAAAATTATATACCTTACATTTCAAAATTTTTCAACTATTATTAAATAAAATAATAAAAAATAAATGTTAACAAAAAGTGTTTTTTTTTTTTTTTTTTTTGCATATGAAAAATCAGTCCAAACTTTTTCAAAAGCTATAGGGACCATACTTCCCAGATTTCGGCTACCCTCTATATTTTGGGGTTAAGAAGTGTGAATCAGTCGAAAAAAGAAGTAAGCTTATTCAGAAAAAGTACGCTGTTGTTTCTGATTTCGTATTATAAAATATCGTCTGCACTAATTAATTAATATATTTAAGACTACCCCCCTTTAACCATTAAAATTAAATTCTCGAACGTGAAGATCCTATTATTAGATTAAAAGTTATTCAGAGTAGTCCATTGTACAGTGAATACTAACATCCAACTTTCACTGCATTTCCGTAAATGTTGGGTTAGCCTTGCATATCAATATACATAATTGAAAACTTTCACGACTTTGTCAAAGAGATTCTCTGCTTTAATGCCTTTCTTTATTTAATAAATTTGATTTAAAAAGTTCTGACGAAACAGCATATCAATATAACATTTTATCAGCATATTATTGAAAAACGTATGACAGTGAAAGCGTTTGACAAATTAAAGGAAAATCAAAAGTTTACTGTCATAAGAATGTTATGAAGATATTTGTTGGCGAATATTGATTTCTCATTTCAGGTTCTAGTTCGCTAATGGGATACAGCACTGAATATACAATATACAGCACTGAAAAAAAATAAAAATAAAAAATATATTTAATAACTCCCTTAAATTTTTTATAAAAGCTTGTTTTCTAATCGATGGTAAATTATTTTTTTCCGTTTGTAAATATTTTCGGAAATCTTTACATTCATTACATTTTTATTTGTTTTAAATTAATAAGTTCTAATCCCTCAGCACTTTTTCTAATAAATCTAATCAAATATTAATTTAGAGAGAAAGAGAGATAAAAAAGAATCATCAGTTTTGAAATAGCAGCTAAAAAATTTGTTTCTGCAATGTAAACCGGGTAAAATTGAAGTAAAAAATATAGCCACTCTTATTGGCGGTTCTCTTACCATCAAATCCGTTATGGTATGGAACAAAAAATTCTGATATAACATAATTTTTGTAATAATTCCGTAAATTCACTAAATAAATCTAATAAAATTAATATTTCTGTGAAAATTTATGTATAATATTTTACGGATGATGCACCTGAAGTTTCAGTGCATTGTACCTTAATTTTTTTCGGAATGCTTTATATTGTTATATGCTCTAATATAATTCATTCAGCACAATTTTAATCCATGATCATATTTTTCGTCAACTTAGTAACATAAAATTTTCATTTTCTTTCCTAAAAATTTAATTAGAAATCTGAAAATCTAGATTCTGGGGGAATCAGGATTGCATTGGAAATCGGGACCTGTTAAGATATATAGAAGAGAATTATTACGATCGTGCACTTATCGTTATCTATAACATTCTTCTTTTACGCTCCTCATGAGGGACATTATTTCTTCTTACGTCCATAATTCTCAAAAAGTATGATAAAAAGAGGAATAATGGCCAACATATATTCTGATTTCATTACTGAATGAAAATGACACTTTCACATTGAAGAGTGAATAATCTTGGTTTTAATCAGGCATAAAATATTTTAGTTTCATTTGTTTTTGATGTCACATGACAGGATTCAAGAAAGTTTTTATTTATTTATCGTTGACTGAATTGCCTGCCATTTAGCAAATACAAAGTGAAACTCTGCTCTTTTTTATACGTGACAAAATTCAGAAAAAATATTTTGAACAGAATTTTAAAATTTACCTGAGAGTGAGTAAAATAATTTAGCCTAGAAAACCAATTAAAGCCTGCACTCACCTAGTTAGCAAATAAGATATGTATATGCTAAATAATATTATTAAGAGGAGCAAATTCGTTAATATTTATATTACTTGTTAATCATTATTTTTACTTCATGCTCGAATTGTAATTGAGATAAAAATGCATTGATTGAACATCATGCTATTATGAACATAACATCATGAACATAATGCTTAGCGTTTCTTTTAGGTAAAAATTATTAGCAATGCTTAAAAAATTCCTGTCCATTACAGAATTATTCACGAAGGAAAATTTATAATACATTATGTTCACGTATACAGATTGTCTTTCAAGATATGCATTTTACCCTATTTAATTTTATATCCTTTTGTCTGGCAACAATTCTTACGTACATGGAGAAAACCATTCTGGTAAAATTACCGTACTGTCTGGTAATTATTCAGGTAAAAATAAAACATAATTCTGCTTAATTAAACCAACGTATACTGTATTTAAAACACCCATTTAGTAATTTTTCCTTTCATATGTGGTGACTTTTCCGTTCTGGTTTTAAAATTACAGTTCTTATTACTACACACTTGGCAAAATATACAAAAAAACTCAATTCAACAGAATAAATGATTTTCATGCCATGCTCTAAAGTATCATGATAAAATTAACAAATTTTATCATATTTAACATATTTTGTTTCATATTATAAAGCTCTATTTCTCTATTAATTTTACCGAAATAATTACCAAAGTGCTACAGTAAACATTATCGAGCTTTTTGGTGTTCTCCTAGAGCCTGAAACTCAGTAAATTTTACCATATTCTGGTAGCTATAATCATACTATGTTTCTTAGTGTATATTGCAGTAAATACGTGGTTAGTGAAAAATACTAATCACTGATTAATGACGATGCGAATAATGCCAGGTTGAAAGTATTAAATTTGTTATTGCCAACTCAATCTGAAAACACAGGGGCTGATTCTGATTTTCAAGTATTAAAACACATTTGCCTATGATGTAATTTATGAAAGATGTACTGGATCTATAGTATTTGGGTTTTTCTATAGCCTTATTATATGTAATTATATCAAAAATGCAAAAAGATTTCTGGATTCAAATATTCAGACACATATGTCCTAGCAGAGCACATTTAGAATATAACTAAATTTAAGTTGAATTAGTCGGGAAAAAACTTCAAACTACACTCATGGTTAGTTCAGCAGAAATGGGATTTTTACTGATGATTTGCCCATTATTCGGGGCATTTTACTTGAATGGCTCGGTAGCCAATGTAGGCCAAGAGCAAGAAACGGCCACTAAACGTCACGACCTATGAAAAGAACTATATGACTGGTCTATGATTGTGTTAGAAGCAAACCATTAACGTATGACAGTGTTATTTGTACATAATAATTCTTGTTTAATGGCAAAATATATAATTCATTTAGAAAAGGCACCATTATACAAAAGTATCTTTCATGCTAACTCAATTTTTTAACGATTTACAACTATACATTTCCATTTCTCTATTAATTATATCATGATATAAATGTTATCTTAAGTGCGTCTCCTTTGAGAGCGGTGCAAAGATCAGACAGACGTACAGGAAATATAATTACATCAAGCATCACCTAAACATATCCCGCAGCGTCTTTGACTTCACTAAGATATTTCAGAATCAGTGACTGCATTCAAACTCAACAACGCATACAATTTAATGAAGCTAATTTGACCTGTATCAATCTGCTTAGAGGATTAGAAACAGCAATATAAGGAGAGTGCGCCTAAATGCGACAATATTCAGTTACTTTAATTTCTATTTCAATAATCATCCGTAAATGCGATAGGAAGAAAATTTCGTATCTCGAAAACATATCTCAATTCATTTCTACACATTTAAAACCGTTTACAACGGGCAATTTCTCGTTACAATTCCATCGCTTATTTTCCTGCTCCCCCAACAAGTTCTAAATGCGACTTTTTTTTCCCGATCTCCAAATAGAAGCCACAGGTTATACGACTTAATCCACAACACTGACTAGAGCATCTTCGTAATCTACCACAAGAAAAAAACGGAAAAAGACCACTTGAATTATATTTAGAGGTGCTGTAAAACGACTGTCGCATTTAGAGCCTGATTCTTCGAGTGGCACTAATTAAGACAGTTTGAAAGCATTAAATGTGACGTTGTTTTCTGCAGCCTTTCCAGAGTTAGGTGTCGCTACATCAATCGGTAACGTCTGTAATTGTTTACTTATAATTACTTCTATGTAATTAATTGCTGGTGACTTCAATTACATGTAACCATGATCTCTGATTACACGTAATGATGATTAAATGTAGTCAAAGCAAGAAAAGATAAGTATCATGGTTAGATGTTGTAAAAATATAAAATTACAATTAATCAAAAGATGTGGTAAGTAATCATGATTACTTGTTATTGTGATTACATGTAATCATGATTGCAAGCTATCAAAATATTTGATAACAAATGACTGTTATAAACTGTTATAAACTAACAGTTACAAATAATATTATATGAGATTACAGTATAAATTCTAGTTCGAAAGTACATACAATATATTAAGGTACATATGTACATATAATGTATGCACGTGCAAAGTCTGTTTATATGGAATATGTGATGTAAATATTTGTAATAATACGTTTATGTGAATAAAGAAAATTAGAGTAACGCTGCTTACAGATATATAAATGTCCGTACGCAGAGTTTGCAAGTATTATGCACATAAAATATTGGTATTTATGTACGTATGTACTTTAATATTTTATGTGTGTATATAGTTAGAATATATGTACGTATATACAAACAGTTTATGCAAGAACATATAACTTATCACACAGCATACGCATTATAATAATTATAGCATATTCATATACTTCGTTCGCACACACATACGTACATACATTGTATGAATGTACATTATAAATACATGTATGTAGAAGGCTGTTGGAATCGTGATTGACGATAAACTCCATTTTGAGATAAATTCAATTTACAACGATGAGGAAAACGTCGAATTTTTTGGAATCAGCATGCATAGAACTCTAGCCGAAATTTTTCAACTCTAGATAGTCGAAAAATAGTCGAAATTTTAATGGATGTTAATTTCTTTTTGGCGGATAACAGGACGATAAATCTATGCATTTTTGTCAAGTGGAAAGGTGCAGTTACAATTTTCATTCAGGGAGCTATAATAAATTAGATAGTTAAAAAAAGTGGTCAAAATTTTAAACGACGATTAAGTTTAATTTGTCATATAATATGAAGATAAAATCTGTTATTAGCGATAAGAAAACAATTGAAACTTGTAATATCATGCAGCATAAAGTTCCAACTAAAATTATAAAGTTCTAGCTAATTTTAAAATGTTTACAGGTTTGGTTTGACGATAAATTCTACTCGTTGATAATATCGTGATAAATTCCGTCTGTAGTAGTCAAAACACGATGTGAACTTATATAGTTAACTAGAATAGAGCTCATGTAGTTGCATTTTAAGTAATTTAGCTAGACTTAAAATGTTCAGAAATCTGGTTGACGATTAACTCTATTTTTAACGATTAGATATATAAATGGTTGAAGTTTGTAATCTTATCCAACATAGAGTTTCAATTAAAATTTCAGTGTTTCAGCTAATTTTAAAGTGGTCATAGTTTTGAATGGTAATGAATTCCTATCGCTGGCAATAAATTCCTAAATAAATTCTGCATGGAGCAGACAAAAAACGATGGGACTTTCATAGTCATCCAGATCAGAGCTCTACTTGAATTTTCAGAAATTTAGCAAAGATTTAAAATGGTCTTAATTTTATTGATGACAAACTAAATTTTGCGATAAAATGTCAAGGATTCGTCATGATTAATGATGATTTAAACTCGTCTTGTCTTCGGGGATGGAACATTTTAGTTAGTCGGGAAAGGGTATGAAATTCTGATAGCCAAATTTCATCACTTGAAACACAAAGACAAGAGAATTAAATTAGTGTAAAATCGCACTGTCACACTTAGATATCTTGAGTGTTGTATTGAAGGGCTACCATAATGCGACCTTAAATTCTTTAACCCTAAATGCGAGAAAAATGTCCTGTATACGACAGTGATATATCTTTGCTTAGGTTGCAGATAAGTATTCAATTTCTGCAAGTAAAAATCATTTGGAACTGAAGTCATATACTTTAGCCATTTTCAGTGAATGTATCAAATTAAAGGTCAAGTTACACCTAAATGCGAAAAACTTATATATAATGATTTGATTACATTTAAAATCATTTGGATTAAAATATGCTTGTGCATTTAAAAGTTATTTGTATCTCATTAGAAATTTTAATTTATTAGAAGTTATAAATTATGAGTCACTAAGTTGTGAAGTTCCTAAACTGGAGTTACCAATAGTGTTTATACAATAGCACTCCATTTGGATAAAATCAAAGTGGATAACCTTAACTTCTGTGACTGGAATCATAGATTATCTAACTAATTTACGAGATGAATAAAAGTTTTCGTAATTTTCAAAATCGAGTTGATGTTAATATTCAGTTAGTAAAACTATTTAAAATTTCACACAACGTAAATCAAATTTTAATGACCTCGCTTATAAATCTGAAATATTTAAGTGTAAAAAGAGACTACTCTCATGTTTACTTACAAAAATAAAATTATGTTTAAAATTCTTTTTATTTATTTATTTATTGCTTTAGATTTTGAGGATTAGAGGCTGAAAATGCCAGGCATTTATTCATTAAATTCTCATGCGACTATTTCAAAATACAAAATACTCTTACGTTAATCTCAATCATTTTTTGCATTTCAAATATACAGAATCTTTTAAATGATAAAATAAAAATAGTTATTTCCCAATCTTTAAACAAACATACTAATTTAAAGTCTTTATATTAATTATTATACTTACAAATATTTACGAATAAAATTAACAGTACGTTTATTCAAGTCTTTATTGATATTAACAAAATCAAATAAACCTTTACAGTGATAAATATTTTTACTTAATGTAAAAACAAAATCTAAGGCATTTTTAAAAGTATATAACGTATCACAATTATATTGATGTTAACACATTTTTACGTGCATATATTGGATTCATTTATCTTAAAAACAAGAGATTTTTTACTTTAAACTAAAAAAAATGCAAGCCCTTTTATTATTACTTAAAAAAACAACTAAAAGGTTCGTAAATTAAAAAAATGTAAGCTAGATTATTAGATTTTCCATTGTTTATTTTCTAAATTAAATTATTATTTAGGCATTGAAAATAAATCTCTATTAACGCTTATGTTAATTAAAAAATAATGATAAGAGGGACATGTTTATTTTATCTTTTTTCATGCATATAAGAAAAAAAAATAAATACCATCATGAAATAAAAAAAAGCTTTTGATATAAAAATGTAATTAATTAATTTAGGAGAGAATTTATTATCAGAAAATGGCAAAAAAAACACAAAAAGAAATATTTCACTATTGGTAAGGGTCTTCCAGAATGATGCTGTAATCAAGCTAGGTCTGATGGACTTTCCCTGTACTCTTGAAATAAATGAGAAAATAAAAAATAAAAAAATATTGATACTTGTTTTTCTTTTGTGCTTCTGCCATACAATAAATAAAGTTTCAGATGAACTAATGACATCTTTCATTTTATATGATTTATTATAAAATAATCATTTATGATTATTATGATGTCATTTTTATAACTATCCTTTCTTTTTCATAAAAAAAGAAAATTAATATGTATTCTTGATATTTTCATAGAGCTAAACAATAACTAAAAATAATTTTGAATTTCTACTCTAAAGCTCAATTTAATAAAATATGATGCTGATAATATTTTTTTAAAAAATTACGAAAAATTCTAATTTGATTGATTGTCTTTATAAATCAGACTTTGTCAATACAAATGGTGTCACGGGAAACAAAGAACGTTTCAACAAGCCACACTCGAGATCGCTGGAGAAACATGGTTTTAAAATACTTAACATGAATGAAAAAAAACTTGAAGGTTGTACTATGATTTTCAAAAATATTTAACCTTCAAGTGCTAGGGAAGTAATTAATTGTTTTACCCTTTCTATCACTTAATTTTTAAAAATCTACTAGCAGTTCCCTGAGCGTGTTGCAACGCTTTCACCCTGAATTATATTTAAAGGAAATTGTGTATATCGAAATTAAAATAGGTAATTTTAAGGTGGTGAATCATTGGACAAATTTACCATTTGTTGTAAACACGTTTATTCAAGTGATTTAGAATACTCAATATTCTATGTCTTACCGTTCGAAGCATACACAAATAAATTAGAAAGTCTTCCGACACGAGTGCATTAGAGCTGTCCGTGGGAGAAGCATGAATTTTCCAAATTTAGTCAACATACTCGTTATGACTGTCCTTGTGCCTTGTTGATTGTCATAGCAAATGCAATATGTACCGGAAACTGCAAACGCTTAAATTTGAATGGCATATACGCCGGGATCATTGGGATACGTGGTAACAGATCATCTTTTCTTTTAAAATTGCCAGTAAGAATTTTAACTTTGAGGATATTGGTCATTATTCTTACCATTGAAAGCCGCTTACCGTTGCCTGGTCTGGGTGGACTGATGTCTCGGAGAAGAATGATAGGTATACCAATTTTCATATTTATTACGTGCGATGGCATGACGGGGAAATCAAGTGAATGAAGAAATTCAGTTGGATAGTTGACTACCTCGTTCTGATCTCTTAAAGCATTGATGAACTTCCTGTATTACCTGGAATTTCTTTTAGAATGTGATGTCATACACATCGCAGTTTTTGGCTGCTAATATAGCACGTTAACTGAACCATTGATGATTTTTGAAATTTCGAGCGATATTTAGGAAAACGTTGTGAATAAGTTCATCTGTGGTGGAAATAATTTTACAGAAGTCTGTTTAGGCAGTGTATTGCTTTGAGGGGATTTATCTATTGTTATTAGTCCATTACCAGTATCATTCATTTATAAACTTAATGCGAGGAATTTTTTTAAATGATATTTCTTTGAATGTATTTAAAATTTAAAAACTTTTTTTACGATTATTTTCACTCTTTTTGCTTTAATTGCTATTTATGTTTTCCACTAATGTTGTAGAAAACTTTGTTTCTCCCCCAAGGTCTTCAATTTACAAGCTCACGATAAACTGTATGTCAAAAGTTAAAAAAAGGAATAAATTAAATAAAAAATAAGAGATAGAAATTCGATGTTGAAAGATATAAATCATGACATTTATTTCAAAATTCAATAAAAAAGAAAGTCTCCAAAAAGATAAAACCGTTTTCTGTTTGAACTGTTATACTCCTAATGTAATTATCATATTATACTGTTATGCCGGCTTATACCGGCACTATAACGATTTGAACTGTTAAGACTATCGTTATAGATTTTTAACAAGTAAAAATACTTACAAGAAGTATTGATCTAAATAAGAACGAAATATTATGTTTTATGCGAAGATGTCAAAGTTTTCTTTGTTGCCATGCAACTCAATTAGCACTAATTTCAGATTCTTTGGAATAGTGTCCACATAAATATGTAATAGATTAGGAAATATGTACGTTACGATAATATGTAATATTTCATGTTTGTTATCAGAATTTGCTCCTTCTAAAATAAAATGTTGTCAGATTGGGTTATGAATGTAATGTATCAGTTATATTTTTATAAACATGCATCGAAAACAAAATTTTATAAAAGTATAAATTTCCCCTAAGAGTGGGGAAAAAACATAATTCATAACCAATAATTAATAAAAACCAAAATTAAGCCAATCATTTTAAATTTTTTCCCTTCATATGGCAACGATTTACCCTGTTTGTCGAAGTTATAGCTGTTTTTATCACACATTTAGTAAAAAATACAAAACTAAAAAGTAAATGTTACCGAAAAAAAGATTTATTTTTATGCCATGCTTTAAGATAGCATGATAAAATTACCAAATTTTATCACAATATTTAAATTTTATCACAGATGATATAATCATATTTTATTGTTAATTTTACCTAAATCATGACCAAAGTGCTTCAGTGAAAATTCAGCTTTATAATGTTCCCATATAGCTAGAAACACAGTAATTTTTTTTCATATTTTGGTAATTTTGACAATACTTTTTTTCTCAGTGTGGCAAAATTATCATAATTTTTTATCAGGTAAACTATTTATATATGTGCTAAAGTAAAAAGTAGCTAAAAACAATTATATAATTTTAAACCGCAACATAAATTTTATAGATTTTAAAATTTTTATCGTATTATACTTAAAAACTTGAAACCATTAAAAACAATTTTTAAAAAAAAAATTAATTCAAAAATTTAAATCATATGTACTGTATACAAAAACAAATAATTAGTAACATAGAATAATTTATTCCTTTAAAAAAATAAAGGAATCATTAAGAAAATAAAGAAATCATTTTAAAAAACAATAAATGTTTTTACTAAAACAACAATTTGTAAACTAAAAACTTTTGAAAATCGCAAAATTCAATGCTAAAACTGTTTAGAAAAATGTTATTTTTCAAAAAAAATAATAACTATTATATTATTATAACATTACTAAATTAACTCTATTTTAAAATTTTACTGCTTAGCTAAATCATAAATAAAATATAAGCATCAAGTAAGATAAAGAAAATATATTACTAAAAATAATTTTTTATTATAAAAGCAGATAAAAATAAGTGTAAGTTAGATAAATTATTTACTTATTTGCTCTTTTTTAGATAGAATCTCTTAAGTCAAAAATAAGTAAATCAGCATTTACTTAATATTCCTTTCAAAAATATTTTAGAGAAAAAGGAAGTTTATAAAAAAAATCATTTCTTAATGACTCTTTATCTGAATATTTAATTTTACACATTTATTAAAAATTTCCTAAATTACTTCATTTTTAAAATATGAATATATTTTTAATTGCATATTAAAATTGATTTAATGAATAATAGTACCGCTGAAAAATATATATATCAAATTTTATGAATTAATTTTTTGTTTATATTTTCCTTCGAATTTCGACTACCAATAGTTTAAAAATATTTTAATAAATTTGTAAAAATGTCTTTTAATAAGATATACTTGAACCCTTGTTTGTAACTAAGAAGAGTTTAAATTACATATTTAGAACTTTTTATGAATAAATTTAGAAATTTTGTTTAAAAATATATATACTTTGTAATTAATCTATTTTTGCTTCATGATTACATCATAAAACAACAAAATATATAAAAACGATTTCTGTATAAAGACAGAAATAAGAAAAATATTTATAAGTAATTTCAAAAATTTAATCAAAATGAAAATTATTTTACTTCATTTGATAATTTATACTTCATTAAAAGTTTCAATAAAAATAAAAATAATTTGAAACCCAACTCACATTACATACACAGCATTTGAGCTTAAAATCGTATTATCATTGTTACATTTAATTACTTTATAATTGTTTAAGTGTATTATCATACCGTAAATTTGATTTTTATCAATTATTTGAGTCTGAAATAAACATAAAATTTATTTAATGAGGTGAATAATTACTCGAAAATAATATGAGGAAAATAAAAGCAGCGATTAAATTAAAGAAGAAAAAATAGAAGAGGGACATAGTCCAAAACACCAGGCCAACTAGATTAAAAGACTTCCCTACTTTTACAAAGTTCAAACAGTTTAAGATTTTGTAAAAATTAAAATTCGTTTGTGTCAAAAAATTCTCTTATTTCGAAAAATAAGCACATTTTTTCTAGAAGACTTTCGATCGATTAATGAACCTCAGCAAAAATAAGTTTTCTCATTATCCCTTAATTCCCTACATATTGTACAGTAACATACATATTTTAACTACGCATACTTATTCATTACTTTTTTGAAACAATTATTTTCAATTGTTGAAATTAATTTCAGGAAGTTTTGATTGTAATATCCCTAAGTACATTTAATCAATTCTCATGAAAACAAATTAAATTATTCTTAAAAATGAAACTCACATTTATAGTTAAGCCGAAACTTATTAGAAAAGGTCAATAACTTTTTTATTTTATTGCTGGGTTGTAGTTTATTTTCTCTCTCTCTCTCTCTCTCTCTATATATATATATATATATATATATATATACATACATATATATATATATATATGTAATAACAGAGCTTCATCTCTGTTATCAGTGGTGTATTTAGCTTTAATAATGCAGTCGTAAGCCATGTTACACACAAAGAATCTTTATTAATGGTAGTAGGCTGGTATCGATAACAGTCCACATCCACTCTCCGCAAGGGAGGGGGTGGACAAGACTTTGGACAATTCCGGAACAAGTTATTAGGATCAGATCATGATGAAAAAGCCATGCGAAAAGCATTGCTCTCGCTTTTATACTAACACATTTTGGAGTAAAAAGGTACAGTCTTTGAAATACTTGCATCCTTACGCATTAAGGAAAATAATTTCATGCTTCCTTATATGGAAGTGAAAGGGGGAGAGATTCTAAAAATAACTCAATCGTATGTTTATCAGCCTTGACTTCCCAAAATAGAATCTCTCTACGCGTATTCTTTAACAAAGACATTTTATAAAAACGAAAGAGATTTAATTCTTTTATTAATACAAAAGTATTATACTTTTTGTATTACATCCCCCCCAAAAAAGATTTTTGGCAAGCCAAAAAGAAATCATAATAAAATTTAGAATTCTCTGAACTTTTAAAATTTATGTTGGTACGACTGTTCCTTTTCACTACTACAAATAACATTTTTTCAATTATCTGTAAAGAAAACAACTATATACAATAATAACACTAAAAACATGATAATACAATTTATCTGTTTAGGCAACTAAACAGAAAGAAAAATAAAGCATATTTTTAAAACTAATCTACTAAAATTTTCAAAAATTTTTCACACAAAAATATACAAAATTTTTATCCAAATATCACTTCTTCCCTTGAAGTAGTAAAAATTTTCTTTTGTTTTGGACACTATTCATGATTTAATTTCAACATTTGTGGGTTGTTATATTTCCTAAGATTTGATACATGAACTATTTCAAAATTTTGTTTACTTAAATTTTTCTTTTTATTTCCTATTTTTTCGTCGATGTTAACCTGATAATGTATGCACCCATTACCTAGTTCTATCTTCGAATCATTTGAAATGGTTGGCCTTTCTTTCTTTTTCCTGTACTTTTTGTTATTAACTTCTTGGTCATTCTTTCTTTTTCCTATTCTTTTTATTTTTGTTACCCCCTCACATTATTTTTTTTTTTTTCAAAATGTTTACTTTTACTGAAACATCTTAAACTTTTTTCAAAATGTTTACTTTTATTGAAACATCTTAAACTTCCATTTTTTCAAAATGTTTACTTTTATTGAAACATCTTAAACTTTCATTTTTTCAAAATGTTTACTTTTGTTGAAACATCTTAAACTTTCATTTTTTTTTTTCACAATTTTTGACCTTAACATTATAAGAATTCTGTTGTCTAATGTGCAAGGATAAGTTGTCATTGTTAGAATTAGCAGAGATGATCAGTCTCTTACCAAATTGAGTAACAACTGGCCCGACACAATCAAAAAACAAACAAAAATCTTTGCAAGTTTGCAACCCTACTAAAGCATACATTATCTCAGTATCAAGTATAAAAAACTTAGCTGAGTTAATAATTTCGCCTATCGTAATAAGGGGAAACTCACAAATTTTGTTAAGTGTGAAATGTCTTTTTGTTTGGGTAACATTTAATTTTTCACATTTTTAATAGGAATATTTAGTTTTGACCAAGTCCGAAAAAGAAAAAGCCTTACAAATTTCTTTTAGTTTTGTTTTTGTTTGAAAAGCTGAAAAATTTTGAATTTTGTTTGCCGTCACAAATTTAATTGACGTTTGAAACACATTTTTTTCCCTCAAAAACATTTTAAATGCATAAAAATACACTATTATATAATTCAAAAAAAGCAAGATAAACATATGAAATGCAATCAATTCTTAAATATTTTTCTGTATTAAATTATTCATAATAAGAAATTTAAAACACTACTCATCTCTAATTTCACTAAAATAAGTTATCATAACAGTATCACAAACTATGAGAAAGAAGAAAAAAAATGTATATCTACAGTGCTTTATTTTGGCCTTCATGACTTTTTGTTTTTCGTTGAAGAGAAAGAAAAAACATATCATTGCACTTCCTGAATATTCATGCTTTAGATTCCGCACATTCACTTTTGTTTTCACAATTTGAGCACTACGGAATTGTAGGGTCATCTCGATCAACACTGTGGGTTTCAGAGAGGCATGTGACGAGCTCGAGCCAACGTCAGCATTGTCACTGCGATGAGGTGTACAGGTAGTGAACTCAATCCTTTCTTCCTTCATTCTTTTTTTCACCGCGGACTAGGCACTTCTTTCTTTCGTCCTTCGTCCCCCGGGATGAGGTTTTATCAACGTTGTAGTCAGCCGGAAAATAGATAACAAGGTTTCCTCAACAAGTAACATCCTGTCGACTTGTAATAACAGAGCTTCATCTCTGTTATCAGTGGTGTATTTAGCTTTAATAATGCAGTCGTAAGCCATGTTACACACAAAGAATCTTTATTAATGGTAGTAGGCTGGTATCGATAACAGTCCACATCCACTCTCCGCAAGGGAGGGGGTGGACAAGACTTTGGACAATTCCGGAACAAGTTATTAGGATCAGATCATGATGAAAAAGCCATGCGAAAAGCATTGCTCTCGCTTTTATACTAACACATTTTGGAGTAAAAAGGTACAGTCTTTGAAATACTTGCATCCTTACGCATTAAGGAAAATAATTTCATGCTTCCTTATATGGAAGTGAAAGGGGGAGAGATTCTAAAAATAACTCAATCGTATGTTTATCAGCCTTGACTTCCCAAAATAGAATCTCTCTACGCGTATTCTTTAACAAAGACATTTTATAAAAACGAAAGAGATTTAATTCTTTTATTAATACAAAAGTATTATACTTTTTGTATTACATATATATATATATATATATATATACATACATATATATATATATACATATTATATATATATATATATATATATATATATATATATATATATATATATATATATATATATATATATATATATATATATATATATATATATATATATACATATACAATTTAAGCCTAATGAAAAGTAACAGCAATAATTTGATTAAACCAAATATAAATTCATTTTTAGGGTACGTTAACATTTAAATATTACATTATTCAATCAAATATATTTCCCCTGGCAGATAGTATTATTCTTATCCTAGATAAACAGAAAAGTAAACTTTCAAGCTTTTTTCAGCATTTTATTTTCTCTGTCTGGAGAGATGACAGCAAAGTTGCTAAACGCTTCATTCCTAAAGAAAATGTTTTTTTTCGCCAGTGAATTTCTAAAAAAGGAGTTTGCAAGGTTCTTTTCCTTCTCGTTGTTCAGATATTAAATTGTTCAATTCTGAAAAGGACTATACTGCTCAGGGAATTTTCGAGGTTAACTATATTCTAAAATGAAGTCGCGGCGGTTCAAATTATTTTTTACAGTAAAATATATTTCAATTATTTTATTTTATAACCGTCGTTGAACAGCCGACCCAATTTCATGGGTTTACGACTACTAATGTTCAACTCCGTAGCCTTGTAATTTTGAACCAATCCAGAAAACAAGGAAACTCCTGGATCAGTACCCCCAGAGGTATTGATTTGTTATGGGAACATGGAGGACTCTGAGACTCGACAGATTTAACGTGCATCAGTCACCATTTACTACACGGGGAGTCTTCGGCCGGCGAGGATCGAACCCACGACCTCTTGGGTATGGGCCCAGCGCCCTACCGACCAGGCTATCCCGGCCCTATATTTCAATTATTGTCTCGATTAATGTTAATATAAAACCATGGTCGCTTTTCTCTCACATATTATGTATTCACGACCATTCTCAAATTTGTTTTTATCTGCCTTTAAAATCATCTTCATTATACTACGGAGTTAGACAGAGACTTGAGAATTAGCATGTTAAACACTGAGTAGGAATACTGGCAATGTATGTGTGGTTTTTCACTTATATTTTGTGCATATTTTAACTATAAAAATGTACAGTAAATTTTGAATTTACAAAAAAAAAATCTGGAATCCTGCACTGAAAAGAAAAATTATGACCAAAACTACTAGAATATGGCACAATGTACAATATTTTTGGCTCTAAGGAGAAATCAAAAATTTCGGCAAATTTTCCAGAAGTAATAATTTTGATAAAATTAAATAGAAAGTATTGTTGATAATATGAGATAAAATATGGTAATTTCATCATGATACCTTACCATGGCATAAAAACCATTTTCATGGTAAAATTTACTTTTATGTTATGTATATTTTAAGAAATGCATATTTCGGCAATAAGAACTAAATTTTTTAAAAACAAAGTCTCAGAAACCAGAATGATCGGAAAATTACCATATATTTTGGGTTTAATAACCTGAATTATGGTTTTTGCTCTCCAGAAATGACATTACCATACAGCACAATAATTTTACCATCATTTTTTCTCTGTGTGAGTGCTGATAAATTTTACTGTATTTTTTTAAGAAATATTATTTACATTACACGTAGATTATAACGTAGATTGGCAGTTTAAAAAAATTATTTAGATTTGTTGACTTAGAACTTAGTTTGATCTGTTCGAATATATTGGGACATTTTTCTTCTAAAACTTGTCAATTGTTGTTAAACTTTTTATTGCTTTCTTTAAATTATGCTTCTTTGTTTTCTATTGTTATTTTTTTTCCATTTACAATCTGATGCAGATTCCCATTTTAACCCTCGTGAAGAAAAATAAACTATTTTCTTTAATTGAATGAAATAAAATTTTGCGTATTAAGGTATAATAAATGTGCGGAAAATACTTATCACATTTTTATTTAATTTTTAACTTTAATTCCGAAGAAAATATTTTTTTCATTGCGGCAATAATAAATTGAAAATATTTCTCGCGCCATTTCAAATTATAAGTCGAAACAGTTTTTGTGTAAGATATCATTTATCTCATAAGTATAATATATAAATAATTCAGCAGAACTGCAAACGTTTAACACCATCAAAAACTTAATTGCTAGCCACAATATTTCATAACTTACCAAGTTCATTATATATGATAGTTGTTGTTGTTGTTGTTCATTTACATCGCACAAGCCTGCACAACGGGCTATTAATGAAGGTCTGGTAAACATCCCTGAGGATCATCCAAAGGCATGCCATCACAATTTTGATCCGCTGCAGAAGGGGTGGCACTCCCATATTGAGAGTCTGACGACCTGCACGAAGTCGAGCCCTTTACGGTTCAACGAGGACTAATACCGCACACCCTCTGTCCCTACGCAGATTGATCCAAGTGGTCACCAACCCGCACGCTGACCGCAACCAGTGATGCTTGACTTCGCTGATCTGCTGGGAACCGTGTCTTATCATTAAATATGAAATAACACAATTGTGATGCATTCTTTGTGATGTTGTTATGTAAGTGTCATGTATTGTGATGTAATTGTGATCGATCACAAGGTATCTTTATACTTACCCGTAAATTTTACCTATCCTAAAACAGTTGCAAAATAGTTTTTCACTCCATCAGTTAGTTATTAGCAATCCTGAGAAATGCGTTAAAATTTCAAAATCACATACACAATTTTCTGATAAAATAATTTCCTTAAATCTGCATTTATTTTTTTATAAAAAAAAGATTAATTTCGAGCATTAAACTTAAAATGTAATATAAAATATTTAAAAACTTTTTTTTTTATTCCAAATAGCTATATTCTGTTCATCAATGTTGTAAAAATGTTTAATTGATGCAAATTGAAACTAATTTTATAGAAAAAAATATATAACACAAATTAAACAGTTTTTTTCGTTAAATTTTTACTCAGTAAAAAGCTTGTAAATATTAGTCACAAAATTTTTATTGCCTAACATGGTTCAACCAAAAAAATTCATAATCTACGCTGAAAATTTCTTTGGTTAGGAACAGGTGAATAATTATATTTAACACATAAATCGTAATTTCATATTTAAAATTGAACTGAAAGCAAAATATTTTTTATGTTAAGTAAATATACTTTAATGTCACGATACTTTAGTGTTAAGATCCCTTTAATGTAAAAAAAAATTAATATTAAAATCACTTTTATGTTAAGATGTTAAGATACTCATTTCTTTCAATACATCCAATTAATAAAATAATTCTTTCACTTCCTTCCAAATTAAAAGAAAACTTTCTCACGATTAAAATCCGAAAAAAATATCTTATTCTCGCAAGAAAAGTTTTACATATAAGCAAATACGTAGTAAATAGAATAATGAAATAGGAAGGAAAGAAACGGATACAGAAACATTGTCAGCGAATGATTAACAAAAAATTAATGATGAGAACGAGAAATTTCTTCCATTGAGAGAAATAACAATTGCTTTCATTAATTTACGCGCCTATTCTTCCTTTTTTTATGCCTTGTCCGAAAGGAAATTGTCGAGAGAATCATTAATAAAGTGCAAAACAGCATGTGATGGAAGTGTAATATATCACATTGCAATGGTGACATCCAAAGACATCGTGGACTTTAGCGATGATTTATCTTCCAGTTAAACACACGAAATTTATAGAAAAAGTTCTAAGATGAATTATATTACTCAAACTGGTTATTGAGTCTGAAAATATTCACACTGCAATTCACTGAGAATTGGTGAAAATATTTTAAATAATAATATAAAATGCTGTTAATCCAGATGTGTACTAGTATTATTTATGATTACTTTCCAGAACTTTAATATATTTTGCATCCGACAAAATTGTACATTAGTATTTTTATAGTTTAATATAACTTATTCAAGATACAAAAAGAAAATCTCAAGACAAGATGAATAATACGAAATATATTCTTTATTGATATTGAAAGTGTTCTAATTCCAATTTAATTAAATATAAAAATTATTGCATTGCTGCAACAGCCAGTTCTTGAAGAAGTGGGTCATGAGATTTAATCCCACGCTAACGGCTTTAATCATAGTGAAGCTTATCATTCTTCTTGTTAGTACAACTCAGCATTACAGGATAGACATAGAATACTCTAATATTATTAAGAAGAAGGAAATACTTTTAAATCCCTAATAGATATTATATCATATGAGAAAGATATTATATAAAGATTTCTAAGCTGACGTCACTTCATTTATTTGTCCTCTGGTAAGGCTCCTATACTATGATACTATTTATTCTGTTAATTCTATTTATACAATAATAGTGGCTAAAAATCTTAGTTCATCTTGTATTTTTATGTTTTAAAGAAAATTCAAAGTCTCAGTTTCAAATTAATTCTTAATTAATTTAAAACAAAATTTATTACTTCTCATGATTGTAGACATTTACGTTTAGAATATTGCATTATAAATTTAATTTTTTCGATTGTAAAACCATACATAAAAATATTTCTGACCAATACATGATTTTTTTCTATTTTAATTTTGTTTAAAAGAATCTGAAAAAAAAATTCGAAAAATCCAGATCTCACAGAAACATAAAATTTAGTGCCACATTTACTTTGAAAACATTTATAAAGAAGATTGATGTAATAGGCATGTAGCACATGCACAATTTTTTTATTTAAGACCATTAACAGGTATTAAAATTTACAGTGAATTTGTATAAGCATTAAAAAAGTTTCCGAAAAACAATGTTAATCGATGCATGCTTTTCTTTACTGATTATCCTATAGTTGAGCTTAACATCGTTTGTAGCGATAAGTTGGCAAATCTTGTAGCTCTTCATTATTAAAAGAAAAGTTTTTGCTCCGAAATGGGTGATAAGTCGGCTTCTCTAATTCAGGGGCTCTATTCTCTAGAAATCCATCAATGATGATGAAGTTACAGATGAAACCAATTGAAATACGTATCGATTGGTATAGGAATGCGAATCGCCCAATAGGAATATTGCAAACAACAAGTTTCCATTGAACCACGAAATTACAACAATATATTTATTTATCCTACCCTTAGATACAGTTCAGTCTCTGGCAGACATCTATATTTAAAACATAAACGATTAGTGCGAGATGTTTGCTTACAACATAAATACTTGTGTCTACCTATCTCTACAGTTAGTAGTTCGAAGTTAGTAAGTCAGTCAGGTTGTTCCTATGTTTCTTGTTTTCGTTGGCTGAGTTTGAGAGCTTCCCTGTTGCTTGATGAAGTGGTGCTTGTACTATTATCTGATGATGCTGTCTTAGAGCTTGAGCTATCTGCTGTCTCCATGTTTGACTTAAGTCAGCTTGTGGTACAAGCTATACATAAGCTATATTCTTATTAATCTTTGATTAGTATCGACTATGTATGAACGAGGTGTGCAATATTGGCCTATAACTCTATCTTTAGATCGGTTTTCCAAACAGTACTATTTTAGAGGAATAGCTGACCTCTTTTTTGCTCGAAGGTGACGATCGAAGATTTGTTTTGCATATAAATGAGTTCTTGTAAACAGATTGCGGAAAATAACCAATTTTTCTGTTAATTTGCCTAAAAGAACTTCCTTTCAGATATTCCAATATATTGTTATTTATTTTATTAGGAAATAGGTGTCTATTTAGATTGTGTGATTTGAATATTCACCAACCACGGTTTCGGCCACAGTTCAGCTCTGCTCTGGAAAGATGGGAGTTTTAATCAGGCTGAAATCATGTCCTAGTGGTTTCCTCTTAAGTAGTGTCTCCGCGTTTGCGGAGAGACTTATTGCGAAGTATTTACACATTCATCATTACTTTTTCTGTAAAGTCACTGTGTCTCCAATGAATATTTCTGCAGGAAATTGTCTTTTTTAATTCTCTTAATTTCTCCTTGAAACTCCTAATAAATGATTTGAAGTAGGTTTTGTGCATTTTTGATTAACATTTTTTTATCCGGTGTTATAAGGCTAGTTATTATTAATCTCTATTTAGTCAATTTATTGTGATAATAAAAATTTTAGTTTTTGAAATATAGCTTGAAACCAAAACTCAGAATCAATACCTAATTAAAAGAGCAGTAAATTTAACTATAATTTTTTCATTCTGAGAAATTTCAAGTCTAAATAATTGTGAAACCATCTCAAAATATCAATCTCTTTCTCATTAACATTAAATACAGTTTAACTTTTTAAAATATAAATACCATGTGCAAGTAGAATAAAGAAATTGAACCAAATACCAAGCAAAATCACTCTTTTATTTGTTTTTTCAAAGAAGAAATCATAAAGAAAAACTTCTATTACAAACTTTACAATTTACAATTTTGGTATAATTAAATCACCTGAATTTAAAATATTGTTTCTAAAATTCGAAAAGGCTTTATATTTTGTCACAAAATTTATATAAATGAAAAAACTTATTCAGTGCTTAATAATTATTTTTATATAAGTATATTATAACACATTTTATTTTTAGCAATGATTGGTGGAAATTTTATGATGGTGAGCATATCAACTAATGAATAGGGTTGTAAAATGAGTTCCTACCCATAGCTTTTAAATGTTCCTCATAGCGTGACTTATATTAATTGACTGTCTGGAAGATATTATACAGTTGACTAATTACAGTTTCTAGGAGGCATTTAGTATAATGCTTTATTCAGTCATGTGCAAAGAAACTTGCCAAATAGTTTTAATAGTTTGAAAAAGTATTAACCTTTGAAATTTTCCAACTTCAAAAAGCTCATAAAATAAGCTCCACTATATCGTTAAGGTATAACATAAAATTTTTATATTTTTAAACCATAATAATAAAACTTTATGAATATAATTATTTAATCAAAACAATAAGGTTTTGTATCAAGTTTAAGCCGTTTCTAGATATATCATTTCAAATATAAATATTTAGAATAAAAATATAAATTTCTAAGTTTTGGATTCGCGTGGCAAATCTAAATCTGGATTCTAAAGTTTGGGTTTCATTGCACAAGTTTAAAAATAGTAATTTCTAAGCTGTCTCTTCAAATGCTAAAAGTTTAATACGTTTCTATAAAAAAGCGAGATTTCTTAAAAAATAAACTACAGCTCTAATCCAAAATGCATAATACTATTTTTCATAATAACTTATGCAAAAATTATTTATGTCTAAAACTATTCAGCTGCAAGGTACAATTTCTTTTATGATTAGTATAAAAAACAGATAATTTTTTTTTTAAATATCAAAAACAGCTTTAATACAAAAAAAGTCAGTAAAAAAGTAAAAAATAAAAATTTGCATCTTTTGGGTATCTGTTAAAAACAGAAAATCTGTATTTTACCTTTAAACAGTTTTTTTTTCTATAAAATTTGCAGTTATTTTTTATTTCTTAGCGGACTAAAACCAAAATTTCAAAAGCAAATTTAATTTTTATAAGACTAATAAAAATTTTATAAATGAATGGAATTCTTGCAAAATTTTGATTAGGACCCGTTCCAGTTCTGATTTTTAATATACTGTTTAAGTTATTTATTAGTAGGGGTGAAAAAAGTTCTTTTAATGGGAATTTATTATAAATATTAATACACTATTGTTGCTACCACAAGAGAAAATATTTTTTTTTGGTGCTACAAAAAATCCGTTATAGAATACATAGTAAATTGTAACTATATATATATATATATATATATATATATATATATATATATATATATATATATATATATATATATATATATATAAGTATATATATATCAGTATATATATAATATCTAGAAGGGGACTGAAGCTATGTAAACTCGATTTTTATTAGTTATATCCAATTTCTTACTTTTTTCGCACAAAAACACTGAAAAGTTATTTTTTTAGTTTTTAAATTAGTTTATCTTAGTTTACGTTTTATTGTGAACTTAAAATGTATTTATTAAAAATTGTTTCCTTTGATTTTACAGTCTACTTTAAGTCGATTAAAAAAAACTATTTTGAAACATTAATTTATATTTCTTTCACTAAGAACAAATTTAAACCTAAAAGTATAAAAATATAAAACAACAAATCGCAGACGTTCTTTTATGGTTCATTGATTCCGCTAAAGAAAAAATCAAACATCAATATACTTATAAAAAAAATGGTACTAATGTATGAAAGTTTCATTTTTCGAGATTCCTGAAGCATAAGTAATAAAATTACGTTTAATTTTTTATTCTGTCGTTTTTAGTAAGTCCCATTAATAGTTTATTTCTAATACCTCAGGCTAAGCCCGTTGTTAAAAAATAAAAATAAATATATAAATAAATAAAATCTAATAACAAATCACAAAATATTGGAAGATGTAAAAACAGCAAGAACAAATGAAAAATATTGCAATGCAGCGAAATCATTTTTTTTTTCCTCAAATTCTAGCTAATTTGTGACGCTTATACAAAGTTTTCCGTGTCATCTATTTTTATCTTTTTTTTTTTTTTGTCAAAGTTAATAAGATTCTTTTTCTGGAATAGAGAAAACTAGTGATTTGATTATACATATGTTGGGTAAAGAAATATGTGTTAGCAAAACTAAATGACACTATATACATCATCATCACATGTAATATTCTTCCAACGGTTATCAATGACACCTTCTAACATACCTACATGCGAGCGAACTGTCTATTTTGAGATGAGTTATCAAATATTACCTTACTTTGCTAACTACATTTCTGCATCGATTACTTAGAAATCTGCCAATATATTATTCATCTTGTTTTCTGCTTTAACTTTTCTGTTCTATGTGCGAAAAAAATTGGTGAGGACAAACATTTTAGAATATTATATTGTGATGTTTGTTATTTTTTAGCTAGCTTACTGTTTTGCGCTGTTTAGTTTTGCTTTTATAATATTGTTTATGAAACTTTCCTAGAAACAATTTTACCTCGGTGTCAGCTGGGCTCAAAATTGGATCATTATGGGTCCTATGTGAACATGCACCGAGAGCACCAATATTGGGATGTCCAGATTTTTTAATGTCGGCCCTATATAGGGCCAATATCGGCTAATATACGGTAAATATAGGGTTTATATTGGCTCAATAATGGATTTAAAATATCAAGTGAATCTGGAATTATACAAGGACGATATGGGTAGTAAAGTGGCTGGAAAATATGTGGTGAATTGGACAATTTTATGCATGGCCAATATCAGAAAATAAAGGTCCTATGAACACTTATTCGTGAATATTGGTCCAATGAGGCCCCAGGTTATTTTGCTGCGAGGGTTGTTAAATATTTTGGTTATCATATAATTTTGCGCAAAATGTATTTATATACTTTTAGCTTCAAAATTTTAAATTTATTATGAACATTCTACTTTTTTATGTAAAATCTAATTATTTCGTTACAAAATTGGTTTTTATTAAGAGCCTCTGAGTTTAACAAGCTGCTCAGAGTAAAACGCGCATATGAATTGATTTCGAGTTACATTACTGCATTTCAATTATTCTAATCTGTCCATACTTCTAATATTGGATTTATATGAATTTGCACCTGATTATTTGAGAACATAACTCGAAACAATATTGTCTGCATTGAAACATTATAATACACTACTCATGGTTATTTTAATACATTAATATTTGATGTAATGATTACAATATTCCGGATACATTAAACGTTTATCCCGATTTGAGTTTCAACTCATTTGCATAATCTAACTAACCAAAGTTTGTTAGCAATGCTTTTTATTAATCAGGTTTGTGTTGAAATCAACAAATATTCATCGTTATAAGAAATATGTACTATTTTATGAATTAAATTTAAGTTATAGTATTATGAACAACGGGGTAAGTGTTTTTGTTGAACTTGATCTTTAAACGTGTATTTTATACTGATAATTTGATCAACCAACCAAAGAGGTTTCCCGTTAGAAAAGGAGTTAAAAGTTACTAAAATTAAAGTAATATATATAAATTGTCAGTTAAAACTTGTTTATCTCTTAAACATAAAAATCAGAGTTACGCAACTTTCTGGGGAAAAAAACACGAACTAACATTGATAGATTAATTGCTATATCAGATACTAAAATTCATTATAATATTGATAGGTAATAAAAAATAAGTAACTCTCATATAAGTTAAGAGTAATTATAATTAAAGAAGAGAAGTTAAAAACTAAACAAAAAAAACACTAGTCAAAAATTCTGAAATATGGCCTGCGTATTCGCAAAGACAGAGCGCAGTTTTTTGACCAGTATTTAGCACATTTTTGAAATTTTATTTTCTAATGTGTGAAATTCAGAAAATTATTGTGACTGTAGTTTAATTTCGTCCCCTTCTTACATTGGGTTCCTACGATGCCCATGGCTAAAGGTAACATTAAAATCCAAAAATTTGAAATCAAAAAAAATTTGAATAGATTGTTTATCGCCATGATGTCGAAAACAGACACAAAAAAAATGCAGCAAAAAAAATAGCTTTCAACAGTTTTGAGTTTATCAGGAAATGTTCGTATGTTGACCACTATTTTCTGTCACAAGTTAATTACCATAAGACCTCATGCAACAAATTGAACTATGTAAAAGGTGACAATATGAGCGGGCAATGCCAGCCAAGTCAACGAAAAAGAACATTTTTTAAATGAACCTACTATCAGAAATAGCGTGTATCAAGGTCAAGAGATCTTGGTGCCGTAGCTGTTGAAAAGTGACGATTTTTAACTCAATAAGTTTCAAAATGCATCTTAATAAGTTTTATTACGATATTGTACTTTTGTATATCATGACTATTGCATATTAAAGCGCCATCAATAGTTGATGTTTTTAACTACTTTTTTCTTATACCATATCTTTCCCCTCTCTTTTTGAATACGCAGGTTAAATTTTATATCATTCCGACAAGTCTCAACGAGGATAAGGTATACTTTATGCTATGTATTAATAAAGCAAAACAACTTGAATAAAGCACAAATAAAATTATACACTGTAAAAAAAATTCAAAGTCAAATTACGATAAAAAGTACCGACACTCAGAGTGACAGTAGATTTTTAAAGTAAAATTTTACGGAACAGAAAATCTGATCTATCGTAATTTTTACAGTAATATTTACTGTAAAACCTCTGAATCACTGTAATTAAATAAATGATACTGTAGAAATTACAGTATAAGATTTTATGGTAAAAATGGTTCTTCCAGTAAAATGAATTTTACGGATGATGCACGCGGTGTGTTAATACCTTTTAACGTAGTTTAATCCTGAATTTTTTACAGTATAGGCATGAGTTCCTTTTCTACTACTGGTGAAACCACTTACATCGTGTAAGTCTCCTTGCTTTTCTACTCTCATTTTGTGTTCAAACGCTGAGGAATGTTCTTGGTTATTGAATCGAAAGTACAGTTGGTCCCTTTCTTTATTCGTATTTTAATCATATTGCTTTTTTTATTTATTCTGATAAGTGGGGATTTT
This sequence comes from Parasteatoda lunata, assembly GCA_949128135.1. Classification (NCBI taxonomy): domain Eukaryota; kingdom Metazoa; phylum Arthropoda; class Arachnida; order Araneae; family Theridiidae; genus Parasteatoda; species Parasteatoda lunata. Next base: position 71,641,073 of record OX421971.1, read on the forward strand.
TTTTAAGATTTGTAATTATTTTTTTTTGATTTAGCTAGTTTTTGATTTTAAAAAATACATTGTTTTTACTGATTCTGATTAAACAAAAATCATTTGTACATGAACAATTTTGTAAGTTAGCAGTATTTCTTTGAAACCACAAATAAATAATCTATATTTTTTCAGTTACTGTCGCCACCAAAGAATGGGGCAGAGTTCGAATGCAACATTTACCTGTTGAAGGCTTAAGTGAAAGCAGTTATCACCGTGGTCTTTACCTTCATGTAACACCTAGCTCCCCGGATGACCTGTCAAGGATGCAAATATATCTAGATTGCAAATGGCAGGGTTATTTTATGATGCCACTGTCCTTATTTCAAATGGCAAAAGAAGCTGAAAGTAATAAACTGAAGGCTGTAAGTAAATTTTAAATGCATTAAAAATAAGCATAAACTTTTTCATAATTGCAATTATAATACAGAGATTTCATTGAAAATGTTCTTTAATTAAAGTAAGTTGAGAAGAAATAAAATTGAATTTAAAAATTAAAGTTATGCAGCAATATATTTAAATTTTCTTCTTAGCAATATAAATCAATGCAGTGAATTCAGCTTTTACTATTCAGAAATCTGAAACTGTTGAAAAACATCTGAATATGTTTAGTTTGATTTGCTTAATTAGTGTAATAGAAAACTCTATAAAAATCATATTATTTTTTAATAAACTTCAGAACTTTTTTGTGTTCGATTCAAAGTAATTTTATGAATTAATTTTATTTTTATGAATTAAGCAAAATCGCATTTAGGGAATGTATGGTTAAGCAGGTTTTAAGAACCCAAATTTATTATCAAATCTCTCAAAATCGCGCGATTTTGTTTAAAAATTAATGTAGTTTAAAAACTAATGTAGTTTTCGTGGTACGAAGTAGTTTCTTATCACATTTACAGTTCCTGATAAAATAAATGATAACTCATATTTTATTTAAAGCTTGATTTTATTATTTAACTGATCTACAGTTAGTATAAAAAATCTGACATGCAATCAATCAAAATTACACTATAAATTTTAAAGAAAGCCGCTTGAAACTGAAAAATGTAATCGTTTCGGTGAGGGTAAAGAACATTGATTTTCAAAAACGTTATTTTAAGAACTTTATGAATATCGTCAATACACGACGTTCTGACTGAAAAATGTAATCGTTTCGGTGAGGGTAAAGAACATTGATTTTCAAAAACGTTATTTTAAGAACTTTATGAATATCGTCAATACACGACGTTCTGACTGAAAAATGTAATCGTTTCGGTGAGGGTAAAGAACATTGATTTTCAAAAACGTTATTTTAAGAACTTTATGAATATCGTCAATACACGACGTTCTGACTGAAAAATGTAATCGTTTCGGTGAGGGTAAAGAACATTGATTTTCAAAAACGTTATTTTAAGAACTTTATGAATATCGTCAATACACGACGTTCTGACTGAAAAATGTCATCGTTTCGGTGAGGGTAAAGAACATTGATTTTCAAAAACGTTATTTTAAGAACTTTATGAATATCGTCAATACACGACGTTCTGCATCTCCTTCAATTATGAGTTTCAGCTTATACTTTTGAAATATATTCTTGAAAAATCTTTTAACGGAATAACAAATTGATATAAGAATGGAATACCCAGTTTAAAATTTTATTCCGTTTAGTAAATTAGTAAAATAAACGGAAAACTAAATATATATTTAACAAAAAATGTTTGCAACAAATATTGTTTTATTTCATCTATTCAATTGAACAAAAAATTTCGTTTAAATTTCGAGCAATTTTTATGTCAGAAGAGTAATTTTAGAATATTTATTACTGAGAAAGGAAGTATGATTAAAACTTATGAGACATGATAAATATTATCGTGTTTTTAACTTTATGGGAACACCAAAAAACTCGGTAATTTTTACCGAAGCGCTTTGGTAATGATTTCAAAAGAATTAACAGCAAAATATAGTTTTATAATATGTGATGAAATTGTATAAATGTGGTAAAATATTTCATAAGGTCATAAATATTATTAATGTGGTAAATATTTCATAATGGGGTAAATATTTCATCATGATACCTTAGAGCATGGTATAAAAACCAGTTACTTTTCAGTTTTGTATTTTTTACTGAATGTGAGGCAATTAGAACTATAATTTTTTAAAACCAGAAATTTTTCGCAAACCGTTACTATAACAACGGAAAAATTACCAAGTGAATTGTACAATTTTGGTTTTTATTATCAGAATTATGGGATTTTTTTTTCTCCAGAAATGACATTAGCATACGGTACTTTAATTTTACCATTTTTTTTTTCCTCCGTGTTTTTTCACATTTAAAATAATGTTTCATTCTAAAAGGAGTAAAAAAGTCTTTGTCGCCATAGAATAGAAGCAATAACGTGTATACTAACAATAACGTATATAGCACTACTTGAATTAATTTCTATGGGTTTTATTTTTAAATTATGTGCATTTTTAATACGATTCAAAAATTTATTAGAGCATTCAAAACGGAGTACCAAAGTAGCAGTTTAAAAGAATTAATTGATAATTTTTTTAATAACACGTTTCTATTTTATGATTTAGTTTTAATAACTCACTAAAAATTATTTTTAAAAAATCTATAAATCACATACTTTTTACGTTTTCAGAAAGTTTGAAAAGGCAAGCAAAAAACACTTTATGTTACGATAGTAGGATAAAAAAAAATATGAAACTTTAAAAAAATACTAAGTTAAAAAATGACATCAGGAAAAAAATATATACTGTATAAAAACTTCACCAGCAACGAACTTCCTTAAATAAACATAAAAAAGTTTTAATACAAATAGTTTTTCATGCCATGGATACTGTTCTGGCTTATGAGGAATCCAGAATGATAAATGCGAACCTAAAGAACTTAAGATGTTTTATTTCTAAAAGCGGCAGTCAAAAACAAGAGTCATTTTCGTCGGATATCAAAAGAAAAACTGTCATGAACTATAAAAACATAATACAAAAAAATAGGCTGAAAAATGTTAATGTTCTTTTTCCTTATCACGTAAAAGTTCTTTTTTTAGTGTTCAGCTAATGTTTCCAAAGTTTCTGTGTGTATGTATTAATTTTATGAATCTAAAAGTTAAAACATCTATTTATTTATGTTTTGAAACGCCTTTGATGCTTTATTGTTACATTTGTAAGAGTTTATTAATTGCTTGAAATTCATTGTTTATAGTACGATTTTCAGTGATAAAATGAAACCGTTTGTCTGACTATGTGCTTAAATACTTTATTATTTCTTTATTTACTACTTTGCAGAAAGCGAAATTGAAAGGTAAACAGTGTAGTGTGTTTAATATATTTCATTTCAAACGTTAGTTATAAATATTTACGTTAAAAAAATCTCTGTAAATGCATTTAATTGTTTAGCTCTTTTTATTTCATGTAATATTTTTTTAATAAAAGTTAATTAGAAAACCGACAACCTGTTAAAAATCAATGGTAATTGTTAATTTTTTGAAGGTTTATCAAATATTTGAAATTAATTACTCAGTAAAAAAATTTGGAACAAATTACGGAGAAAAGTACTTTTTACCGAAACATATTACTTAACAAAAAATCTGATATTCCCAATTTTTACTGTAATACTTACCCTAAAATTACTAATTCACTTTAATTAAATAAATATTACTATAAAAACTGCGGTAAAATATTTTACTGTATAATATTATACGGCTGATGCTTCCAAACTGCAGATATTTCACGAATACAGTGCAGTTGTAATAAATAGAAGTTAAAATATTATTTTTTTAAAAAAAGTAAATTGAGCAATAAACAAAATAGGGCGGTTGAAATAATTCATTTTAAATATTTACATCTTCAAATGTCAAGTCAAAGTACTCTGTAAATGCATTTTAATTACTTATCGTGCTTATTTTTATAAAATATTTAACCTTTAATTACTCAATAATAATTGAAACAAAGAATCAGAAAAAAGTTGTAAAATAATAAATAGTAACTAACTGTGAAAATAATATATATCTTTTAACTTTTTATCAGCTGATTTACAGTTGAAAATTATCGCTTACTCATACAATAAGATTGAAATGAAATTGTTTCTCTATAAATTCCGTAAACATGTTAAAGTAATTTGAATTTACAGAAAGTGAAATTAAGTAATAAAGTATATAGCAGGGGTGGCCAAACTGCGGCTCGCGAGCCACATGCGGGTCTTTGAAGGATTATTTGTGGCTCTCGATAAATGTACCCGAGTTCCCTTTTCATTTTTGTGCTAGTATATTTTAAAAAATTATCGTTCCGTATGTGTTTCAAAATGTCTTTTAAATTACTGACAAGAATTATGAAAGACTAAGTACAACATTGTAACAAATTTTATTTCCATCCAAGTTAAGAATGATATGACTCATCGAAAACTGCGCGAACGAACATAAACAGTGGCATAATCGTCCGTAATCGATCGACTCCAGACCGATTAACACGATCGACCAATAATTTATACCTTTATTTTCTAAGAAAAAGTAAGCTAGAAGGAATATTGTCGGAATTCCAAAATATATTTCAAGACTTGAAATATTTAAAATCTTCTCTTGATTTTTTTCGAAATCCATTTGAAATTAACATAATTCAAGGTGAGTTTTCCATTTCCAATATAATTATGATCGAAAAAGCATCTGGAGAACTAGAATTGATAGAGATGCAAGAAGATCAAACTCTACAATTAAAATATAAGTCTACGTCGATTACTGAATTTTGGAAATTTGAACCAGAATCTAAGTATCCTGAATTAAAAAAGGCTGATTATCGAACTATTTCAAGATTCGGAAAAACGTACTTAAGTGATCATTTTATTCCACTTTAAAATTCGTGAAATCCAAACATCGATCAGTATTAACTAACCAGCATCGTAAAGAATTACTGAGAAGTGTTCTCATCAATTATTCACCAAATTTTAAAGAATTATAAAGAGAAGTAAAATCAAATTTATTTATATGTTTTCAATAAATATAATTTCTGTAAAAAAAATTCTTAATACCTTCTTTGCGTACCTTTTAAATACGTATTTAATTGTGGCTCGCGAAAATTTTCAAATTTTGAAAAATGGCTCAACTATCAAGGAGCTTGGCCACCCCTGGTATATAGTGAGTTTAAAATAAATTGTTTTAAACAACAGTAAGCAATTTATATAAACAATATCGAAAACTACCAACAAAAAAAAACTATACTCATCCCTTGCATGCCAGTCCTTTGTGGGAAATATACCCGTCGGAAAAATAAATAGTCTGGCATGTTGGGAGAATACATTGTTGAGCAAAAGTATATTTCTGAAATATGATTTGTTGGACACATGAAAATGTTGGGAGATACATTGTCGGGCAAAAGTACATGTAGAAAAAATAATTTGTTGGGCAAAGGTGAATGTTTGAAGAATACATTGTTGGGCAAATGTACAAGTCGGAAAAATGATTTGTTAGGCACACGTACCTGCCAGGAAAATGAAGTAGAGCTTTTGAGCTGTCGGGCAACCAAGTGCCGGGCAAATGACCAGATCCATTTAAAACATGTTTAAATGCCACCTCTGAGAACATTGTATTTCATTTCAAGGTTTAATATCCATTTTACTATAGCATAACAAATAAAATTATTCTAACATTTATTCGGAATCTCAATATATATTTATTTGAAAAGAATTGCACGCTTACTAATAAAATTATTTTAGAAAAATCTTTGTTGTTTCTGTGACTGTTTGAAATAGTTTTTTTTTCGAGTAGTAAAGTTTTATGTTTCCGATTTTCTTCGGCATGTATTCCCTCTTGTATACTAAACCAAAACCTATCAAATATTCGTAACGTAGGGATTCAAGTATTGAATTTCTGTTTATCTCAAACAGGTCAGACAAACAGTTTTGAATTTCTTTTCAGTTAAATCAGTATGGAAATAAGGATGTCAAACATAAATAAACTGTTTCAATTCAAATATGTATAAAAAATTTCCTTCTTTATATGCAAATGAATTTTTATATGTATCATTCATTCAGAAAGCAGTTTCTGGTCTTAGTAATTTGTGTTTATAAAACAATTAAAGCAAAGTTATATGAAATTGCATTAGCTGACTCGCACTAGCTGTTAATTATGATAGATTGCACTGAAAATGAAGTATGGTCAAAACTACTAGAGTATTTAAAAATATACCGAGTTTCAGGCTATATGGGAATACCGAAATGCTCAGTGGCTTTTACGGAAGCGCTGTGGTTTATGAATTTTATAAAATAACAAAAGAATATGGTTTTATAATGAGTGATAAAATTTGTTTTTTAATTAATCATGCTACCTTGGAGCGCAGCATAAGAACTATTTATTCGGTTAAATTTACTGTCAAGTTTTGTATTTTTTAAAACATGTGTGGTTATAATAAGTATAATTTCAAAACTAGAGTTTTCGGTAAACCGTTAGCACATGCAAAGAAAAATTTTAAAAATTTCAGATATTTAAAATTTGATTTCTCAGGAACTATTCGACCGATTTTGCGAAATTTTTGTATCTTGTTTTATAAAATTATATTCTTTAAAATGAAGCAAAAACTGTGTACCTAGCTACTCAAAATGCTTATACCATTATCAAATAAATAAAAAAATTAAAAATATTACTAAAAGTTATATTTTGCATGGAATTATCTTTGGATTATAAACGAATTTTAAGATTGCGTGCAAAAATTTCTCGATTTGGTAACAGTCCTCAGGATATAGCGAAATACACAAAAAGTAAAATTTACTTAAGGGATTAAAACTTTAGAACGCTCTTCTTACCAAACTATTGGGACTATATTACCCAGATTGCAGCTACCCCTTATATTTTGAGGGTTAGAAATCCGAATCTGACGAAAAAAAGGTGTGTTTATTAAGAGAAAGTGCGTTATTGAGTCTTATTTCGTAACTTATTCGTAACATATTAAACATACATATTATTTCGTAACATATTAAAAGTCACCCCCGCGAGTCATTAAGATTGAGTCCTAGAACAGAATATCCGATCATTAGATCAATAGTTATTCTGGTTGGTCCGTTTTTTTAGCCCTGTACATGTAATTATTATAAAGTATATTTATCTTATTTCATTTTCTAAATAAATCTTTTATATTAATATCCATTAACAAAGAAAACTTAATTCTTTAAACTATATATTTAATGCTAGAACTGGAAATCATTTTTAACGATTTCCTGTGAATCTATATCTAACATTTTCATCATTCTTCGCTATGAAGAAATTTTAACATATTTTATTTACTATTTGATTACTTTGAATAATTTTTTCACTTAATTCTTTATATTAGGATATGAAAGAGAATAGTCAGGACTTGTTAAATATTTCTTTCTCAAAATATATACTCAAACTACTATGACTATATCTTTTTATAATGTTGCCTTTAAACAAAACAAAAAACACGTTGTAATCGTAATTTCCTGTAAAATTTAACAAAATAAAGTTACTTTCAAGTATAACTTAATAGGATGAAATGTCGATTTTGAGTTAATACTAAGACAGCTCTATTTCTTTTAATATCCAACTTTAAGATAAGATATAACGTAATGAAAAGAAATTGTTGCAAAAGAAACGAAAGAGAAATAATATATTTTTCAACTAAAGCTCCAAAAAAGTAAAATAAATGTAAGAAGTAACATCCAGGATACTATAAAAAATCACACTTTGTTCGGCTTTTAAGAATAGAATAAGAAAAACAATATCACGCAATAACTGAAAACTATTCTTGAAACCTCCATTAAAGTTCCATTTATAACATAAAGAAAAAAGAATGTTAGTTCAGAGTATAACGGTTTTCCAAAAGTGCATATAAGATTTCAAGATAACTTTATATGTCTCTCTTTCTATAAATAGACGAAAAATAAAGTTGAGATATTGTTATTGCAAAACATATATACGCTTCAGTTTTTAACAGAAAGTGAAGAAACGAAAATAAGTTACATTTATAAATTAAAGTTAATATAATAGCATTTTCAGTTTCATTATAATAGCATAATAATTTAGTAGTACTTTTAGGGACAAAACTGCTAAATGGTGAATTATCATGATTTCTTTTAATTCAGAGAAATAGTTAATACTTTAATGGACATTACAAACTTGATATTCTTGTATTAAAAAGATGGTAATTTTTTAATTTTGAATACACGTTTCTAATAATTTTAAAGATGAACAACTATGTTAAATTTTCAAAAAAGAGTTTTGTTCATATATATATGTTACCGGCAAAGTATGAAATGTGAGAAGTATTACATACTTTGCCTAGGCATTGTATAGAATGCCTAGGTTTCTATACAATGCCTAGGAAAATAGTCACTTTGTCTAGGCATTGTATAGAATGTGCGAAATATTTATTACATCCGATGTAATAAATGTCCGAAATATTTATTACATCCGATTTGATGTTAATTTATTCCTGGATATAATTACATTTATTCGATATTTTAATACTTACTGACGATAGATTAGAAGAAACATCAGTGTTTGGAGTATCGAGCAAATGTATACCGGACAGTGACCCTTTACCTTAAAAAATCATCAGTGTAGGGTATACCGGGCAGTGGCACTTAACCTTAAAAAAAACATCAGTGTAATGTATACCGGGCAATGGCACTTGACCTTAAAAAAACATCAGTGTAACGTATACCGGGCAAATGTATACCGGGCAATGGCGGTTAACTATATCTAGTAAATATTTCGGACATTTACCAAAGGTCCAGTCATACTAGTTCTAGTTAAGTGCCATTGCCCGGTATACCCTACACTGATGTGTTTTTTAAGGTCAAGTGCCACTGCCCTGTATACGTTTGCCGGGTATACCCTACACTGATGTTTCTTCTAATCTATCGTCAGTAAGTATTAAAATATCGATAAATGTAGAACTACCGATTTCGGTCATTCACAGTAATATGCATTTCTCAAAAAAAAAAAATGTTCTTCTGAAAAAATACTGAGAGTGCCATTGAAAAACATTTATTCAAAATGTGGAAAGAAAATTAAAAAGTTTTGCAAAACAAAATTTAAGCCTTTCTTATTAAGGGAAACAAAATTTTCATATAAAAAATATGAAATTAACCAACTTGTTGCAGCATGGCAGGCTTGGATGACATTTTGAATTACATTTCATTAAATTTTTCCATATAAATTTCATTAAATTCCTCCATTTCCATGTAGCACAGTAAAAAAATAATTTTTGTTATTAGTCAAAAGTCACGAGCCTTGCCAGGTGATATTTGAAACGAATCGGAGATTTATTTTATACTTTGCCGGTTTCTCATTTGGCAATCTATAGAATGCCTAGGAAATGTGTGAAATATAAATAATTTCATACTTTGCCGGCTAATTTTAGGCATTCTATACAATGCCGGATTTCATACTTTGTCGGTAACACACACACACATATATATATATATATATATATATATATATATATATATATATATATATACACTACTGGGCATTAAAATTGCTACACTAGGAAAGCGACACACCACGAACATGAAATTTGCAGGACAGATAAAACATGTTGTGGTATGAAAATGATTAGCTTATCAGCGTATTCATGCAAAGCAGGCAGCGGTAGCGACACCTACAATGTGTAATTCATAGCCGTTGTTGACCTGCTGACCTAATTTTGGGCTTACGACTATCAATAACTAGCTTAACCTCGTCTCACCCCTGCAAGGGGGCATCCGGAGACACACCGATATCCTACAATGTGTATAAAAGAAGAGATTTGACAGTAAGTTTCTTATACAGAAATTGTATTCGAGCGCTGTTCTGGGGTAAAATAGTTTTTGTTATTCCTCGTGTAAGAAGAAGAAATGTCTACCAGCACGTGTCTGAGTTTGATCGAGGTCAAATTGTGGCCTACCAGGATTGCAGTTTATCATACTGAAGTGTTGCTGCTCGCGTTAGTCAAGATCCCATGACTGTTAGCGGAATATGGAATCGATGGGTTCATGACCGTCATAAGGAACGCCGTGCAGGATCTCAGCGGATCCCCATCACTAACAGCCGAGAAGGCAGACACGTTATCCACATGGCCTTAGGAGATCTTATAGCTACGTCACGAACCCTAAGTCAACAATTGGGGTCATTTGCAAGACAACAAGTGTCTGCACGAACAGTTTGACGACGTTTATAGCAGCATGGACTGTCAGCACGACGACCATGGATTCGCCAACCCGTGCTTGGCGACATTGTGGAGAACGCCCATTGGAAGCTTGCGTTCGACATCGTCATACTGGCCCACCACCAGGAGTACCATTACGTATGAGGTGCCATTGGATACACGTCTCAATCAACTCTTGCTCGAATTGTCGGCACTTTGAACAGCAGCCGTTACTATTCTGATGTGTTAGGGCCAGTTGCTCTGCCTTATCTTCGAGGCCTCCATAACGCTGCGTTTCAGCTGGACAATGCACGACCGCTTGTTGCCCGCACTGTCCTGACCTTCCTTGACACAGAATATATTCGCCTGTTGCCGTGGCCAGCATGTTCTCCTGATCTTTCACAAATTGAAAACGTCTGGCCACTGGTTGCCGAACGACTGGCACGCCCCCACTTGTCAGTCAATACGGTCGCTGAATTGCGGCATAATATTGAATCTGCATGGAATTCTGTACCCGTCCATGCTATCCAATCTCTCTATGCCCCGGAGAATAACTGCTGTTATTGCTGCCAGGGAAGGCTACTCTGAGTATTGATTCCTCAGGATCTATACATCTAATTATCCTGAAATTTTAATCATTTGTTCTTCCAACAATAATGCATGTGTCCAATAAATAATATCATTCTGTTATTTACATTCTTTCCTGTTGTAGCAGTTGTAATGGCCAGTAGTGTATATATATATATATATATATATATATATATATATATATATATATATATATATATATATATATATATATATATATATGTTTAAAATATCTTTCATTTTTCATTAAGAGGGTATGAATAAAATAAGATTTTTTAAATTGTTGTAACGTTTCCAAAAAGCATCGACTCTCAAAATAACTATTAAAATTATGGCCCGATTTACTCAAACATTTAATATCGTGTGCATAAAAAGCATGACTTGCATTGCACGCAGGAACTTTCATACCATGTTTTTGTATTAATTAAATGATAAACTCACAAATCCATTAAATATTTTATTTTTATTTTTATTAATTAAAAAACAAAAATCAGATCAAATAGAAATCAGGATAAAGTTCGGAACTTTCTGAAACAAAAAGGAACCTATGTCATTTTCAATTTAATTTTACAATTAGTTAATTCTAAACTTTATGAACATGTACACTTTTTTTTTTTACCCCTGAGTTTTAAGCGAAGATTTTTCATCAAAAAAATTTCAGCAATATGAAATAATGTTACTTTATTTGAACATTTTGCTTTAAAGTCAAAGCGAAAAGTTCAATTTTCAATTACTTATAGATTCTGTCCAGCAAAAGTTTTTCTTTATGCTTCCTCACACGCTATTTTAATAAACAGCCATAAGTTTCGATATTTAGGGTTATTAAAACTGGTTTTACCTCCATTAGCTAATTGTGAACTCATGTGCATGTTGTAACAGCTGCAATGCTATTTAAGCACACAACCAGTCAGCCTTCGCGATTATTTAAAACGTAATAGCAGATTGTTTTTATTCAATATTGCAAATGTGTTAAAGAGAAACTTGAAAGAATGAAGTTTATGAACATTACTGAATATTCCGCTTATATATTTTCCTTATCCATTTCTTCATTCCAGAGAATTTAATGAATTTACGCTGTTTAACAACTAAGTTTTCAAATATTTCCGGAAATCTTAGAAACAATTTGGAGTATTAAAGGTTGGGTATTATTTTTACTGTGAAATCTATCATTAACTAAATTTACGCAGAGGTTTAGTTAAAAATTTGATGTTTTTAAATAAACTATGCTATTTATTTAAATTCATCCGTAGGTAATATTAATAACACTTAGATATTTTATACATATAATAAATTATTTTTTACCCACTTGTATACATATATATATATATATATATATATATATATATATATATATATATATATATATATATATATATATATATACAAAACATATAAACAAAACGTATAAACAAAATGATACGAGAAAATAAACAAAACTAAATAAGATATAAATTCAATGGTTAAAAAGGAACTTTACTCAAAACTTAGCTTCCAACACAATTTGACAAAAGGTCAAAACGGCTATGTGTCGAATGACTGGACTTTGGTAGAAATGGGATCACCCGTAATGACTATGCCGGATGTGCACCATTTGAACCCACTGTGTACAAGGTTGTCAACAAACTAAAGAGACGTTGAACTGAATAAACTGAAACTAAGACGTGGAATTGCCAACAAGCTAAGAGACTTCCATTCCTTTGCAAATTCGTAAATGTTGCTGAAGGCTGTTAATAGTGATGTGAAAAGTCTTGCTAAAGTGATCCAGGCGTGGGTTTAGATCCGGGGACTCAGCAAAACATAGTTCTGGTGTGAAGGTCGTCTACAATGCAAACCTTCCAGAAAATTGTTCACTGAACTAAATATAAAATAATATTAAAAATGACTTTGTGTACGAAAGTACCAAAACATCATGGTCGAAGAATATATATATATATATATATATATATATATATATATATATATATATATATATATATATATATATATATATATATATATATATATATATATATATATATATATATATATATATATATATATAAGCAGTTGCATGCGGCAACAACGTTGAAATACTTTATCGATTCAACTTAGGCAAAAATATAATACGACACTTCTTCTTCATATCAAAATCTGAAATTGCAGTCCTTTTATTCGTTAAAAAAGCAGATTCTTTCTGTATACCTGCGTATTTAAACTAAAATTTTAAGAAATAAAGTACACGCTATCTCGTGGTTTATATATTTCATCGTATTTTTATTGTATACTTTAAAATGCTTATTTTAAACTCTAATAAAAAATCACAAATTTTCTTTATTGGATGAACAAAATTTAAATTACATTTCCCTTATGCATTTCTTTATTATTTGTTCGATTATTTAATAATTTGTACCAATTCCTTGCTTACAAATAACATTTTGAAAACTTTTAATAATTTATGAAGTTCACAATGTAATAGTTTTATTTATAAATTGTTTTACATTAAAGTAAAATTTCTAATAGTTACTGTTGTTTTCTAGGATAAAGATAGAAAAGTGAAAATACAAGTCATTCAAAACTCAAACTTAAAACGGGCTCTTGAAATAGCCGGCTGTCCAACTCCTGAACCTCAAGCTTATCAAACTGCAGAAGACATTGTTAGCAAACATAAGGGTAATTAATAATGAAATTAGTCATTATGATCTTCTAGAGGTATATTAACTTTTAGATTACATCATGTTCTTATTTTAAAAATAATAATTTTTTTAAATCATTGAAAGCATTTAAGAAAATTATATGAGAGTTAAAATATCTGGAGTATATAGAGTTATAATATGAGAATATAGAGTTAAAATCTAAAATTATCTATTCAATAAGCAATTTCAGATAAAGCGTATTTACCAAATTACATTTATGGCTTTCATTTTTATTGTTGTTGAATTACGGGTAAGCTCCATAGTTAGTTATTTTAATTATAAAATGAGTTATACATATTTAGAAAAGAAGCCATTTAGAGAGTGACTGCAAGTTTGTTGTCGCTTATGCTATGAGGTAATATTTTCGAACAGTTCATTTTGTTTTTACCGAAACATAAAAGTAAAATAGAGCGCGAAATAGTTTCATTTTATGAATAAGTTGTATCCTCTATCACTTAATTTTGATTTAAAGCATCATATGGAATTATCATATGGAATAATCAAGATTTTGGTTTTAAAAAGAAAGGACATTATTATATGAATCGTTTTTTGTTTTATAGTTTTAAATGAATTGTTAAAATTGGAAAAAAGCGTGTTCATTGAAAAGTGATATTTTTATCAATGTTCAGATTTGTTCATTGTAATTATATGTTTGAAAGAGTCATATTTATAAAATTCAGTTTCCCAGGAACTATTCGATCGATTTTTCTTTAATTTTGTGTATTTTGCTATTTAAAATCGCGTTCTTTAAAATGATGTAAGAAATTACAATCAAAAAAAATTTCGTCTGTTATTAAATAAAATAATAAAGCATAATAAATATTTATTGAAAGTTATAAGTATTTTCCAAAGAATTAACTTTAAACAAACGGATTTTAAAATTTTGTGCAAAATTTTCTCAATTTGCTTAAAAAGTTCCCGAAATATGACGAAATAAGCAAACAACATTGAGGGGAACAAACATTCATGAAACTATGGAGACTATATGTCTAAGATTACGACTGCCCCCTATATTTTTGGAGTCGGAAATCCAAATCCATCATATAAAAGGTATGTTTATTGATAGAAATTACGTGTTTATATCTGATTTCGTAACTTGAAGTATCGTCTGCACAAATTAACTAGCATATTTAAAAACACCCTTTAGAACCTTAATATTGAGTCTTAGTACGTGAAGATCCGATCATTAGATCGGAAGTTATTCTGGGTGGTCCATCCATTTATTGTGCATTGTACATATATATTTAACATATTTATTATCAAATATTAATTTAAAAATGTGATGGGTATTTTAATTTTTAATCACATTCTTAAGATATTGTTTGAAAGATTAGTTTAAGCATGAAATTAATATTACTTTTTGAAGCTTTGAAATATTTTATCTGGAAAACATCGATTTCTTCTGCATCCATCGCAATATCCAGTGTTTAAAATCATATTCAGAAGAAATCATATTACTTTTAGCTTTTACATAGAGAATATTTTCTTCTAATGTATTCAAAATGTAACAATATGCTCCAGACATTTCAATTCAGGTTTTAAACTGTCATGGGTATATAAATAAAAATAATTCAATAATGTCTTATTTTCAATTGAATGTCCTTTTAAATTTATTTTATTTTTGAATTCATGTATTGAAAGGTTAAGGAATTTATTTCCTTAAGCAAAAAAAAAAAAAAAATATTTAATAATATATCTGTATACATAGTAATTTTTTTTTATTTTTATCTCTATTTTATAATAAAAACTAAATAAGTTAAATTTTTTAAATTTATAAAAAAAAAACTTAATTAAGAATTTAAATAAGAAAAAAGTATTATAAATAAAATAATATATATTCGTTATAAAAAGGCTTATTTCTTTGCTTTCTTTTAGATGTAGATCAGTTACTTTCGAATATTCAAGAATTGGCATCTGTTCTTGAAGATATGCGTCAGAGCATCCAAGCTCAGGTAGTATTTCGTATGTGTTACTTCATTAGATAATTTCTCTAAAGCTTTAACGTAAGTTCTTAGTGAAGAAAATGTTTTTCGGAAAGAGTTCATAAGTTTCAGTATTCTTCAATTATTTTTAATTCTTAGACTGAAGCAGTTGGTTTAAAATCCAGTAAGTGAATTTATTGTTTTATCTGAAGTACTCGATTTCAAATTCAGCATCTGTTAATTTAGCTCGTTTTAAGTCATACTCAGAGTTTTTAGTATGATAGTGCAGCTCAATTTTTAAATTATTTTTTCTGCTTCTTTATCAAAAAATAAGCTTTCAAATATCTTCTAATCTTCTTTCTAATTTATAAAATAACCTAAAATATACCAAACATCACAATTCTTATAAAAATCTTCTTCATTGTTAAAAAAACATGAATGAGCCTTTTTTTACTATAACAAGTGTTTATGGTAAAAATAAAGTGTTTACAAATGTTACAAAAAAAATGCTCAAACTGGACAGATTTGCATTATCTCAAATCATACTAACATTGTTAAAATTGTCAACTATCCAAAATCAATTCATTTTCATTTTTACCAAACAGCATGGTAAATAAACCATTTTTTATCATTAATTTTATAAAAAGTCATTACCAAAGTGCTACGGTAAAAATTACCATAATTTTTGGTATTCCCATTAGTGCCAGAAAACACGGTAAATTTTACTATATTAATGCAGTTTTGGCCACACTTTTTTTCTCAGTATAGGAATAACATCAAAAAATATTTAAACTGATGTTAAATGATTTTCAAATAAGTTTATCTCTACAACACACATAAAATGTTAAGTAAAAGAAAATTGTTAGTATTCTAAAGACATTTGCCTCTGCAACCGAACCTTTTTCAAAAATGCCTCTTTCAATTGATGATAGAAATGAATTGATTAGAGCACCAGATGGCAGAGCTCTTCGCGTCTTTCAACAATGAATCCTGAAATAAAGGACAAATTTGAAATCATTGCATATGCACAATATCCTCTCAGAGTAATTCCGAGAGCAATACAAAGACTCGTCATTCGAATACAAATCTAGGCACTTGCGTTCCAAAACTGCATTACCCATAAACAATTTATCTTTGTTTCCCAGATTTGAAAATATATTAAATGAAGGATATAGAAGAATCTCTAACGAAAATTTCTATCTCAACTACTTTTTTTTTGTTAAATTATACCTACATTATCTTCTAAAAATATGCAAATAATCGTTCGTAAAGTGCATTTATGCAAATAAATTTCAAACTTTTTATTTAGAAAAATGTTTTGCAGTATATGTTTGCTACTTAGTTATGCAGGATGCAAAAAAATATCTTAATTTATCGAAATTCTAAAAAAAAAGACTTTGGTTAAGTATAAATATTCATTTTTTTATTTAAATTATACCGCTTTTACTTCAAATGCAACAATAGGATACAAGACTGCTCTTTAACCGAGAAAAAGTTAATAGTTTATAACTGAAATCTTTAAAATGTATTAATAGTAATTTATAATTTACTAAAGAATATAAAAGTTTGTGGCAATGAAATCTTTTATGTAATGTATATTTTATAAACAGTTGATAAGTTGTTATAGTCATGATATATGATACTTAACAGAAATTACGTCGAATATTTCCCAAAAAGGATTAATAATTAATTTTCTAGTAATTAAAATTTGCTCTCTAATTTAGCAGAATACAATGTCTATATTTTATTTAACATTTTCGTTCTTAAAAGATTATTGCATAAACCTAGATACAGCAATTACGAATGTGATAGCAATTTAAAGAATTATCTTTTCATCTATGTTTTATCCCAAATTTATTAAACTTTTTTCATTTCAACAGACGAAAGAAACAAACCTTTTAAGAAATACATTGGAGCGATGTGAAATGTGTCATAGTAAGTAATTTCAATATTTTTTATTTTAATCTTCCTTGCATATTTTTTATTAATATTAAGTTTGATTTTTAAAATATAAAAGAAATTGATGTTCAACAAAATTATAGCAAACCATTTTGTAGGCTTTTTACGCACGTAATTTGTAATAGAACAATCAGACTAAACTTATTCAATCAGCATTATTTGAAAATAAATGTCAAAAAAGCTCCTTAATTTTCAAGCACTTACAAATATCGATTCTCTATGAAAAGTTTAACTGATGAACTTCTGATGTTATTGCTCAGTTTCATCATGATATTTATCTTTTAATTAAAATGATAACACTTTTTCAAATATTATCATGTGATTGATATGTATTACTTATTTCCATGATTTTGTAACTCATTTACTTAAAATTTACATTTCTTTTAATCTTTTCTTCAAGAAAGGCCCTAATTATTGTTTTCCTTATAATAGATTAGAAAGGAAATCTTTAATTCTCAAAATAGAGTATAACCGCATGAGAAATTTTAATTACTGGAGTATAAAAAACATTCATTTTCGATGACTAAGGAAAATCCAGTTTACCAAAATACGTTTGCATACAGAACTTTCTGTTTGGTTTTGCCTTTCGCCAAATCGTTTAAATTAAACTAATATCTTATATAAGTACACTTAAATCGATTTTCAATAAGTAGCTAAACAATGGAGTTTTACCTTATAATGTGTGGTGACAGCTTTCCAATTACAGTTTTTAATTTAAATTTTAACCCGAGTATCCCTGAAATGCTGTATTGTGGTTTTCCCGTCTACAATCATTTCAAAATGTTCCATTTTTTTACAAATATTAGTGAATTAAAAAAAAAAAACATCTTTTTTATCATTAATTCATGTTTGAAAAGAGGATAAATTTGTAGTATCAGGTGGTTCATTAGGGGGTCTAATTATGCCTTTTAATGCCTAGTTGCGTTATATTTTTTTATGGTTACCATAACCACTAAAGTTTAATTTAATTTTTGAAAAAAACGTATTTGGGTAAAAATTTATTTTGAAAAATTAAAATTTATGCACAAGGAGCTTTTTAGTTACCAACAATTAAAAACCATACTTTTAGCCAAAGCTTTAAAACTAATTATTATTTTCTTCTAAAACCTTGTACACAGATTTCTACTAACGCTATCAATATTCTGTTAAAAATTGAAAATGATCGAATAAAAATTGCACCTTTTTGTTTTGAATGTCCTTTGTCCCGTTAAGTTATGTTACCAATTTCCATACATACTTTTAAATTTGATTTTTTATTCTGTAATAAACAAAACATACTTGAAATCTTTATTATGAACAAGTTTTATCCTTACGTATCTGTTGCATTAATTTAAACACAGTAATTTTTTCTCAATACCAGTTATATAGCCTCTAAATTGATCCAAAAAAATAAATACATGACATATTTTATATTATAACCGTAATTGAACAGCCGACCTAATTTTTTGGGTTTACGACTACTAATGTTCAACTCCTTAGCCTTGAAATTTTGAACCCAATACAGAAGACACGGAAACTCCTGGAGCATGTATTGAGAGAAATCCGCCTTAGTAGAGGACTTTTTGAGGGAACTAACCCACATTTGCGTTACAGAGAGAAGAGAACCACGAAAACTTCCCGAAGTTAGCCGGAGGGCAAGGGAACTCTAACCCATGATCTTTCTACCACTGAGGATAATTTACATCAGCTCTGTGGTAGGTGCAAGCCAGGTGACGGCAAGAGCCGAATTCGTATCGACCAGTCATCGCTGGGATTCGAACCCGGCTCTCCTCATTGGAAGGCAAACGCTTTATTACTTGAGCCACCATGGCCCTCATAGCATATTTAAACCTTTTTCGAATATTGTATTAATATCCCCCCAAAGGTATTGCTATAAATTAACTACACTCCTGCGTTATATACCATTGACCACCTAGTACAATCCATATCTCTCGAAATATAATTAATATTAATCTTATACCCCTTAAGGTAAATGCAAAAGGCTTGCTCATTATCGCGTTCATAGTTGATTTCGGAATATCATTCTGTTCTAGTGCACAAGCTTTGTCGTGACAATCCGTGTTACCCTGGAGTGGATTGTGTTGATTCTGCTGATGGACATAGCTGCGGAGAGTGCCCAAGAGAATTCAAAGGAGATGGAGTGAAGTGTGAAAAAGATATCAATTGCAATGATAAACCTTGCTATAAAGGTAGTCATATATATTAAACACACCTGAATTGTAATGGAATAGATTTTGCTGTTTTATTCCAACAATGTGGGAGAACTAATCTGGATATTTCTATTCAAAGCTAAAGTAAGGTTTTGTTGAAGGACTATATAGTGTACAAAAACGTTCTGAAATTATAATATTTTCAGGAAAATTAATAAAAATTGTGAGGTGTTTTTTAAAAAAATTATAATATCAAAATATTCAGTGCAAGCGAAGCATGGAATGAATTGAATTGGGTGAAATGAATTAATTTAAAACTTATTTCTGCATATTACGTATTATAATTATGTGCGAAATATCTGAAGCACTTTTTTTTAAAGAAAATCTATGTTGCCTAACCCATCTTTAAATTTTTTAATAAACTCACCTCAAATTGTGGGAAACACGAATTTATGCACTAATATTTCACAACAATGTAATTCTTAATGAGATTTATTTTGTTTGATAAAGTGGTTTTTTGACATTACATTCAAGTTGCGAATATATACATTACTTGTGTTTTTACTCTTGTTATATACATTCTTTTTGTTTTTCATGTAAATGCACTTCAGGATTTGCTGACTCAATGCTTTTTTCTTTATATAAAAGCATCTTAAAAAGTGTGTTCAGCGACATAAAGATGTTCTTAATGGAACACTATAAGTAAATTAGGACGAAAAAATATTTATCTCAATGTTCGATATATGAAAGCATTCATTGATGACTTCATTTCTTAAGGTGAACCTTCATAAGCTATATTCAGTAAACTTCGATGTATGAAAGCATGGAACGAATCAAAATTTCGATTTATTGTGGTTGTTAAATGCATCTCTTAAATAAACCTTCAAAAACTACATTCAGTGAATTTCGTGTTTCCTTTTTTATAAATTCACATTACCTTCAACGTCTCTATTTTTGATATTCTTTTTAACAAAGCAGGAATGGCTCTACATTTTCAGTGTATTTCCTTGCTGTTCGAGATAAAAAAAAATTGCGTACTTCAACTCCTGGATACAGAATATCCAGTTTTAATTTTCTGGGAGAAAAAAAATTCAAGACAATGTTTTATGCGCGATTGGAATGTTGATAACTTAATGTGCCAATCACTGTGAAATTGAAATTATTTCGCCGAAAGACTGTTGTTCTCATTTGAGCATTTGTTCTGGCCTGAAAACTCGGGCACGTCTTTGTGGGTAAAGTTTATGACAATCCAGTTCGTTTTTATCATATTATTTATTTATTATTTTTTTTTTTGGTTATTACACTCTTTAAATCGAATACTTTATTAAAAACTTTAAAACTCATGCTATATAATTAAACAATTCTGTTCTGTGCAAAAAAGTTCATCGAAATAAATTCAGTTAATATAATAGTAATAAATTCAGAAATTAAAAGTTGTACTAAATTAAAATTAAAAGTTGTACTAAATTAAATTAAAATTAATTCAGAAATTAAAAGTTGTCTTGTACTAACAAAGCCCTGCATTGCTAGTACGAGAAAGAACGGCATTTCACCATATTCTTTTTAAGTAAATACTTTGAAATTTAAAAAGAATCAAAAACACTGCAAAAATACAATATGCAGAATCATTTTTCTTAGAATGGTCTGACACAGTTTTTCCATTGATTCGGTGCATTATTGAGCGAAAAATTTCTTAGTAGGAATAAGTTTTTCCACATTGATTTCTATATTGTCTTGATTGGTATCAGCATAAAATTAATAAAAGTCATAAAGGGATTGTTTTCCAATAAATATTTCTGTATCTGTCTTATTTAAAGGTATCTGCCTGTACTCTACCGTGCAATTAAATAAACAACCTAAGTGCTTGACAACCGAGAAAGTGACCGAGACACTTGAAAACTTTTCTTCTTCTATGTCTGATAAAAGCTAAAATTTATTTTAAAAAACCTGATAAAACGAATTTCATTTTTGGATTTTTTTTTTAATATGAAGCTTGCCTTATAGAGATGCCAAATATATAAAAATCTCAATTTTTAATTTTTTGGCGCTTACGTTGATTTTTTCAATTGCACAGCAGCACTTCTATTATTACGTTTTTGATTTTGATTGTTTTCTAAACTAAGACTTATTATTATTATTATTATTATTATAACAAAATTCTCTGCTACACTTTAAGATAAAATTATTTAAATCGTTTCTCATCTTATTAACTGTTTCACTTTTTTTTCAAATTACATTATTATTCTATTATATATAACAGTTAAAGAGATTCGTTAAATGAACGTTAGAACTTAATGATCAGCTGCGTGCATGCAGAGATTGTATTTAAGATATTCATCAGTTTGGTAAGCAGAAATATTAAATTACGGTTGTGAACTCACCAAATTTGTTTTAACAATATACTTTTAATTTTATGTGTTATGTTAAGAAATGATTACTTAAAAAAACTTCTTATATTCATGAATAAATAGAATCCTAAGAGAAATATTTGGACGTGAGAAAGGGGGGGGAGGGTACACAAACGTAGGAAAATGGAATTCTTTTTAGTACATATACTTTAAGTGAATAACTTCAACTTTTATAGAAAAACTGTTTTATGCCATGAAACAACAAGTGAAGCAATCATTGGATTTGGTTTGCAGTAGCAAACAACCCACTTGTATAACACGTAATCAATTGAAATATTTCCTTTTAATAACTTCAGCACTGTTTCCCAAACAGTAACCATCTCGCCAAATTTAAAAAGAACCTTAAATTTCGTACATTATACCTAATAATATCATCGCAACAATTATGTGGGAAACTTTCAATTTATTTTCCTTTTTGCAATGTATAAAGTAAAATATTTTACTTCTTTTAATTAGGTGTGAAATGCTTTAATGTTAATAAAGGATACAGATGTGGTACTTGTCCACCAGGTTACACAGGGGATGGTAAAAACTGCACACAAGTCAATAGATGCTTAGAAAATCCATGTTGGACAGATGTTCAATGTTACAACGTTGAAAAAGATCCAGGATACATTTGTGGACCCTGTCCCCAAGGATTTTCAGGAAACGGTATATTATGTGAAATTCTTGGTGAGGTAAGACAATTGTTGAACCTGAATCGAGGTTTACTATGAGTTTAAATTTGTTGAACTATATTCATACCTACTTTTGAGTTAATTAACTAAAAGAATGTACATAAGAAATAATTCGATGCAGTGTTAGGCTAAACATTAACACAATAAATTTCAAACTTTGAAAATATTTTTTGAATACCTTTTGCAACTGGTGTTTTCTTTCTTTAATTTCAAAATCTTATGTATTTTTAGACTTTCAAATATTTTTAATAAAGAAAAAAAATCAAAAATCAAAAATATTTTCAAACAAAATTTATATTAGGATAAAAACATTTGTAAAAATATTTTCGGTTTTTTTTTACAACTGATCGAATATTTTTTTTTTTTTTTTGTACCTTAAGCAATTGATGTTTTCTCTTTTTATTTTAAAATATTATACATTTTTAGACTTTCAAATGTTTTTAGTAAAGAAAAAAAATCAAGAATCAAAAATATTTTCAAACAAAATTTATAACAGGATCAAAACATTTTTAAAAATATTTTCGACTTTTTTTTTACAACTGATCGACATTTTTTCTTTGTACCTTAAGCAATTTGATGTTTTCTCTTTTTATTTTAAAATATTATACATTTTTAGACTTTCAAATGCTTTTAGTAAAGAAAAAAAAATCAAGAATAAAAAATATTTTCAAACAAAATTTATAACAAGATCAAAACATTTTTAAAAATACTTTCGACTTTTTTTTCTCTTCTTCTTAACCTACTTATTCGTGAAGTAAAATTTATATTATTATTCTTAATAAAAATAATTCTACTGAACCTCTCCTTATATTTTATCTTACTACGGTGTAAACAAATTTTTGTACCTCATTCTTATACACAACTTGGTGAAGAGTAGAAACTGTCATTTCTGCTGTGCAGTAACCTTAAGAACTATAATTACCATAAGATATAAAATAAAACGTCAGAAAAGTTATTTTTACGATACAATATAAAGCAAGAATCAGTAATTTAGGACCCGTGATATGCAGCATTTTTTTTTAATAAAATTTTTTGGTTAATCAAACATACATGCAGGGTAGAGCGAATATTTGTATGAAAAATTCTTAATGAAACCGAAGTGGATAGAAATAAAATATTATCAATTAACTAGTTTATGTACACCTTCTTATGAGATAAATAATTTTTTGTACAACTGAAAACATCAATGCGCTTCTTTTGCGCTTAATTTTGTTGGAATGCTCAACATTGGGCGAGATGGAATCAAACATTCATCACCTTCTTGTAAACAAAAAATATCGATAGGCAATTGAAAAATTTATGCTAAGATTGGCGAAAATAGTTCACGAATGAAAAGTAAGATTTGTTTGAAGTTTAGAAGTAACCAGAATCAATTCATTACTAACTTAAAAAAATACATATTTCTTGGAGCCAAATTTGAAAAGGTATTCCTTCGCAAATTTTACAGGTTAACGTTGTAAAAGTTTATTAAAGCTGTATTAAGGTATATTTTAGGTAATGATTATTGTAACATGCGATATTTATGACCTAAAATATACAATTTCCAGTTGTAACTTTTCTAATTTTTTGTATATAAAACAATATAAACTATTTTTATATAAAACTCATTAAAAGAGATGGAGTTTTAAATAAAAAGTAACATAAAGGATCAATTTTGGTATGAAATCTATAGTTAATCAATATTTTTATAGGATTTCATCGTGTTCGATTATTTAAAAATGTATTTTATATTTGATTACTTTTTTGAAAGAAATATAATATTATCATCAGCAAGAAAAACAACAAAAAGAAATCAGAATATTGTTTACTTTGCTCTTTTCGTTCCTCTTTAGTTATAAACACTGCTTATCTTAATTAAAGTAAAAGTGCATCATATTTTTGACTTATTTAACAATAGATAATTTTTATTTAATAAATTTGTTACTTTGTTGATGCAATTTAAACATACCAACATTTTGTGCTTAAAATAAACACTAATTTTAAAGGATTAAAACATATCAGCCCTTTATTTAAAAAGACGAAAAGAGTTTAATGTCATTCAAATGAAACTGGATATTTTCACCATGGTTCCCTATTCGAGATGTGCAGCAGTGAGATCACATTTTCAGTACAATCTATCTGGTCTCCCTGCACACAGCTTTTACAGTGTTTCGTTTTCCAAATTCCTTAGTTAATAGTTATCAAAAGCAATTTTTTACACAAATTCAATATCGCACGTCTTCTACCTGTACCTACTTCTGCCAGCTTCTTCTTAGTATAAATTCTGTTAGAAATAGAAACAAGAGGCTCTAAAACTGACCAACAAGTAAATAAAAAACGAAAAACAATTTACTTCATTCTGCTCAGGAAATGAGTTTTTCTGATAATGATTTTTTTAACTAGTTTTTCAAAGTTTGTCCACAAATTGCACTTCTATTTTAAAAAAAAACTGTAAAACTATTTTTCTAGTAACTTAACTATTTTTCTAATGACTGTAAAACTATTTTTCTAATAAATTTTAAAATATTAAAAAAAATATACGGTTTGTTTTTAAAATCACAACAATCCTCACATTTTTTATTTCCTTCGAGTTTTCATTAGTATATTTTGTTTTAATTCACCTCTTCTTTTAGGGGACATACAATAAACAGATGATCACTTAACTTCTTGAAAATGAAGAATCACGGTTTAAACCTAAATCATAGGAACTCTTAAAAATGCAAATGTATTTTAGTATGCTTAAAAATTCAGTTACATTTCACTTATATTATAATATTTTATATTATTTTTAAAAATATAAAGGAAAAATGTCCCGCTAACTTTTGTTTCTTTTCTTTTTTTTTTTTTTCTTTTTTTTTTATTGCAAAGAAGTTTGCCTAGCATTGTCTAACAGCAGAAATGTTCATGGAAACAAGCTAAAGAAGTTTAAAAACATCATCTTGATCAAAACATTCTAAAATATATTTTAACGTAGTAAAAAAAAATCTATGACTAAATTTAAAATCAAAAACATTAAAAAATTTTAAAATTTCGTTACATTTATGATCTAATCAAATTTAGAAAAAAGACGCTTTGTATAACTATTTTATCATACCTGGTTTTAAAATATTTTAGTTTCTTATTTCCCGTAGAAAATTATTGTTTCTTATTAAATTTTTTCAAGATTTAATTTAGAGTTTGAAACGAAACCGAACCATAACCAATTACTGTGTCTCGTAAATCTAATTATTTTTAATATCTATGAAAGGTTTTGCTATTACTTCAGTTTAATCTTTTTCAATTATATTTGAGAATGATTAATTTCAACGCTAATAAAAACATGAAAAATAAATGAATTAGCTGAGGATTAGTTGACAAATATTTTTAGCCAGATAAAGAACTAAATTTTTATTAAAAATAGTCATAATGATATCTAATAACACATAATTGTCAAGCATCAATGTTTTTTCAAAAGTAAATTGACTTATAAAAATTATCTGTTGAAAAAGTTTTAAATTAACGTCAAATCTAATGCTTTTTGAAGAAAAAGATTTTCCTCCTTCACGTAATTATTGTAACGTACAAAAAATTTTTTTAACGTGAATTAAAATAGATTATTTGATATAAAATTTCAAAATGAGCAAACAAAACTGTACAAAATGAAAAAAATAATAATGCTGTAGTTACTTAATTAAATGTTTCTATTCTTAATTCTAAAAAAATATGTGCCTTCTCGTGATAAATGTGTAAAGTTAATATTTCTAAAAATAAGAAGAAGAATATGTATCGAAAGTTTTATAAGCGTTTAATTTAAAAGTGATAAGATAAATTTTAACGTAAATCAACTTGTTCCATCAAATATGGTTTACTCGAAACGTTAATACAAGAAAAAATTTAATTACTAGCTTCCAATTTATTGTGTTTTCAACGATTTATTCTGAATATTTCTATCATATTAAGCTTAAACATTTGTAAAGCTTTAATTCAAAAGAAAACAGATGGTTGTTAAAATAACACAAAATGTAATTTGTACTTAAGATGCGTTCATAAAAATTGCTTTCATGTCATAAAATGTCGACTTATATATTTATATATATAGTGGGAAAGGTGGCCATTGATCTAGGAAAGAAGTAGGGGAGATGGGGTAAAAACGGGTAATTGGATAAAATCGAGTGCCTCGTCGATTGTGTCAAAATTAGTTCTGTTTTCAAAAGAATAAACTCTTAACTACACTTTACAAATCGAGAAGAATAACCTACCACATTCACGTGATATTTTTCATTAATTCATGGCGTTTGTGCAGATAAGTTTGCTTCAATATGTCAATTCTCCTCAATGTTCTTTTGTTCTTAAACTAGACTTATTTATTGGTCATTACAGTTACAAAAAAAAATTTTTTTAGTTCAAGTTACTATGTGTGTACTAAAGATTTATACTCTATCAAACAATAAGGATTTAAAAAAAAAAAAAAAAAAAAAAGGGAAACATCTATGACTTCTCATGAATGATATATTGTACACAACAAAACAATGGAATCTGGTCATTTCTAGATGAAACAATTTAGCTCTAATAGGCCTTCGAACCTTAGCTACTCGGTCTTACTCCACTTTCACTAAATATTTTTCGTAAGTTACATTACGCAATCGATGACATAAACTGCATTTAATAGAGTTTTGTTTAAATTAATTCTGATTAAATTCATAATTAACTCAATTTTGAAAGTTGTAGGTAAGCAATTGTAAAAGTAATTATGAAAATTTAACAACTAGAGCACATCACGATTTCAAGGAGCAACAATTTGTAAAAATAAGAATTGTTAAAGTACTATACACTTTTTTTTAATAAATTTTTTTTGTAAATGCCCTCATCAATTCATTAAAAAAATTATATTTATTAAAAAAAACCTTGTATTTGAAATCAATTTTATAAAACAAATTCCAAAACAGGATTAGTGTCATTTTAAACTATAAAAACCTATAACTTTTAAACTTATTCAAATTTACGACGTTTCGTATATTTATTTTAGTTTAATCTAATTGTAATTTTAAAATTGTAATATTAAATATTTTTCATTTAGTACTTTTTCACAGAAGTTTAATAATTTTTTAACATTTGCTTTGTAGTGAATATAGAACACCCAACACCCAAACGAGATATTCTGCACACACCCTAATCAATATTCATTTTTCAAATTGAAGTCATAGAAGTTTACGCACAGGCGTTAGAAAAACTATTATTCAGGATGCGAAACTAAACAATATCAGCACTTGGCATATAATTATCGAGGTGAATCAGGGAAACTAAGTGATTAATAATTATTTGAAATAATTCTCTTTCTAGAAAAAATTATTCTAAATAAATCTTTTATAATTCTAGATTTACCGACCGGCCTGTATAGGGGGCAGGGAAATGTCCTTGCAACAGAAAGGTTCTGGGTTCGAATTCCGGGCAAGGCATGGATGTTTCTTTCTCTCTATATGTGTTCTATGTCCTTTCTTCTTTGTATGTGAATGCGTGAATGTGACCCGCCCTATAAACGGGTTGTGGTAGCGTGATGTGGGCGACGCTGCTCCACCGTCGTGGCTTCGCCATTGGTGCCCACTAGGTAACGAAAAGAGAGTTAGCAGTTCTGGCACTTTCTGTGGCCAATGGACAATAGTTCCAAGTTCCCGCCATTAAAAAAAATAATAATAATTCTAAATTTGAAATAATTCTAATTCTATAAAATAATTTTATTCTTTGAAAGTCAAACAGCGGTTTCCATCCAAGCACGAAACTTTCTTTTAAGTATTTAGGATACTACTCTGTTTTCTTATTACCTTCAATAAGATTCTTCATGTTTTCAGATTTCTATGAAAAGTTTAGAAGTAAATATAACCCGTTATTATTTCAGATTCAAGTTACGAAGACAAAACTTGGCTGCAATAAGCATGACAAGGATTATCTTTACTACTTTTATCAACGTTCAGCGAAAATTAAATGATTGACAACTGTACAAAATATTTAAAACTATTTCTTTCATGTGAAATTTTTGTTCTTAATTTATGTTGTGTTAAATGCATGTTTGTGCCAATAAAGAAAAATTTTGTACCCTAAGACACTACAAATACGTATGTAGTTTTTTCCCCTTCAATATTTTGCTTCAGGATTCCACGTATAAACTTCAATCAAATGCAATCCTATAGTTTCTTTACTAGGGCGTTAAGACTCTGTTCGCTGCAACTCGGCAACCCCAATGATTGCTTCTGAATACTTGTTGCTTCTGTGGCATAAAACAATTTTTTAGAAAGTTGAAATTATTCACTGCAGTAAATTTCAAATCTCAGAGGGATAGTATTCTAGCGTAAGTATACTGTTAAAATACTCATTCCTAAATATATCGCTCATGGACTTCAATAGCGGCACAACTCAAAAAATCATGTTTTGAGATAAGTGGGTTTAAAGGTTTCATTGCTAAGGAAAATGCATAAGAAATGCTTTAGTTTGTTTAAACGAAGATTACCTTCAATTTGAATTGTGAGTTTAATAGTATTTGCTCAAAAAGAATGTGTGTTTTCATATTTACACTTGTTCTCAGTCCAAAACGCGTGTTTTTTTTTTTAGTTGTGCCACTATTGCAGCCCATGAGCGATATTATCACTATGAAATTCAGGATCAAATTACAGCAAAAAGTACCGGCACTCAGGGTGCAGTACTTTTTACCGTAAAATCCTCTCTTACCTTAAAATTTTACAAGACAAAAAATTTTATATATTGCAAATTCTACAGCTATTCATAGTGTAATTTTTACAGTAATATTTACAGTAAAATAGATGATTGACTGTAATTAAATAAATATCATTATGAAAATTACGGTTTAAAATTTTACTGTAAAAATGGATTTTGCGTATGCTACACTTCGTAATTTCATTTAGAATTTTTAACAGTGTTTGTAGTAAAAAGAATTCTGCTTGCTTACGCACGTGCATTCACTTCTCTCGTCCAAATATTTCCTTGGTGATTCTTTCAAGATTTATTAGTGAGCTTAAATAATTTGAATTAGTAATGATTTTTTTAAATAACATTTAAAATTAAAGATATATCGTTATGACAAATTTGGTGCGTGCACAGCAGTAATTTAATGTTTTCGTTTATCAAACAGGCAGATATATAAATTACAGTTTACTTATGCATCACATTGCGCATGAAGATGATAGAATCTCTTAATCATTTAAATAATCTCTTTAACTGTAATTTATAATACTATACTAACGTAATTTACTCCAAAAAATAATTGTTGTAAAATGGTTTTAGACACCGATTTAAATTAGTTCATTTTAATTAGCTAATTATGGTAATATTTGGGAAAAGCTGCCATTGGTGATCAACTGGGTCACCTTTCAAGATTATCTTGTGCAACATAATAAACGCTATTGATAGACTAAACCGAATGCATAACACAACTGTATTTAAATATTTTAATCCTTTAACCCCTCCTCCTATCCTAACATATTTTTATTAGTTTTAAATAATATGTAAACAGAATTTTTTTGCCTTCTAATTGTTGTCCGAGGCTTCGCCCGAGTGGAAGTAACTTCATTTCAATTTTAGCTATTTTTGTGAAATGTCCTCTATGTTGTCAAAGTTCTTTATGTATTCAGTTTTTGTAACAATTTAAAGTCTGTCCGGCAGTGTCACACAAACAAGTGAAGTATGAGAGCGGGACATCTCACTGGTAGCTGAAATATGTTTTAAAATTACTTCCATCTTTGTTATGATATCAGATTGAAAACTCATCCCATTGCAGTAAAAAGCTAGTTGAAATGTATCAAATACACCAAAAAAAGAATCGAAGGAATGGAATGCAACAAATTCATTGCAGATAGAGAAAATTGAAAGAAAAAGTAGAAAAACTCTTTTTTTTTCAAAATAATCCAAAACTTTAGCAACATTGAAACCCCTATTAACCATCTCTGACTCGGAAAAAAAATCTGAATTTCATATCCGTCATTAGATGTTGAAAAATTAAAATTGAAACCTTTTGACAACGCTGACTCAACGAAAGGTAATGATTTTGTGCTGGTAAATATATATGTATATATATATATATATGTGTGTGTGTGTGTGTGTGTATATATACACACACCGAAGAGCCATTACATTATGACCACCCTACTGATAGCATGTAGGACCACCTTTAGCCCTCAAAACTGCTGGCACCCGCCGTGGCATTGATTCCACAAGGTGCTGATAGGTAGTCTCGGGTATCTGGTCCTGCAATTCTCTCAAATGGCGAGGGGATAGCGTGGCAGCACGAATTTGGTTTTCCAAATAGGACCACAAATGCTCTATTGGAATAAGGTCAGGTGAATTTGGGGGCCAAGACATGACTTGAAAGTCACTGGAATGCTCCTCGAACCCATCCATGACGATTCGACCCTCATGACATGGTGCACTATCCTGTTGGTAAACGCCATCCCCCGCAGGAAAAACTGTTGCGTGAATGGTGAACCTGGTCTGCAACTATGTTCAAGTAACTGGTGGGCTGAAAAGTTCGTAGGCTGACACATAGATGGGGCTACTATTATTAAATACATTTGATTTTTAGTTAGTTCTAACCTTCGAAAGACACGTGTCTAAATTTGACAGCTGTCGGATTACTAGTTTGTGAGATATAGTATTTTTAGTGAAGCAACTTTTGTTAGTTTAAAAACAATGGATAAAAAGGAATTTCGTGTGTTTATAAAGCATTGCGTTTTAGCGAAAAACATACTTTTGAAGCCAAGGCTTGGCTTGAGAAACATTATTCGGACTCTGTACCAGGAAAATCAACCATTGAGAAGTGGTTTGCTAAGTTTAAACGAGGCGAAATGAGCACCGATGACGATGCACACAGTGGACGTCCCAAAGAGGCTGTTACCGACGAAAAAATCAAAAAAGTCCACAAAATAATTTTAGATTACCGTAAAGTGAAGTTGATCAAAATATCTGAGACTCTAAAGATATCAAAGGAATGTGTTGGACAAATCGTGAATGAATATTTGGGTATGCGAAAGCTCTAGGCAAAGTGGGTGTGCCGCACGAGTTCACAATTGACCAAAAACAACAACGAGTTGATGATTCTGAGCTGTGTTTGAAGCTGTTTAATCGTAATAAACCCGAATTTATGCGTCGATATGTGACAATGGATGAAACATGGCTCCATAATTTCACACCGGAGTACAATCGACCGTCAGCCGAGTGAACTGCACGAGAAAAGCCAACTCCAACGCGTGGAAAGACGCAATAGTCAGCTGGAAAAGTTATGGCATCAGTATTTTGGGATGCTCATGGTATAATATTCATTGACTATCTTAAAAAGAGAAAAACCATCAACAGCGACTATTACATAGCGTTATTGAAGCGTTTGAACTACGAAATCGCAGAAAAGCGGCCCCATTTGAAAAAGAAGAAAGTGCTGTTTCATCAAGACAATGCACCGTGTCACAAGTCAATGAAAACGATGGCAAAATTATATGAATTGGTCTTCGAATTGCTTCCGCTTCCACCGTATTCTCCAGATCCGATCCCCAGTGACTTTTTCCTGTTCTCAGACCTCAGGAGAATGCTCACTGGAAAGAAATTTGGCGCCGATGAAGAAGTAATCACCGAGACTAAAGCCTATTTTGAGGCTAAAGAAAAATTGTACTATAAAAATGATATCAAAAAATTATATGACCGCTATAATCGTTGTATCGCCCTTGAAGGAAACTATATTGAATAATAAAATGAAATTTTATCAAAAAAAAATTTTTTTTCCATGTTAGCCTACGAACTTTTCAGCCCAACTGTTAGCTCACAGACGTCAGGGATTGTTCTATGAGGATTATGGATCCTAATGTGTCCCATGAAAACATTGCCCACACCATACTACCCCCGCCACCGGAGGGTGGTCATAATGTAATGGGTCTTCGGTGTATGTATATATATATATATATATATATATATATATAAAGAGAGAGAGAGAGAAAGAGAGAGAGAGAAAGAGAGAGAGAACAGTTTTGTGCACTATAATGGTAGAGCAGATTTGAGGATTATTCAGTTCTCAGAAAAAAAGATGGATCTATTTCTTCTGATTATGAATCTTTCTTTTATTTTTTCAAAAAAAAAATAAGATACTTCCCAAATCTCAAGAAAAAAAAATATACCAAACTTCAATCGCCAATAACTGGTAGAATTATCAGAACTACATCTCAATACTCATTTAAGGTTGACATTTGATAAAATAAAAAAAAATTTTTAAATATTTTTCAAATTAACCAAATTGAATAATTGTTTTCAAATATATAGATTTGCGTTCAAAATGTCTTTCTTAGTATAATGGAAGGCCCTTTTATCAATTAGTATTTTAATTAAAATATGTGAATATTCATTTTTCAATAAGACTAGATTGAAATTAATTTCATTGTGATTTTAAATATACCTTGCTCAGTCGTGATCAATGACTTTTTAATAAATTATAAAGCTTGTCGACACTAGCCCGTGTGTTGGGCAAAAACAACTTCTTTTAAAAAAAAATATGATTATTATGGAGAAAAAATACAACTTTCTAATTTCAGATATGAACCATAATGTTGATATACGTAGATAAATGTAGATTTTTTATCTATTTCGCTATGGCAGCTGAAGTAAATTGAAAATATAAATTTGGACTAAAGAATTTGCGAAAAATCATAGAAAAGTCACCAAATTCTTAATAGTGAATACAGTTGGTAGAATCAAGTGTAACTTACTTAAATAAATATATCGTAAACGATTTCTCGATAGAGTTCAAATGTAGGTTCTCGTATGCATATAAAATGCAGAGTTATGCTGAAATTTCAGCGGAATGTAACCTTAACACTATCAGTAGAAGAAAATTTAACCCAAATGGTGAGTGACATTTTATATATTTTTCTTATAAAACCCACTTATGAAATACTTGAAAATTTAACAGCCTGCTAGTACAATTATTTTAATAACCGGTATTTGTATTTAAACAAGTTTTTATAAAAGCCTTCAATTCTGAAATTGACTTTCAATATTCTGAAATCTTGCTAATTGAAGTTAGAATAAGCACATGATTGGACTTATTTTAAAGTATTCGACTACCGTGCTGAATTTGAAAAAGAGCAGTTATACTGAAATAGTGGAAAGCTCGAACACCAAAACCTTTAACATGGAGACAGACCTGACTAATCTCATGAAGTATAGTCAGAAATTATTATAATCAACTTGAAAACAACATTTCAAGCAAAGAAATTTCTAGTTATTTCTTAGATAGATTTCATTCAAAAAATAATTTTAGCCCACGTATTCAACTATTTCAGAAAAGATAAGTATTAGAAAATAACTTGAAAATGTTAAGCAGGCTTATTTTTTCTGAAAAGAAGTATAGGTTGGAAAAATTCATGTGTTAAAATATGTGTAATAAACTGCACAATATTATCAGCTATTAAAAATAAAATATTTAATAAGAAATATATAAATTTGATTAATTTTCAGCGCTCACTTTTTTCATTATCACATTTTTACAGTATTCATTCAAAAACTATATAACTTAAAAGAAATACGTTAGTTGTTTTCTCAATATTCAGAAATTTAAAAAATGCATTTAAAATATAGACTTCTATCAAAAATTTCGATATTTTTAGAGTTAAGCGTATCTTGCGTCGGCTTGTTGCGCTAATATTTTCATTGTTATTATTTGTTTAAAATATCCCTCCCTCTTGTATATATATATATATATATATATATATATATATATATATATATATATATATATATATATATATATATATATATATATATATATATATAATGTGACTACGGAAAGACTTAATGAGATTTTTTTAACGTTTTTATCTCTTTTTTTGTTTTTGTTTAAAAAAATAGGTCATTAGTTTATGAATTTAGAATTTATCGTTTACATAAATGTGTTTCAAACTAACTCTTTATCAATTTAAAATTCCTCCCTATTTATAATAACAACTAGGAAATCAGATATTGTCAGATCATGAATATTTTTTCTTGATCTAAGAACATAATATCATATGGAGGTTTTAAATTGCACTATAGTTTTAATAAAAGAATGTTAGCGTCATAAATATATTTATTACTTTCCTACCATATATGGTAGTATATATTGATCATTGTAAAAAAAAAAATTCTTACTAAGCATAATATTAGTTGTAGGAAATATTTCAAAAAAAATTTTTTTTTATAATGCACGATTAACTAACACTTTGTTTTTAAAATTGATCGAGATGTCTTTATAAACTATTGAAATATTTAATAAATATTGTTAAACTATCATTATATTTGAATAGTTACTAGATGCTGGATTATTAAATAAGATAAAATAACAAACAGAAGTATTTCTGGAAAAAAATTCATTTTTTTCCCCATATTTTTTTAAAAAAAAGAGAAAGAAAGAAAAAATTAAAAAAACGTAAAGGGGGCTTTTTTGGATGTTCAACATTACATTACACTTCGTTATGCTGTGCAAAAATCATAACTATAAACTTGAAAATACAAAGATTTTCAGAAAAACGTAATCTGATTACAATGAAAACATTCTATTATTAGTTCGAGAATTAACTGTCAAACTTGTATGAAAAAAAACCACACGGATTACTCTACAGACCACTGGGTTACAACCATAGAGAAATTTAGCATGCTGTAAGCGGCCATATTTGTTTTTGAGGTGCTCTTTTTCACTTTTTGTTTACTTATTTTCTTTCTTTATTTATTTAATTAATATAAGAATTTAATTAATTTATTTATTTAATTAGTTATTTTTTTTAAGTTTCGATTTGTTTAAAAGTTATAGCAATGTAAGTTTTTTTTGCAATTTTTTTCTCAATTTCTTTTGAGTTCCATTTTGCTTTTCTGCTCAAAATCCAATTTGAAATAAAAAAAAGATGCGTAGAAAAATATACAAGGAGTTCAATCGAAAATTAATATTCGATTATTAGTCCAAGAATTATCACTACAAACTTGTAATAAAAGAAAACATGTTGGCCGATCTACTGAAATCCAACTGCAGAGTTGAAAATTGACAAACTTAAGCTCGTCAAATTAGAAAAAGGCCCCTTAATAAAAGGGCCTTTCTCAACGTAACGCAAATGTTTCTCAGAAATTCTAATTTGTTCGAAATTTATTGCAATTTTAAGTGCATTTTTTATGAATTTGTGAACGAAATTATCTTTTTTTAAAAGTATCGAATCTTAGGGAAAAAAAGAAGATGAATGAGAAGAGACCATCGCAGAGATTGGCAAATGGAAAGAGCAGTTTAGGGACATCATATATATTTATTTTTTAAAGAAAACGTTTTGTTAAGTATTTTTCTGTAAATAAATGTCATAATATGTAGCCATTGTTGTAAGATACAAAGAAGCTTCTTTTAATAATTACTGTATGTTAAAACTGTTGGGTACCCTTTTTTCAGAACTATATTTCTGAAGAAAGGGTAGCAACAGTTTTAACAAGATCATTTATCTTGAAAAAAGTATTTTTAAATGTGTAGTAAAAAAAGACTTTTGTTTCATGAAGGAATGAAAATTTGCCCCTGTAGCATACATTTACAATAAAATGCTATGTTTTATCAAAAAAATTTTTCTTTTCAGAAATGCTTACTTACATATTTACATTTTTTTGCTTAACTTTTGTATTAACACTAAATCCAATAGCGAATATCTGGTACTCAATGTTTAAAAATCCTTTTAACTTCTAGCCCTTGATGCATCTTAGAAAGAAAAAAATTTCGTCAAAAAATAGAAAATTTTTTTCCCGAAGCACTTTGTAAAAAACTTACCCTGAGAGTGTTACATTGAAAGAAAAATCTGGAATGACAATCAAAGTCCTCCTGGGGTGAACTCGAAGTAAAAAGTAACTTTTACCCATTACTTGTGCAATGTTTGGTATTCTTTATGATGGACGAAAAAAAAATACTGTAGCTTAAACAGCTGAATTTTAAATGTGTTCCTTTAAAATGTTGCAAATATACAAAAGTTTGGATTGTTTTAGCTAATTTAAAATAAATTTTAATTTTTTAAAACCTTTCATAAAATCTAGTCATTAATAGAAAGAATTATTTAATTTAATAAACTGTATTTCTTAATATTTTAAGCAAAAATATAGGGGGAAATAGTTCGTTTGGACTCATAAAAAATTTTTTAAGTCATTCTTATTGATGCAAACTTTTTCCTATATGTGTAAAAAAATATCGCTTTATTATTTTGTTATAATACAAAAATACTAAAAGGTTCTTTGCCTTATCCAATGCAAATTCATAACATAATATCGGCTTTATTTTTCTTTAAATGTTCTTTTTAAATTCTTTTTGAATTCTTTTCCTTATCAAATTATTTCCTTCAATTGTGAAATCTAATTTGAAAGTGATTGAAGTAATTATTATTTATATTTTTTTAAAACCATAGTTTTAATTTTATAACTGGATAATAAAAAATCACTAATTTAATTTTATCATTGTAGTACTTATAAGCAACAATATAAATTTTACTCATGTGTAACTTATTATTATCTTACAATTAATCATTTTGAAAATCCAGAAAAAAAAAATACTTCTTTTAAGAATGCAACTACTATTAAATAAAAAATGACTAAATTACGAAAAATCGTGGAAGAATTTTCTTGATTTTGTAAAGGGAAAAATAAAGTAATATAAAAAAATTGTGAAAACGTTCACAACTAATCTTTATAATAATAATAAAAAAATAATAAATTAAAAAAAAAAAAACCACTCAAAAGTCGAAAGTTAAAGGAATTAATAAAAAAGAAGAAAACAATAATCTTTTTGTTTATGATGAATTTTTATCGAAAAGTATCTTTTCGTGCCAAAAACTGATGTTATAATTGTATTATTTATCATCGGCATCAAATTGAATTGAAATTTTCAGCTTTTGTTTTCCAAATTATCATACATTATAAATATAGGTAATGAGATAATTGTGTTCTTAAATAAAAAAGCATATGTCGTTGTGAGAAAATAATTTTTATAGTTTTTAAAAAACTAAATTTTAAAATGCAAAAAAGAATTTTATAAATATTTTGCTTTGACCTCTCTTAGTGTTCTCTTAATGTTTTGCTAGATGGCGCTTTCCTTTACGTCTTATTATTCTTCATTGCTCTCCTTAAAGCGCCTTTTTCGCCCTCTTTAGGCATATTTTGCCTGTACATCAGCAGGAAAATTTTCCACTTGCGTGCGTTTTTGAGAAACTTGATTTTTCACTGGAGGATTAAGTGAATTTTTTTGTTTGTTTGTGTATCATTCATTTGCTGTAAAGGTTTACTAGGTTAGCTGATAAAGCATTACATATTTACTGTCATAATTGCGTTTGAAATATACAATGTTTTTATAACTTTGTACGCTAGCATAACAGAAAAATGAGCAAAAATTTCGGTAAAAATAAATTAAATCTTAAGCTACCGCCCAGTGCAATTGAAGTCAGTAACAGCGAACCTCCAGGAACGGTAGAAGCAAATAATGAGTAAGTCAACATATGTTTTAATGTATCTAAACAATTGTCACTCTTATTTTGCTTATTCTTATTATTCAACATAACTGAGATGTGTTTTGAATGGGGAATATGAATTTTGTTTAGTGTAAGAAACTTTCCAAAATGAGATGTCAATTGATGTGGGTATTTTTTTCTTCATGTAATGCACTAATTTTTTTTAAACAATTAGACATCTCTTTAATCGTTTATTTTTGCATGATATGAAAGCAGTTATATTAATCTCCATCTGAATCTCTCTTTAGATATATTTATCTTAACTAATATAGTTCATTTTATAATTCAATGTTAAAATTGCATCTTTGACATTTTAGAATAAAAACATGAATGTGAAAGCTGGAAACAAATTTATCATTCAGTTAAAAAAAACAAAAACATTTGGCATATTTTTATGTTTAAAAATTATTTCCATGCAAATGCTGTGAAAAAATATTTGTTCATAATTTGCATTTTATGATTATGATAAATATTTTATTTAGCAACTTATCACAATTATTGTGTGAAATTTAATGAATCAAATTGACTGTGATGTTATGCTTTAAAATATATTGTAATGTTATTTGTATTTCCTATATGCTTCTCTAATATATGTTGTAGTAGCATAATATACATATTGCTAGTGCTACCTAAGTAGCAATGCACACATCCATCAGTCTTGTCTTTTAAGATCATCACAAAGAGTGAGGTACAAATTGTACTTCAACAGTATAGCTCTAATGTAGGGCTGCTCAACCTTTTTAGGAAAAGAGCTAAAAATTTTAGCTTGAAAGATGCCAGTATGTTTATGGGTTATTAGTAATATTATAATTTTTCTTAGAGCGGCTTTTGTATGGGTGCCTGCACCAAATTAATCACTCAGTTTTGGTGATAACTTAACTGATCAGACCGTAGCATGCAAGAAACTAAAGAAAAGAATCATAGAAGGGAATAAAACAACTACTTCCAGGCAAGCCGTATCAGGAGATATTTTCTTAACTATATCTACATCAAATCAATCACCAAGTTTTAGTGAATTCCAGACAGTGATATGTCAGAAACTTAGAATAAAAACATCAAAGAAGAGGACCAATATGAAAGTCTGTTGGAATTCTTCATAGCCAACCTCAGGCAATTTTTGCAAGTGCGTAGTCCCTTAGCTGTGATAGTTGGCACCAACAAGTGCCTATGAAAACCCTTTGTCTGCATCTGACTGTTGGGCCAAAAGTTGTCATTATGTGCCTATCCTTTACTGTGTAATTTTGGTCAATTAGATCTGTTATATAAAACTAGTTGATTTCTGTTAAAGAATGATGAACTGAATTGAATTCATCACATAATTTTAAAATAAATATTATAATTAATGGTTGTTTATTAAATGCTGATTGTATTCTTAGGTTTACAAGTAAATCATTTAAGTTGTATACTTTTGTTGAAAATCTTAGGCCTTCAATAATCTGAGACCCAAATACGTGTAATTGTAAAATGGTATATTGTTCAACTGATTTTTCGCTTTTGAAAACTTTGTACAATCTCTGTGGCAGAAATTGTTCAGACTTTCTACGAAATACCTCTATTACTAATATCTTATTGCGGGATACTTTAAAAATAACAAATATAATTTAAAGTAACAAAATCGTCAACTTTTACTTAAAAAGAAAGAAAAAACTTTTGGAATTAAATAAAATATTTTTTTATTTAAATATGTAATATTTTTTGAATTCTAATATTATGGGAAATATTCTTTTATTATTTTGTAGGGATCTAAAAACACAAATTATTTCCTTTTTCAAATTTTGTAAATCATCATCACGTTAAAAAGTATATTAAAAAAAATAGTTAAACTCGTTGCAGTAACTAACAAAAAGATAGACGGCAAAATCGCTTGATACGGAATCTTCCAAAACGGGGTTAGGTGCTAAATGCATGTTTTTAGAGTCATTTGTTGTAATAAATAATATTGTATTAAAAATTTTAGATTTTAAAAGCTAGGGTGACCTGGGGTAATTCCTGATCAAAAAATGCAAACATCTATTTTGTGAAAAAACTATTCAAGATAGAATTTTAATATTTACTGGAAGTTTGAGGCTATATGAGATGAGTCCTATGCTACCTTCTTTTGTTTGAAAATCTAATTAGAATTTAAAAGATTTTAAATTTTTACTGATCAGGGATTACCCCTTCTTTTGATCATTTCTGGGGTAATTACTGATCACCAGTTTTTATAGTAAATGGGGTTGTTTAAAAATAATTATACAATGGTAATTAACAATTAAGACATCAAGGTCAAACAAATAAATCAAAGAGATATTTAAGCAGCTAATAAAACGATTTATTTAAAAGCAAGAATAAAGATTAACACTTTAAATTTTCCAAAACTCTTTGCATTGTGCCATGCATTTTAGGCAAGAAGCCAACTTATTCTCATGTTCTGCTGGAATATAAGAAAGAGTTCCCTCATAGGTTACTTTAGGATTTTTTAACTACATTAAGTGAGAGTGTAAAGTTAAGTAAGGTTTGCCAACAGCTCTGACAGCAGCTCTCACACTGAAATTTTCATTTTCAATCATTAATAGAAATGCACTAATTTTGCTTTCTAGAAGCTAAGTATCCTTTTTAGGCTTATAATTTCTCACCATATTTATATTGGGCTAATTTATAAACTTACAAATTCTAACAATGTACACACATAAAATTAAGATAGAAGCAAGATAAGACGAACCAGATATGGTGCAAATCACAACACATTTGGCTTGTATACAGTTAAAAACAAATTTTGTGATTACAGTTGAAATATATTTTATAGTTGTTCCACTTAATAAATATGAACTGTTACTTAAGAAAAGACAATTAGCTATTTTTTATACAATTTATAAGAAAAAATGACAATGATCAGGAATTATCCCAGTGATCAATAATTACCCCATGTGTAGGAGGCAACATTTGATACAGTTTTCTATAATTAATTATAATGTTTACAGGAGATGTGAAACAATTAAACAAAAGCTTACGCTATTTTTATATCAAAGAAAAGGAAAGTAACTCAAAATATTTATTATTAAGAGAAGGATCTTTTTGCAGAAATGTGCACATTTTGAAGCCCATCTTTGAAATGGAAAATACAGAAAGCAGTTTAAAAGATACTTATTTTGTTAGATTAAACAAAAAACTATTATTAAGTAAATGTAGTTATACTTTAGTAAAATGTACAAGCATTCTTGTCCATGTCTTGTCCATATTAAGTAAATGTAGTTATACTTTAGTAAAATGTACAAGCATTCTTTTCCATGTCTCAAATTTCTAAAAAAAAAATTTTTTTTAAAAATAAAACTTAGGTGATCATTATTTACCCCAGAAACAGAGTGATCGTGAATTACCCCGGGTCACCCTATTTGGAAATCAATACTAATAAGAGCATAAAAAATAGAATGAAAATTTCTGCAGAAAAGTAAACTAAATTTTTTAGTTCATTATCAAATAAGAATAGAAAAATCACAAGTATTTTTTTTTTTTCACTCCCATGAGCGAGAAAGGCATCTTTTGAACATAATTCTGTTGAAAAGATAAAATCTTTCAAAAGTTTATGCAAAAAAGAAAACCATAATTTTTGATTTTCCAAAGGAAAACTCTTTCTGCAAGAACTTTAATGTTCTACGACAATGTCGCCGTGTCACCACATATCTGCCACAGGGAATACAATTATCTTTTTAATTTTTTGTATCAATGGCAAGTTTTATTAATTTCTTAATGGGAGAAATTTTCTATTAAATGTGATATATTTTAAAATAGGCTATCCTTTTCTAAAATAAAATTTTGAACTGGTATTGAAGTACTGCTAGATCAAGTAGTGCTTACTTTAAAAATTATCTCATATGAATATAATATTTTTGACAAATTATATTGGCAGTCACTGCTTTTCTTTGTTAATATTAAATTGTATTTATTTATTTTAATTTTATTTAGATCAGTTCTAGATACAAGTTTTGAAGCTTTGCAAAAGAGTTTAGAAGGGTTAGAGCTAGATGATCAACAGAGAAAAAGGTTAGAAGCCTTTCTAACTCAAAAGCAAAAAGTTGGTGAACTAGTCAATGAAGATTTGGAAAATTTAGGTGAATTAGGAGCTGGTAATGGAGGAGTCGTAACCAAAAATTTACATAAACCAAGTGGACTCATAATGGCTCGTAAAGTATGTAATAAAAATTTTTTCTACTAATTATAATTATGTTGTATATTTTTCTAATATAAAATCTATAAAATATTTTATAGTGCTTCACTTTTTTCTATTTAAATGTGATTAAGTTTACAAAGGTCCTTTATAGCTAGTTATTTCTTGTTAAATTAGAAAAGTTTTATACACTAAATTTTTATTAGGTATTATACTATTTTAGATTTTTTACTAAGTTTCAGACTTTCAGTTTTGTGGCATTATTTCAGACTTTATCTGTTTTGACTTAATCAGTTTTGTTGCATTATATATGATTTTCCTGCCTGTGTTAATATCTTGAAAAAAGAAAAGAGAAAAAAAAATTTGATTGTGCTTTAATTAGAAGTTTTTGGAATTGTTTTAAACAATTTTTTGCTTTATGACAAGTTATGCATTGCTCATTTAAATAGATTAAGTTTTATTCTCTAAATTTTAATTTAATTTGTAGTTTTAGACCTAATATATATTATCTTTCTGTGTGGATTTCATATCGTTAAGCTTTCAAAGTGGACCATTGCATTACCCAATATGCTTATATAACAAATAGGATCTGTTTGTTATGCTCTTTAATTTTACGTGAAGTTCCAATTACAGATTTCAAAGTTTATTTTTTAAATGTTCTTTTTAAATTACTGAAAAATACACTATGTTGAAAAGACATAAAATAATTATCATTTGCCTGTTTAATAATAATTATCAATCATCTTTGAAAATAAAAAATGATTTTAGCATATCTTCCACAAGTTTATCATATGTCTATCAAAATTAGCACTAGGATGAAATCAATATTAATTTTTGTGTCAGTTAGGTTTCATTTAAGAGCCGTGTGATCATAAATCCCCCTAATGGGTTGTATTTTATGAATAATTATTAAACTCATTATGATTTATTAATTTTATATAGTTTTTTTTTTTTTTTTTTTTTTTTTTTTTTTAATTGGAGCCAAAATACATAGTGCTTTTTAAATCAAGGTTGTGGAGAATCAGCATTGTACTTAAGTTGCTGTTATTAAAATTGAAAGAATCTGTTGGAGGTAAAAATTGTTTTGCTTCATTATAAGATCTTTGTGTTGCTATTTTTTCATCTATTCAAAAAGTTAGCTTTAAAAGAATTTACCCTGTTTTTTAAATGGTTATAATAAGCAATAAAACCCATTTTGATTTAGGTTTGTAAGTTTGTGAAATTCAATATCTTAAATATCTTCTTTCAGCTCATCCACTTGGAAGTTAAACCAGCAATCAGAAACCAAATAATCAGAGAACTGAAAGTTTTACATGAATGTAACTCACCCCATATTGTTGGGTTCTATGGTGCTTTTTATAGTGATGGAGAAATCAATATTTGTATGGAATATATGGTGAGCATAAAATTCATTACTTTTTTTATCAATAAATAATGAGCTTGGTATTTTAATTGTAAATTATTGACAGAAACATTTTCTTTGCAATTTACTATAAAGTGTATCTTGAAGACTAGACCTAATTATTTATTTAAAATAAAATTATATTAAATGTTTCACTTTTTTTTTATCAAAAAAGTCCCCCAACAAATAGATAACTGTGATGTTATAGTTATCTCTATAACTGTGATGTTTTTGTGAATTAAATTTTTAATTTTATTGTATCATTTTATTGTATTTCTTATCGTAGGATGGTGGATCTTTAGATTTAGTGCTGAAAAAAGCTGGCCGTATTCCTGAGCCAATTTTAGGAAAAGTAACAATTGCTGTAAGTTTTTATTTTTAAAA
The DNA here is from genome assembly GCA_949128135.1 of Parasteatoda lunata. NCBI lineage: Eukaryota > Metazoa > Arthropoda > Arachnida > Araneae > Theridiidae > Parasteatoda > Parasteatoda lunata. Next base: position 71,685,019 of record OX421971.1, read on the forward strand.
TAAGTTTTTGTGCTAAATTTTCTTAGACTGAGTTTATAAAAATATAACTTAAAATCTTTAGTTTTAGTACTAGTTATTAAAAATGCATTATAGATATAGATATTTACACAAACTTACATATACAGTAGATGTCTATCTTTAAAATTTTTTTCACTATATATTTCAGTAGTATGTTAACATTGAATATTCGAGCAATGTAAATCTCATATTTTATGTTGATTTTTACAATGCTACAGTTGTTTTCATCTATTGTGATAAAAAATTTAAGTAGGAAACTTAATGAAATTGCTATTTGTTATAACTTGTTTTTTCAAACTTTAATTAAGTAAAGCTAACTAAACTAATAAGCTTAATAGACCTCCCTTTAGCTTTTTAATCATGGAATTAATAAATAGCACTATTTTTATGGTTTTCATAGTATAAATTTTTTCAAAATCTTAACTTTTATTTCTTTACACTTTATTGTTTCTATATATTGCAAATTTTTTTAATTTATTTATGTTTGCTAAATTCATATTAAAATCTAGTTTAAATGTTAAAATTATTATTAATGATTGTATTTATTATTAAATTAGTTTTCAAAGTAATTTTGTTTTCTATACTTCAACTAATGGATATATATATATATATATATATATATATTAACTGTATGCTAGGCAATAGAACAGGTTTTAATTGCAGGTTTGACTTATGTTGTAGGAAAGCATTATGCACTATCATTTGTGCCATAATCAACTTTAAATCGTCCTAGTAATTTATTTTTATGCCATGTTATTCATAACAAATTCAAAATAATATTTTTTATTTTTTTATAGGTTTTGAAAGGACTGAATTATTTGAGGGAGAAACATCAAATAATGCATAGAGGTAAGATTGTTAGTTAAATTTTATTAACATATTTTTATTTATAGAAAATTGTGACCTATATTAATTTTTTGTTTCGTTTATTTCTGACTCTTCACATACTCTCTGAAATAAAAAATATTTTAAGCCTGAACTCATTAAACCTATTGATGGCTGTGCACGTAAAAAGTCTTATTTTATTCTGCAGTCTTCTCTGCATAGCAAAACAAATTTTTCCATATTAATAGATAGGGAAATTCGAGTATCGTGGGGAAACATTATCCTAATGGTGCCCATTTTTAAACTGCTACTAGGTTAAATATATAAATAAAATTTATATTAATTCAAATACAAGTATTAATATTGTTATTCAAATAACAGAATAGCGTAACCATGTGTAAGTAGCAAAAAAATATGAATAAGCACAAAATAAATATAGAAGAAATAATACAATTCCAAAAATAAATAATTGAATTTAATGTGATTGTTTCTGACTAACATCTCAATTCTAGGTGTCGCACCAGTTCCAGTAACAACAGGCACAGTATTTAGTCAATTTTGATTTTTTGTTTTAATAACACTTCTAACTAAATATGTAGTTTCACATAAGTAAATTAAAGAAAAAGGCAATAGAGTATGAATTACTTTTGCAGAAAGATAGGGATGTTCTTTTTTACTTGGCGAATTCTGAATAAAGTTTGCCAACTGCTACCGATTCCCAGTCCGGTGGTTGGGAAAATGATCTAAAAACAGTTAAAACAGAGATTTTTTTAAAAAATTATGCTGGTAGGTTGCAAATGACATAGAAAATAATTAGAATAAAGAAAAAACTCAACTTGAAAAATAAAGTTTTATTTTTTTCCTTGTTTTTTAATTTAAATTTTGAAACTACTACAGTAAAGCTTAATTTAGTTACCTTATACCATTGATTCTCAAGGGGGGTGGGAGTATGCTGAGGGGCGGTGAACTTGTTTTGAGCGGTAGGGGGGCAATGAACATGTCCATATACTAACACAGCAATGAACATGTTTTGTCATTAAAATTTAATTTTAAAACCTACAAATAAAATTATTAAATTAAGATTTATTAAATAAATAAAATTAATCTAAAATTAAAATTACAGAAAAAAAGATTAAATAAATATAATAAAGATTATTCGATACACTAGCAATAAAACGAACTTATACGACACCTATTCTCCCATCCGAACTATCACAGCTCAGCGCATGAGTCAGTAGTTTTTGCCTCCGACTCATTCAAGCCATTTGGTGGAAATTGAAGTGTATGCGCTTTCAGTATGAATATTTGATTTGACCTGTGTTTCTTATAATGGTTTTCGTAAAGTTCTACACGTCCCCCCCCCCCCCAGTTTCGATTAAATCTCATAGTTTATTTGTCCAGGTACGTGCACGAATTAGTTCTTTATCATAAAATATTTATTAATTTTGAGAAATAGTTGATTTTCTTTCATCGTTTTTATTTTGCTGCCACCAACAATGTCTGTTAATAAAGAGAAGTGTTATCAATACAGTGACACGTACTTGGAGTTGGGATCTGTTCAATCACTGTTGAACACTCAACAACCCATGTGTTTACTTTGTAATAAAGTTTTATCTAATGAGGTCATGAAATCTTACCTTTAGCAGGAGCATTTACAAAAAACTCATCCTGACAAACAAAATAAAGATTTGCCATTTTTCATAAACATCTTTATTCACGTTTCTGAAGGCACCTTTGGTGTCAGGGTTACTAGCAACCTCTTCGCAAATATGCAACGATGGTTTGATAGTTTCTTATTATGTATAAAAATTTATTGCTAAATCTGGGAAAGCCATCAGAGCTGAGTTGACACTGCCAGTTGTCAAGGAAGTTTTAGAAACAGTTTTACACCATCCAGCCGCATCCAATGTAGTAAAAAAATATCCCATACGCAACGATACAGTGTGCCGGCCAAATTATGAGATGGTTGAAGACGTTGAAATTTCTTTATGCAAACTTTTTATATCCAACGAATTTTCCCTTCAAGTTGATGAATCAACCTTGCCAGGTAATGTAGGCTTTACTGTAGGCATCGGTCCAGTTTGTAAAGGTAGGAAAAATTATTCAAAAGATGCTTTTTGCAAGAAGCTTGATTGTAAATATCAAAGATAAATCTGTTTTTAATACTGCCAAATATTATTTTAAATAGAAAAACATTCCTCTTGCGAGTATTATGTCCATTGCCACTGATAGGCTAGTGCAATGCAGGGTCGACATCGTGGGTTTATCGCCCTTTTGGCAAGGGAGGTACCAGATATTTTAGCTGTTCACTGCGCGATTCACATACAGCATTTAGTAGGAAAAAATCTCATCGACCGTTTGCATCAATCATTGCAATATGCCATATCTGCTGCGAACAAAATTCACATTAATGCTCTCTACAATTGATTATTCAAACTGCTGTGTAAGAAAAACAATTTAAGAATTTAATCGCTTGCTTAGTATACATAGAGTTAGAGATTCACTAGCTTTCCAAAAGCTTCTGTCTCAATAGGTATTGGAATCTTTTAGACTCTGTGCTTGAGTTCCTCGAAAACAGAGATGTAGCTCTGAGCGACAGATTGCTAGAATTTAAGAAAGACTTTGGCTGATTTAACTGTAAAATTTAATGGTGTTAATTTACAACTTCAAGGTGACGAGCTCAATTTGATCCCTATAGAATCAGTTATTTCTGCCTTTCTAAAAAAAACTCATTTTGTGGAGGCAGAATTTTGTTTGGAATAAGTTCAGCCAAACGAAATTGGCTCTGATGATGCACAAGAATATTGTCAACACCTTAACACTTTACACTTGGACTTTTCTGTCCGTTTTAAAGATGTTTTGTTCCCTGGATGTCCCTCAATGGGTTTATATTTTATAAACCCTTTTGTGAATATTGAAAGAGCAGAGGTTCAGATTTATGAAGAATTTGTCCAACTTTTAACTAATGAAACTTTGGTGATCGTCTCACAGAATTTTTGCTTAAAGGTAACATCAGTCGTCTTTATCCTGGACTGTAGACTATCGTAAAATTTTTTTTAATTGCCTTCCCATCTTCCTAACTTGTCGAACGTGGATTCAGTGCTGTTACGGATCTTGTCACTAAAAGGAGAAATTGACTCGAAATTGAGCATTGAGGGGATTTGCGTCTTCATCTCACTAAAAGTATTGAACCAAGCGTTAGGAAATTGGTTCTGAACCATTAAGTAGAATCATCCGTCTAACATAGTTACATGGATGTTTCGTTGATACTACTTTTTAGTGTTAAAAATTATTTTAGGTGTTATTTTAATTATCTAATAAAGAATAAATTATTCTTTTTAAGTATAGGTTTCTCTGTTGTATTTTTGTTGTTTCTAATGATACTTTCCACACTGGCAAGTCTGTTTATTGAAACTGAGCAAATTAAAGGCAGAGTGTGTGCTTCTTGTTTTTCTGTGGCGCCATCCTATGGCCAAGAATCACTTCAGCTATGCACACGCCACAGCCCGTTTTATAGGGCGGATCCATTCATTCGTCCACAGATCGTAATTTTGACCCGAATCAGAGAACGATCGATCTCAAATCCAGTACCCCCAGAGATATCGATTTGTTATGGGAACATGGAGGACTTTGCGAATCGACAGATTTAACGTGCATCAGTCACCATTTACTACACAGGGAGTCTTCGGCCGGCGGGGTTCAAACCCACGAACAAGGGCCCAGCGCCCTACCGACCAGGCTATCCCGGCCTTTGTTGTATTTTTTTTCCCTTCATTAAACGTATTTATTTTGATCATAACAAATAGACTGTGATTACCTGCCGTGAGAAAATTATCGAGTTAATGTACACATTATTTAAAAAACAAATTTAGAGCGTAAAAAAATTGCTTGAAAATTTTGCCTCTTATAATTCAGCACACCTCCCTCCGTTCCCATGCTTTAAATAACTGGATTTTCACAAAGGGGATGTTGGGGCCGGGATAGCCTGGTCGGTAGGGCGCTGGGCCCATATCTAAGAGGTCGTGGGTTCGATCCTCGCCGACCGAAGACTCCCCGTGTAGTAAATGGTGACTGATGCACGTTAAATCTGTCGAGTCTCAAAGTCCTCCAAGTTCCCATAACAAATCAATACCTCTGGGGGTACTGATCCATGAGTTTCCTTGTCTTCTGAATTAGTTCAAAATTACAGGGCTACAGAGTTGAACATTAGTAGTCGTAAACCCATGAAATTGGGTCGGCTGTTCAACGACGGTTATAAAATAAAATAAAGGGGATGTTGAAACGCTTTTTGCTCCTTAAGAGGGTGGCAACGTTAAAAAGATTGAGAATCTATGCCTTATACCCATATAAAACATCACAACAAATATTAAAATAATGGGAAGCTAGTCCAGAAGCTGAATATTTCTTCAAGCTTCTTCTGTATCTAGGAAAATTTTAGTTCTGTATATCTTTTTTAGCTCTGTATACATAGTGTTTAAATAATTTGCACTGCTTCTCTGAATGTCACATGTTGTTATTAAGTAGTTATTACAGTATAAAATACTTAAAAATTTATTAAAGTAGGTCATAAATGCTATGTTAAAATAAAATATAGTTTACAATATATTGAATTTCTGCTGTACACTTAGAAAAATCTGCTGTGCATTTAGAAATGTACTCAATTCAATAAAATAATTTTTCTAATATCATCACTCTATATGTGTTTTAAGATTAAAAAAGTTCTGCACATTTAGTAGTACTAAGTAGAATTAACAATAAAAAAATGATCTTGCAAATTACAAATTAAAAATAGTTCAGGGAAATAGTGGCTTCAGCTTTTATATTAGTTTCTTATGTGTTTTGATAGTATTATAATATATTTATTTATTTTTTTGTTTGTTTCAAAACCAAAAAAGAATAAAATTCATTATTTGGAAAATACTAGTATACTAAACCTCTTATTCGTTCATGTCGTTCATTAATTTGTCATTAAATCATTTTGTATTTGGTTAGATGTGAAACCTTCTAACATCTTAGTGAACTCTAGAGGAGAAATTAAAATTTGTGACTTTGGAGTTAGTGGTCAACTGATTGATTCAATGGCAAACTCATTTGTTGGCACTAGGTCTTACATGTCGGTAAGCATATTTAATATGCTTTGATGATTCTTGCAATTTTTTATCTATGATTTGCATTTGTTAATTTATTATATTGTTTTTATTAAAATATTTAAAATGTTTTTATCAGTGTTTTAATTTGTATTAGCTTGAATATAAAGGAAAGCTCTATGTGGCATAAAATAATATTCTAGTGAGTAAAAACTAGACTATTCAGAAAGTAAGAATTGGAATAAAATGTCGCTTTATTTGAATCTAAAAGTTAACACAGTCAACACAGATTAAAAATTATTAACTGCAAAGGGAGTCGGGTAGTTACTTAATTAATTTAAATAAACTAAAAAGGAAATTGAACCTAAAATAAATAGTGAAGCTTGAAATTTATCTTACTTATTGCCCTCACTTTATACTATGTAGTGCCAAAATTTTTTGTGAAAAAGTTTAAATTTACTTTAAAAATGTTCATCCATAATAAAAATCATAATTTAATGAAGGAAAAAAAAGAATGGATATAGGAGATACCAGATATCATTATTTTCAATAATCGGCAATAAAATTGCTTTTTATTGAAAATAGTGATGTTCAAATAAAAGGTTTATAAACAATTAAGAGGTGTAAAAAAAGCAAGAGAGAAACAGAAAAAATAGATTTTTAGTTCTTAAAACTAACTTTACTACAGCTGAAAATCTAATTCTTCCATCATAAATCTAATCTTTTTATTATAAATAATTCAAAACAGAAGTTTTTAAAAGAAAACAAGTGTCCTTAATTCTCAAAATGGGTGATTTATTTATTTTATGCCCGAATCTTTTTATAAAAATATAAACTTAAATAAGGAGATATAAAATTTAGATTAGGAAAACAAATTTATTTGTCAAAAAGTTCCAAAAAATTTCTGTTACTTGAGATTTTAGGTTAGTCTAATTCTGGCTAGGTTTACTTTTGATGTACAATTTCAAAAAAATTTTTACACTTATTATGTGTAAAAAAAATTTTTTTACACATAATAATAATAAGTGACTATTAATTGTGTGTAACATGTTATAGTATAACAGTGTTATAGTATAAGTGATTATTAATTGTAGTGATAAATTATTGACTGTAATAAATGAAATTAAAAAATGTGATAAATTATTAATTGTAGTATCATGCATGTATTTTCTTTTAATAGCCTGAAAGGTTGCAAGGAACACATTACACTGTACAGTCTGATATTTGGAGTCTTGGTCTGTCTTTGGTTGAAATGGCAATCGGGCGTTATCCTATTCCCCCACCTGAACCTAAAGAGCTTGCAGCTGTATTTGGTCCAAAATATTCTGCTAGTGCTGATCAGAGTGAATCTCCTTCTCCTAGTTCAAAAAATAGGCCAAGTTAGTGATTATTCAGTTAAAATTAAATTAAAATTATAGTTAAAAGTATGGTTATTAAATATCTACATTTTCAAAACCAATATTTTATAATTTTTAGCATAGTTTTTTATCATATTGATGTAAGCCGCAAAAAAAAAAAAAAAAAAAAAAAATTTTAAATCATCACACATTACAAACTATTTACAGACAAATTTGTTTTAACAGTAGGTTTAAGATGGTTAACTATGCTTAAAAGGGCATTATATAATTTAATCAGTTATGATCTTAAAATATTTAAATTCAATGTTATCTGGGAATTTTCACGGATCATCATTGATTTTCTATCGAACCAGATTTAAAATGTTAAAAATCATATAGCTAAGTAGATGAATTGTTTTAATGACATTAATTGAAGAATGATTCAAGTGCACTTAGTAACAATCAGTAGAATTACAAGCTACCCTAGAATGCTTTTTACTTTGCGTATACTATTATGTAAAAATAGTGAATTTCAAGACATTTATTTTTGAATCAGTGTTATAGAATTTTAAACTTTAAATTTGATGTAGTGACCTTAATTATTAATTATGACCTAAGTTTTAAAACGTGTTTGTACAATCACCCAGTATAACATGATTGAAATAAATACTAAAACTATTTTTCAAAATATAGTAAGTAATCAAAATATAAATATTTTGTAAAGAAAAATTTTTTTTTTTGTATGAAATTAGAAATCTTTAATAAAAAAATTTAATATTTATTATTTTTAAACTATGTAGATTATTTTTTATTAGAATTAATGAAATAGCATTCATTCAGTCTCAGTTGTACTGCTATTTCTAACTTTTTCTGCACACCGACATTATTTCAAAAATAAGTAACAAAAAAATAAGTACCTTATTTAGTAGCTCAATTGATGAATACCATTCAACCATTAAGTTTGCAAAATCTGTGTATTGTTTTTCAACTGTTCTCAGTGAGACAAAGCTAAATCAAATGTGTCATTTTGCTTAAAATTTATGTTATTAAAATTTAATACTGTATGATGTCTAAATTAATATTTTTTTAAGTCTATGAGAAAAATTATCTATTGAAATATATTAAATCTTCACGAATTGTTGAATCTTACATTGTTTTTATAGATAAAATTAGGGTTATACACCAGCAATGAAAATTTAGTATAAAATAAATATGGTTGACAAACTTGAGAAAAAAACATTGAACTTTACAATTGCAATATTCATGTTATGGTACTCATCAAAAGTTATTAATTGCCAGAGTTAGTATAAGAGTTATTAACATACAGATTAAAATGCTGAGACCAAATTAATAAATAAATGAGGAAAACAGAGAAATAAAAACTAACAAAATATGTTAAAAATTCAAAATAAAGTAAACTAAGCACCTTTAGTTATTCCATCTGAAAAATCTTAAAACTCAAACCTAACCTACCCGTAGTATGAAATTTTTATGACAACTTATTTTTTTAAAAAATGCATGGATTTTGATGCCAAAAAAAAAAAAAAACATTTTTGTTACTATTTTGTAATTTTCAAACATATTTCAAGGTAACAATTTCGTCACCAGTTCGTATATTTTTAGCAACATTTGTAGAACAGTTAGCGACAATGGCCCTGATGTCGCCATACTGGCATGAGCCTTAGATATAAATCCAACAATCCAGTGAAACCTCCTATTATGGACACTCCTGCAAAATGGACGCCTCTCAACACGGGCATATTTTCAATTCCCCAGGAATCTTCTTTGAATAAACCATTGTGTACTTTCTCCGTAAAGGGGACACTCTGTAACCGGACGCGGACAGTCATTTTGGTCCTGAAACGTTATTTTCTATCTCTTCAACTGGACACAACTTTTTCTAAACGTGAAAAAAGAACTATTTTTGCTTTAAATTTGCAAGCTATATAACTACTGAAGAATCAATCTTTCTTCTGTCATCTTGTCTTATCTTTGTAAAGAAGGGAGAGAAAATGCTATTGCTTCCCTGAAATATTTCGGACATCTTTTGATCTTTTCATCTGGACCACACAGATTATGAGACTCCAAGTTGACATCCCTATTGAAAATTTCTTTAATTTTCTTATCATTTTGAAGACTGTATTTAACACAACTGGGGTAAAAAAAGAGAACAGATGTAAAATCTATGACATCTTCATATAAACATTTATTCAGACACTTGATAGCTGATCAATTGTGAATAATCAACTCCATAAGTTTTCATGACTTACAAGTATGCATTGCTTTTTTTCTTATGTCAATCGTGGGAGGTTTCCTTTCAAGAACGTATTAACCATGTTCCCCATCAAATGATAAGTAGGTGTAAGGGGATGTAAACCTAATTGAAACCAACTCAGGACTGAAAGCTCCTATTCGGTATCATATGTCTAACTTGAGTATCTATGCTAATAGGGAAGTCAGGGGTTTATCCAGCTCGAATTTACTACTGTTTAGCGGTACCTTCACAAATTAAATTTTAGGTAAAACGGCAGTTTCACAAATTCAACTTTAGGAAAAACGTTAGTTTCACAAAATACTTTTTCTTAAAATTTTATTTTTGTATCCCTTAAGAAACAATCTATATTTTTACCATGTTTTTGTGTTGATTTTTTAATATAATTTTTAATTTTTCACAAATTCTGTCTAAATTTTCACAAAATAGGTACCTTTCAGAAAAACCTAGGCAGACCCCTGGAATTTATATTCATTTATCTGTATTATATATATTTACCTGGAAATTTATATTCATTTATCTAGAATCATGTATTTATATGAAACGTTTTCATATATTCTTTTTTATCTTTTTTAAAGTTTAAATAAATATCCTTGTGGATAGTAATTGTAGATTATTTAATTATTTCTACATCTTTGAAAATATTCTAAAAACAATTTACGGTGTTCCCTTCCCGTAAACAGACAGCTCTCATAAACGGAAAATTTTTTTGGTCCCAAGAATGTCCGCTTAAGGGAGGTTTTACTGTATATGGTAAAGCTTGAAAATTTAATGGTATAAAACTGTATTTATTTTAGCACTTTTATTCCTTTAAAAAAATACTATTTTGATATTACTGTTATTTCTTTATCAAATTACATAGTTTTAGGAATTTAATTATACATTTCTTATTTTTTTTTAAATTTTATTTATTTATTTATTTTTTAACAATTGTAGGTAGCTTTTATTTGCCGTATGGAGATGGACCAAGAATTATGTCAATTTTTGAACTTCTGGACTACATTGTAAATGAGGTAATAGATAAATTCTTTTTTAATTTACTTGTTATGAAAATATTTTATCTTTGAATATTTTTATCTTTTATAAAATGTTCAGTATGTTTTATGTTATATCTTTATTTAAACTAATGAGAAGTTTAACTTGTAGCTTGATTAATATGTAATGTTTAGCAGTTACAGAATTATTGAAAACAATCATTTTATTGTTTAAAATTCGCTAAATCTCTTGTAACTAAACTGAATTATAATTGTATTGAATTTATCTTGCTGTATTATTGTATTGAATTTACTTGCTGGATTATAATTGTATTGAATTTAGTAATATTCATAAAAGAAGCACAGTATCGTGACAAATTAAAATTGACCGTGTCTGGTATATGATCCCCACTCTCTAATTCTTTATACTATTATGTATATGTCCTTTTTACAGGGATGTGATTCCTCTGTGGATTTCGGCTTATTTTTCCATTTTTCCCGCTAATTTCTGCGGGAAATTTTTTTTGAGCAATTTAAAATATTTTATGAGGAATTTAATTTTCCCCAGAGCGAAAGTATTGAAGTCCTCATTCCTCCCTCTGAAGTTTCTCTAAAAATAATTTCCTTGGGATAAAACTGGTTAACCTTTATACAGGGGTGAGATTTTTTTGCTTTTGCATCTCGAATTTCAGCCTTTTTATCAAAAACCCCGATTGTCTAAAAGTTGAGTTTTTTTTTAATATATATATATATATATAAACATCCCCTCCCCCTTTTATTTTTTTTTTGAAAATTCAGTCTTTGAAATAAAATAATTATATTTATTTAGGATTTTCAAAGATAAACAGAAAATTCAAACTACGTCTTAGCTGTATACCCTTCCGTATTTTTACTTATTTGAGCTATTTTCTCCGCTTTTACGCGCCGAAAATAAGATTTTCCGTATTTTTATTCATCTGCTGGATAACTTGTATTTTAGCAATTCAGACGTCGTGACCCTGTTGTCTGGGCGTAAAAGCAAACAAAAAAAGAAAATAGAAGTGGATTTGCGGTGAAAATATTTATTTGCTCATTCAATTATTCTTGTAAACTTTTCTTTATTATGTCTAAACAAAAACAATGCAAACTAGCCTTTTAGAAGTCCCACGTCCAGACTCTGCAAATATCTTTATTTTTATTCACACGATTTTAATATAAATCATTGATTTTACTATCTTAAAAGTTGCTCATTGCGGTTCGTATTTACGAAATTTAAAAATTCAATATCACGTTTTGTATTTGTGCATTTTTAAAATCGCGATTTTAATATCATACATCGATTTTTGTATTTATCTGATTTAAAAGTTGAAGGTTGCGATTCTTATTCAGGTGATTTAAATATCGTACATTGCGATTCTTATTTACGATATTTAGAAATCCAATATCGTGATTTGTATTTACGCTCTTTTAAAACCCTATGTAACAAACTTCAGGCGAGCTTAAAATCCAATGTCGTGATTCATTTTTGCGGTTGTAATATCAAACATCTATTTTCGTATTTATAAATTCGCTTTAAAAATTATACATTGTGATTTGTTTTCGCGCTATTTAAAAATTATGCAACGTAGTTTGTATTTACGTGATATAAAAATTACGCCTCATGATTTGTATTTTCGCATTTTTTAAAATTCAATATAGAGTTTCATATTCACGTGATTTAAAAGCCTCATATCGGGATTCATATTTTCTCAATTTAAAATCATGCATGTGATTCACATTCATGTATTCATACAATTCATTTCATTCATAACATATTCATTTTAAAAATTTCACTTTTTTTGGAAAATTTTTGTATATCTTTGTGTGTGTTTATATATATATATATATATATATATATATATATATATAAAGTTTAAAATGAAGAAAAAACAAAGGTAAATTACAGACAAATGAAAAAAGGAGAAGGGGGGGAAATAATAATAATGAATAACAACTGGGGAAAGAAAAACAATTAATTAATTAAAAAGAAAAGAAAAAAAGATAAAGTTTATTTAAAAAACCGGAAAATAAAAGATATAATCTTTTCATCAGCCCACACGATTATATTCGAAAAAGAGTGCTTTCTAATATTGTATTAATATAGCCAAAGCAAAATATATCAATACAATAGTGTGAGGAGCACTCAAAAAAATTTTTTACAAAAATTACAACAAAAAAAAAACAATTAAACACAATAAGTAAAAATAACACGTAAAAACAGAAAATAAAATATAAAGGAAGAGCAGAATAAAACAAAATCTATAAAGCGAGCAGTGAATTATAGCGAACTTACATGAACAGGAAATTTTTCAAGAATGATTTAAAATGTTTACGTGACAAGATTGCCAGATTGCAAAATATGAAAACAAAAGCGCAAATTGAGTGTAACTAGAGGAGTTTAAAGTACGTTCTTGCTGCATTACTGAAGTCCGTTTGATTTGTTAGTTACCAAGGATGGGTCAGAAAACGGATGTGCGTGAGGTAATATTATACTGGATAATTTAAAGAAGTTGACTATAAATAATTTTAGAAAAGAAATATTTATTTAAGAAAAGAATATAAAATAGAAAAGAGAAAGATACATGAATTGCCAGTTTTGCACATAATTTTAGCCACGGATTTGCCTGAAATGGATTTGCACATGGAAAAATTTTATAATTTAACAAAGAAATTTATTAGTAAATAATTTTACCCACAGATTTGCCCGAAATGGATTTGCACATGGAAAAATTATATAAATTAATAAAGAAATTTTTTAGTAAATAATTTTAGCCACGGATTTGCCCGAAATGGATTTGCACATGGAAAAATATTGTAAATTAACAAAGGAATTTTTTAGTAAAGAAATTTTTTTAGTAAATAATTTTGACCAAGGATTTACCCGAAATGGATTTGCACAAGGAAACATTATACAAATTAAAGAAGAAATATTAGTAAAAAATGTTTATGGCCACGGATTTACCCGAAATGGATTTGCACATGGGAAAATTGTATAAATAAAGAGAATTTTTAGTAAATGTATTTACAAAGTATGCGATTAACTCAATGATTTTATATAGAATTTTATTACTTTAGTTGGGTATCTATTGTTTTTTATCAAATTTTGAAAGAGTTTATCGATTTGTTTTTTGGATAAATAAATATTACTACATATTCTTTCTATTTTTTTTTTTTTTTGGTATTTATTTATTTTGCTATATATATATATATATATATGTAATATATATATATATAATATATATATTCATTCTTGGATTTCCTCTTTTTTACTTTCTGACTACTCTGATCCCTGTTTTTAAACAATGCCCTATGAAAAATTCTTGTGTAAGTTTGCCTTCAATTTTAACACTTGATAATTCTATCCATTACTTAACATGTTTTTGAAGCATTCTTATAAGTTTAGCAGGGTGCGTAGCGTTTTTAAAAAGTGCTTCACGATTTAGGTTTTTTAAAAGCCTTTAAAGGTGCTTTTTTAATTTGGGTTTTTTTGCTTAGTTTTCTATCTTTTGAAAAGATATTTTTTCTTTGCCATATTGATAGATGAATTTTCACAATTTTCTCTGCTATATTTATCAGAATCTAGCTATTTTATCATGATTATGTGAAGTTTTTAAAAATGTTTTTGAATTTTATTGATTTTATGTTTATAAATTAAGAACTTTAAATGATAGAAAAAATAATTTTTATTACTGCACAGATCTTAATCATGATTTTCTTTTCGAAAATGATGAAAAATATTTTATTGCGTACTTAAAAGGTGCTTATTTTTTGTTGAAAAATCTGGCTATACACCCTGTTTAAATTTTTAAATAATATCTCAAAAGGCTTCGACACTCAAATATTAATGTTCTAAATATTTTTTTTCAGCCGCCACCATCTGTACCTGCCAGTGTATTTTCTCCGGAGTTTAAAGACCTAGTAGATAGATGGTAATTTTAATTTTATCTTTAAATTAAGTTTGAACAACTGAAAGATCTCAATGTTTTATTATAATAAGATATATTAAATGATTCTATTGAAATAAAATTCAAATGGTAATTTTAATTTTATCTTTAAATTAAGTTTGAACAACTGAAAGATCTCAATGTTTTATTATAATAAGATATATTAAATGATTCTATTGAAATAAAATTCAAATTTAATCATTGCAACATCAAATTTTTGAAAAGGTTTTAAAATTTTAAATTCATTATTTTAGTTGCATATATTGACTGGACACAGTTTTTCCAAACTTATAAAGCAATTAGATTTAGGTTAATTACTATTGTATATTTATTATTGTATAATTGCCTATCAAAATAAGAAAGTGTGGTAAATATTATTGATTTACTACCTTTTAATTAGGGATAAAGGAATATTTTATTGGTAAATAGTACCTTTATAATTATTATTAATTTTGTATTGATGACAACTAAAAAATTTTATTCTTCATGTTAGAAAACTTTATTATACCATGTAATTTTTAAGTTGATAAGAATGCACTGACAATATTTGAAAACAGTTTTATGTCATAGAGATATCATTAGTTTTGTAAGTTTGATATACTCTTGTAATACCTTATGTTTCTTATCAAATATTGTTGTCGATTATTTTCACTAATTTATTCACTAGTCATTTCAAACATTTTCACTGATCATATCATTTTTTCATCATTCCTTTTGCTTAAGGAAACTTTTAAAGCATTTGCTTTTTGAAGTTATTCTCTCTTATTGTAGAAGTAGTGAGTTATTTTGTGTTACTTTCATGCATAACCTGTTCTGAAAATCTTGGCAAAAATCACTGATTTGTTTAAAAAGCATGAAAGATAAGCCTAATTTCCAGTTATCGAATTATAAAAATTTGATGATTTGCTGTATTTAACTTTTTAAACATTTGTTGCTTTTATTTTTATCTTTAGTTTAAAGAAAAATCCTGCTGAAAGGGCTGATCTCAAATTTTTAACTGTAAGTATATTTCGAAATTTACTCTGAATTCCATGAAGAAAAAATTATAGCAAAAACTATAATTACTTTTAAAGAAATATATATTATAGTAAATAACAAGCTTTTATTTAAGTAAAAATATGTTTTCTATTCTTCTGATTTATTGGCAAATATTATGTGACATTTTTATGCATTAATAATTTCCTATTCTTTTATGACAAGGAACTCATTCGAAACGTTGTTGTTCGAACAATTTTAAATTTTTGTCTTGTTACAAGAACTGTAAAATTATTTTATTACTCTGAGCTCTAATATTATTAACAAATTCATTATTTTTTCTTTTAAGTATAAATTTAATGCATCATAAATTTGTTGCATCGTTTTACTCGAAAAGCTTTAAATTTTGGAACCACGCATTTCAGAAAGTAAAAATAATAGAGTTGGGCTTAGTTTAAAGTGTGAATAAATGTGACCAGAAATTAATTCTTGGGAGGATTCCAGAGTGGGGCATTTGTCAGTGGCTTCTCTGATGGTGGGGTAGAGCGTCTGCTGCTCTATTTTTACATTCTTGTCATCTGTTTTTCACCTGCATATTTAACTCTTTAGATTTTTGAAGAATCTCTAGATTTGGGGGGAAAATAATGTTGGGGAATCAGTTTAACAAAATAGCTTTCAAACTCAAGGAGTAAAAAAAAACATTGGCTGGGCTGCCCTACTATAGATACACTGTGGCATATCTCCGTGTAATTACATTAATATAACCTTGTTCTATGATCAAAATCCATTTATAGTTTAAAATTAACTTTATTGACATCTCATTCTTAAAATGCTCAATTGTATATTTTATTAAAATGATGCACAAATTACTTATAATAAGATGCATTAAATAATAAGTAGCTTGATTATGTTCTCAATTTCTAAAATTATGTGGGTCTCTAATCAACATTAATACTGTTTCTTTATTTTTCATTACATTATGATTATTATGATATGACAATATTAAAAATATTTATGACTATTGATATTTTTTCATAATCATAAATAGATATACATTGATAAAAATAAGATTCATATATTTAATAATATATGTCATAGAAAAGGTACATGAACCTAATACTAGGCTTTGCAGGGAGAGAGAACTCTTGTGATATTACTTGATATTTTCTTATAATTATTAGCAGATTTTCTCTGACTTAGCAAATTAGAGTTAATAAGTATTAAGTAAAATTTTATTTTGAACAGTGCATTTTGAGGTGAACATACAGTGAAACCACCAGGAAAGACCACCTTTGTGTAGCGGCCATCTCTATTTATGACTACTTTTGGGAGGCACCAAATTTTTCCATATGCTTGTTGAAGAAAAACTTTAGGGGAGACAAAACCTCTCCCAATTACCGGGCAAACATCTGCACCTAATGCTGAATAGGTCAAATAAAGAACCTTGATACAACCTCGTGTTGCAGTCAGATTACACTAAAGACGATGCTAGCAATGATTTACTTCAAAAGTTGAAGGTTAAACTTGAAAAAATAAGTTATTTGAAGGAAAAAAAAAGAAAAAAACAAGCATCTCAAACAAGCCTGTTTTCATATTTTAATGCTAAGTAATTTTTATGATAAAAATTAAATGCAAACTTAGGAAAAAAAATTGGTTATTTAAAATAGCTTTATCATTCCTAATTGTTAAATTTGTTTTTACACATAATTCTATTAGTTGGGTTCATTTTTATAGACGCTAAATTTTATTCATCGATATGTCTGTTCTTGGCGCCAACAGAAATGGCATTTCCTCACCAGAAAATGACACCTAAAATTTAAATCGTTTATGAAAAATCATGAACCTTTGATAACAATTTTGAAGTCAGTTGAAGTAACCTCTAAAAATGACCATTTAATGTGGAATGGTGAGTGGTCGCTCCCAAGAGATTTCACTGCAAAATATTTTTTAACGTTTATTTAGGAGAAAACTTTTGATGTGTGTAAAAAATTTCTGATAGTTTGATATTAATATCAATATAATGCTATAGCCAATCTCTCAATTTATGTCTAATTTCTTATTCATCTATATCATTTACTACTCAAAATTGTTTAGGCTTGCAAGTTGGTCATTTCTGATTTAAGGTTGCATTAGAAAGATGTGTTGTAAATTTTAATGATCATATTTTTGTTCTAGCATATTTATTATTTTTTTAATAAACAGCTTTTATTAAAAATTAGTTTTTCTCTATTGTTTGCCTTGACTATCTTTTGACTTTCTATTGTTTGCCTTGACTGGGGTTTTTCCTTTTTTTTAAGACTCATGCATTTGTGAAAAGATCTGAAACTGAAAAAGTTGATTTCGCTGGTTGGGTTTGTAACACAATGGGACTGGATCCATCTACTCCTACAAAAGCATCCCCTGATGGTTAAAAAGTTTATGTAAAACTTTAATTAACTTTATTTTTCTTTTTCACATGTCATAGAAGAAGCATATATTGTGGCTTCTTTGTTTTATCCTGTTGCGCCAATCATAGTATCCATTTAATATTTTTCTCTTTTTTGTGATTTTACCTTAATTCTAATTATTAATTAATTCTAATTATTAATGAACAGCTTTTATTTTTATATATATATGACTGCTGAAGTTCCAATTCTCTGTATTTAGTTCTGAAATAAGTACCATATACATTTGATCTTCTTATGTAAACAATTAATAATAAATTTCCAATTAGAGAAAATGAACTTTATCACCTCAGAATTTTTCATGTGTACTGAAAATTTCATTTGCCTTGCAATTAAAAATGCAGCAATCTACTTAAAAAATATATATATATCCAAAAAGGAGATCTTTTAATAAGTTACCAAAGCATTTATCTTATTTTTTTTAAACCATTTTTGTTAATTGTTGGTTTAATTTTATATTTTTATCCCATTTAATATATTAGTCTTTTATATGTGTGATCCATTTTTTGAAAGAAAAAAATTGAAATTTTGCTCTAGATTTCTAAATTTTTTTTTTTAAATTTATTTCCACACATTAATTATGACTATGCACTATGGTTAGGTTGTGTATAAGGTGCACATTATGGATTACTTTTAAGTGTGTGTTAAAATTCTGGTCCTTAATTTAATTTAATGCATTTTCCTGTTGCAAATATGGTTATTATATTTTGATTTATGATATGATAGCTGACAAATCAGTACCGACTGATCCCTGTTAGTCATATTCATTTTGTGTTTGTTATTTTTCTAAATCATGTTAGGAATTATAATTTTTCAATTTGCTACTAATTTTAAAATTGTTCAAATTATTATAAGGTATGTGAAATTAGCAAATTGCATATTTTATACATAGTATTAAATCAGGCTAAAACTTGTCATTTTTTAAAAAAATTTTTAACATTAATCTATAAAACTTTTCGTGCATTTGCATATTTATATTTAAATTTCAAGCTTAGAGTATAACTCTTACTGTAAAGCACTGTTTAAACATCATTCTAAATATTGACTGGGAAAAATATACTGTTAATAAAATAAATTGGTACTTTTTTTTTCTTTAATGGAAATTGTTCAAACTTAGAATTTGCAATCAATAGTTAAAAGGGGTAAAAAAAAAAAATTTTTTTTTTTGCTAGTACTACATCTAAATGCATACCTGCAAAGTCTCCTGTTTTTTAACGAATACACTTGTATTTTACGACTTTCTGTTTACCGGTATATTCTCAAATTTCTCTGTATTTGTTGAAGAAATTTTTTTTAAAAAATTGACGATATAATATCGGCTGATGGCAAAAATACTTCTCTTTTTCCTCAACAGATAATGCTATTGCCAGTACTGCAGTATATTGAGTGCATATAGTTCAAGTAATTATTAATAATGGTTTAAAAAAAGTCTTCTTTTGATTAACATTTATATAAATATTTTTTACTTCGCTAAATGTAAGTGCTTATGTTATTTCCAATTTTGATTTTTTTTTTTTATATACTTACATAATTATGCATGATGTATCAAAACTTGACTCGTAGCCTAAATAATGCCGCTAGTAAAATCTCTGTTATCTTATTTTTCCAATGTTGGCAGGTATGTAAATGAAAAGTTAAATTTATATCAATCTGCAATGGATAAAGTAAAAAATATCTGCATAAACAGTGTTCCACTGCAACACCAATTTTGGATGGGTTCGAATATACTGTGACCTATTTCTTATTATTCAAATATTTAAAATTCTATTTGATTTCAAACGTTTTTTTAATTTATTATTTAAGTACCTACTTAAGATTAGGATCATGATTCTCTCAATAAAAGTTAATCTGAATTCAATCCTATTTGAACATTTATTTTTGCGATGCATTTATGTTTCATTTATAACTCTTTATTTTCTAAAAATAAATTACCTTTATTTTATATTTAATGCATTTCATTACATTATTATACTTTTGACACTAAAGCTATTTTGATTTATTACCCTATTATTTAAGTAATTTTGGAGTTCCTAAAAGTTTTTAAACATTTAGCCTAGTTTTCTCAAAACAAAATAATATCTATTATTTTTTTTTTTTTTTTATTTAAAAAAACAAAATTTATATTTACTTAACTCTAAACCAATAAGATTTTTTTAGGGACAATAACAGCTTAGCTACAGATCTATATTAATAACTGTCATGCTCAGTCAGTTTTAGAAAATAAATGCATGTGGCTTTCTTTCTAACTGACAAAAAACTAATCAATTATATACAATGTAATCTTATTTGTATATTTTTCTCTAACTATGCATGTATTATATTTTCAGATCAATATTATGAAAGATTATAAATTTTCTCTTCCATTTTTTTATTACCTTTATCTAGCTTAAAAATGTTTCTGCTTCACATGCTATGTTTAGACTAAAGTTTTAGATCTTGTTTATTTCTTCAACAAGAATTAAAGTTACATACTGTATGTTAATGTATTATGTGGTATCAAATATTCAATGCTTTGTAATTTATGTAAGTGATCCCCGTAACTCTCAGTCATATTGTTGTTAAACTTGCGTATATGTGTGAGTATAAGATCTTCAAAAATATCTTGATGTGGTTTCTTAAATTTTCTGCATTTTTACTCTTTATACCTAAATTTTTGAAGCCTGACACTTGTGCATAAAAAAAGACCTATGTGATATTACATATTTGTTAGATGTTAAAACTTTGTATTTTTCTAGTATAAAGTATTATGCCTATATCACTTGAATGTACTAGATTTGTTTGTTAGTTGATATAAATATACAACTTCCTGGAAAATGATATATTTCTAAATGTAGATAACAGTGGATGTAAATGACACAATGACAATTTATTAATTCCTTTCTTTATGACTACTAGCATTATTGCTAACAATTTTAATCAAATCTTCTCCTCCTTCCATTAACATCTCAATAAAATTACAAAAGTCCATTTTAATTTTTATTTGTTTTAATTCATTTTATGATAATATTAATGTGCACAAAAGCTTATTTATTATTACTGATGTGTGCAATTACACATCAGTATGCATTTATAGTTGCATTTTATTTGTAAACTGCGGGCTAATCTTGTGATTCAAAATTTATTTTGCGCTTGTGACCCCAGAAATAAAGTTTTAATCCATATGTTTTTTTACTGTTTTTAGTTTTATTTAAAGATAGTAATTAGTCTTTTATTTAACTTAGGTGTAAATGTTCAAAATTAGACACATTATAAAGTTATCTGTGTTACCTTATTTAAAAAAATTCAAGTCATGCTACTAACCAAATTATATTAATCAATATTTTAATGAAATGTTATAGTTAAATATTTTTTGTATATATTTAAAGTATTATTATAAATCAAATCTTTTTTAATCATTCAAAATTATTTTTAAAAATAATATTTTGGGGCCAGAAACACTATGTGTAAAAGTATTTGCTTGTACACTTTTTTTTTATCTAATGCTTAGGCACTTTGTTTTTGCATATTTTTTTTTTTTCTACAACTGAAAGGTAAACAAGTATGCAATGACATATCATTTATGAAAGTTATATTTTGTGAAGTGATTCTAATGTTAATTTGATTGAAATAAGGCTTACAGACTTTCCAAAGATTTAGGTTTTTCTAATTTTTTTAGATTCGTTTTAGAATTTGCTATTCCTAAGAGAACTAGTCTTTGTGTGTTCTGTTCTTTATCACTTTATTTTATTTTACCTTATTTTATTTTAACTCATCTCCTATTTTTTTATTTCCATTTTTGTAAAAATTCTTTATTTTCCTTCTAATTTTATATATTTCACAGAGATGTCAATTTGACCATAAAATCTGTATGTCTTATTAGTACTGTATGTTTCATTGACCTTTAATGAATAAACCTAAATGTATTTTAAAATTACTTAGAAAATGTCATTTCCTATTTTTCTAAAAGTATTTTAGTTTTTGTAATATTGTAAATGTTATTATATTTACAAATGCTTGCAATTTAATTAAAATATTAAACTGACACTAGTTTATGAAATTGTTAATGTTAAGTAAATTTTATAACATTGCTTGAGAGTTTATTTACATCTAAAGTAAATTAATTTCGCATTTATAGTTTTGTGGTAATTAAGGTTTTTGACATTAGTTAAATCTCTTAGTAATTAACAAAAATTCGGTTCTATGACTTAGTTCATTTTATTTTGGGGACTTGATTCCCTATGACCTTGAAAATATATGAAGCATTAATACTCATTTTTTTTCTTTTTGTATTTCCCCTATCTCTTAAATCTGAAGTATTCATTTTAATGTTGCAGTGTCACAATGCAAAGATTCATTGTCACAATCATATATATTCATTGTCATAATACTAACATAAATATAAGTGTCACAATGTAAACAGAAAATAATTTAGCCTACTAAAAGATGATGGAATGTTTTATTTCTATAAATGTATTGTAATTCATATTTCTATAAATCAAGTGAATTTTCTTTCTTTTATTTTGGCATCTCTGTGATCTACAGTAAATATTACAACTCTAATATAAATCCATCTTCAACAACAAAATTACATCCTTATTCTTCCTCGTGCATCTAAAAAAATATATTTTTTCTTTTATATTCTATTTAGAGAGCTTATTTTCTATTAAGCTCAAATATAAGCTGTGCACTCTTTAAGAGTTAAATATTTTTTTGAAAGCTTTTTCAATTGTAAATGTTTATGTACATATGTGGTATGTGTAAGATATTTGCAGTTAGTCATTCTAATCTGTATTAGCTAGAATGCATTTCCTAATTCATTTGAAATAGCTTTAAAATTTAACATTGTTTGCACATTATTATAAATGTAGCTTGCAGATTTTTGTCTGAAAGAAATGTATACACACTCTCTTAATTGTTAAAAGCACTACTGCATTTTGATGTTATAATCTGTTTTTTCAGATATAATGTTTCATCTTTCATTACCAGTGTTGTGCCAAATACTTGTAGTATTATCATTTCATTATGCATGCTAAGTTCTCCAAAATTTTGGTTTCATATATGCTTGTAAATTTCAATTCTAAATATTGAAAAACTACTTCTATTTTAATCTGATAATTTGCCATGTTAATTAAAATTCTGTTAACTAAGCATGAAATTGCTTTAGATTTATCACTTAAGATATTAATTTTACGTAGCATATTGCTTAAGGGTGTCTTGAGGATCGCTTCTACTAATGGAGAATTACATAAATACCAATATAATCAATATTTTTGAATTTTTTTTCCATTTTATTATGGGGTTTTTAACTGAGTATAGTTACCAGATTTTTAATTTTTAAGGTTTTATCTATTTTAAATATATTGGCAATTATATAAAGGCCAAGTTAAAATTGTTAATAACCTGAAAAACTGAAGATGGGTAACTAATTTTTATGAAAGACATTTTAATGATTAAAATAAAATAAATCCTGTGTTAACATTAGAAATGAAAAGAATAAGTGACTCCAGGACATCCTTAATAAACATAATTTTGAATATTTAAAACTTACTGTAGATAGTCTTTTTTTTTTTTTTTTTTTTTGTATGTTTATTAAACCAAAGCACAACTGTTTTAACTAAACATGTTGATCTCTTTGAAATCATTTTCAAATTTTTTTGTTCTTAGGAAATATTTGATTCGTAAAAATAGTTTTGAAAATTGATGTTAATTACTATGTAGGTTTTGTAAATAATATATTGTTGTTTGCTATTTTCTTATTAAAACTTAAATGAAACAAAACATTTTTTTTATTTCTGTATGTTATATTGTAAGAAGTTCTATTTTGCTTAACTGTCAGATTGAGTGCTTTTTGACAATCATTTAAAACATTCCAATGTGTATCTTTGTTTGTATATAATTTGCTTCATTTGGTACATGAGAAAAATAAATTAGAAATTTGTGTTATTAAGTATTAATGTGTTGTTGTTTTTCACAAATAACTTATTTATTTGTAATATCTTTTTTTTTCTTTTTCCTATTACAACTTCTATGAAAAAAGAAAACTTTTAAACATGATATTTAATATGTTTAAGACAAATTGCGTTTCAGATTATTGTTTTTTTATTTGTTGGGAATACTTTGTAGATATTATAAATAATCTCGCAGAATCTATAAAGTCTTGCTAATTTCAAAATTAGTTACACAAACAAGTTTTTTTTTACTAAAATGGCTGAATTATTGGGAGCTACCCTGGAATATCCCTATACAGAATTGTCCAGAAAATAATTTTTCCGGATATTGGATTTTAGAGGTAAACAAACATTATTAACATGCATTATTCAATAAAAAAAATAACAAATCCACAATAATTAACATCAATTAAATACAAGAATTTCTTAAAGGCAAGGTTGGAAAAAAAAATCAAAGTGAGCAGAAGGTAATTTGTTCGTTTTCTTTGATGGATATAGACAAGTTTCCCCTTTTTTTCCCTATTTGATGTTAAAGAAAGAGCTGGGCAGATAAATAAAAATAACATATACAGTGACCTCTCACTTATGCACTACCTCTTTTATGCACCTTTTTCATTTATATGACAATTTTTATAGGCCCCAGTATATTAGGTAGGAAAATAAATAAACAACTTAATTTTTCAGCATATTATGACGTCAAGTACTTTTCTTAGAAATTTATCATGTGATGTTTCACCCCCTCCCATAGAACCCAAATTTTTTGTGAAAAACTGTTCATTTATATCTAACTAAAACTTAAGGACGATGAGAACGTGGTGGATGATACTGATGAGGATGATAAAGTTCTTCAAAATCACAGCAGTACTAGAAGCTTTAGACACTATTCGTGACTATTTACAATTTAATTTTGCTTCTGAAACTCCCCCTTATCCCATTTATATGAACTGGAAAAAACTTTTTTTTAAAAACGTCGACAAATACAAACATGTATTAAGATTGTTTTGTAAGAAAATAAATTGTCTTAAGGTATGTTAAATTTTTTCTTTGTATAATTATAGTAAATACCAAAACAGTATAAATATTAATATTTCATCTTTAGAAACATATTTATTCATATTGTCACTGCAATTTACGTTGCGTTTTAGAATTTTGAAGTTTTTCACTTAGCGCCTCTTTCACTTGTGGTTTTTTTTCTCTCTGTCCCTGACACCGGTGCATAAGTGAGAGATCACTGTATATATATAAAATTCCCTACATTCTAAAAGTAAATTTATCAGATTTAAAAAAGAAACAATATAAAAACAAGGAGCAGAATTTAGTTGGTTTTCTTAATAAAAACATAATTTAAAAGGAAACAAATCTCTGCTGGTGTTTCTAAACACTATTAATATTCATAACTTATCATTCTCACTTTTTAAAGTGTGTTTTTCTTTAACTGCTCTTTTCGACTACTCTTGGTCTGCTTATTGAAGCAGAATAAATATTTAAGTATTGAAAAAGCAGCAAGCGGAAAGAATAAAAGAAAATATTAATTAATATTTAACAAATTACAAAAGTAATTTTTTTTAAAAAATTAAAGGAAAATACATTTGTTTATTTTGATTGCAAAAAAGTGCCTGTTTCTGGTAAATGGTTGGATATTGAACTTTGTACTGTATATCATTTTATTTATCAAATTTCACAATGGGAGAATGACGCTAAATTAAAAATGAAAAAAAGCTTATTTTCTCACCATAAATTAGGAAATGAAATTTATAGCAAATTAGGTATTTGAAATCTTACAGGAAAATTTTTCTTCTCATTTCTCAATGATTATGAAGAATGGCAGCCCTTCTGCAGCTAAGTTAAAGATTTTAAAAATTCCTCAACTCAGCAAAAATTCTCCCATCTATCAGTCACATCAGATTGAGCCAAACATAATATTTTTTATTGACATTCTAATCAAGAATTACAGAATGAACTTGAGGGAAATTACTTTATTAACCTTTTAATGAATTATTAATTTGCATAACTCTACAACTCCCTCAATAACAGGAAATTTGTTAAAAGAATCAGAACAAGCAAAATTGATTATTCCTCTTTTGTGTGTATTGGAAATTGAAAAGCTTTCTGTTTGTGAGAAAACTAATAAGGTAAGACGATTTTTATCAGTCAATTTAATATTTTATTTATGAAATTAAAATCAAGATCTTATCAATTTTAATGTACTTTTTTATTGTGATTGATTGCTAGCATCGTTTCATAGCATTTAAAGGAAAATATTATTTTTATGATACTTCATCACTTAAAAATAATTATATATTTATGAAAAGAGATTACTTTATGTACAGCATAATATAATTTTAATATTTAACACGTTTTAATATTTCAGAACCTCCTTGTCATCAGCCACTATTGTTGTATTATATTGCTTTCAACTAAGAATGGCAGGGATTGAAAATCCATTACATTGACTTAAAAGTTTTAAGATCTTACGAAACTGATGTGGGGAAAACTGAATGAATGACAAATCAAAGAAATAAAGCAGTTCCGATGATGTAAGTATTCACTATACAGTCTGTTCCACCTTCCTATAAGTGCTTTTAAGTACAATTAAATGATTTCGTACTACAAATTACCAGCTTAGAGTTAAAATTGTAAAGTTAATGTTTCTATTATGAAAAAGGTATGTGATAGGATAAAAAGTGAATTGTGAAGTTGTTGAATGTAATCCATGTAGTACAGTTGAGCACCAGGAGGATCATAATAATAAGGATGAAAATTCTAAGAATGGAACACTTATAATGTGCTTTTGTTTGTGATTTCCTCAGTTTGAGAAGAAATTATCTTGGTAAAAAATATTAACAACTAAATACCTCAGTGTATCTTTATTTTATTATCTTAAAGGTAAAGAAATGTTTACTTCAAAGATTTCCATCAGGTGATACTGTGAGCAACCTCATCTTGTAGCCTATAGAGGTGTCCTAGCTCACATCCCACTTACCTGTTTAGTGAAAATTCATCAATGATCAATAAGTTGCTAGTAGCAACCAGGATTTGTTGATTTAAATCAACTGATTTTATATATATATATTGATTTAAAAAATTAAAAAAAACAGTGTTTTAAATTATTGATTATATTATTACTTTTTTTCTTAGTTTTAAAATTTATTTTAAATAAATTGCTGCATTATTTTTGAAATTTATTATTGCTGCATTAGTTAAAAATTAGCTAACAAAATTTATTTCTTGGTATGTGTTAAATTCCAACACATTTGAAATAACATTTTTAAATATCTTTTGATTTTAGAAATTGAAAATACAGATTAAAGTTAACATTTAAGTATTTTTTCCTCATAATAGGTTTACAGTATATTTGACATTATCAGATTTTCTATAAAGAAATTTTGTGAAAAAAAAATTTCAATGAGTGCATAGATTTTTTAAATTTTTCTTTTTTAGCTTAACTTATTTATTTTGATATAGGATTAAAAACGAATATTTTAATAAAAAAAAAAGAGAAATCACAATTTTAATTTAAAATTATGGTTTGGTAATAGAAACTTTGTTTTAGTAGTTAAAGTATACTTTAAATTCTCTATTTCATCTAGTCTTTAAATTTCAATCATGAATTTGTTTCAAAATGGTTGCTATGCATTCAAAGCTACGTATTATAATAAAAAGTTGTTTTAGGTAGTTAGAGCTTCTAAAATATTCTTATAATAAGTTTTAATTTAATTTTGATTAAACATTTATATAATTTTTTTAGTCATAAATCAAAGTTCTTGCTGTGTATTTGAATAAAATTAAAAAAAAATAATCTGATTTAAATAAAAAAAAAAATCCGATTTAAATAAAAAAAATCACGAACCCTGGTAGCAACCAATAGGAATACGTTTCTATTGGAATGGGAATAAGAACCCTTCAATAAGGTTTAACAAAACAACTGCTTGCTTTTCACAGCCACAAAGATAATGCAATTGACTGATTTTTTTTAAAGTGTTATAATTAAGCCTCTGGCTGGGACATATCTATAATTACTTTACTGTGTTAAGCTACTACTATTATAAAATAAAACTGAAATTGTAGAAAATTAGTGAGTGGATATGGATTTTACTGGACACCTTGCATATATATTTGTTTATTACTAATTCCATTGAATTTTTAAGCAATTCATGACGCATTAGTTAAAATTTCCTCGGTCATCTACTAGATCTCGTAAGAAGTTTTATTAACAAAATTTTTGGAACTCTATCTGGTCTTATTTTTTATCTTTAAGGTTAAAAAAAAATCAAAAATAATTCTTAGTCAGTCAAGGGTGGCCACAACCAAAAATCATTTAAAAAGTAGTAGATAAAAAATGAAATAACAAATTGTTTTTACTACTTAGTATCTACCCAAACATTTTTGTAAATTAAAGGAAATATATTTAGATATTAAAAGTGGTCAACAAATCTGAAATTAAAGTGAACTTAAAATGTTTTAAATTTCTGTGAGCCTTATGAATTGTCAGTCATCACTTTTTAAATTTTTTCCAGTTATGGCCGTATCAGTAAACTACTACTTGTTGTAACATGCAATTTTATTAATCAAAGTTTTTCTTCATCAGTAAATGAATACAGAAAATGACACTTATTTATTTTTTTTCTAAAAAATTTTAACCATTCGGATATGTTTTCCATTGACAATGATCTACAATAGAGTACAAACATTTATATACAATGATTATTTAGGGGAAAATTGCAACAAGATAAAACAAAACTGAAAATAGCATCAGTTTAAAGACAAAACGGTATCTTTTTTAAAATTATTGTAAAAGTAATTTTTACATGATCATAAATACTATACAATGTTAAAAAATATTTTTTACTCCAATGTAATAATTTTATTTTAATAGTATACTTTAACTTTTAATGATTTGCATTACAATTATTACTTTTTATAATCAACATTAAACTGTTTTTTTTTTTTTTTCAAATTATATCTAAAACGTATCGCCTTTATAGTTCAAATGATATTTGCTTATTTTATTTTATTTTTTCAAAACTAATTCTAATAAAGAAACTAAAGCTTCAAATATTTTATTTGTAATTGACCAGATTTTATACTCAATAATCTTAGTGGCATAAAAAACTGACGTAGTGTATTCAAGGGGCAAATTTTTTTGCTTGAATTAAAATGTAATGCTTTAATATTAAACCATATATTGGCAAATGCTTTAATTTTTTTTTTAGAATATGCAATAGTAAAGTAGATGAGTTGCAATTGATATGAGCATATATGAAACTGTAAGTTTATTTGTAGATAAGTGATTGTTTTTATCATATCTGATAGCTTAAAGGATGACATCTTATCAAATTCGGTTAACACGAAGAAATGAAAATGCATTTAATTAATATTTATTTTCATCTTTTTTATTTAAATGCACGTCGTGATTATGTTGAAAGTGATATGTCAAGAACAATATCATGGTAAGATCCATAAAATTTTTATATTTATGAAAGAGAAACCTTTGGCGTATTTATTTATGTAGTTTATAATTTACAAAAATGCAAACCAAATAACTAAAGCAATTAATGGTCTAAGAATCAAAATAAATTTGGAATAATTTCATTTACAACATTGTAAAAAAACTTCATTACATAAAATGCAGGTGCAGTTGAGTAACTTTTGTTTCAGAGATCACCTGGAATTTGTATTCTTTGGGAGATCCGTCTAAAACAGACACATAAGAGTTAGTTTTAACATTTGAATTTTTTTTTTCAATGTCATGATTTTTGGTGAGAGAATGATAAGCTGCCATTGTGGCAATAAAGTTCAACTTATTATAGTTCTGAAATTATCTCTCAGTTCATCCATTGTGTTTTGCATTACAGATGCACTTATTGTAAAATGATTTACAATGAGTTTATGTAAGCTGCTTTTTTTCTGTGATGAATAGATACATATTTTTACAATTTCACATTTATGTTTTCTTCTCTTAATTGCGTTTCATTTTTGCCTCAATTTTATCTTCCATGTCTTAGATTTCGGTATCTTTTTTTTGAAGTTTCCGTCAAAGCTGTGAGAGCTGCAGTTCTTCGACCAATTTGGACTATGTCTGATGGTCTGGTTGTGTCGATATCTACTTTTCCTTGCAGTATCCTAGGTAAATCGTAATAAACAGCTGCTGGAACAGCCTCTGTAAAGAAAAGAAAAAAATTGGTAATTAATTTTACTTTTCTTTTTCCATTATTTAAGTTATAAATATTTATTTGTATAAAATTATGGCTAATTTAACTAATATTATTTAATTATTTATAATTTTCAAGTCATTACATTAAAAGTTAATCAAAATGAGTCTTCTGATTTTGCAAATAATATGTATGCCAGACTTAATTTCACCATTTCTTTAAAAATGAAGAAAAAAAATTTTTTTTTTGCTATAAGAAATAAACTAAAGTATAATGAAAATTTTAAGGTTAATTATTTTGTATGGTATATATTTGTGCCCCGGTAACTGCTGGGTATAAAAATAAAATTTAGAAAAAGGTTAGCTTTAAATCTAAAAAAACAAAATTTTATATCATTAAAAGGAAAAGTGGCGCGTGATTAAAACATTGGTAGGGGTAGTCGAACCTGGTCAACAAAATATTTTACAGACAAATTAGAATTAGATCAAACAACATACCTTAATTATTTTGACACAATGACAACATCTAAGAAAGACACAGCTGTAAAAGAATGAACTAGAAATAAAATGGTCCTGAGCTCAAGAAATAAAGTTCACTTTTTATTGAGATGATCTTTCAGAAAAGAAGCGTAGGGGCAGCAGCAGTGAATAAACATGGCAAGGTGGGAATCATGGAGAGTTCTCTCTTTGTCATAACAGACAAAAACACCGGTGAACAGGCGCATCGAGAAGAATTAAACACAAAACTGAGCGGTTGATAATGAGGTGTAGACAACAGGAGTGCGGGGCACTGATAAATTCATTACGGCTAGGCTTACATCAGCTGCGGCGAAATCATTCTGGTTCCTTTTTTTGATTGTTGATAGAAAGGGTGATGTCATCCTTTGCGACGAGGTGTGAGAAATACATCAGGAAGTTATCGGAAGACGTTGATTGTAGATAAAGAGAATTCGTTATGCTGGAGGAAAAGGTGCTTGTTCATGGATGAATCGAACAGGAAAAACCCAACACAACGTCGATTTTGCAAAAGGCCGAAAACCACAAGTTGCATCAGAGATGGCCATAATAAATGTAATCCGTCACTCAAAGAGAGGAAGGGGAAAATGTACTCCTCACAGGAGTGTTGTTAACCAGGAGAGCTAAATTCTAATGCTTAGAGCGTTTCCCACGCTCAGATATTTATACTAACCAAAGAAGTCGAAGTTAAATTACTTAAATTATTGAATTGAGAGGTTGACTTTAATTTATTTAAGGGTTTCATCCTCTTTTTCTGTTTGAAAATGAAGAAATAAGATAAAGCATACTTTGAGTCCCTCGTGTACATCAAAGAAGCCGAAAGCCAGCTGTCCTTCTAAGAAAAAAGGGTGGAATATTCTAGCAAGGGAGCGGTTGAAAAAAGAATGAACGTAGGAATTTCCTGGGGGAGAATGTCACAATTGCCGAAAGCTTAAGGGACGAGGAATCCGATCAGCAACATTAACAAATTTTGTATTTAGATTTATAAGAAAAATTTAAAATAGATTTGTGACTCGATGTCACAATATTTATTTCCTAATTTTTATTCAACCTTCTAAGCATTCAGCCATTGGGCTTAATTTTATTAAAAATTTCCTAGCTATGCACTACTTTTTGAGTATTTTTTAGAAAACCAATTTTTTGGAACAGGGAAACTTGTAGTATAAATTTATAAAAAGCCGTGACACGTGCTGAGAGGGTTAAATATATTTCTTACAACTTTCAAGCTTCAGATACAAAAATGCATTATACTCTCAAAAATTTTGAGCTGAAGTAATTTGTTACTGAATTACATGTACTTAAAAGTAATTGTTTTGGTTTTAAATAGTTCTATAATTTTGTTTAAGAATAAAATGGTAAGGAAATTATGTGATGAATATTCAGACGTGAATTTTTTTTCTATTATAGTGTAATTATGCATAATTATACTATTTCTTTTCAAATTGTCTTTTATTGTTCTTTTAGTTAGACGAGACTTTATATTAAGTTTATACAGGCTAGAAAATACAATTAAAGGCAGCTTTATATATAATTGAGTTACACTGGGTTATTTTTTTTAAATTGACTCGCAAGTGTTCACTCGTTTATGATTGAAGTACAGAATAATTATTGATTACTGCATAATTATTATCAATTATTTTGATTTTTTTCAAAATAATTATTAAAATGATATTAATTAACAAAATAAGTTAATTAACAAAAAAAAATTTTGATAATTATATTTACATAATTCATTCTTAAAGTTGGATATTTTATTTGGTTATGCAATTAAAATACTTCTAACATAAAATTTAAAAAAAAAATTTTTTTTTGCAATTAAATTAGACATAAGGTCAGCGATTTTTTGTTAAAACAAATTTGTATAAATCGTCTATTGTTTGAGATAATTCTGGATTGGAACATAAAAGTCAGGCTTACTATAGCTGAACAAAACAAATTATAAAGATTGCATGAAAAAATTGGCAGATAATGTGCGAGGTAGCAGTGCTTAATTTTAGTTCTGCTAAAATACAGAAAAATCTGAGTATACCTATCACTTGTTGAACTTTTGGACAAGTAAAGTCTGGAGCTTTTAAAAAGGTGAAAAAGTTGGTAATTCTTTGTTTGATACACAGAATGACCTCAGAGTTCCAAATGGCAAAATGTTATTTTAGTTTTTTCTTGCATTTAAATAACTATTGAATAACAACCAGAAAGTGGAAACATGTAGCTTCTAATAAGCCATTTTATTAAATTATATGGAAAATTTGAATGAAGATTCTTGGATATTTTCAGAAGATAATACACATGTCTACAATTTCTAAGCCACAAAATAGTATCATTAAAGTTAGAGATTTGCCTGCAAGACTGGCTTATAGTTAATTGAAAATATTTGGGAAGTGTGGTACCCATTGTTTATGGAGAAGGTCTCTAATTATGTCAAGGACCGAAAAAACAAAATTCATAAAATATGGATTCATCAAACATTAATTTGTTTTTTAAGAAAATAATGGCTTTAATAGAATTTCCACTTACGCGCAACAAAATCTGGTACTGTTCAGCAATAATATTGTCTTCTATTAACAAGCTAATTCAAAATCTAAGGGTGTCTTTAATTCTAATTTCATTGGTGTATAAGATTATGAAAATATAAATCATAGATTTTCGAACTGCAAATTTATGGACAAAACAGAAAAATGCCATTCTCTGTAATTTATCTTTTTATGTTCACTATCTTTTAAGCCTTTTATAGTAGAAAGTTACATAAATAATGTGTTCTTCATAAAAATGCAATAGAGAATATTCTTAGACATAAAAAACTTTAAGTCTTTATTCATAACCTCAAATTATTGATGTTGAAAAACTATAATATTTAGAGTTTCTAATATCAGAATTGTTTTTCTCTTGCACTATATCCTAGAACCAGCCAATGCTGTGTCCATTTATGCCTCATCACATATTTCCAGTTACTGATTGTTGACCACTTACTAAATGTTAGATCTTTCTCATAGGATATCGGAATGTGCAGGTGCAATGATTTTAAAAAGCTTACAATTGTTGTATGGTACAGAGAAGAAACAAAATACCCTGAATTACTTTTGCTCTAATGATCAGATCTTCATATACTAAGATTTAATCTTAATGGTTTGAAGGAATGATCTCAAATATGGTAACTTTCTCTTGATAAACATACCTTTCTTTTCAACTAACTGATTTGAGATCGATGCCCTCTCAAAATGTAAAGGGTAGCTGAAATTTGGTCTGGAGATTGGTCCAAAATTTGGCAAAATTAATGTAATATATTACTTTTTGCATATCTCAAGATATTGTTGAGCGAATTAAAAAAAAAAATTGTTTTGCCTTATACAGTTACATTTTTTAAAATCATGTAAAAATTTATATGCCGTACAATTTAAAAACTTTTTGACTATTAAATAAAATAAAAGATTGTTTTTATGTGCAATTTTCTTTGGATAAACACATTTTATAATTTTGTGAAAAATTACAATTTGCCTAAAAAGTACTCAATATATAAAGAAATA
The DNA here is from genome assembly GCA_949128135.1 of Parasteatoda lunata. Taxonomy (NCBI): domain Eukaryota; kingdom Metazoa; phylum Arthropoda; class Arachnida; order Araneae; family Theridiidae; genus Parasteatoda; species Parasteatoda lunata. The sequence goes on from OX421971.1 coordinate 71,719,028, forward strand.
TGCAAAAATTAAGGGGTTCAAACTTTGGGACTAGATTGCGGCTATCTCTATATTTGAATTCGGAGAGAGAGGTATGTTTACTCAGAGAAAGTACATTTTGAGACTTGGTAAATTAAAATATCATCTATGTAAATTATCAAATTGAGGTCACCACCTTGAACCATTAATTATGTGAAAATTTTTGCTCATTTGATCTAAAGTTATTCTGGATGCTCTGTACCTATTCGTCAAATAGATAATATGTATATAAGAGTAAACCATCTTCACTTCATGAAAAAATTTGTCAGCCTAACATTTCCCTAGTGAATGTATACACATTGTATTTAAAAAGTAATTCAACTTGCACACTTTTACTTAACATTATTATCTTTGATTTGATAGACTTTCTGGGCCAAGACCTTCTTCCGAATCTTTTCTATTTCTTCACCTTTAGTGCTTTGAAATCTCAACACATTGAACCGATCTTAGTCTGAGTTTCTTCTGGTTCGTATTCCAATCTGTTTATATCGAAAAACTGTGGATGTTAAAGATTGATTGAAAGTATGGTTTAATGGCAGGAGGTCCAGTGGATGTTAAAGTCAAATTTGATGTAGTTTATGTTAGTGTGATATCTGCCTCCTCTCTATAGCATATACTGCTCATTATTGAATCCATGCCCCCACATATCATTATTATTTAGTCCTTTTTCGAAGATCTTTTTGTCATTACTCAGGTTTCTGAACCATATGTGAGCACAGGTTTAATGATGGTTTTTTATAGCATGATTTATTTTTTCCTTGATATTAATTTTGGCAGAAAATTAAATTTCCAAACATGAGAGTAAAGACTAATTATAACATAAAATAAATTTTACTTAGTCACTAAACTTCTTTCAATTAGCTCTTCAAGTATGAAAAATTAACATGCTAGCGTATTCTTACAGCAAAAATGATTGATAACTTTTGTGTTTTCTTATACCATTTATTTGATCAGAATGAAATTTTAATCTCTAATAATTTAAAGCAAATGAAAGCCATTACACTGAAACATTCTACTCTGAATCATTCAATCAGGATGTATAAGAAAGGAATTTTCTTAGTGAACATACCCATAAATGCAATTTATATTGCAAATTTTTTCTTGTAAATTAATAGTTTACAGCTCTTTTTAATCAAAAATGAGTTGTTCCCTTATGTAGGTGAACACTAGTGGATGATGGGGATGAGTTCAACAAATTAGTATTTTGTTGGCTTTGTGCTACTATGTATTTATATTAATTATAACTACACTTTTGAAACTCGTTCTGTTACACATAAATAATGTAAAGTTAATGAGGATTGAAATTTTACACTAAATACTAATTCAGAAAATATTGTGTATAGTTAATCCCTAACACTTGTTCTGTTGAGTGTAATAATGTAAAGCTACTGGAAATTATGTACTGCTGCTAATTACTAGTATTTCCGTGGTTATACTTTTCCACCAGATGACATAAATGTCTTTAAATGGGAAAATCAAGATAATGTAGTGATTAAAGTACACTTACCATTGCATCTATAGACTAAGTCAGACCAGATAATAGATTCCTGTGAGAAACAAAATACTCCTAATCTACCTCCTTTTAATTTGTTATCAAATATATTTCCTGAATCTGCTACCATGTTTTCTCCTTCGAAGATTCGAAGCCTGCAATAAAAAAAGAACTCATTGTTAGTTAAAATTAATTCAAGAACTTGCACTAAACACACTTCGAAATTCTCTTCCAAAGCTATCTTTGTGCAGTTATAATTCTAGATTCAGATACACATATGCATGCTCATTACTTTGTTGTATATAAATATTATTGCATTTGTTTATTTTTGGTTTTACAGAGAAAGAGCCTAGACGATGAATGAAAGTATCCATTTCGAGATGTCTTTTTGAACTAATTAATAAGTCAGTTGTAAATTAACTTTTTTGTATTGTGTGTTACAAATGATAATTTTAAATAAAATTTCTTCTAATTTGTATCCATTAGTTACCTTATTTTAAAATCCTTTATTGTTGTGTTTGAACCTATTAAGTCTCTCAATGCTCCTTAAATAAAGTGTCACATAACATCTATAGGCAATAAGGTTATCAACATAAGGTGTTTGCTCTAAAATTTCTAGATAAGGGACCTGTGCTTCTTGATAGGGGCACAACTTCAATGAACTGATGTATATGCATTTCCCTGTGTTGAAAATTTTATCCTAATAACGCTTGGACTAGCCAAGCTTACCAGCCATTGGTTTTGCGAATTAGGTCAGGAAGGTACGCCTTTCATTTGACTAGATAGCACCCCAAAAGTTTGGCTTAGCTCAGAACGCCATAGAAATTGCAGCACCACTCATTCATGAGGTCAATTCAACTTAGACAGATCTGTAAGGAATTTTCTCTGTACCTATGGTACTTCGGCGCAGGTATATCACATATACTTTATGGGTCTTAGCAGAGTCTATGATCGAACTCCAGCCTTTCATGACTGGAGTCTGATTCTCTAATTATTATCCTGAATGTACTCATTTTAATTTTAACACACTGCAGAAAATACTAAGAATTATGTTTTACTTTTATATTGTTTGATAAATATGGTGTTTATGAATTCTAAATTTCAGTTTGTATTCAAAGAATAATCTATGGATGAAAAAAGGCTTGAAATTATATTACCTGATTAGTCCTATATGGGGTCTGTGCAAAAGTAACCACCTGTAAGCCACCTTCTCTTTCCAACCAACATTTCGTGGATCTTTCCATAGTAGTTTGACCTGATAAAATATGAATTATTTTATGCATTGTTGTATGCTGAACCATGATATCTACTGAAACATTAGACAAATGACTCTTCTCACATTTCATGTGAAAATATTGTGGGACTTAAATGGGAATATAATTTATACTTTAAATGTTAAACAATATTTTTTATGCAAAGTTTTGCTGACTCAGTAAATCACAATAAAAAAAGTACTTCATGATAAAAGTAAATTGTAACGCAATTTTCTCTGTACAAAAATGATGGTCCAATGTAAGTTTTTAATTGTACCACGATGATTGGTCTAAAAGCTGTTAATCGCGATATTGTTTAACTACAATTTATACCTTTTGAATAATACGTTTTATCAACAAGTCATTTTACGAGTTTAATTTATAAATTGTATTATCATTTAATAATATTACTTTAAAATATTTAACACTAACAGAGAGAATGACAAATGTCTTTTATAATGACTTGGAAAATTTCATACTTTTTTCCTTTTTCTGTTTTTTTAGTGGAATAAAAATTAAGATCGTACAGATAATAGAGGAATTATACTTTCTTAATTTTTCTCTTTTGTAAAAATTACTTTCTTTTGCACATAATAATTGGTTGAGGTTACGAAAGAAGAAAATTTATACAAAGTGTCCAAAATTTATGTTATGGGCCAAGAATATCTCTAGACATATGCATTAAACCAAAAAATTTAAAACATGCATGGGAAATATTTTTTAAAGATGCATTCAACGAAAAAAAAAAAAAGATTTCATATATTGAAGAAAAAAAGCACTAATGACATCAAACTTGACTCTGTACCTTAATAGCCCAGTGTCAGGAGCTGGGGATCAAGTTTAGTGTTATTAGAATTTTCTTTTTAAGTTTTTGATTTGAGATTTCTTAAGGTATCTTCATTTAAAACAATTTGCTCCTCATTTTGTAATTACTGCGCCATATGAACCAAATTTAAAAAAACCTGCTTGTAAGTAAGATTAGTTCAGGTTATTTTTCGGAAGAATCCTAATCTTTACCCTAGTTGGGGGATCAAGTGATCAAATTGGGTGCCATTTGTGTATCTTTCGAAAATATTTCACTAACATATTTTTGATGCAATGCTTATTTTGCGAAATATTTTACTGCTTCTATATTTTTTGGACATCGTTTATAAATATAAACATTCATTAATTTAAGATTCTGGTTTTTTAACGAGATAGTTCAAAGTTTTTTTATAACCAATTTATTTTTAAAATTTAAAACATAATTTTTAATTAGGTCAACCACATTAGTATAGTATAGAGCAGTAATTCTCGACCTTTATTTGGGGGCGGCACACTTTTAACGATTTCGAAATTCGATGTCACACAATGAAAAAAATTAGTTTAAAAGTTGTTTACTTACCTATATACACTGTGTTAAATAGTTTGATAATAATTTTGAATGTGAAATAAATAATATGTACTACAAGAGCATGTTTATTAAGGGATTAATTCTTTCGAGTAATTTTTTATTAGTTAGTTTTATTAGTTTATCAGTTATTATTTTTTTTTCTAGTTATTAATTGCTAGCTTGTTTTCTATATTTATTAACTGTTAGTTTTTTTAACATTGTGATTTTTTGTGATTTCCTGTTAACTAGTTTTTTTGCTAATTATTAATTGTTAGCTTATTTTTTTGTTTGTTATCCTTTGTTAATTTGCTTTTATAACTATTAATTGCATAGCTTACTTTAATGAATAGCTTTTATTTCCGTTTGAAAGTTAATATTTAGCTTGCTTTCCTTTGTTAATTAATAATTTTAATAATCATTAAATTTCCTACTTAATTCAACATTTTTTAAAATTGCCAAAGACAATTTAAACGCTTCCTTCTTATTTTAACTTATTTTAAGATTGTCAGAGACAAGACAATCGCCTACAAAGTTGTACACGCGGTTAAAGCCTGGAAAAATTATAAAAGTATATATATAATATTATATATATACACTTTTCTTAAATTTAAACTTTACGCGTAATAAAAAAAAAGCATTGTAATTTTTATTGTATCATTTCTAATATTTGGCGGCACACAAAAATGCCGCGTCACAGTGGTTGAGAATCACTGGTTTAGAGAGCAGAGAATTTTTTTTTTTCCATTTTATTTACAGACTCGGAAAAAAAAAAGCCATTAATACTTATTTTTCCTTTTATATGTGTAGAACATTCTGGATCATGAAATTTAAACTTAACTTTCCCAAGATATTAAATTCTTACTTGTTTATCGGTATCCCCTGTATGCCATAAAGAATTTCTTAGCATTTGTCCAGGTCCCGTAGATGATTTTACTAACTTTAATTGTATACCAGGCTCGGCTACTGCTCGGAATGGTGTTGCCTGCCAGTAAGTCTGTGTGCTTTTCTTCCACATAACAACATAGAAATTGGAATTATCTTGATAGCTGAAATTGATAAGTTAGAATTTGTAAGACATATTTTTTTTAAATCATATTTTAATGGTAACGAATAATAGTTACTTTATCACTTAGACCATACTATCAAATGTTCTCATTAAACAGTAAAAATACTACTTTATGTTATTTCAATGGGAAAAAAGCACATTTTCGATGTGCAGTACGGAAAATAAATCGGTCTACTATTTCCTGTGAATTCGAATTAAAAATATACGACTTTTTTAAAATTTGATTTCTAAGGAACTATTTGACCAATTTCACATAAATTTTTCATATAAAATTACACTTTTTTAAAATGATATAAATCGTATACCTTACAATTCAAAAAGATTCGACTTTTTTTTTGGATGGAATTATCTTTGGGTAAACGAATCTAATAATGTCGAAAATATTTGATAGATTCCTAACATTTGTTTTAAATTGAATATTCGCTATCGAGAAAGGCATACCAAATTGGAGATTTAAAGAATGGATTTGTAAAAACTTTTAAAACAAACTTGTTTTTCCCTCAACTTTGAAAACAAAATTACCCATGAAAACTTTAAAAAAAATTTCTTAATCATTGTGCCTTTTGTTTAAATAAGCGAATTTTTTATTCAAAATCCTTTTGAACATGCGTGTAAATGAAGATTCTCAGAAAAGTTAAGTCTCCTAAAGGTAGTGACTACATTTCAGAAGTAGTTAGATACTTAATTTTTAAAAAAAAGTAGTTATAGTTAACTACGAAAATTTTTTTCCCTTCTACTTCTCATTCGTATGAAACATATTTACTCTAATTTGTATTTCTATTGCTATATTTTACTTCGTGTGATAAACTGATATACAAAGGCGTGATGCATGCCGAAATTATTCTGCTAATTAATAGTAATTCTTTTAAACTTATACCGCTAAAATTTTTTGCTAACATTAATTAAAACAATTTTAACTCACAACTTTCTACTTGATATAAACTCCGGACAGTTCAAGAGATAACGAAAATCTTCTTAATATACCTTCATAAATCAATGAAAGTAGTATGAAGTTGAATAGTTTATTGTACTAAACACAAATATTTAATTAATTACGGTGATATTTATTTTAATAGATTACTCATTGTAAAATAATAAATCAAGGTACTCGAAAGAGTGCTTTTACCTAAGCTTAAAAATTAATTATTTTGCACCAATTAATTTTCCGTTGTCCTTCTATAATGACATTTCAAACTTAAATGTGAATTCAAAAAAAAAAAAACTTAAAAGAGAAAACTAAATTCTCGACTGCTTTTATTTGTTATGTTATAGCACGTTTATTTAAAGAGAATTTTTATTAATTGCTATCCACCTCGTTTTTCATACGAGCCATCTTTTCAATCATTAATTAATTTCTCTCTCACAACAAAACATTTTTTTTTTATTAATTAACCTCTTTCTAACCTCCGTATCATTTTTCTAATATATTTATCTTCTTTTTTTTATTGTGGGATAATTAATATAAAGGATAGATTCCTAATCGCTCACCAAATAAATATCTATTCAAGAAGTTAATTTCGCCCCGCCTTAATTATTCCTAAACGGGTAATTTCGCTTCCAAAAAAGAAGCATTTAGCCAAAAAAAAAAGAAAAAAATGTTTTTCACACCTCCTCTGCAGGCAGTTTTTGTATTGTTAGCCAAATAAAAATTCATTAATTCTGATGCTTTTGAACTATTATTAAAGGACCCTTCCCATTTTTGCGGATGATGAAAATCACGCTTCTGTCTTAAATCACATTCTTGAATCTCCAAAAGGGAAAGTAAGCTACAGCACCACCTGCTGCACCTCCCCTTTTCTGAATACCCCCCTTTTCCTTTATTCTGTGAAATAATATGCCAACCGTTGCACGTAGTTGAGAAATTAATTAGGGCTCACCTCACTTTAATCTTTCCTTTGAGCCTTTCTCATCCCCTTAAATTATGTTAAAGTATTACAATATTTCTGCTGCAGAAGCTTTTAGCATTTGAGGTGGTTGTATAATTAAATTTTCTGGATTGCCTTTAATTGCGGAGACAAACTTACTTGAGGTTTTAGAAATACAGCCGAGCTTATCTCTAATTCATAACCACTAATGACAGGAAGAAAATTATCACTTTCTCAAGAGGGAAGAGAGAACTATCTTAGATTTTTGTTGGAATTCACACTCATTATAGATTTTGTGAAAGGTTACAATAAATTCAAAACAAGCAAATAATATATTTCCAGTATAATAAGTTAATAATGGATCGCTTCCCCCCCCCCCCTCCTTCATTTTATGAATTATTAATGCTTTTTTTTTCCTCAGGTTTGTTATTTTCATTAGCGGAAATAAATTGCACTAACATTTTATTGCTTATTTTAATTTACCGATCGATTTTTTTTTTAAAACAAAATGTAGGTTTTGAATTTGTTAATTGTAATTTGAAATAATAATTAACTCGTTGACTTTTATCAAACCGTTATATTTTGAAAAGAAGGAAATTCATTTTCAAAATCATGGCAATTCAAAAGTGGTTTCTTTTTATTCTCTATTATTGTAAACATAATTGTTTTTAACCAAAATTATCATCACTTTATCAAGAGGAAAAATATGACTATTTAATTTTTGTTGGAACTATGCACTCGTTAGATTTTGCTAGAGATTACAATAATTTCAAAACAATCCAGTAACGTCATTTCCAGTATAATGAGCTAATTACAGGTCACTTTTTTTTTTTTATAAATAGGTAATGTACTTTTTCTTCTTCTTTTGTTTCTTTCGTTAGCGGGAAGTGAATTGCACTAATATTTTTTTGATCATTTTAAATTATCAATTGCTTTTGTAAAGAAAAAAAAATGATATTTTTTTTTTTTTTAAAAAAAGATAGGTTTCGATTTTTTTTATTCTGATTTAAAATGATAATTAACGCGTTTGCTATTATCAATCTAAAATTTTAACTTATGTTTTATAAATTCCTCTAAACGAATCTAAAATTTTAACTGTTCTATTTCATAAATAGGGGAAATGAAATTTTATAATCATAACAACGCAGAAATTATTTCTTTTCATTCTCTATCTATTGTAAACATTATTATTCTTAACCGAAATTAAAACTTTCTTTAGCGGATTATCTTAGATTTTTGTCGAAATTATGCACCCTTTATAGATTTCGCTACAGGTTGCAATAAATTCAAAACAACCCAGTAACATTATTTCCAATGTAAGGAATTAACTACAGGTAGTTTTTTTTTTTTTTTTTTTCTCTTTATAAATAAAAATTGTTTTTTTCTCAGCTTTGTTCCTTTTTTTTTGCGGTGCACTAACTTTTTATTGCTTCAATCATTCAATTATCAATCATTCTTTTTAAACAATTTATATATGATATTTTATAAAGGTAGGTTTTGAATTTTTTAATCATAATGCAAAATAATAATTAACATGCTGACATTTATCTAACTTTCATGTTTTATAGAAAGAGAGAAATGAATTTTTATAATCATGACAATGCAGAACGTATTTCTTTTCATTTTCTATCTATTGTAAACATTATTATTCTTAAGCAAAATTATCGATTTCTCAAGAGGGATAAATTGACTATCTAATTTTTGGTGGAATTATTAACTCGATATAGATTTTGCTAGAGGTTACAATAAATTCATAACAAATCAATAGCATTATTTCCATTATTACAGGTTAATTTTCTGTCATTTTTTTTTTTTTTTTTCTATTTATAAGTAAGTAATTTTTTTTCTCAGCTTTGTTCCGTTCTTTAGCTGTAATGAATATTACACTATTACATTTTATTGCTTATTTTAAATTATCAATTTTTTTTAAAAATAAAATGTATGTTATTTTTTAAAAAGATAGGTTTTGAATTTGTTAAGTATAATTTAAAATAATAAAAGATGCGTTGACTTTTATCTAATTGTTATGTTTTATCGAGAGAAGGAAATAGATTTTTATTATCATGACAATGCAGAAATTGTTTCTTTTCCACTTCTACCTTTTATGAACATGATTGTTCTTGTCCAAAATTATCACTTTGTCAAGAAGGAAGAGAGGACTAGCTAAATTTTTGTTGGAATTATGCACACGTTTTAGATTTTGCTAGACGTTACAATAAATTCGAAACAACCCAATAACATTATTTTCAGCATAATAAGTTAATTACGGATCGGTTTTTTCTTTTTATAAAAAAAAATATTTTGTTTTTAAAAGGAGGGAAATGGATTTTTATAATTGTGACAATGCAGAATTGATTTATTTTCCTTCTCTACCTATTGTATACATGATTGTTCTAAACGACAAACGACTGTGATCGCGTAATTTGTCTTTCACAGCCTACGGTATCATATATAAAACGAGCCTTTCTGACTGGCGGCCCAAGGCATGATCTCAATACGATACTCTCATATTAGTATACATAAACTCGGTGTATGCGAGCCTAGGATCGCGATTCTTTCTCATTCTGTCCGTCCTGAAGAGGTTAATTCTTATTGCTTTAAAATTATTTCGATAATTTTTTTTAAAAACAATTATGAAAGATTCGCTTAGAACAGAACTACTAACCCGGGTGTCTTAGCTCTGAATATTATTAAAAATAAAAAGTAAAATCACATTTAAGTAAGCAAATACTTGTAAAATTTCACCAGCGTTTAAAATCATCATAAAATGCTTTCCAGGCATCTTTGAATGGTTTAAATGTCGTGGTAATTAGTATCATTTTAAATCAAATGTTGGAAAAATAAATTTTGCTACGAATATCTGTGAAAATCTGATTTAAATGCCAAAAAATTTGGCAACTCTGTTCTGGACTGTGCTTCAGAGATGTCGAACCGATCAATCACTCCTGGCCACTAAAATTTAGAGACGCCAGAAATTAACTTAATTCTGGAGTTTGTTCATGTTGTTTAAATTTTAAAATTGGAACAATTTGTAACATATTTTATGTTTCTTAAGCTTGATATCATTACAATATGATTTATTTTGGAATTTTAATATATTTCACATTTACTTTCTTTTTACATGACTTTCCTTGTCAAAATGAAAGCGAATTTCCTTGCAAAAATTTGAAATTCAGGTAATATGTCGCGCTTTGCGGAAGATCTCTTTATGGTGATTTACAATATAAAAGCTTCCATTTATTAAATGAGCAATATATGTATTGAATAAATATAATATTGTTGGATACCTGAAAATGAATCCAACATAATCGTCGTCAATTTCTGTGTCCACGAAGAATGTACCTTCAAAATCTACTCCACCAAAAGCATGAAAGCCTAAATAAAAGAAGGAATAACATCTTGTAGTGTATCACAAATATAAGACACAGTTCAAATAAAAATAAAACAAGCTCAGTCACATATTTTTAAACTTTTATTTCTTTTCTTTTTGTTCAGCAAATTTTTAAGTTAAGCTTACGTTAGAAATTTTTTTAATGATATAGACTACTTTCAGCAACGAAAAAAGTAAACATATTTTGAGATTTTTTTTTCGAAGAGACATTGGTATAAATCAAAATTCTGGAAAAAAAAGTATTCCATTATGTTACTGAAGTGTTAAAAAATAATTTTTCAGTGTTACAATAGAAAATGGTTGCTGTATAGCTTTAATTCGATGAATCTTTATGAAGAGTGTGTGGCCGGTTCAGCAGCATTTTTAAATTAGGATCGGAATTTTTTTTTTTTTTTTTTTTTTGGATTATGCAAACAAATAGCTACCAAAGTGCATAGTTTATTTTATTAATTAATGAATTATTTTTATTTATTTATTTTTATTTTTGAAAACAGTATATTTATAAAAAAACAAAATTCCTCCAAAAAATCGGAATAACAAAAAAATAAATAAAAACATAAAGAACTATGTAATCAAATAATCCTATATACTTAATGATAAGGGTATGCCGTTTCAAACATTATAAACAGTTTCAGTTATAAGTGTAAATTAATAATTTTTTTTTTTTTTTGAGTAAGCCAATTATGAAATCGAACGAATTGAAGTTTAATAACTACTGGTATTTATAAGTGGTATTAAACCGATTTTCTTCCTCAATCGTTTGATATATATATATATATATATATATATATATATATATATATATATATATATATATATATATATATATATATATATATATATATTGATTAGACCGCATTCATTTATTTTGACAAAACATTTAATTTCGAAGAGCTCAGTGGATGAAAGATCCTAGTAGCAGTCGCCAACAGTAAAAATGATCATAGGGCATTTGGCTAAAAATAATTGGCGAGTTATCTTAAAACCTCTTCTGGCAGCAAGAAAAACGCCAAGAATGCGAATACCATCAAGCAAACAGCTTAAATGAATGTTAGGGATTTATAAATTTCACTAATTAGAATCTGAGCACGATTTAAAAGCATAGTCTTAATATTCTACTCTCAGTGTATTTACTTTTAATGTAATTTAATTCACTAAAGCATCACTTAGATCCAATCAGCTCTTAGCATATTGAAAGAACAAAGATATGGGTGTAGAAAGCATAGTGGTATTTGATTATCTGTAATATTTTACTTACCAACGGCTAAACCTGGATCACTGTTCATTGTTTGTACAATTTCGGCTCCCTAAATAAATAATTATGAAATTAATAAATACCCTTCAACTTTATTTTGTCAATTTACATGCTTTCAAAATTATCAAAAGCTAATAGACCATCCATATTAAAATTTTGAATACTTCTTAGAATCTCTTCAATTTCAATACAAAATTTTTTTGCTATTTCTGTAAAATTTAGTCCGTATAATTATTATTATTATCTCAGTATTGAATTTTTTAAAGAAAAAATATGGATTTATTACAACGTTAATACTTTTTTGGGTAATATAATTGAGTATGTTGTTTGCTTTTAATAAATTAATTTGCGAATATTTTACGTCTAGTCTGAACTATGAAAATGCTTTTAAAAAGGCCTTATGATTAAGAATTTATTTTTGAAGACTTTTGCTGAGAAATTTTCCATCTCATTAAAAAAATCTTAATTTTTTTTTTTTTTTGCGACCGTACTTTAATGTAAACGAATTGTAAAACTATTATTCTACTTTTTATTTCTTGCATTTTAACTTGTTCATTTGTTTGGTTTATGATTTTTATGGAAATATTAACCTCGGCAAGTGATTTTTTTTATACTAGGGAAAAAATAATTCTTAAAGAGCAAAGCTTTTTGTTCATAAATTTGAAGAAACAAATTCAAGAACTTATTTTACGTTAAGGTTATTTCAAACCAAACCAATTTTACAAGACTTAAGAACTAGACAATAAAAATTTTATTAATACCTTAAGCTGCTTTATTTATTTTATTAATTTTTTTTTCTGTTAAACAGAAAGAAAAATGTAATTACGTAAATTTGAACGATAAATGCAAATGTACCTCATAATTTTTGCGTGATTGCAAATATACAAAGAAAAAATAACAAAAATAGTTTTGAAAGAAAATATTTGCATTTTGAATTGGTATGTTCAAATAATTTCCTTCGTCATTTCATAATTTTTTTTTTATCCATTATAAAATCAAATATTAATCTTAATGGTAATTTAATTTTTATTCTTAGATTTCAAACCAGAAAAAAATATGAATTCAATATTTTTTTTTTACTGTTTGGGATTAAACTTTATTAAATAAATAATTCATTTTAATTTCAAATACCATTAAGATAAGTTAAAAACCTTTTTTTTGTTTTGAATAAATTGACTGCTTGTACTGAGCTGTCTTTTAACAAACTTAATGTTTATTAATTAAAAATTTTGTGATTAGTTGACATTCTAAATTATAAATGAAATTTCCTAATTTGCTTTCGTTAAAAATACAATTTTGTTTTTCTGCATTTATTAATAAACTTTGTTGAATTAAAAATTACAATAAGAAAAATGTACTACTGTAATCTGTTTTAATGACTAATTAGGATTTTTGTTTCAGTTTTTCACACAAAACTCATTACAATGCAGATTTTAGAGTTTTACTAATGCATAAGACTGTCATTTAAACTGACATATAGTTTCTATTGTGAACAATATTTAGTTTTGAAACATAAATTCGATTATATAAATGCGTAAAAAATTGCTATAATTTTGTTTTTCCTCACATAGGCGTGGTTTAATTAAAACCCAGAATTTGATAACATTCATGTACTCTTTTTTTTTTTCTCTACCTTTTGACTCTTTCTTTTTTAGAACATTTTTGAAATTTTTTGATCATTGTTTTAAATTAAGGGATTTTTTTCCTTTCATAATATTTCTGGCAGCCATGTTTTCCCCCCATAGAGCATTTCATTTAAACTTACTGTCTCTTATTCTATGTATTTTAATGTAGATATATATAAGTGTGGAAAGAAATAATATTTCTGACTGAAACTCTTGTTGGGATAAAAGGGCATTTTTTCTATTTGAAGAGAGGGTTTTTACTGTTAAAAAAATTTTTTTAGGCCATGAAAGTGAGGTTTTCAATCTTAAAGTACTTTAAAATATATGTTTGACAAAGTTTCAGGAACCACAACTATTTTTTAAAAATGTGAAACTCCATTGTAGCTACAATTAAAATCTTACAATGACAATCTGCACGAATGACTGAACAATGACAATTATGTATTTTAAATGATTTAAAATATAGTAACTTTTAAATAATTTGCAGCTATCTATGTGAATTTCAAGTTTAAATTTGGTATCTCCTACAAAAGTCTAGACTCTAGAGCATAATATATTTATGAATGAATAGTTTAACAGTATATATACTTACGCTCTTCAATATTATCCTTCCGAGATTCGGACCCATGTTTCCTAGACTCGTGTTCTATAACAACACAGTTTTAATTTTTACTTTAGATTTTTTCTGGTTGTTTCTGAGTTGCGTGTTTTACTATATTTTCGAATAATAGTAATTATTTAAATTACTTCTATGAAATGTTATTAAAATGTTCCTAGCTTTATAAAAAAAAATTTATTTTCTAGATTACCTCAAATAAACTCCTTTGATAACACATTCTCTTCTATGTTTTAAGAAGATTAAAAATATTCATGAAACCAAATTAGAATTCTTTGTATTGTGTGGGAGTTTCAAAGATTTCCATTCCTAAAAATACAATAATTATATTTTTTTGCTTATAAATATAATGTAAAATAATTTTCCTAAAACTTGTTAAAAGGAATGACTTAATCTTTCTTGTTTAATATAATTTAGTTTTTGTTCCCTGGCATTATGGTTAATGCTATTATTAGAACGCATATAAACAGTAAAAATTACATTAATCAAGTTTTTGTAAGTCTTAAAATTAAAGAAAAAGAAATAGTTTTTTAAGCAATTTAATATTTTTGCTAATAGCAATTGTAATTATTAAATGAAGTTCAAAAGACTAATTATAATCTGCATTAATAAAGAATATATATATATATATATATATATATATATATATATATATATATATATATATAACTTTAATAGTTTGATGATTTTCTATAACGAATGGCTAAGAAAATAAAATGTAAGTGTTTAACTGTTACTAGACCGTTAAAATCATTTTGTTTTGTCGTCAAAGTTGTCGTCAAGTAAATTATTGTATTATTTTACTTGAAACTATTAAAATAAAATGACTTGTTAAAGTATTTAAAATTATAGAAAAAAAATTATAGTTATAAATCACAAATAATTTAAACATTTTTCTCGCTGTAACAATCATCGAAAATTTTTATACTTCGGAAAGAATGCACATTATATTATTACAGGCGCTAAAAAGGGGGGGGGGGAATGACACCACTGTGGATTAGGGTAGAGTGAAAAATAAAACTTTCAAATTTTGTTTTCTAATAGCGACCAAAACTTGACCCAACCTGTCCAAAAGTATATCCTAAATTATTTTTATTTATTTTGAGTATCTACAGGCACATTTGATTCGAATAGTAAGAAATTATTCAAAAAATTCCAATGTAGACTTTTCCTAAAAATATTTTCTAACTAGACTGAAACAAGGAAATAATCACCAATTAACGAATAAAACTGCTTCGATACATTGAATATACGATATATTGAATACGAGGTTTTTCCATGAAAATACTGTGCTCTGGTTTTAGTGTACTGTACTTATAATCTTGGCACTTCATAAGAAAAAAATTCCGTCATATTTCTTATATTATCGATAAAAAAGGCTCGAAAAATGTGAAGCCAGTCACATTTTCTATCGTTCAGTACAAAAAGATACATAGAGTGCAGTTATCATAAAAAACCTGAGCAGGGCTAGCATTTTTGGTAAAAATAGAATATTCTAGGTATCAAGATATATTAAACGATATTAATAAGTTGCAAGACTAGTTCCTACGCTGGGATATAATTATTAATAAGACTTGGTAGTCATGCATATTTATTCTTTACGAAAGCAAGCCAAAATTGAAATGGTTTTACCAATAATTTTTTCTTTTTTCCGACGTACAAACCACTATGGATTCTAATTAATGCTACTAATTGTAATAAGTGCAAATGTTGTACTAATATGGCAAACGGATCACATGGAAAAGACACGCTCCATGGTTAAAGAACATTAAGGCTATATCTTTCCACCAGCATGCCTTCATAAGCACTTAAACATCGGCCAGTTAGGGGCTATGTACCAAAGTTGTTAGAAATTAAAACTCATCCATCGTGTAAAGATAGATCTAGGCATTTTTAAAAATAAATTTCTAAATATCGAAACCGTCTACCACAACTCAAAGAAGTCGTTGATCCAATCAGTGAAATGAATAGTTAATTTTCACACCCCTAGAACGCATTACTGCAGACCCCAAAAAACACATACATAAACTAGCTGCAAGAAAAATCATAACATCAAAAAACAAGTATTATTCTGGAGAATTTTATCATGCTTTTGAGATACCAAAAATTAAATTCAAGGCTTAACTGTATCCAGAACACATAGATAGTCTACAAAGTTTTTTTTCAACTTCTAATCCTTATGGATTTGCTGTGAACTCTTTACTTCCGGGTTTATAATTCCGAAATATATTGGAAGCTATTTTTCTCACAACGTAATCATCATGTTTTGAGGCTCTCTTGAGTTGTATTTCTTGTATACGTTTATTGGTTACCAGATTTATTTCTGTGTTTCAAAAAAAAGAATCGTTATAAAAATGGTAATTTGAAGACGTAAGAATAGTCATTTGAAAAAAAGAATCATCATATGAAACACTTCTTACCTTGCCAACAATATACCAACTTCGAAATTTAAACTTAAGTGATAATTTGTAAAATGAACTTAGTTTCGCAGCTCGAACAAAACGCTAATACTAACGTGTGATAGTGAAGGGCTTGCAACAAGAACAAACAGTAATGAACAATAAAAAGAAACCAAATCGGGACTACCAAAAAAGCGAGTTTTTTCCAAATCTAGCCTTTTTTAACAATACATCTATTAATAACTAAAACAAATTTTCACTATTAAGAATTACTTAAATCATTAATACCTTATGAAATACAGTGGATTTGAGCTCAGAAGTTATATAATTTATTTCTTTTATTAAAAACAAAATTATCCACTTGAAAATATCGGCACGCAGAATAATTTGTAGTAAGCAGCTGTAAGCTTTCTAACCGGAAGTAGAGCAGGATAAGAGCTCCAGATAGTTGTTTACATTTATATTGAAAACACCATCCACAGATGTCAATAGCGAAGATTTGTAATCGATGGTGGATTAAAAAGAAAGGGGATAAAAAGAAATGCTATTTTTAAAATTTTCTTGTCACACACAATACACAATTCGTTGAACGCTCAATCAAGACAATAACAAAGGTCTCAACGTCAGAATGTGATAAAATGTCAAGACATGACCTTATAAAGTTATAAAGGCAAAACAAAATCAAAAAAATTTGACAATAGGCGAGATTTTAAAGTATTATTCGAATAATTTGTTTTCTGCGTCTTAAGCTTAATTAGTCTAAACTAATATTATTTTGTTTCTCTTCTGATATATTAACGAAAAAAAATTTATATAGTATAGGTTTATGAAAAATCTACACTGTAAGAAATTCCCGATCAAATTACCTGCACTTAAGGTGCATCATCCATAATATTTATTTTGCCGTAAAATTCACTTTTTACCATAAAATATTAAAAAGTAATTTTTACAGTAATATTTATTTATTTAGAGTTATTTAGCGATTTTATGGTAATTATGACTGTAAAGAAAGGGGTATATCAGATATTTATAAAGTAATATATTCCTGCAAAAATGGATTTTACGGTAGAAAGTACCAGTACTTTTTACCGTAGTTTGATCCGGAATTCTTAATAGAGTATATTTGCTGCAGATATATAAATTTCTAAGATAAATGCGCCGGAAGAATATGTATTTTATAAAAATAAGTTATACAATTTGGAGCCCACTAATGGTGGATCTAATTATTTTCATTATTAGAAATAAAAATTTTGAAAAAAAATTTAACATAGAAAAAGACACCACCCTAATGTGTATTCATGGAAAGAAAACCAAACCAAACGTTTCAAGATTATCTTCGACTCAAATAACGAAGGAAAGTAAATAAGTAAGAAAACAAACAACGAAAGAGGAAATGTAAGTAGACTACGACACTATCATGCAAATCATACTTAAATAACTATTTCAAAACTGATACAATAGTTGTTGTCGTTGAGGAAAAATATCAAGTGTTCGCATTATTTTGTTTATAAAAGTATAGATATTTTAGTATACATATTGTAGGGGAAACAATTTATATATATTTAGTATACATATTGTAACGATATATTGCAGGGTAAAGGCTGCTTCTGTGAGGCACACTTTTTAAAATTATGCCCCGAGAACAATTGTGTTATCTATTACTATTATATTTAATATAAATGTGATTTTGTAAATCATGAGAGATTGGTTATATTGAAAAATTCAGAGTTTTTTTTAAGACTACAAAAGTAAACACTTCTGCATAGTCTAGTTAAGTTGTCTTAATATGAGATAGTGACAAGATAGTAATGAAACTTATTGCGTAAGCTCAGTTATTTTAATTTTGAACAATCGTTTGTCATTAAATTTGAGGGGAAAAAAGACTATATTAAACATAAAATATTCACTCGAATTTAATTAAACATTACACGATTCAATGTTGAATACAAAACTAAATTTTTCTTAAACACCATACATAACTCGCATTAGAGCCAATAAAAGGCTTCTGTTTTCTCACTTTCGAATTCAAACGCTTCACATTCGTTTTATATTATTTTTGCTTGAGCCCACAATCTTCTTTATTTACAATTGGAGCTGCGGTAGTTCATGGAATAGAGCGTTCGTCTTCCAATGCGGTGGCATGGGTTCGAATACCAGCTGTTGCTAGTTTACACGAATTTCGCTTTCGACTTCATCGAACACAGTGCTGGTGTAAAATATCCTCAGTGGTAGGTGGATCATGGGTTAAAATCCCCTTGTCGTCTAGCTAATGGTGGGAAGTTTTAGTGCTTTTCTTCCCCATGTAACGCATGTGCGGGTTAATTCCATTAAGAAGCTTGATCTAGGAAAGCTTGTCAAAATGTTTGATCCAGAAGTTCTCTTGTCTTCTGGGTTGGGTTCAAAATTATAAGGCTACAGAGTTGAAAATTGATAGTCTTAAACTCAATATTGGATCCGCTGTCTTATGTCAATTACTAAATAGAATAAAATAGGGATTTCACACATCAGGAAATTATCATTTATTGGGCACATATCCTATGTTTGAGCTAAATAATTAATTTTTACAAAATCGCTGTTAATCGAAATGAAACCAAGCTTTGAAATTCATCCTTTTCCAATAGTTCATACAAATTTTGTAGTACTTTTATCTCCTTCCTGACCCCTTTCTGAGCGCTTTGATCAAGATTTTTAGAAATAGGATTATATAGTTCTAGTGATTAAAGTTTCCAAGGGCTGTTGCCACAGAGTTAAACAAATGAAGTGCTTGTATTAATTTGCTACTCAATTAGGCTTCGTTATTTCATGTTCTAGCGATCTAATTGTTTGGAATTCTCACACTAACTAAAATAAAAAAGGTCTAACAATTTGAGTATTTTGCATTCAAAGTAATGCTTCGATCATTTTCACGAAATTTTTGCTCTTTATTTTATTTTATATTTATTTATGCTTTACTGATATTTAGCTCCATTTTCATAATTGGAATTTAGCTAGCTGACTAAGAGATGGGGCATGAATAGTAATAGTTTTGGTAATAGTAATGTTATAAAAAGTTATATTTTAAATTGCCTAAATTTTTTTATAAGTCCTGTTGTTTTTTGTAATAACACTTGGACAAGCCAAGCTCACCCTCCATTAGCCTTCCGCAAATTAAGTAAAGAAGATGCACCCTTTGTTTGACAAGAGAGCACCACAAGGATGAAAGTACGTCTTGACTCAAAACCCCACAGATAGATGGCAGCATCATTAATTCGCGTGGACATTTCAATTTATACATAGGTCAGAAGGGGAAGGAAATTTTCTTCAGATCCACGAACTCATGGTACTGTTCAGCGACCGACCACAGGACTTATGATTTCACAGATTTTACGAGCACCACAAACATGTACTTCCGATCCCCAGTCCCATTCTTGAACCATCGGGTTACCACGGCACTATTAATCCCTTAGTTTCGAATTACTTTTCCTTTTGAAAGCTCATTATATAGTATGATTAGATCGTTCCCGTTACAAGTATTATTTCTAATTTAATCATAATTTTATTTTTCCATTTTTCTAAAATCTTATTTAATTTTTCAAAATAAACAACTTATTCCTCTGATTGAGTTTTGATCCTGCAGCTAAGAAAACTAGTAAAAATTGTAAATTGCCTAAAATATGACACCTTATTTCAGAATTGATGTTTTACTGTATATCTTAAACAGTTACCTTAATTATTATTTATTAAGGTGCTTATGGTCCATATGAAATATGTTAAAAACTACTCACTCTGTTATAAATCACCCAATGTGGATCGATTTGAGAATCACCTTCTGGATCTAAAACCACTGTTTGATATGCCCTGAAATCAGTGGCGTAAACCTTTCTGTTATCAGGACACACGTCCAGGTAATCGGGAACGCTGTCTCCGTCAAAATCTTCTCGACAAACATCACCCACTCCAGTGTCTGCGAAATAGAATAATAGTCTTTTATTTTCACCACACAATTATTACAGGATTCGTTGCTGCTGAAACATTATTGCAATCATCTTGATTGAGTTGTCTCGGAAATATTTTCGTAAGCACTTTGAAAAAATATTACTCGTACTGTTATAGAAACATAATATCAAATTTGTGTTATGTTTCTATCACATTATTGAGTGTCAATAACCCTGTTGTGACTTTGTAAAATGCACGGCATAATACGCATTCATATACAAATGAACCGCGTATTAAACCTTTGTACATTCTAATAAATTGTTGGTATTGCAGAAAAATTGTTTTTTAATATATGTAAAGCTTTCTAAAACATTCAATTTTTTTATCTATTACTTTATTCCTACCAGAAATTTTGACAATATTAATTTTCCAATGACATACAAGTTTAAAATAAGTATAAAAATTATATATTTAAGTACGAAATTTTTATTGTGTCTTCAATAATATCTATATCCATTTTAAATTCTGTGTTTCAAAAAGAAAGATAAATATTTACAGTAAATTTATTTTTATTTTTTCTTGTGGAACTTTAACACTATTTAAAAAAATGAATAAGTTATTTTATTAGCTTTTTATCGATTTTTTAAATTAGATAAAAAGTAAATTCGCTACAACTTTAAAAATAAATTGCATTATTATAATAATGAATTTTTTAATTTTTTAAATACCGTTTTCAGGCAATTTATTTTTAGAGACAAATGCCGATGTCTTTATGTAATTCAAGTTCATTATTCCTTGATATGAAACCTAATTGAAATATGTTACCTTACAATAGAGAAAATCAAATTTCCAAAATACACAATGCAAAAAAAAAAAAAAAAAAAAAACTTAGAATTAAAGAGATTTAATACGAATGAAAGGATAAATGATTTCTGTTTTCCTCTTACTATTTAAAGAGAGGCTATGAAATTTGGTCCATAACTAAAATAGTCATATTAGCTTGAAAAATATCAACGAAATAAAGCTTCATTAGAAACGAACAATGCAATAAATCCTATAAAAAACATTACAATAAACTTAATTAACAAAAATCAAAATAAAATGAGATTCAGTTAGTAGCGAGTTAATGAATGAATTTATGACGGCAATGACAAACAATGATCAGAACAGTTAAAGGGAAATTCTTTTATCGTATGTATACGTTAATATTTAACTCCAAGGTTACTAATACAAATCAGTTTTTGTCTTTTTTTAACGATGTCTACTTACTGTTTGAATCTTTCTGATCAGGGTTGTAAACTAGAGGACAGTTATCTTTATGATCAGGGACGCCATCATTATCTTTATCGAAATCGCAAACATCGCCTGTAAATAAAATATTATTAAAAAAAAGAAAAATTATATTTACAATAACCATATCTTTAATTAAGTTTTTAATCTTACATTAATTCGTTTTATTAATTTAAACCAGGATTTATTTTCATAACAAATATAGACGTTATTTTTATTTGTCAAATTATATTCCTATTTTCTGAAGGTCAGTTTAGTATAACAATACTGTATTTAACTTAAATATTTTATGCAAACTTATATTTTATTTAATAGCTTATATCTTCATATGTGAACCATAAAAAATTTAATAGTAATAATGTTACATTTAAATTAAATGAAATTAAAAATTTCCATTTGTAATGATATATTTATATTTCTTTACTTTCTACTTTATGTAGGTTTTATATTTTTTGATGTATTTGAGTGTTTGGAGTTGGGTAATAAATGATTAATCATTTTTTATAACGTAATGAATTAGAAATAAAATACTCATCAATTATATCTGTAGACAAAAGTTGAATATTTTCTTTAGTGTAAATATATTACCTTTCTTATCTTCATCGGTATCCAATTGATCACTATTCGGTGCATCTGGACAGTTGTCTACATTATCTTGTATACCATCTTGATCCCTTAAAATTAATAAATAAATAAAATTTTCATTGCTTAAAAGTATAAACAGCAAATTAATTTGAATTGAAAAAATCTTTTTGAAAAATGAAAATAAAAGACCTTCGATTTATATAGCCTTCGTTGATATAAATCAAAAAAATTATTTATGAACCCTAATAATTTTCTTTTCGATTGGGGCCATCAAGTAAACTGAATTTTGAAACTATATAGGTCCTAGAATAGTTGAAAAATTTAATTTATGCAATCAACCAACATCATTTGACAAATCTAAAGTCATTTTAAGATTTCTCCAATATATTCTAATCAGCCTGTCATCTTTTAGGCTTTTTGAAATAAATCTAAGTAAATCAAAGCTAATTAGAAATTTAATGTGCGGTTTTATTTAAGTCTGTTTGCAAGAAGCACAGGGATTTATGCGGTCTTATAATATTTTTGTCCATTATTTTATAACTTAATTGAAAGTACTATTAATTAATTAATGAAGCCCTTAAACAATGAATTTTTCACCATAAATATAAAAACTCGTTCATGAGACCAAGTGTAAATTAAATTGTTATTAATTTTTGGTGAACGTGTAAAATAAATTCAGCAGACTATAATAATTCTGTCTGATTGAGTTTACATAATCTTTATTTTCCTAATCACTGTTGACGGAAATGAAGGAAAATTAGTCTTGCATCCGTCTAATTTATGGGCAACTGTGTTTGTTACTAACACTGTGTTGTTTTTTAACACTAATTAAGAAAGTTATTAAACTTTTGAATCACAGCTTTGTTTTAATTTTGTAATACGAGGAGGTAACATTGCTTCAAATAGCATAAATTTAAAGTTAATAATTTAAATTTGATTTCTCTTTTTATTTACGCAGGTTTTTTCAATTCAATAATTAAGTATAAAATACATAAATACTTAATTTGTAAAAAGTAGGCATGGTTGAAATATTGTAACAATAAATATTCGAAATTAACAAAAAATGTATATTCAACAATAAGTACTTTTTCTGAAGATTTTATCGTTTACATTTAAAATATTAAACTATGAAACTTCGTTTTATACATGAGGATCTATGTTTCCGTTTAAAAGAAATGTCAGCTTTCTTTCTGGTTTAGATAAAAATTTTGTTATTAAGCTAAGATTGGAGCTAATTTCTAAAAAAAATAAAATCCACCAAGTGTTCATTTTCTATTTTGCTTTTCGTTTTATCAGCTCAATACTAAATTATTTGGTTTATCGAAAAACGAATAATTAGGTATTATAATGGATAATGGTATGTGTGCCTGCATGTATTTATGAGTCTAAATTTTGTAAATCTAAATTCCCCATTTTAAAACATCCTTCTTTGGCTTTACTTTTTGTTTTCCCAGAACAATACAGAAATGTGATTATTTTCATAATGCTTTAACTATTTTATATTTCACAGAACCCTTAAAATAAACTTTTGTACCATTTGGAAATGATAAAAGGTTTATAATGCTTTGCCACCATTTCAAATTAATTTAAATGAATAAAAGTTAATAGGCCTCATTTTCAAACATTTTTATAACCTGAATTTTAAGTTCAAATATACTACTATGTGAAGACAATCATTTACTCCTTGCATGAAAGAGTAAATGATGGTAGATGCACTATCTTTCTTTCCAATCTATAGATTACACTTGTCGGACGTACCAAATGATTGTGGGAAGAATCTTCTAATGAAGTATATTTTTTTCTTTCTTTTTTATCCCACAAAGTAAATGAAAAAGGAAGATCCGCTACTTTTTGTGGGAAGAAGCGTAATAGCTTCAATGTTTCCCAAATACAAGATGTGTAGGTAAGATGGCGGCGAATGAACCCTCTGGGTGTGAGAGTAATCAAGGATCACGTGATTACAACCACTAAGAAGCGAATGAAAAAAAAAAAAAAATAGGGAAAGAAAAATAAAGAGAAATAAAATGTCTAAAATATTCGAAGGGTGGAATAACTGCATGAGCAAATACATTTTTCTTAGACTCAAAGTTGCTAGGAAAAAAAAATGCAATTTATTTATTTTTATCTCCATTTAAAGAGAATAATTCATAGCTTCCAAAACTCTTAGAATAATTATATGATTTCGTGATCTGAGAAAAATTCTTTTACATTCTTAATAAGAAAATTCATTCGAGTCAGATGGTTAAAAGGATAAATATTTACGTTTAATTTAGGCGTTATTCGGATTTCTTTTGGGGAAAATAGAAACGCAGCTATTTAAATTCTTTCATAAAAATTCCATTTAATATTTTCCTAAGAAATCTCGAAAGTAAATTTTATTAGGAATCTCAGCATTTTCAGTTGCGAGATTTTTTTTTTTTTTTTGGAAAATGCATGTCATTTCAAGATTTCTCTATAACAGAATAAAAGTTTCATTTTTGCAATATACTAGGTTCATCTCAAGGGAATAATATATCGACGATGTTAGCAAGAATTTTATTAAATGTAAATATTTTAGTTTGTCATATAACCCAAAAGACATTTTAAATCAAAATTCTTTTTAATATATCTTTATTTTATTCCAAGATAAAAATTTTAAAAAGGTATTAAGGGATACATTAAAATTTAGCGTGATACGTTAGAAAGTATAATAGACTGAAGCGGTTCAAAGTATGAAGTTTAATGACATTGTTTCAAGTTTATTTCTTTGTTCAATAATTTTGTTATTCACTAATATAATGCCTTTTAGAAATAATAAATTTAAATAGGATGGATGGATTTAAATAAGAAGTTTTCTTTCACTGAACAGATGTTAATGAATTAAAGAGTATCGTTACTACGCTAGAACTACCCTTTTAGTAGAAATTTTAAATTTTTTTTATTAAGATTTCGTTTTATTTTTCTGTCGTACTTTTCTATTATGAGAAACATTATTTTTGCAAATTAAGCTTTTAGAATAAAATTTTTATTAGAATTTCACCAAAATCAGGAAAATACTTTCAAAATACTTAATGAAAGATTGTCTGAATTTTAGATTCAGCTGACCTAAATATAGGAGCTTTACCTTTACCCGCAAGCATAACAAAATATAAATTTGTTTACATCACTTTTGTGTGTGTGTGTGTTCATTTTTCAAAAATACAAAAGTATTTGAAAAAATAAAAGATTGTCATCGTCATCTCTCAACCATGACTATGCACATAGCCTTTCTTTAGCATCTTTTAACAGACATGGTAGGAATGCCACTTAAGTTTGACCCCAGACAGACGACATGGGCAGCGCCTGAGTTGGCACCTCTCACTTCCGCGGTTTGACCAACGGCAAGGGGATTAAACATATTCATTAAAAATCATAACTTAACTAGAATATAAATTTTTTTATTGAAAAGATTCTTTTCATTACAAACATTTCATTTCACCCAAACAGCTAAAATAATTTATACTGAGGAATTAATACAAAAATATAATAGAGACAATTTTTTCTAGTTTATTTTATTAAATCCCTTTCACTCAATTACTTATTTGCTAAAATTTCTTAATCATACCTTTCAAAACTTTTAACATTCATTATTCATTTGTTTACTCGCATTACATCATTAATACAGTAAAATTTATTTTATGATCCTATTTTGAATCAGTTTTAATCTCAAATTAAAACGTGAGTACTTCTAAGAAATTAGTGCCAAAAATTTAAACCATTTAAATTGTATTACATTATTCTTTCATCAAAATTGTCTTTAACCTTTGTGAAAAGTTCTAAACGGAAAGATGTCGTAAGAACAATTTGACTTATCGATTATTTTTTCCTTAAAAAATGCTATTAAGGAAACAATTGGAATAGCTTTTCTCTTCAAATAGTTTTTCTTTATTAACTCATTCGAGAATTTAAGTGCGAGACACAAAACCTTTTAAGAGAAAGCATCCAATAAGCTTTACGTTCGTAAACTGTCAGATTGCATAATGCAGAGAGTTGCGAAAAGTTAACTTCCTTAAACAGCACAGAAAAACCGTTTAAGAAACCGAGCAACTTTTGTCATTTCCTATCGAAAATACTTCAAGAAAAATAAAACTAATTTTCTGTGATGTTAATTAAATGTTTTTAGCTCCAAAAAGAAGAACTTAAGGCAAACAGTTTTTAGTTTTAAATTTTCGATAAATTCAAGTTTTACCTGTCGATGTTGCTGTCACAGTCATCACCAATATTGTCTTTATCAGTATCTATCTGCAAAAATAATTTTATGTTATAATAACAGTTATTAAAATCGTTCATCTCATTTCAAAAGCATAAACCAATCATAAGGAATATTTAAATAGAAAAATGCAGGTTTAACGAGAAATAAGTTTCCAGTTTAATAGGTTTGTTTAAAAGTCTGGACTTTTAAACAAAACCTTCAGGGTACTGAGGAAGGTTTTTAGGCTTTTGCCTTCTTCCTCAATAGAAAAGGTTTTGTTTTTTGGCCACTGGGGCCGGTACCCCCTGAAGACGTCGGCTTCAGTGGTCATATTTTTAATTTTGTTCTTTTCTACATTTATTTCTATTTTTATTCTCTCTTTTTTTGAAAATTCTGCTGCTTTTTAGCGCATTTTTTTTAAAAGAAGTTTTGTTCATTTTGTTTTGATATTAATTGTACTCTTTTAGTACTAACGTATATATATCATACACTTTAATTTTTTAATTTTTTGACGAACGAAGGTGTCCTGTTGACCATTTCACAACAGTCCTCTTAATACATATTTATTGTAAAAATGAAGATTAATATTTATTTTGAAAATACAGGTTTGTATAAATAAGTAATTTTTATTATTTATCATGTATGATTTCTTATTAAAACATCTTTGATAAATTTCAACATCTTCATGCACCATTTCTTCTTCAAATAGTATTAATCGATGAAATGAACCAGATCCTTTTCTATCTGAATATTATTGATGATAATCTGGGACCCAGTAATTCTTTTTTTAATTCAGTAATAGTCGAATTTGTTGGAATTTACGAAAACGAAACTATGTTGAGAAGAAAAAGTATGGTTAAAATTACAAGATATAAAATTTTACTGGGTTTCTGGTTATAAAGAAAACCCCAAAATGCTCGATTATTTTTACCACAGCGCTTTGTTAATGGTTTTAAAATAGACAATAAAATATGGTTTTATAATATGTGATAAAATTTGGTAACTGTAGAAATATTTGGAAATTTTATCATATCTTAGAGCACGGCATAAAAACCAGTCATTTCGTTAAAATTACTTTTCAGTTTTGTATTTATTACTAAATATATGGTATTAAGAACTATAATTTTGAAAACCAGAATTTCCGGTTAACCGTTACCATGTTTAACAGAAAAATTACCAAATAAATGATTTAAAGGCCGTATATTTGGTTTTGTTAATCAGAATTATGGTTTTCTTTACCGGAAATGTCATTACCAAACAGCACGATAATTTTATCAGAATTTTTTTCAGAATTGTATTTTTAGAAATATAGAATAATAAAATTAGACAAAGAAAACTATTAAAGATTTTTAGACAAAGTTTTAAATACAAAATTCCTCATTTCTACTTTCAAGGATCTTACGCTTAATAAATTTAAATCGTTAGTAAGAATTTGAAAATGAAGTTGAAAATAATAATGCTAAAAGAAAATATATATATAGGCTGTTCGCCTCAGAGATGAAATTTGGAAAAAAATAACAAATGAATAAATAAATCCTGCAATGTATATCCATGATTTGGCAAAAATATAATGGTTAGTGGTGGGTACTGTTGAAATAAAATATTAGGAAGCGATGGAAAATATTTTTCCAAGAACCTTAATAAATCTAGTTCGTTCATAACTTAGCAGCTATTATTCTACGTAAAAAAACTGCCGATAGATGGAGCTAAAATAAATATAAACATATTTATTATTTTACCGTTGCGCTTTTTCTTGCATCATAGATATGTATGGAGCAGTAATTAATGTTCATCAGTATTTAATCACAGAAGATAATGATCGCAAATGATTTTTCGCATTTTCAATATGCAAATGAATATCTTTGGTGGTAATGCGGATTTTTTTGTTCTATAATATTTTTTTAAAAAAATATCAAGCGCATTAGGAATTAGCTGTAGTTCAAATGTTACTTAGTTTGGACTAATAGAAGGCATTTTAGATTTCTATGAAGGAAGAAACTTATTTTTCGCTACCCGTGCATTTATTTTTATTAAATAAGTATGAATAACAATTCAACAATAGATAAAAAAAATGCGTTTACTTAAGAGGAATGACTTAAAAGGAAGAGGAATATATATATATATATATATATATATATATATATACATATAAATCTTAAAATGTGACTGTTGTTATAGTTTAATTAGATTGAAAAAAATTGATCATTGAATAGTTTTAATTTGTAGATAATTTTGCTTATGTAGTTTAAATTTACTAAAGAAAAAGTAAAGTTACCAGCCGAAAAAATAAAAAATAGAACGAAGGTGGAAACTAAAGAAGGTTGCAATAGCCAAAGAAATAACGGTGGCTAAAAGGTGCAAATCAGAGTAGGATGCATTTCCAGGTGGAATGCAATGGAAAGTTGCCGACAAGAATATAGAGGGCTTTTCTTATTTTGCATTCCACTTTGATTTTATTTTTCATTTTTCGTAAGTAACTAGACGCATTGGAATGCTTACCTTTGTTTTGAGTACACAAAACATGTCTGCTTTTTCACTTTAAAAATATTTGAAACTCATGAAGTTTTTCCGGTACTAAGTATAACCTTGCGCTCCTGTTATTCCCTTCATATTTTAAAATTAATATATTAATTATAATTTTAAACAATAAAACTAAATAAATTAAATTAAAATGTTATTTAAATGAAGGTACTTGCATTAACAGCATTAATAAATCACGACTTTGTGTAGTAATTAAGTCCAGAGATAGTTAAGTGCTTGTACAGGTAAGTTTTTTTTTTATTTTTAATATTATATTCTTCGATACAAATAAAATGTTAAACATATTGCAAGTATATTATATTTTCAGGAATTAAAGATACACAATTACAATGTAACATATTTCCTACCATTAAACAATAACGCGAGTTTCAATTTACAAGTAATTCATAACTTCGTATGAATTAATTTGTTCCATTAACATCGTTAGAATGATGGACAAGATTTAACTTACTTGTAAAGGGTTGGCAACAGATGGACAATTGTCGCAAGCATCTCCAACACCGTCATCATCCGAGTCTTGTTGATCTCCGTTGGGTGTATGTGGGCAGTTGTCCACTACATTTGGAATACCTAAACGACAAAGTGCTTGCATTGTTGGATGTTGAATTGATTAAGACTTTGCTTGAATTCTCGGAGAATGAATTACTCATGTCTTAGAGCAATCATGTTATTACATAACATTATATGAAATTCATTAAAATTAATGTTTACGACAGAGTATTTGAATAGAAACTGGACAATTATACTTTAATAGCATATAAATTTGCTTAAGTAAGTTTAGTAATTCGTTGTATACTTTGAGTTATTTACTAAAATATTATACAAAATACCTAAAGTTGAATAAAATGGAATGGATCTTTTATGAACTTAAATGGATTGAATTATATTCGATTGCTAGTAGTTCTATTTGTATTTTTGATATTTGTGAAAATTTGAGTAACCTGATTCAAGAGGAACTTGAAAACAAAGTAACACTAGAAAGTTGCTTAAAATGGGATTTTATTGTTTTAGCTAGAATGGATTGAGGGATTGATTTGAATTTGATTACTAGTTGTAATCTTGTTTTTTTTTTGTTTTTTTTTTTGTTTTTTTTTTAATAATTGGGAAATTTGGACGTGTTGTGCAATCTGTACGTGCAACTGAAAACGCTAGAAAGTTGCTCAATATGTGATTGAATTCTTTTAATAGAAATGAAATAAATTTAATCTGAATTTTAGTAGAATTTATGATGAGAAAATTTGAAATAAATATGGCATAAAAAGTTCTCATTATAGGATTTTATTATTTTCACTTATTCTTTTAGATGAATCTGACTGTTAATTGCATTAATATTCTTTGATATTCGTGAAACTCAAAACTCAAAAAGATATATTGTAACAGAAGAAAGTTTCTAAAAAGATAGACACATTTTTAAACAAATCTATCCAAATTTATTGAAGATATTATTACACCTTTTCATCACTTTGTCTAATGAAAATTTTAAGATATTTAACTAATTTTACTTTCGTTTACATTTCTTGGTTAAAAGTAAATTTCGAATATTGAAATCTTGAGGAAGATAGACATCGTTAGCAAAGATGTTTTTGGAATATCATATAGGTAGCGATGTGCTTTTTAGAAGTAGTTAAAAAACAGAAAAAAAGGACTAAACATTGAATGTGATTTTTTTTTATAGTGAAAAATGGTGTCAAAAAGTTCCGTAAAAGATCATCATGCATTGTAAATACTCATAATGTTCTTCGCTACTGAATTATGAACAAGGAAAAAAAAGTGAATAAAATGTGACTAGGGTACAAGTTATTTTTATTAGAATTAAAGTTCTTATGTTTATTAATAATGTTTTTAATAAATTATAAACAAATCAGCATGTTTAAAAAATATTTGCAATTGTCATTTTTTATAGTGATTTTAATTCAAGTTTACACAATAACTACAAACTTATAGATTTTATGTAGTATTTTGAAAAAAATATATGAATTATAAAACTTATCGTCACTTATGAAGGATTCTAGTTATTTCTGATTAAATTAATAAAGTTACCCATTCAAATTTTTTAAAAGTGCAAACGTATGAAACTTTACTACCATTGACACGTTATTAAAATCATAAAAAAATGTCTAAATTATGATTAATCATTAAAAATATGAAAAAAATTTGAAAAATCTTGTGTTGGCATAGTGTGTAGTATTCTTTTATAAAAATACTATAGTAATAGTTACTGGAAGAGTAATAAAACCTCTTTCATAACATTTCAAAAAAATAATATTTTAAACAATTAAATGGATAAAAATAAGGATTTGATTAAAAAATTTATTAAAAGGTGATAATTTAATGAAATGTTTAATTTTTATAAATGCTAGCTAAAAAAACTAATATATTAAAAACAAATGATTACTTAGAAGCCTAATAATTTTTATAAATAGTTATATTCAAAAGAAATTTATTGTTCGATAGAAAACGTGCGATATTGCATCTTCTATACTCTTAAAAATATTGAAATTAACGAATATTATTATGAGAAATTCTGATGAAAACTTTTATATTACCGTCATCATCTGCATCAGGATCGCAGGCATCACCAATACCATCACCATCTGCGTCAATTTGATCGGCATTTGGAATCGTTGGGCAATTATCGCAAACATCACCCAATCTATCTGGACCATCAACATCTGTGTCTTCTTGATTTGGATTTGGAACCAAGGGACAGTTGTCCTTAAATTAAAAATCAATGAAAGATCAATCAGTTGATTCATTTAATACTTTAACGCTAATAACAGGAATAAAATTATCTTCAGTAAATGTAGAAGGGTTAATTAAGAATTTTTTCTAAATAAATATTGATAAGCATAAGAACACTAAGTGCGTGTGGATTTAATGTAATTATAGAGATCTATTATTGAATTTAATGGAATTGCTTAAATGTAACAGATTGAAGAGTTAAACATACATCTTGATGTTAGAAGGACCGATTCCGTATAACTTTCAAATTCATTTTAATTTTATATATTTTATGTATACATATTTTATAACATTTTCCTAAAAGTATAAGTGCTTTAATTACATACCATAAATTTTATCAAAGTAAGGATACACATAACTAAGATACATAGCAAAAATTGAATCCCTTAATTCTTATATAAATTTTAATCAATAGTAATTTACTGGTAGCAAAAAATAACCAACGATATGAATATCATTTTAAAGAAAATGGAAGGATGCAGAAATGTGTGATTTTTGAGAGTTGCTCTGAGTGAGCCAGATTTTATTCTCATCAATATCTTAAACTAGTTACAAAACTAGTCAACGCTGCAATTATCAAGCAATGCTTTCAAAATAACTATAATTTACAGAAACGATATTACGCTACAATCTGGGGAAAAATTATGGTGTGAATATACCTGTGTAAAGTCTAAAACATGACGAAGTTGAAGATCAAAAATAGTATTTGTTGTATACTATATACAGCTTGTTTTGCCATAAATAAAAACATAGTAGTTGTAGATTACTACAAAGCATCAAAGTTATTTAAACATCAGCATAGTGATTTTCAATTCATTGAAATCTGGAATGAGCCCACAGCCATTTACCGCTGAGTTAGTCTTTCTACCAGACTGACCTTTTACTCTGTTGAGTAGGTTTTCATAACATGATTTGAAGATGTTGCCACTTTAGGAAATATAATTTTCAAAGAATAGTTCACTTAATAAATAATTTGCATAGTGCATAAATTATTTCCAACAAAAACTAATAGAAAACCATATTTCATTATATTTCATTTTTAATACGCTGACAAGCAACAATAAACATCATTTCATTGTTTATTTTTACAATAGTGTCATATGCTGGTAAATTCTGCAACTAATTATTTTGTTTTTGCTTTGTTTTCAAATCATCGGTAACTTTAAAACTATTTTATTCAATACATATTTAAGTTTATTAAGTAAGCTAAAAATTCTTTAACCATATTTTCAAAATAACCACCATTTACAGAAGCGACATCTTGCTGCAATTTGAGGACAAAATTAGTGGAGAACCATACACATATTTCCGATTGAATACTTTGACACGAGACAGAAAACATCGTTTTATTGCTTTTTAGTCTGAAACCAATTTTATATGTAATTTGAAGATAGATAACTGGAACGTAACAAACCGTTTATTTCTGCTTCTCCTTTCTTTAATTGATTTTTCAAATCGTCGGTTGCTTTTGGGAAAATTTGAGATATTTTTAAAACTATTATGTTCAACACATATTTAAGTTAATTAATCAATTTAAGTGCCTTTAATTTTATTAATTTATTTATTAATCAATCAGTTAATACAAATTAAATACTACAAATTTCCCATCTTATAAAACTGTTATCTCTTATTATTTCTTATATTGTGTTATTGTAGAACTAAAGTTTCTTTGTTCATCTTCTTTATTGATCTATTATCCCAGTTAAGGTTAAGTGAAGGAGAAATGTGCACTAATATCTGACAAACACTATACCGGATTGTTGATGATTCCATCGTTATCGGCATCCTCGTCACAAGCATCTCCAATCCCGTCCTTATCTGCATCTTCTTGGCCACTGTTAGGGATGTCGGGACAATTATCCTGCAAGATGTATTGATCAGCAACTAACTTAAGTAAAAATAGTCAAATATATATTGATTTCAGATATTCAATTATTTAGATGGCCTAGATAATATGCTTCATAAGTCATTAATTGGAAGAAAAAAAAATTCTGCATTGATTTCAGTATTATCTAATTGAGAGTTTTTTTTTGTACAGGCTGTTCGTATGTTTCGTACAAATGAATATTTTTTATACGTAAATATAGAAAAGGAAAAATATCATAAAAGTGTTTTATTAATGCAAATGACTAATATGTTTCTTTATATGAATAAATGAAAATTTTTATTAGCTCCTGTCTGTAAAATCTGATCAATGCAATGTTTTAACTGAGAAGGACTGCACTCGACATTATAAATACGGATACTCGTACTTTTTTAAACCTTTTACTCCCAAAAAGCTATAAAAGAAAATGTTTTTCGCTGTCCAAAATAAATTCATCGTAGATTTTATTTTTTAATTTTTAATTTTTCTTGACAAAATTAGTTAATTATTAATATATAAGAAAGAATCTTATAAAATATTAGTATTGAAATTTAAAAAAAAAAAAAAAATAGTAAATAAATTTTAACGGTTTGATTAATACGCGAAAAGAGAGCCCTGCAAAACGTTTTATTTGTACCAAAATAGGTTACATAAAAATTAAGAAGTCAAACAAAACTCTGCATGAGTTGAAAATGTGCCTTCTAATAGGTTTTTGGTAATGAAACTCAAAATTTAAGAATAAACTTTTTAGATCTGTTTTAACAAGCTATTTGCAATAAGAATGACGATGGCACAGTAGTCAAGACATTGAGCTGTTATTGAAAAGGACCATATTCAAAGTAAAGATTTTAATTATACTCAGCTTTAGATCGAGGGGTACGAGCTAATCTGAGATATAGAGGTACCCGGTACGTAATTATGACCTATTACAATCACACCGCAAGCAGGCCTAAAAAACGTGGAGCCTTAGCATCCATGATCCTTTTAACCCACAATTTGCTGTTGCTGAAGTGCTTCTATTTGCAGTATCAGATCACTTATTGTTTTGAACTCCTGTCATCAACATATTTCTCTAAAGGATAATACATTACATTATTGTGAATTAAGATATACTTCGGTTTTAAACGGTGTAAAAAATCAATTATTTGTGTGAAATTGGATGATTCGATTCTTAGATTGTTTAATACAATTATATGACTTATAGTAAGTTATGATCTCATGAAGTTGAAACTGTGATGTAAATTAAAAAGAGGAATATAGAAAATGCATTGACACTATCTGGCCCAAATAAACCAGACCCAGGGGGTACGAACATGGAGAATATTGAGGCATACATTAATGTTGGTTATTGGTCCCCCTTTATGGATGTCAAACTATACTCATAAGGGGACACTTTTCTGATAACTTAACAGGTGGCCATAAGAACTGACTTCGAGGCATTCATCACAGCTGAAATGAGTGTTGGCAGGGATAATGGTCGAATTTGCTGGCTACTTAATCTGTGCTCTTATTCGTCTTAAATATGTTTTATAGTACTTAGGTCAGTGTTCTAAAAAGACCAGTTCAGATATAGAACGCTTATTTCATAAAAAAATTGCTGCGCTATTGTGTGAATGAGTCAGTTCGGCCTTCCAGGAAATAGTGCCTTAAAGTTTAGAGAGCAGCATTGTCTAGAGTGTCGATTTATAGGGAGCAAAAAAGAATAAAAATTAACATCCTGAATAACTTTTGATATATTTATCGGATCTTCTCGGATTGGGACTCACTCTTAATGTTTTGAAGGGTTTACCTTAAGCATGCTATTTAATTATTGCTGATAATATTTTAACTTAAGAAAATAAACATAAAAACGCAATTTTTGTAAATAAAAATACCTTTTTTTTCGGAGAATTCGGATTCCTTGCAATCAAAATGTGAATATTAGCCTCAATCTGAAAAATATTGTCCAATAGTCTGGCCAGAAGAATGGTTCAAAGTTTGGATCTCATAATGTTAATTTTACTTTTTGCGTTTTTCACCATATCTTGAAATTTTTTCAAGAGAATTGAAACTTCATTTGCACATAATTTAAAAAACTTGTTTATCTATAGATAATTCAATTTCAAAAAATAAGCTTTAATAATTATTTATTATTTTTAATTATTTTATTTTACAATAGTAAAACAAATGTTGAATTGTAAGCCATAAAAATGTTTGTATTATTTAAGAAAAGATAGTTTTATAAAGCAAAATTAAAAAGAAATGAAAGAAATCGGTTGATTAATTCGTGAGAAATCAAATCTTAGATAAAATCGTATTTTGAAATTCAGTTTTTAAATGCTTTTTTTTAGCACAATACATCTCAGAGTTTCCAATCATAGTACAATCAGAGAGTCCAATCAAAGGAACTAAGGGACCCAAGCCTAGCCGTGAAAGTCTGCAAAACCATCCTAAATATGTACGTTTGTGTCCAAATATTTTTAGCCAGATAGAGTAAGAAATATGCTATAATCTGTCAGGTCAACTGTGCTCTTTCATGTAATTGAATAACGCCAATAGTGATGAATAAAATGAGTTTATCTTAGAGTTACAGAAAACTTTTAAGTCGAATGTAAAAAAAAAGTAAATTATGAATTGTTTCTACGAAAAAAAAGGTAAGGACACATTGATTTATTATCTTAATTAGTTTAATTAACAAAAATTTCGCTTTTGAAATTTTCATTATTTGAAAGATAGTTTTTGCATTTAAGTTAGAGGTAGCAGTATCGGTATACATGTATCGGTAATGTATCGGTATACAAAATTAAACTAATGGGTCTATTATTATTCTAGTACACGAGTATACAGATCAATCCAACTTTTTCTGAATTGATAAAATCATAAAAAAAGTTTCCCCATGAGCGAAAAACAATGTAACAATATCAGTATGTTTTAAATAAACCAGCAAATTAAATAATTAATTTCTTTGATTTTATTTTTAATTCTAACTAGTATACTAGTGGACGAGTATTCAGATCAATGCAACTTTTTCTGAATTGATAAAATCATAAAAAAAGTTTCCCCATGAGCGGAAAACAATGTAAAAATATCAGTATGTTTTAAATAAAACAACAAATTAAATAATTAATTTCTTTGATTTTATTTTTAATTCTAACTAGTATACTAGTGGACGAGTATTCAGATCAATGCAACTTTTTCTGAATTGATAAAATCATAAAAAAAGTTTCCCCATGAGCGGAAAACAATGTAAAAATATCAATATGTTTTAAATAAAACAACAAATTAAATAATTAATTTCTTTGATTATATTTTTAATTCTAACTAAAAACGAAATCTTATCCCTTTGAAGTTTTATATCTAGAAAACAGAATAAAATTAAAACTGCTTATCCGGACTGTTTTATCTCATGAATTAATAAAAAAGTTAACTTTTTTCATTACCATTTTCTTCATTCTCGGTCATCTATTTCCGTTGAGTGGCCCGAAAAACAAATTAACTCACAAACAGCTCAACTATCGTAAAAAAAACAGGCCATTTTTAATTAACTTTATTTGCTTAATTGAAACACCATACCTCGAAAAGACAGAAAGGACACCGGGTTTTATATAAATTGGGGAAAAAATTAATGCTTATAAAGGGAAGATTAAAAGAATATTTTGAGGAAGAAAATGTAATTAAAAATGGAGCTTTTTTACTGATGTGGTTGTTTTGGACTTAAGTAACAAAAAATTATAATCTATCTAACGTTTTGCTAAAGTAGCTTTAATCATAGCAGTTTTTAAACCTATAATGTGAATGGTTTTATTATCTTACGATTCTTTAATCTAGATTTTTTTTATGGTTTGAATAAATTTCAAAATAAAAGAATTAAAGGGATTCTTTATAAAGCTGAAGAAAAAGTGAATTTCATTGATTATGTTGAAGAAGTTTTTTTTGTTAGTATTGCATATCGTTTATTTTCAAAAATTGTTTATTTTACAGGATATTAACAACGTTTTTAAATAGCAAAGGAAATGCTTCCTGAAAAGAAGAAAAAGAAAACGCAGTAAGCTGCCAAATCAAAATGTAACTACGAAGGAAGTTACAAGCCTCATATTGATCCGTATTTTCTTTTCCTTCTTATACTGAATATCGGAATGTACATTGGTTTGTATGTCGGAATTTTCCTTTAATCAACTTGCGAATTTAAATCACATAGAATGTTTTTAATCTAAATTTAATTTCATTTTAATTCTTAAAGCGATTCTTTTTCCGATAGATCTTCTGATTAACAATTATAAATTTCAAATATTCCGTTTCATACATTATCCAAAATTTGAAGGATCGCATAAGCATTGACTGATCAGCATCGATACATTGTTTACTTCTGAAATGTGAGACTCGTCTTTAGTTTTTTTTATTAAACTGAGAAATACGTTTGATATATTATATTATGTTATATATTATACTAGCTGAATACCCGTTCTTCGCAAGGGGTGAATTAAAAGAAAAAGAATGAATAAATCAGTACTGAGAAACACAACGCATTCACACTCAAAACTGAGAGGCAAATACCGACACAACTAAAGAACTTTATGGAAGAACCAGATAAGTGACATTGTAGGGAATTAATGAATTAGAGAAAACAACATGAAGTGGTTGCGTCAATATGGGTATGTTTAATATAACAGAACTGTTTTTACCTTCACTTTTACCTTCAGATAACTAAGACACAATAGTTTTTAGTATGCTTGCATGATTTTTTATTTCAAATAAGGCAGTGGTAAATTAAAATAAGGAAAAGAATTAATAATTCCACCTTTTAATAAATTGGTAATAAAATAATTAGTCTTTGTTCATTCTGAAAATGTCACTTACTTGGTTCTTCCATAAAGTTTTTCAATTAATGTACCTAAAGTAAATTCATTTCTTTTATTTAATATTGTATGCTGCAATTTTCGGTGGCTCTACGTTATTGAACTAAGCATAGCTCGTTTTTTTTGTAATTTATATACCATTGGAATAAAGATAAAAGGTATTTAGAATCATTTTGCATGATGCTATTGCTCGTGGTCAATTCATGATAGTCAAAATTTACCACTAATCAATGATTTTCTCAGGTACATATACCTTATTAGGGGCCATAAAACACTAAATTCCAAAGCATACTGCATAGTATTGGTTCACATTTAATAACCACCAAATACATCAATAAAATATTTTATACCTAGATTAGTATATTTGTTACTTATTCAATTACCCTTCAACATTTAAGTTTTGTGCGAAATACATTTGTAAGTGGCAGCCAACTAAAGCCGAATTAAATAATAATCATATTAGAACTTGATAAGGATTTTGGAACACGACGATTTCTCTATCTGAACTATAATTTACTGTTAGAATACTTATAAGTAGTGGTGGAAAAAAGCTAATTTAATTCTAATTCGTTAAAATATTAATAAACTATCTTAGCTACCACTGGAAAAAATATTTTCTGATATTACGGAAAACCCGTTGCAGAATTCTTATCAAAACCAATCCACGAATTATCATAGTACCAGTTGTACATATAACCGTCAGTGATACAGATGAAATAAGCGTCATCTGTGAGTGGCGATTTTTTTCGGTTTTCCTAAACAAATTTCCCATTAATTTTGCTTTTAATTACATAGCTAATTTTATTTTCTTTCATTTGATACATATTACCAATAGTAATTAAGCATTAGTGTCAAAAATAATATCCCACTTTTTTATAGTTCCCTGAAACGAATAAGATACCTCCTTATTTTTCTTTTTAGTTCGTAGGTTATTTTTTTTATTTCAATTAATAAAGGTTACCTACATATATTAAGCATCATTGTCATCAATAATAGTGTGACAATTTTATACGGTTCTTCTAGACAAATAAATACCTTTACTCCATAACTTTCTAGCACACATTACCTAAATTCATGAAGCATCATTGGTGTCGATTTTTTATGTTTCTCCTAAACGAATTTATATCACTTTCCCATTAATTTTGCTTTTGACTACATAAATATTTTTTGCTATTCAATTACCATTGGTTTTAAATAAGAACTTTATAGAAAGACGTTTAAAAGAATTAATATAAATTTAAAAAAAACGCGTGGTATCAGACAACTTTAAAAGTATAAATTTGGTCACGTAGACCACACGTGCTACCACGTATTTAAATAAGTGTAATAAACTATTTTTTTTGATCAAATAGAGATATAAGCTTGCAATTATCACTGTTATCTTTAAAATATGCAAAAATTTAATTGTTAAATTCAAAACAACTAGGAGGCTTCGACCCCTGCTCGCTGGCGCTCGCCAACCCCCGGAACTGCTTTCGCAGTTCATTTCGGATTGCATCGCAATCCAATGCTCGCTTTGCTTGCTCATTGGATACGTTCTTAACGTCTAGCTTTTGTATACTTTTTTGAATACTGAAGTTCCGAAAACTTTTCACTGTAGAAAATTCTAAACCTGTACATTTCAATATTAATTTGAAATTGCAAACAGTTCACATAATTTTCTTAATCACACTATTCTAAATTTCAGTTGTTGAGAAAAGTAACTGTTGTAAGTTTTGTTTTTAAAGTCTTTCCCACCAGAGTGTTAAAGACATGTGTTGTAAAACAATATGAAATAGTAGTCTGAATAGTAGAGTGAGAGATAGAGAGAGAGAGAGAGAATTTCTTTAAAAACACAATTGTTAATTTGGGCTTTTGGCGATACAACACTTATAGAATTGAAGGATTTGTTACGTCAAGCGCTCAGGTATCTTAATTTTGATCTAGTTGCGCTTCTATGTCATTTTGATTTATGTTGCTAAGTTAACTTTCAAAAAATTCTATGGCTGGCAACAGCATTTTTATTTTTCAAGTTGTTTATTTTTATTTCGTTTAAAATTCGTTCTTTTTTTAGCGAAATGTTTTTTAACCTAACAGAATTCTTTGCCGACTGTTTTCTCTATAAATGAAGAAAATAAAGTAAATATTTAAGTGTTGTGAAGAGAATCTTGTTTAGTTGTACAAAGTACTTCAGCCAAAATTTGGGAGCCACGTTAGAGAATTATATATATTAGATCAGAAACACATCATTAAAGGGCAGAATGCTTTGGTGTTTTCAAAACGTAAACAAAACAAAGCAAACGTTGCCACCGGCGGAAAAGAAATACAGCCAAAATTTGGGAGCCACGTAAGAGAATTATAAATATAATAGATGGTTAACGCTTAACCAATCAGAAATTTCCATTTAGTGTTTCACTCATCCCGCTTGCATGGTTCGTCGTAGAATGTTCTAAAGTCAACAGTGCCCTTCCTTGAGGTTTAAAATTTCTATATGCATAATTTTCATGCGGTTATAATATTTCTTATTATAAGAAAATAAATTAAAGTGTTTATAATATAAACATTCTTAAACAGGAACAAATGTTTTTTAGATAAAATGTAACAAGTCAAGCCAGAAAATGTTTGTCAAGTACATATCTTTTAGTGTAATTATTTAGTGTACATTGCTGCAAGAAGTTTGAAATTTACTCTAGTGATTTGCGAACTTGTTAAATTGAAGGTATTCAAATTTTGAACTCTTATTTTAAAACATACAAAACTAAACTATGTCCTATAATTTTAAATATTTAGTAATAGTATGAAATTTCATGACAAAACGTGGATAGCATAAAAATTTTGAATCTCACTTCGTGTTGATAAAATTGAGTAAAATTCAGATTGGAATGTGGGTATAAGATACGACTTTTTCTTTAATTTTCACATATTACATACATAATTTCTTATTTACAATTTTTTTTTAGCGGAATAACTGTAAATTAGGCAGTTATTCATTGAAAATTTAAGATCTTGAAAATTGAAACTTACAGACTTGCATCTATCTCCAGAACAAGGTTGTTCAACATCTGGCCATCCATCCAAATCTTTATCTGGTCCACAGATTTTGCCATCTCCGGCCCATCCTACTCGGCACTGTAAAGAGTTAACATTGAATGAACTAGTTTAACTCCATTTTGAATTTTAAAACTGACGTTTAAAATTCTTTGAACATGAAACTCGTCTAATTTTTTGTGCTATTAAGTACAAGAAATGATTGCAGTATTTATGGGTACTGATAATATAATGAAAATTCATAATGCTTTTTTTAAATAACTCAATTCAATAAGTATCAACGATAAAGTGAAACGGTATAAAATCGATTCCTTAAGAGTTAGGCACATTAAAAAAAAAAAAAAAAAAATAGGAATCTCTCATTCACATAAGCCGCTGAAAAGCTTGGACATATGCATCCTTTATGATTTGTAATAAATGTTTTAAGTTTTATAAAAAGAGTAAAATATAAATCAGTGATACAATATTTTTCTGTAAATTAGCTTATTGTAGTTTTAAAAAAAAAGAAAAGCAGCAGTGAAGTTTGTAATTTTAATAATTTTTGCTATTGATGAAGCTTTAAAGAACTTGAAAAGGATAGTTTTGAAGCATAGCCGGGGGTTGTAAAAAAGTCAGTTGTAACTTTCTAACTAAGTTATAACCTTTAACTAGGATAGAGAAGTTAAGTTGTAATTTTATTAAATGCAAAGGCTAGCGTCCTCATCGAAATGAGTAACATAACGGCTTCTAAGTTGAGAAGAAGGTATTTTATTAGATAGACCGGAAAGTAATGTCGTTTCGGCACATTAAATATTCGTTAGTCTTAAAAATCAATATTTTTTTCGATCCGGCATTGAAAGGTTGTTGGTAACAAGGGTGAATACATTATTGATTAAAAATAAAATCTTGATAACAAATATCAAACGCACCGAAACGACATTGCTTTCCGGTCCACCTAATACTTCGGAAATATACACCGAAGAGCCATTACATTATGACCACCCTGCTAATAACATGTAGGATCACCTTTAGCTCTCAAAACTGCTAGCACCCACCGTGGCATTGATTCCACAAGGTGCTGACAGGTAGTCTGAGGTATCTGGTACCAAGCGCTCCCCAACTGGTCCTGAAATTCCCTCACATTGCGAGGGGTAAGCGTGGCAGTGGCAGCACGAATTTGGTTTTCCAAGTAGGACCACAAATGCTCTATTGGATTAAGGTCAGGCAAATTTGGGGTCCAAGACATGACTTGAAAGTCACTGGAATGTTCCTCGAACCAATCCATGACGATTCGACCCTTATGACATGGTGCATTATCCTGTTGGCAAATACCATCCCCCGCAGGAAAAGATGTTGCCATGAATGGGTGAACCTGGTCTGTAACTATGTTCAAGTAGCTTACAGACGTCAGGGAATGTTCTATGAGGATTATGGGTCCTAATGTGCCCCATGAAAACGTTGCTCCTGGGCGAGAAACCATGAAATCCTGGGCCAGCCCATTGTTATAGATGGAGGGTGGTCATAATGTAATGGCTCTTCGGTGTATATCGCTCTGCTTGGTTGAGAAGAAAGCATTCTACTTTGAAAAGGATCTTCATATATTTCTGTTACATGACGGCTGTTTGGTTGAGAATGAGGCATTCTACTTGGGAAAGGAATTTCGCATCTTTTTTATTACGTGACGTCTGCTTGGTTGAAAAGGAGGTATTCAACTTTGATGATTTTTTATGAAATGCAAGGGCTAGCGTTCTCCTCAAAATGAGTAACATGAAGGCTTCTAAGTTAAAAAGAGGGTATTCTACAGACAGCTGCTTGGTTGAGAAGAAAGAATTTTACTTTAAAAATTATTTTTATATATTTCTGTTACATGACAGCTGTTAGGTAGAGAAGGAGGCATTCTACATTAAAAAGG
This sequence comes from Parasteatoda lunata, assembly GCA_949128135.1. NCBI lineage: Eukaryota > Metazoa > Arthropoda > Arachnida > Araneae > Theridiidae > Parasteatoda > Parasteatoda lunata. The sequence continues at coordinate 71,762,280 of OX421971.1, forward strand.
TTTTTATTTCTTTTTGTTACATGGCGGCTGTAAGGTTGATAAGAAGGCATTCTACTAAGAAAACGGTTCTTATATCTTTTTATAACAAGACGGCTGCTTGGATGAAAAGCAAGTATTCTACTTTGAAAATAGTTTTTGCATTTTTCTATTTCATGATAGATGCTTGGTTGAGAAATTAGGCTATCTTCTTTGGAAAGTGTTTTTATATCTTTCTAAAATCAGTATTAGAATATTAATAAGCAACAGTAACATGAGGAAGATCTCTTTCTCATTCCATTGAAGACCACAGATGACATCATATTTTCTAAACTAATTAAATCAATATTGACACACTTAAGGTCTTTATGAATTGCGCGTCTTCTTTTAACATTATATAAATACATATACTTGTAATATAGAATATCTTCAAAGAGTCTTTCTGTAACAACTCATGGCTTTAATTTACATTAATTAAATCGATATTATTTAACCGAATTTTTAAAAAATTAATAATTTTTATTAAGAAAAATAAGTATAAATCATAGTATTCAATCAATTAACTTTGAAATGAACAAGAATATGAAGTAAAGATAAAGTAGAACAATCTTTATTTCTTCATTCCTTATTGAAAAATTCTCGTGATGCTTTTGAGTCTCGTGATATCGTCACTGAACAACGATTGTGATCCCCTTGGGCAAAGAAATGAATATTTAAACGTTACGTGCATTGAGCTTTAAGACGAAATGAATGTAATAAAATTAACCCTCAGGAAATTAACAAAGATCGCGAATATGAAGCATAAATTTTCTCGAACTTGTGATTGAAACGCAAATTATTCTGCGAATGAGCTATCATTAGATATTTTATTCTAGTCGTTTTTTAATTCATTTGAATCAGTTTTGTAATTGATTAAAAAATGTTAATTTGAAATTATTTCTTATTAGGTGAGAAGAAAGATGTGTTTTAGGTTATAAATCATTGTAATTCGTTTAATTTATTGATGACAGGCATTTAATGGTTTTTGAGTTCGAATAATTTAATAGTATAGTTTAAAAATTGTTGTGAATAAAATATTTAGTGGATAAGAAGGTTTAACCTACACACATGAAATTATTTTGAAATCGATTCATAGTATCACAATAAAAAGAATAAAAATTTTATATTATGTATTTGCTTTTCATATCAAATGAAAATAAAAGAAACATTTTATGTGTGTGCATTTGAATACACACAAAAGAAAATTATCATAGATGCAAGATTATACAGAAAAGTAGCTAACCACTGTTTTTATATAACTGAAGTAATAATATTTATAAAGCTATTGCTATTAATGTAAGAAAATTCGTTTGTCATTTTTTTTGCAAGTTGGATAAGTTTTGGCTGCATATTGGAAATGTTTACAGTACATATTAGAGAAATTTACTCTACATATTAGAAAATTCTACACTACGTATTGGAGATGTTTACATTGTATAGTGGAGATGCTTACACTGCATATTGGAGGTATTTGCACTGCATATTGAAGGTATTTACACTGCAAATTGGTGATATTGACACTGCATATTGACGATAATCAAATGATAATAAATCAGTTTAAAAAAAAAAACTTTTTCTCCCCTAATTTGTGTGACTTGGCAGTCGACGACGATCCCCGACTTGATGTCCGTGATGTAATAATTATGAATATGTACATAGATATATATGTTCATGATAGATTCAACTGATGTCATACCCCATCCTCTAAGCCTGGGATCCCCAACCCTATGCCCGCGGGCACCATGGCGCCCGTCGATCGGTCTAGGTGCGCCTGCTGCTTACGGCCAACGATAAAATATTTCAGTTTTCCATTTTCCCATAAAATGATATGCAAAAATTAATGCGGTAAATTAATACAATTGCTACGCGTAATGAAAATTATTACCGAAATAGTTAACTTAATTCTAGTAACTCCTTTGCAACTTCGTCTTTTCACGGACCTGTTACAAAATCCTGATGATGCTGTCCTCATTTTACATGCTGAAGTACGCTGACTCAGTAAAAGAAAAGTACTTGATAGATTTATACATTTAATCGAAGAAATAAAAAATTATCTTGCAGCCAAAAATCAAGTATTTTTAGAACTAAGAGATCCTTTTTGGCTAGAAGATTTGTCTTTCGTAACAGACATAATTGAAAAACTAAATAATTTAAACTTGGAGCTGCAGGGAAAAGACAAACTTATAGCAAGAATGATAAGGGCTATAAACTCATTCAGAACTAAGTTAGTTTTCTGGATATCACATTTGAAAATGAAATCTATTTTGCATTTTCCAAACATGAAAAAAAATTATAGGTGTCAGTGAAATTGTCTTATTAATCTCCAATTGTCTTATTAATCTCCAATCGAGCCTATGGTCACCTTTTTAGTAAATCTTTTTACAATCAAAAAAACGTAACCGAAATAACAACATACATTTCAGAATGTCTTCAAGTTAGGCGAGAAGAAGTGGAGATAGAAATGTTGGATCTTCAGAATGACATTATCCTCATAACTATTATATCAGATGAGAAATTCTGGAATATAGTTGACAGAAATAACTTTCCCTTCTTAAAAAGAGCAACATCTATCTATACATCTATACATAATAATAAACGCGGCTGTGTGTAGTTTGTAATCACAATATATCGCCCCAGAAGCCTCGCCCAGGCACGAAACTTGACACATAATTGTGTTTTGACATAATGAAGAAGTATTTTTTTTCTTTTTGAAAAATTTGGATTAGTTTTTTAGCTATCAGTCATTTTGTAAGAAAATCTATGCTTTTTCGTCTTCAAAGAGCCATATTCAAAAAACTATTAAAAAATGCATATACTTTTCTCCACTCTTATAAATGTATGCTAATGCGAACCTTACAATTGAAATATTAATTTTCGACAACTTAAACCAATATTATACGAAGGAATTAATAATTTAATTGTAAGGTTCGCATTAGTTTACATTTATCAAAGTGGAGAAAAGTTTAACTTTTGTATTAAAAATGTGGCAACATATTCGATTCGTAAATAGAACGCTTTGCTTTGATATATTTGTCGCTGTTCATAATTGTTATAATAAGTTTTTCTTCTTCTTTCCACGCTCTATTTTTTTTTCTTAAGCGAAGACGATAATTTTTGTAGCGTTATAGAAATAGAAATTGATACCATAAAAAATTATATAGAAATAGAAATTGATACCATAAAAAATTAATTCGTTTTCGTGTTCTTTTCATGTATTTAGCATTTTAGTTTTTTTTTTCTTAAACGTTGTAGCTATATAATATATAAAATAGGAATTTAATTGTTTTTGAAGGAACGATCACACTTACCTTGGATCTCTTTGATTTTTCTATTCTTTATTTTAACAGTTTTTATTAAATGTAATTAGTTATTTTCAGAAAGTTTCAGTTTGCAGGTAAGCACTTAGATTTTAATATTGAAGTTTCATGATTTGCTTTCATAGTAATTGTTGTTCTAAAGTATTCGTTGACTTCTTAAAAACCCGATTACTGACATGGAAGAACCGCCTTCCAAAAAACTTTGTATTTTGTCAAAGAAAAAGATATTAAGAGATTCTCAAAGAAGAAGAATGGCGCAAGAAACGTCTGTGGAACGTCAAAGAAGGATGGAACATCACCGAATTTCGACAAGCAATTCTAGAGCCCAAGAAGTATTAAAGAAACGTCAAAAAAAATTAGAAGAGGATCGTGTCTCAACTAGCAGTGCTAGGGCCCGAGAAACACCCGAGGAACGTCAAAGAAGATTGGAAGAGGATCGTGTCTCAACTAGCAGTGTTAGGGCCCGAGAAACACCCGAGGAACGTCAAAGAAGATTGGAAGAGGATCGTGTCTCTACTAGCAGTGCTAGGGCCCAAGAAACATCTGAAGAACGCGGGAGAAGATTAGAAAATAATCGTGTCTCAACCAGAAATGCAAGGACCCGAGAAACATCCCAGGAACGTCGAAGAAGGCTAGAAGAAAATCGTGCTTCAACATCCCAAGCTCGATTGCATTTGTGGCAAGACAAGGAAAACTCTGGCGGACAGCTGGCCGCCTCAAGCGACTAGTATAAAATAAAGTAGTTTTGTGGTTCCACATACTTGTGTGAATCATTGTTTTCGACAATGAATTCAAAATATAGATTTTGATTTACAGATGAACACCTTGACGGTTGCTTGCAAGTAGGGATTTCATCATATTCTCCCAATTATGACGCGCTGGCCAGCGAAATGCAATGTCAAAGATCACATTGACTGTATTTTATATATTTTATAAATAATTTTTATACTTCGTATGTTTTGCAAGCAATTTAGCACTAATTTATTTTACACAAGAATATTAATACTAATTATATTCATATGTTAAATTAATTTTTTTAATTAAATTTTTTGTGCACTATATGTAGCGTGCATTATTACCAATGTCTATCAATTATAAATTTATATTGAAAAAATAAATGGTGCCCGCCATTCTACCGATATTCTGGTATTTGCTCTTAGGTACAAAAAATTTGAAGACCCCTGCTCTAAGCATTCATATGTTTTGGTAACATCAACAAAATAGACTTTTCAAATAACACACAATGAGATCGAAAGAAAGTGATTAAAATTATTTTCAGCTCCAGTTGATAAAAGTTTGAATGTAGTCACAGCACAGTTTCCTAGTAAAACATACCCTTAAGGTACCGTTTCCTCATAGGTAAAACTAAAAAATCTTTTCGTATGTCACTCGCTGTCTTGAAGTGCAGAAGATAACCAATCCCAAACAATATTGACTCAAAATAGTTTCATGGAATAAAATATTTGAAAGTTGCTTTCCCTTCACCCTAATTCTTTTAACCAATTTAAAGATAAAAAGAATGAAACCCTGACATTTGAACCTTGAAATTTTTGTTATAAAAAAAAACTATTTTGAATAAAATAGACTTAAAACAAACCTTAAAAAATGTTATTCATTTTCATTTTAAAACTAATTAAACAATTTGATGCAATATTCTTCTATTTTAAACTAAATTTCATATTATGCTAACCGTATGACATATTCTTGGACACAAAACAGAATGATTTATTAATTGATTAAAAACTAAACATCCAGCAATCCAACTGAAAGAAAAGTATTGATAAAAGAATGTTTGAGTTGAAATTATCTCGTTATAAATGTTTACGTTTGGAAACTTTGAGAGCTTTTCAACAAAATTGAAATATCTTCGAACAAAAGATCGCAGAAATGAATCTTCAAACATAACGTTCATTGAGTTTTGTGGGGAGATAAACAGTATGACATCAGACATTGGGGAATTAGCAAAGAAAGTACATAAATCATGAGAATTCTGCTCCTAATTGAAATGCAAAGTATTTGGATAATGAGCCATCTTTACAAAACTCTCCTTTTGCAGTCTTGGGATTACTCGAAACAAACTTATAATTGATCGGAATAAGTTGTTTTAGTTATTTTCTGCATTGAGATCGACTTTGTTGAACTATTTTAGTTTGATTCAAAGCGTTTGTTTAATGTTCTTGCAATTCATTTTGACATCGAGGATGCTCAAATCATTTAAAGTGTTTTCAAATCGTTATAAGGATGCAAAAATAATTTAAATTTGAATGAAGACAAATGGGCTTGCAATTAGGTTCATTACTGAACAAAGTGAAATAACATTGCTCTTGATAAACAAAAACAAAAATTATTCAGATTGTTATGAGTAACAATTCGTTCTTTATCATGAAGATTCTCACGCATAAATCTCAAACTTTAATATATTTGTATTAAATTACCCTGGGGAACAATTTTTTTAAATGATTTTTGTTAATTAGATTATTTAACAGATCGAAGATATTTTCGTGTCACTGGTTTCTAATCTGCTACCCTACAACCTGGTTTCAAATCTTTCTTTCTCCAGGCTACAAATTTTTTTTAAATGTCATCTTTAGTCTCTTTTTTGACGAAATGTTCAGGTTAAAACGATGCATATAATAGGGAACGAGAAACTTAAAGGGGAGTTAGGGCATACCAGAAGGATTAAAACTGCATAAGAAACCATGCACGGAAACGCCATCATACGCCGCTAATGGCGCTTCCCTATCATGAACTGCTTCTTAACAGGTCATGATAGGAAAGTACCTTTAGCCGCATATGACGATTACATTTCCGGGCATAGGCTCCTTGCAGTTTTAGCTCTGATGATTTGAAAATAGTTCATAATTGGAGAAGTGCCCCCTGCGGCGTATAACGGATTTACGGGCATGGTCATGCAGTTTTAATCTTGCTGATGTGTCCTAAAAGTTTGTCATAACCTTCAGCAACAGTTAATTATATATATTGCATTTTAAACTTGTACATTTCGACAAAATTAGACTAAAATTGTCAGTTTTCTTTAAAAAATCTATAGCTTTAGAATTAAAACTATTTTCAGATTTGAAATTCTCACATCTTAACTAAGCAGGATCAAGTATTTGTATAAATGCAACAAAAAATTTGTTTCCCAGTGTTATCAATATCGTATTAAACCAGTTTGATTTTATTACTGATTTGGGTGTTTCTTTTCTATTTAATTTTAGTTTTTCTCATCACAAAAATGAACGAATTTCCAAAACGTAATATAAACTCAGTTTCCTAAAATGTATAAAGAGTGACTTTACCAATGAACAAACACTTGAAATTCTTTATTCGTTCAACTTTGGAATATTGCATAATTACCTCAAATCCCTTATGTAATAATGAGATAAGAAATAGTAACTGAAGAGTTCTAAATAATTTTCTTTCTATAAAAATATTATCATTATATATATTACATTATTATACAATTTTATTATCAATATTTTCCTTATTATAAAAAGCTACTCATTATCCCCACGTTTCTGTTACTTCGTTGTACACAGTGATGGGCTTCATTCACGAAAATTTTATTCATGACTAAATTTATTCAGAATAAATTTATTCTGAATGATTATTCATATGAAAATATAGTCATTATTCATCATTCATTATGCAAATGTATAAAAAATTTTGAATAATGATTGATGAATAAACTCATTAGTCATGACTAATTATTCTGAATAAAATTTTGAATAACCAGCGAAAAATGCAATCGATATGTCTTTGTCTATAACGAGATACAAAACATCGTTTGCTCTCAAACGTCTTATTTTAGGAATTTAACTATAAAACTAAGACAAGTGTGAATATTTATTTTCATGTTATTTTAACTTACTCCAGCGTAACATACTTAGTTGTGCTAAAAAGTAGGTTTATAACAGTTTAGTTACTTAAGATCATTTTAAAATTTTGTTCTAAAATATATAAAACACAATTTCTTATAGTTTTTGAAAACAAACGATAATCTTATTTTAAATTTTTAAATAAAATTTTAACTTAAAAAATTAAAAAGTATGCATTATGTATACGAAAGTAAATTTCCTCAACTATTATATAAATATACTTGAAAAAGATTAACGTTTTATTTGTAGTTGTCATAATCGTAGTCAGAGTATTCCGTACCTATTTTTGTTGACCAGTGAAATTATTCAGTTATTCTTGACTAATGAATAAAGGATACTGAATAAAGAATAATGAATGATTTATTCTCTATTCAAAATATTTTTGACTAATGAATAAATCTTTATTCATTATTCAGAGCTAGAATAATTATTCATCATTCTTTATTCATTATTCTGAATGACAAATGCCCATCTCTGGTTGTACATAGTTGCTACATCCGTGTTTGGCGCATCATGAAAAACGCTCATGGCCAATTTGCATTCGACATCGTCATACTAGACCAGTGGTTGGCATAGTGTGGCTCTAGAGCCGCATGTGGCTCTTTGGCTCCTTAAGTGCGGCTCTGGCACAAATATCCACGGAAGGCGCAATAATAATTTCATTTAAAAAAAACTTGGTAAGAAAAAAATTACATCTTATTTTGATAAATTAAAATTCTTCTATAAATCGAGAACATGTATAATTTTTTGTTTAAGTTAAAAGATAGATAGGTAATTGAAATTTCACATTGTTGTAAAAATACGTAACGAACGTCGAGTTTAATTTTATTAGTTTTCGTAAACGTAAACACAAACCATGTACAAGCTACCGGCTGAAATTGTTCGTATGCTTTTGGTGTACTCCGGTGTGATACAAAGGCACCACAAGCATGCACGCGCATACTTTTTCTAAAGTAGTGGGGGTACAAATTGGCATCACAGACCAGCAGTTGCAGTGTGAACAGTTTTGTCTTATCTACCGTGTCTGCCATTGTCCTGTCTTATTAAAAAGTTGTTGTATTTTTCAATCTAGCTGCACATCTTACAGGTATTTTTATACGATTTTATTACACCTGCTATGTATGTTTGTGGTTCCGGTACAAAATTTGTAATCGATTTTTCGATAACTTCTATTTGTCGAAATGTTGGAAAACAAGCAGATTTGGCTCCCAATTTTTAAAAAAAAATTGTTGTAATGTTCATATTTGGCTCTTTGGTTAATAAGTTTGGATATATGAGTCAATCATCTCTTGTTTGCCTTCTTGGGATTTTGAAAACTGCTACATTTCAGACTGGCTAAGGACCAGTAGTCACATTTTCAAGTCTTCTACAACACAGGTTTTCCGTTGGATAATGCATGACTACTCGTACTCATACTGTCCTGATCCTCCTTGACATATAACATGTCTGACATTCTCCATGGCCAGTCTGTTCTCCTAAACTATGAGTAATTGAAAACTTGTTGTAAATGGTTGTCGAGTAATTTGCCTCCACCAGTTACAACTGCCAATGAACTAGGTACCCCCAATCTAAAGCAATCGATTCAGTGGATAAATGCTGGCATCTGATTCAGTGGATAAATACTGTTATTTCTCCCAAAGGTGGCAACTTTTGCTACTAATTTCTGAAGTTCAATACGTCCTAATTCTCTGTAAATTCAATAACATGCTCTTTTAATTATGATTCGTGATCAATGAATACCATTATGTTACTTTCATTACTTCCTGGTGTAATATTGTCCAGCAGTGTCATCTTTCCTTAACTTGCGGAAAGTCTTTTGAAAATGTGTAAATTCGTGAATATATTAAAATTTTCATGCGCTGAATAACTTTTCGAACTTAAAAAATTTAATATATTTTTATGTAATAAACTACAATAATGTGCATTGGAGAAATAAATTTCATTTCAGAGCTTAAAGGTATAATTTTAACTGACTTACCTTACATTGATATCTAGCTAGACCTCTCCTTAACTCACAGTCAGCGTTGCCATCGCAAATGGTTCCATCTGGACACATACCCGGATGTGGGTGGCAACCACTCGTTTGATTTCCAACAAAACCCTCAATACATTCTCCGCAAGTAAATGTACCCTATAATTGCATTTAAAAAACTAAAATAAAACTATTTACTATTATTCAATCATATTGTTTATAATTGTAAATACACCAACTCCAGTTGGCTATGTAGCCAATTGTTTACACTCTGTTGCTATGTATAACAACAAGATTTTTTTTTTAAATGAGCTATATTATTTAAAAAGGGAAAACAAAGCAAATAAAATTAAATATATAATTTAAAAATGTTAGTATCATCTTTAATACATTTTTTTATTAGTATAAAACGGATCACAACTCAAAAATAAAATTGGATCAAATGGATATCATTTAATAACCACGTAAGGTGAATATTTATTTTAGTATTTTAATAGTAAAAATTAATAAATTAATATTTAATTTTATATTATCATAATGAATCTTCAGTAGTAACATAATGGAATAGAAGCTTTAAGAATGCCTGATATTCGAAAAACAAATTCTAAATTTTTTAAAAAAAAATATAGTAATAACTTCTATGTTTTAATAAAAAAATAAACTGTCTGTTACACTTGCTGTTATGTTATCTGTAGAAGATATTACTTAAAGTTTTTTTTTCCATCTCACTGCAACGGAGGGAAAACATTGTTTTAAACTCACCATTTCATTTACGCATTGAGAATTTTCAACACAACCTCCATTTCGACCATCGTCACACTCATTAATATCCACGCAAACCTAAAATAAAAAAAGAGTCAATTTTCATACACAAATAATTGTTTTGAAATCATTTATGGGCGAAATATTAAGAACAAAATATTATAAATATTGATACCAAATATAAGCAATTCAAAGATTATATTTAGTGTATATGAACAAAATGACTTTTTTTATGAACATATGAAAATAAAATATTTTAGAACTTTTTTGTAACATTTTCTAATAAGATTTAACGACTTTTCTAACATCTAAAATTGCTCAATTACACGTGATGTTTTAATAAACTTAAAAAAAAAAACTCCTCCACAATAACTCCACTTGATTTATTCTGAAAAAATAATTATCTCATAAATAATTTCACCTAGCATTGAGCAGACAACTTTATGGCATTCAATGTTCCTAATTTATATAATTTTAATTGTAGACCAAAATTAGATTATAAGAAAGATTTTTAATTCAGAAAAATTTTCCTAATTTGAAGGAAATTTTAGAAGAATCAAAGTAATTTGTATTAGGTGTAAAAAGAGAGTTACCAACAAAACCTTCTCACTGTTAGTCCGAAAACAATTGGATACTACGAACGGAACAACTTTGATTCGTATAACCCTGATAATATTTTGCATAAACTACTTTATGTAGCCTGTGGCATTATACAGATCAAACAACCATAGCGGTGTATTTAAACCTAAGTTGTGAGAGGTCTATTTTCTAGATCTGAGCCATTACATAAATTACTTCTGTTGTTTTCTTCCCCAAAAAAATCCTCATTTTGACAGAATTTTTAATATTTATATATCACAGGATATAAATCAAAATTTAATTTTCTTTATACTATAAAACGAAATGTATGGCTAAAAATACATGGGACTTTATGTTTTCATTTCATCACCTTTTATATTGTAAGTATTTTACCTTTGAGCCAATGTTTTCCCACGGAAAAGGTGTGGAATTAAAAGGAAAATCCTCTTTAACAAAATTATAAAATTAGCTGGTCACGAAAAAGTTTGTCTTCCCATAATTTAGAGGATAAAAATTTGTTTAAAATATTGTTAAAAAGCGAGTATATTTTTAGCCTCTGAGATTATTTTTTAATGTAATAACATTACCTGCATAGAAAATTGATTTCAGTACAGTACAATATATATTTGAAAAATATTTCAGATTCAGGTCAATCTAAGTTAAAACATTTTTCGTTACGAAAATTATTACCTGTCTGATAGTTCTAGCATATTCTATACCAATTCCTTGCACTTCTCTTCCAGTATATCCAGGTGGACAAGGACCACATCGAAATCCTGGAGCGACATTTAAACAAGTTGTTTGTGGATGGCAGGGTCTTGCAACTTTACACTGAAAGTATATACGCTTAGATTTATTATTGGCAGATGTGTTGGACATATTGCTCTATGAACTAAAAATATTTCATGAAATTTGAAATTTGAAAATTCTAGTCATAAAAAAAGATTAGAATATTCTGTAGTTTTTTCATTTCCGATTTCTTTGCAAATAGAGTAATAAAAATGTTTGAGCAAAAGTTGCACTGAACTTTTGAACGCTCAAACACTAGCATAATAAATGCATTTTATATGTTTAAAAATGTTTTTAATGAATATTGGAATGCTGTAGGGCTTTCTGCGTACAGTTTGAAAATATTTTGTTGCAATTTCAAACTTTTAAATAACGTTAAAAGGTGGGTGTTCTGTAATCACCATCTTTAATATATAATTTTAGAATACATATTTTTTAGAAAAGATGTAAGAGTTATGGAATGAACAGTGAGAAAAGAAAGAAAAACGCTATGTTGAACCACCAATGAGAAACGTGGGGACGAAAAACATTAAAGCTATTTTAGTTTAACGAAATCTGCAATAATTTAACAGGACTCAAGGTTTCATGGCATGCCTTTTTCATTAATGATTTCTTCCTTTAACTATTGTTTTGTGACATTTTTTTTACATATTTTTGGCTTCATTTTTGAGAGGTTCTAAAAGTTTAGATTGGGGAAGGTTTTACAGAATACTCTACCAATGTTGTTTTGAACTTTCTTGAAAGTATAAATTTTTAGATTCTCGATTTTCTTTTCAAATTTTTGAATAGTGGTTTAATACCTTTTGTTATGTAAGTGTTTAAATTTATGGTTTTTAGTTGCTTTAGCTAGAAGTTCTTCAATATGTAGTGTATACACAAATATCAACAAATTCTTATCATAAAATATTTTCTATTTTTTCTGCGCAATTAAATTTTAAGCATGATTATCGCTATGCATTTTAATGTGTAACAACGGACGGATATTTACTGACATTCGAAATAGAAGTTAGTGTTTTTATTCAATGACATAAAAAATACCTTTCACATATGAAGAAAATCTTTATATTAAATCTAAATAAGTTATAACAAAATAAAATCTCAGTAAAGATAAAACTGAGGAGAATACGCTATTTTTATATTGTCTTCTTTGAATAACTTAGCACTATTTTTGTGATAAACTAAATCACTATTAAGCATCTTTCTCAGAAAATAGATAAGCAATATATTACATTTTGTAACAAATATTGCAATTCTTGAAACAGAATAATTGAATTCACTATTTTAAGGATAAGGCAGTAAAATTATAGATACTAATTTTATTAAAGAAGTAAATCGAAAAAAAAAACAAAGCAAAAAAGTAATTGTTTGGCCATATTTTGCTTATTTGGAAACAGGCTAAACACAAGAAATATTATTACAGAAAAACTACATTCGAGAAATCCATTGCAAAGGTTTTTTAAAAAATAGCTTTATTTGAAATTGAGAACGCGAAAACCTTTGAAAGTTCCGGGAAATTTGGGCAACTAATAAGAGAAAATAATGGTCTGAACTCTCTCTATTCTTCTTGTATAAACGACAACATGAAACGACAAAAAATCCATTAAAAATAAGGCAAACCAATTTTTTTTAAAATTTGGTTCAAGAGAAATTAAATTATTTAAAAATATTCATAACAGCAAGAGTAAAATTGATTAAATACTGTTTTAAAATTTTGACTGCTGCAAAGAACTGTTGTATTTGAAGAAAAGTTATGAAAATGAGTCATTGTCAGCAAAAATAAATAAAATAAAAATAATAAAAGCACTAGTGATTCTTATAAAAACTTTTAAATGATTAGAAGAGTTCCAATTCCAGACTTTTTTAAGATTTAAAAACTAGTAAATTTTAGGTCATACAAAATGTATCAATTACTAATTCGTAGTATTTTGTGCAGGATTAAACTTAACTATGCTATCTAAATTTAAAAAAATTGCATGAAAGTTGCCGATATAAAGCTTTTTCCGATTATGAATTATCAAAACAGTGTATAAACATTAAAATCTGATGATTATCCAAAAGGGAAACATACGAGTTTTATAAAAAACTTTATATTATCCTAAAAAAAGTATCTAAAATTTAGAAAAAGTTGGACCTACAACAAGCAATGTTCTTATCCATTCTTTTCGTTCTTGATAATGCGCTAGAATTTTTCGAAAAATTGTGAAACACGTATTCAATTAAGTAAAAGCCTTTAACTGATTTTTAAAAAATAAAAATGGCGTAGAAAGCCAGAGGATTCTTTCAAGATCTTCATCTTTTGAAATTTCAAATTAGGCGAAGGGTCTTTATGTACCAAAAAGTTTTATTTACTGGAGTGTAGTGTAATAGTTCAGTGTGCATTAGAAGCTTGATTTAAGTATATTTACAGAAGTCTGCTACAACGACTAATCACCGTCTAACTGCTTAAATTATAAACGATCTAAAATATATGTTATTAAGGAACTAAAAATTAATAGTGTCCCGCTGTTGGATAATTTTTAAAGAGAATTACATTACTGCTGTTTAAGGGTTGTTCATTTCTCGCATAAAACAAAAAAGAAATTAATAAGAACCATTTCAGTTTCGCTTGTGCATTTAACGTTTTAAGTTTATTGAGCAATGCGACGGCTGCAGCAGGCCAAGTTATGTCCTTCGTCACAAAATAAAAAATCTTCTGCTATATTTAAGATTCATGTTACCTTTTGAAGGAATACGCCTTTTGGTGATCAAATATAGCAATCCAAAAGCAATTTATCTCCCTTTCTGGTATCTTACTAATGAAATTAAATAATGTTATCGAGGACGTCAAAAATTATTGCACTTTATATTTATTTTTTGCATGAACTGAAAATTCTCAGACCAACTTATAACCTGGAGAAATCAGTCTATTCCAGATATGTATTTTAAGTTAGAATAGTTGTTCAGCGTTAATGGGAACGAGGAAAATGTATCTATTTCATCTTCCACTTTCTCTTATATCTGTTTCTCGTATATCATTAAATAGCAGCATTTGCTTATAACGACAAGCTCACTATAACTACAATTCCGATTGCAATTTTAAATTTTTGTTATAAAGAGCTTTAACCGAAATTTTGTTTTCACCCAGAGAGAATTTCTTACAACTTTCGATGTAATAAAGACTTAATGAAAAATGAGATAAATTTGAGAATTCATAATTTCCTTAACTTCCTAACTATGTTTCAAAATGTTTGTTTTGAATTAAATTGAATTATATACCACAAGATACAACTTTTAATTTGAAATTTTTAAGTTGATGCGTCCTTTGGATTCCCCATAGTTTGGATCTAATATTTTTGTCAATCATATGATATCCTTCTGAAATTAATTGAACACCGATTTTAAATTTTTTAGAAATTCCAATGCACTTTTAACAAACAAGTGAAGAAGTTTGACTTTTTAAAGCTCGTGTAAATATATTTATATTAAATATTGTTTGCTTGATATTTAACCTTACAAACATAAAATAAAGGCTGTGTAAAAAAGGCTTTTTGTTCAGTAAAAATTTGTATAGTTTAATCGATTAATTTGTTTTATGTTTTTTTTTAATTTATTAAAAATTATAAAATAATATTGAAAAAAAGGAGATAGGAAAAATAGTATTGGTCAGATTGTTTAAAAAGGTCTACTGTGTCTTTTTGTTGTTTTTGTCTACTTTACCTCCTAAGTAAGGGAAAGTTCGAGGGTATTTTGTCTTAAATACATTTTGTTTTGCTTTCTGTTCTAACTAGAAACATTTAATCTTTTGATTTTAAAAAGTCCTTTATACATTTTTATTAAATGAAAGAGCTTGAATATTCTTAATAGGATTATTTACCTTGTTCTGTTGAAAAAAGAAGAATTCAAATAAATGGTCATAATTTTTCAAAAAAATGAGATTAAGTTTCGAATTATTAAGAATAATATGAAAAGTTTAAGAACTATCTGACGTGTTATTATATTTTTAACAAAAGTATGAACCAAAACAAATTTATAACAATTAAAGTTCCAAATTTATAAAAAATTTTCTTTGAGAATGTCTGCTGCCTATTTATGCTCGATATGCCTATTGCAATTTTATTCATTTGAAATCTTAACGCAATTAATTCTAGTACACTGTAAAAAAATACGTAACAAATTATGGTAAAAAGTACTGGCTCTTTGCCGATACATTTTTTTACCATTAAATCCATTTTTACCGAAATATATTACAGAAAGAAAAATCTGATATGCCATAATTTTTACAGTAGTAATTACCGTAAAATCACTGAATTACTCCAATTAAAAATATTAATGTAAAAATAAAGGTATAATATTTTGCGATAAAATAAATCTTAAGGATGTCTAGAATTTTTTTAGTGCCAGTGCGGAATTTTTTATTGCGTAGTATTTTTTTCTTCATTAAATAACAGCTGAACTTTATCTTATTTATACATAATTATAAAAACTTAAATTATTTACTTATGAAAAAAATATGTAAGCGCAGAATTTACTCAATTCCTCAGTAAACTTAATTTATAAAATTCTCTTTTATTTGATTTGAAATGCATCAATAGTGAATATGATATAATTTATTTGCTGTATTGCTTTTAACTGGTTGAACTGAACTAAAATCTGTGTGTTAAAAACAGCATTGAAAAAAAAATTGCCTTGCTGTAAATGAAATGAATAAAAAAAAACTGAAAATAAAAAAAAGTTATTTTACAAAATAAAGTGCCAATCAAAAACCTAATTTTATGGTTTAAATGGAAATTTCGGGTTATTCTTTCAACAATTTGAGGAACACTAGAGCCTTTCTAATCTAGTTAAATTTTTGGTTCATTACTTTAGTATAATTCACCTCTTCTTGTAAAAATAGAATTCAGTAAAAAAAAAATTTCTTTTTAGCCTTTTCGATCACCAGTTCATAATATATGATGATTGCTTGCATTTCTTTAATCCTCCTTTAAATTAGCTTTCAAACACCTTGACACAGATTGCTTTAGCTCAAAGTAACATTTTTTTTTCTTCTTTTTTTATTGCATTAACATCTGCAATATGCATAGAAAGACAAATTGTGACAGCTTTTCGGAAACGTGATACTCTAAGAAATGGTCTATTGATTGATTATGGGATCAAGTGTTCTTAATGAATTTTGGAATGGTGTGTTTATACGTAACGGAATCTAATGAAAGTAAGGTTTTATTTGAATTTTTTTAGGGGTTAAAAAGATTTTGGTAAGATTGCTTTTTCCTTTTCATACAAATAACTTTATAAACACGTGAAATTAGTTAAACTTAATTAATAAAACTAAGATAAATTATTTATTTAAAAGTAACACTATAAGACTATTGTAAGACTATTGTATTGTATTGTACCACAATGCCAAAAGATAGGTATAACAGATAGGTGCTAACAGATAGGTATAAACAATCTCTTATGGCATACCTCCCCAACCTTTTTATCGTCGTGGACTGGTCAACGTTTGTTAATTCCACCTCAGTCCTCTGAGGAGGAAGGGGAGGTCTTTAATTGTTTATATTTTAGATTGTTTGGATTTAGTAATTTTAATTATATTTAAAAATTCCTTCAAAATAAAATACAAATATGTGCATGGACTAGTGCGGCTGCAGGAAACCTCTCTCTCTCTCTCGTTAACTTCTCGTCTATGGAAACTCGTACAAACCTGAGAGAAATATAGCACAGTAAGGAAAATGGAAGTAATTTAATGTTCCTTCGGCGTTCCGGCGCCATTTGATTCTCGAACCGGTGACGGTTCAGTTCTGGTTTGGAGACCACTGTCTTATGATACTTACTTTGAATCCATTTTAAATATACTTTATATTTTATTTGGATTCTTTAAAAGAGATTTGGGTTGAACTGCAAAATCGAATATTGCTTTTATTAAGTTTCGAATATCAAGTACAAAAAATAGTTGCATAGGATGGAAAAGAGTGGGTGAAACAAGAACTTGAGTATATGAACTATACGGGAAAGAAATGTATAGAATTCTTATTTACATAGAGTGATAAATATGCCTATCTCTTTCAATTTTATATTTTTAGAAAAGTAGTTTTATTTTTATTTTTTAATTCAATAATTATTTTTTAAATATTTTTAAATGCAACTAAATCTGAATGTTTTAAATTCTAGAATAATGCATGATATAATGCTAAAAAGTATAGAATAAATGCAGAAATTTAGGAAAGTAAAAAAAAAATTATAATACAAATTATACTTTTTAAAATCAAAATTAGGTTTCTCTCAAAATTTTGAGCTGTTTCAGGGTAATTCATAGGAAAACAGTTAAGTGCAGTTTTTAAAAATTATTTAAAAAATTTCATGTTATATAAGATATTTTAATGTAAGTATTATGTATACGAAGAATATTACTATTAGTATTTTAAATTAACAAAATAGCTAATCATTTTCAATTAAATTCATACTGACACTAACAAGTGAAATATTTCAAAGTTATGTTTATTAAGAATTATTAAGTACCTGATTTATTTATTAATAATTAGAAATCCCTATTTTTGTCGTATATTTTTATTGTTAATATCTTCTCTCCTGATATACTCACAAAAAGTTAAAAAAAATATTATAAAACTCAAAAACACATAGGTGATTTCATGAAAACCAATTTTTTTTATTAAATTGTTTCTGTTTAGTTATTATAGTTCAAATACTCATAGTTTTTTTAAGTTTATATATATAGAGTCACTGTAGGTGAATGAATGGTTTCAAGTAATTTACTTGGTTTTTTAAATAATGCACAAGAAAATATAACAAATAAATCGAATCATAGAACCAAAACCATTTTTTGTTTCCTCTTTTGATGAACATCCATTGTTTTTTTCTTCTCCATTTGTTTCCATTTAAAAACAACTTTTTGTCAAGATTGTTACATTTTCGTTATCCTTAGTAGCTATTTTCAGAATTTTTACATGGCAAGAGAGATTCGAGCTTTACTTTATATAAGTAATATTTGTATCATGATATAAATAAAATTGACAATTTGTTGGCGCTGAGAGCAGAGCTTGGGCGTCATTTTTAATAATTCATTATAGTACTTTTTAGTTTTCTTTTTAACGATATCTGATTTTTTTAAAATTATGTTCTTAAATAATTTTTTTACAAGTTTTGATCTGTTTTACAGGACCTCGATTAACCGACACTCGACCCTACAGTTCTTCGGCTATCTGGCGTTCGTTAAAAAACTTATTTGAAAACATATTTCATTATTATTGCAGCGGATGTTATCCAATTACTTCTGTGTGAATCCGAAACATAGCAGGTAAAAAACGACAAATACATAGAAGTGAAAAATGCATCGATGTTTTTTTATGATAAATATTTTCTGCTTTAGAAAAATAAAACACAGGTAATAAACTTTAATAAACACATAAAATAAACTTTATTACAGCCACTATACTTATTTGGAGTTATTTAACTCATAGTTTTATGCTTATATACTTAAAAACTCTACATAAAAAGGTCCCTCGAGGACAACTTAGCAAAAAAGTGCAGCATAGATTTTAAAATAAAATCCTTTTTTAAATTGTTATTTTGTTTCATCATTGATCCCTTAAAAAGTGCTTTCATTCACGGACATCATATTTTAGTTCTACTACGTTATTTTATTATAATCATACATTACGAACTGAGAATATCTCAACATAGTTTTTAATGTTATCAATAAGTAAAAATGCATAATAATTTTAAACCAAAATGTTGCAAGATTTATAGCCGTTCATATGGTTACATGACGATTGTTGTCATTTCATAAATGATTATATCGAATTCTTGTTATTTCTTGAAAGAAAAATAAACGTTACTTAAAGGATTAAAAGATTCCGTAAGAATAGAAGGGGAGCAAAAACTTCATATGTTATTACGACGAATAGTTTCGAAGGAAAAAGTATTTGATTGAATTTAGATGTTTATAAAATATACAATTATCGCGCTTGACGATGAATTAATTACTTTCATAGAAGTTAATTTTTTTTTAATTTTAAAAAAGTCAGAGTTGAAAGTTTTGAAAAAATGTGAATGTTTTACACAATCTCTTATTTTGTAAAATGCATAAAATACCCATCAGGATAGATAACGGATCTTTCATTTTTAAAGAATAATTTCAGGTCCCTATTTATTTTTCAAAGTTCTGTTCTGGCTATTCACATTGCACTTAACCGTGTTTTGCCACACACTTAACCCCTTACCTGTTAAACAGCAATTTGCTTATCTTAGCTTCTTGAAAGCATGCAGACAAACGTAGAGAGCAAAGTGATAAGTCAAAAATAAGAAGGAATTGAAGGACTAAACCTGAACCCTATATTAGGTCGAAAAAAGGCTGCTCAAAATTCCCCATAGAGTAAGATTACGTCAAAAATAGGTTATGGGTGAAACTAACGAGTGACATATCATATCTACACATATATCAACCACACACAGCAATATTGGTCACAGACTGTGCACTAAGAAAAAAGTATGGTTATAACAACCGGAATATAATAAAATTTACCGTGTTTCTAGCTCTATGTGAACACAAAAAGGCTCGGTAATTTTTACCGAAGCATCTTGATAATGATTTTGGTAAAATTAACGAAATACTTTTTTATAATATGCGATAATATTTGGTAATTATATCGGGATACCTTAGAGATTGATATGAAAACCACTTATTCGATTATGTTTTTCTTTCTAGTTTTGTTTTTTATACGGAATGTGGGGTATTAAGAATTATAATTTTAAAAACCAGTATTTCCGGTAAACCACTACCACATGAATGAAACTATTACCAAATGAATGTTTTAAATACAGTTTATTTTGGTTTCAATGACCAAAATTATATTTTTTTAACCAGATTACAATATAGTAGAGTAATTCTACCAGAATTTTTTTTAACTGTGTATATGTATTTTTACAAAATAGTTTAGATTTATTATTATGTTTTGCAGAAATGGAATATTAGATTAAATTTTATAAGCAATAAGTAAACTAAGGTTGTTGCTGGGCATATTTTTGAAATTTATTTTAAGTGCAAGCATTATTGTGATTTTTTTATTCTGTTTAACTATACATAATATGCAAATAAAGCTCGGAATATTTTTATTAGTCAGTTTAAAAAAAATATTCACATTTAACGAATTTATGTTTTAAATTTTTATTTTAATCTACTTTTATTGTTTGTGGAAGACAAATAAAAATGTTTGCATGGTGTTTTAATCGATTGTTGTAAGGACACTTGTGGAATTTAGCACACATAATCATCGACATAAAAGTTTTATTACATCTTAAAGTACAAAAGTGGTTTCTTTGGCAAGTGGAATGTATCTAAACAAATATGTAAGACTAGAGATTTTGGTGGTTATGATTTTGTATACAAAAGAATGTTCTTTAAATGTTTTGTACAATTAGAAGTTAATTGATTTTAGTGGAGCGCTGGTGAAAATAGTAAAGGTAATCCTTTTCATTCTTATTGCATCCATGTTTTGCCTTCGTAACAACTTGCACCTAAACAAATAATCAGTTACTTTAATGTCAAACTTTTATTAAAATGCAAAGATATAATTTATAGCGAAAACAAATTTTAGTGAGATATTTGAGTGAACTTTCTTCAAAATGGTATTCAACTTGTACACAGTAGTGTATATGGTTAGGTTATCTTTGTTAAATGTTGTTACAGGATAGAGAAATATTGTGTTAAAAGTTTATTATGCGGGCATAAATGTTTTCACTATTGGGAGAATTATATTTTGAAGAAATATATTAAAATATAGTAGTTGGAAATCTAAATACACAGGAACCTAATTTAGAATATCTCAAAAAACTTAATATTTTGTAAACCTACAGTGTAAAACGTGTTAGTGTATAGTTGCCACTGTTTTTGTTGTGAAGGTAAACTAAATTTTTTATAGTGCATTTAGTCACATTTTTTATTTACTTTTTCCCTCCTGTAGTTTCATTAATTTTTTATTAAATTTTTGTTTTGTTTATTAACAGACAGCATATATTTTCACGCGCATTAGAAACAATTTATACATAAATTGTTTCTAATAAATTGTTTCTGGTAAATTCATTGCTTCCTTGCAAAAATACAGTTAATTTAAAAAACAAGCACATTTTTAGTAAAAAATTTTGAAAAGTTATTTTGTTTATTTATATAAATTGTTTTGCACGATAGTTACATTTATGTACTTGAAAATATATTTTGTTTACCTCAACACCAAAAATGTTGCAACTATACACCAGAATTTCTAACAGTGCAGGAATAACTCTGCTATCATTATGAATCTATTTTTTTTCAGTAACACGTCGAAAATAAAACCATATGGCTACTATTACCATGTATAGTTCTTTCTTGCCTGGTTTATTTCAATTCGACTGGCTGTAAAATTGCTGAAGCGAGTTAGCTGCAATCTTAATATGACATCCAGTTGCTCCAGTCCAGACTATTATCGTGCAAATTAATCCATTTCAAACGCAATTTCACGGTGCAACTCTTTAACTTTAACAGAAGTATGGTCCAAATCAATACCTTATCAAAGTTAAAAAAAAATGCACTATGGTTTAAAGTGTCGATTTAAAATTTTAACGTTTGATGAATTTTTTTGAGACAGTAAGATTCTGTCCATACCATTTTGTACTTGACTTTTATTTTGTCGAAGAATATTCTGTCCATTGAGATTTTACCTTGAAAGTTTTTGAGCAAATATTGCTGTTTCTTATATTACTTCTTCACACAAGTGAATTGAATTGATAGCTTTAAGTTTTAAAACACGTTTAGAAATATACTAAATTTATACGATCAAACAACAAGATTGAGAGGAAAACACCACATGCAAAAAAATTGTTTATTTTATAAAAAATATAAAAATTTTTTAAAAAAGTATTTCATGGTGTTTAGAATAGCTTGATTGGGGTAATAATTTATTTATGAAGCACAATTTGTTGTTTAACTAAAATAAATATTCAGAGAATGGCTGCAGTATTCAATGATAGGTATGTCTCTAAAGTAGATTTTTAAATATCTGGCAAGTATGCATTCTTGGAAATGTCCTTTAATACCAATCACATGTCTACATATTTTTAATCTTCAAATACTTTTGAAAAATCAAGCATATAAGGGATTGTCAAATAATACCTAAGCAAATAAAATTAAAGAACTTACTAAAGTCTGACTAAGCTTTCTTGAAGAAAACTACATTTAAAGTATAAAAACAGTTTGATAGTGAAAGTTTCAAAAGCTTTCAGTAAATATTTTCACTCACCTTCAGTTTTCCCGGCAATCAAACACGCTTTTCTATTTTTAAATTCCCTTTCTTTAATGATTCGTTTGGTTTTGACAACTTTTATTGTTATTACCTCATTTAAATGATAATTAGAGACCTTTTATGTATGTATTTTTTTAGAATTCAATTTTGCTGATGAGTGCGAAAACGTGTATTAAAGATACAGTAATTACGTATCACTTAATATATAATAGCAGAAATATGTAACTTGACAATCTTATTTTATACACTTATTAATTAGCTTTTTTTTTATCTTCCATTAGTTTAAAGAACTTTGTGCTTGACACAAATTACTCTTTACCATAATAAATTAATAAGCTTTTTGTAGCTACACGGTTGTAATTATACAAAAAATAAATCTTCTATTTTATCTTGATGTCAACATGTATGAGATAGTTACTCATTTTAAAGAAGAAAAATATAAAAGTCAAATGCTAAAAGTTCTTTTAAAGTTATAAAAGTAATGTTCGACATAAAAAAAAAAAAAACTCTACTCAAAATTTATTACAGTTCTTCCATTTCTCATTTGCTACGACATTTTAACAAAAGATCAAAACACCGAGTTTATAGAAGGGAGAAAAAAAAAAAGAACTAGTTTTCTAGATCCACAACTTTAGTTATTCATCTTTCAAGAAAGCTCTTTCCCTTGAAAGTCTTTCATGGTATTGTTTTCAAAACAGAATTGTTTGTCTGCACAATGTTAAGAAGAAAAATACTTAATTGTGGTGGATGACATAAAATGAAACTAATGAGTTAGATAACTCAGAAAAGGTGGAGATGTGGGAAATAATAGAAGAAAAAACAAGTTTTGAATAAATATAAAGTTTAATTTTTGAAAAAGTTTTTTCTTCTTTCTATTTGAGCGACTATTAAACAAATAGAAACACAATAAAGTTAATGCTTCTCGTACAAGAAGTTTTTTTTTAAAATTTAAAATTCTCTTAAAAATATTTGTGGCAAGTGTTTTTGAATTAAGTGGTCAAATTAAATTCATGATTAATTCTGAATATAAATTAAATATTTTTAATAAAGATAATAATTGGTGATTAGATATTATTTTATGTATTATTTTAACACAATTCTGTGTGTTATTCAGCAATATTATTTTTTTACGATATCCATGGACACATGAAAAAAAACTATCTTAAGTATATGTATCTTAAATAAGGTGTATAATTAAATTCATTATTAATTCTGTATATAAGGTAATAAAAAAATAATGGCGAATAAGAAATTCTTTTATGTATTATTTTGAGATAATTATGTGAGTGTTATTTAATTATTTTGTTTGCTATACCCTTGCATACAGGAAGAGTAATCTTGAGTAAATGTATCTTATGTAATGTGCTTCATTAAACTCATTATTAATTCTCTACATCACGTAAATATTATGAAGAAATAATTGGTAATAAGAAATTATTTAATGCTTTATTTTTACATAACTATGCGTGTGTTATTCAATTATTTTGTTTGCGATACCCATGCACACATGAAGAAATCTTAAGTAAATTTGTCTTATGTAATGTGTGTAATTAAACT
The DNA here is from genome assembly GCA_949128135.1 of Parasteatoda lunata. Taxonomy (NCBI): domain Eukaryota; kingdom Metazoa; phylum Arthropoda; class Arachnida; order Araneae; family Theridiidae; genus Parasteatoda; species Parasteatoda lunata. Next base: position 71,786,419 of record OX421971.1, read on the forward strand.
ATTAAACTCATTATTAATTCTCTACATAAGGTAAATATTATGAAGAAATAATTGGTAATAAGGAATTATTTAATGCTTTATTTTTATATAATTATGTGTGTGTTATTCAATTATTTTGTTTGCGATACCCATGTATAAATGAAAAGGGACTGTCTAATGTAAAATGTTTGGATCTGTAGAAAATAAGTGGTTTCAAAGACAGTTTTATAAAAATTGGTTCTAATTTTATTGATCGTCTTACATTGTATCGATACATGAAAAAAATATCCGTAGCGGAATCGAAGATGCAGTGCAAAAATGTTAGTTTTAAGTTAAATAAGTTAAGACAAAATACAACCATCTTTTAATGCTTGTATCTTGTTTAATTATTCTATTAAGTATAAACAAAAAATTGTTCTGATCTAGCTTTAAATTTATAATACAAGAAACTCCGTTTGAAATGACCCCTTTTGATTATAAGATTGTATAAATTTGTTCATCATAATTCAGGTTGAAGTGTGAAGAAGACCAGCTCTCATAGGTCCCCATGTGAACCTGTTCCGGAGACAACGGTTTCCTCCATCAAAGTGTGGAAGTATTGCTAGGAAAACAACTTGCCTTTTAAAAGAAGGTCCCTCCGTACTTACACCGTAAGCAACCCTATTCCTCTCCGCTCCCAACAAACACCTTTCTCCTCGTCTCCCCCCACTCATGTAAACAGCTAATGAAAAGTGACTCAAACCCCGTCTGCTTTTGTTCTTTACAGACTCATATGGTTTTGAAAAAAGTTAAAAAATAAATATAATTTATTATTTTAACATAGGTGTATAATTTAAATAGAAATCGGTCACTTAAAGATGTCACTTTAAAGATGGCGAAAAATTTGTTGTTAAACAAGTTTAGAGACGCTATGATAGATGAAAGATGTGCGCATGTGTCGGCTCAAAAACCTTTGGCGCTTTTCTTGTCATACAGAGGGACCTTGCTGGCCCCTGTTACGTATCGGAGAAGCTAGACTTCTGATACCACCAAGCCTGCCTGGTGAAACCAACGAATTTAAGGCAGAGGGTGCGTTTCTTGTTCTTCAGTGGCGCCATCTCTAGCCTAGAATACGACTTCAGCTACACTCATGTCACTGCCCCATTATAGGCTGAACCCATTCATACATAAATTTAATCCACAGCTTAAATGACAAACATTTTCATTCAAAACATTCATTAAAACATCCATTTCATCCGCATTTATTAATCCACAGATCGTAATTTTGATTTGAACCAGAGAACACTCAATCTTCAATTCAGTACCTCAAAAGGTACAAAATTTTTATGGGAACATGGAGGACTTTGCGGGGACAGATTTAATGTGCACCAGTCACCATTTACTACACCGGGAGTTTTCATGCCATAGATGATAGAACTCATGGCCCTAACGCCCTACCAATCAGACTATCCCGGCCTTAAAATAAGTTTATACTCTTTAGTAAATGAATAATTTTGGAAAAAATAAAAAAGTTAAATTTTGTTATTAAAAATATTCTAAAAATTGTTCTAATCTAGCTTTAATTTTTCATTCGAAGCTCTTTTTAGAATTATCCATTATGATCATGAAATCCTTTAAATTAATTTTTCTTAATTCAGATTTTTATAAACATTTAAATTAATGACTTAAATGAACATTTTAGGGCACAAAAACTAAAAAATTATACTTTGTGATGCAAAAAAGACTTCCTGCTGAAAATTGTTCTGTTCTTACTTAGATATTGCAAAAAGCAAGCTTCTTTAAAAACTATCCTTTTTGTTTATGGAATAAATTAAGCTACTTCACGTCAAAAATTTATGTAATAAAATTAATGCATTGCATTAAATGAGTATTTTTTTTTAAAAAAAAAGTTGCAAGATTACACTTAGTGATACAAAAAAAAAAAAAATATCAGAAAATAATATTGCATTAAGCTCTATTAAAACTTATCCCTTATGATCATAAATATAATCAATTAAATTCAAACATTAAAAAGATATTTAACAAAATTAATAAAGAATATACACTGTGATGCAAAAGAACAATTTACTTCTAAGAAATGGTGCCTAGTCCGAAACGTTTAGGAAGAAGAAAAGAACTCCCTAGTGTAAAATTTCAACAGAAATAGCTTCATTTGTGATGCTTCTGACGAAATGCCGTGTGTATTAGGAAAACTGCAATACTTTGAAGCTCCATTATCCTTCAAAAAAGGGGTCATTTCTGTTGCCATTTACGAAGTCGCTCTCTTAATGGAATCTCTTCTTTGCTTCAATATTTGGAAAACTAAATTAGACGTTTGTTGCAAAATCTCCTCCAAATGGGTAGACATGAAATGCCATGAGACAATATTGTTTATTTTACGGTCCAACTTTGACTCAAAAAAGCCATTTCTTGAATCGCTGATTATCATTTTGATCTAAATGTGTTATATACCCTGGAGTATAACGATTTTTAGGTTAATGATACTACACAAATTGTAACCAGAGAAGAAAGTGAAACTTAAATGAATCAGTTTCAAAATACACTAAATTATTTTTAGTTTATTCTAATTTTTTTTAATTTCAAATTCAATGTTAATATATTACTATAGCTATATATTTAAGATACATTATAATAGTTTTTAAGGATCTCTCAGAGCAATTATAGTTTCATTACTTTCAAAAGTGTTACAGACAGCGATCTTTAACCGTAAAGAATACCACTGTTAAAAATATCGGATGATCATTGTTATTTACAAATAAAGAAGACTTCAGTGAATAGAATAATGGGCAAGCGTATGTAAGACAAAAGCTTTTAATAATAAAACAGTGTTGGAAATACCAGACATGCATAATTTTAGGTAATAACCATTAACCTTAAAAGATCAAAGTGCCTACAGGACAATTTGTTTTGAACCAAAGTAAAACAAATGATTTGTAACTACTTTACATGCACACTTAATTTACAATCTCTAATTAATTTTCAAAAATTAGGAATACTACTTAGTTTTTTTCAAAAAATTGAAAAAATATTAAAAAGTCCCAATTTTTAATACTCTAAGGCTTTTTTTTATTTTCTCATATTTTTCAGAAAAAGAATTTCCTTAATGTTTGAAATTATTATTGCCAGAAATCTAATTTGCTTTCATATGAGTTATAGCAATTTCTATATTTAGTTACAGTTAAAATCTAAGAAAAAATTCTAAAACAAATGTCGTACACACAGATATGATGTGATGTAGAAATTGCAATAGTTTTTCTAACGCTTATTCATTGCACAGTTTTAATAAATTCACCATGCCATCTTAAATAGAAATAAATAATCAGGGTTTCGAGTAACATAAAAACTAAAAATGCATCCATGTGAAAAAAAGCACTCTAAAGTTACAGGGGTTGGACAAAAGAATGGAAACGCTTCTATACTAACAAAGTTTTTAATCCGTCTAAAATATCACTTAGAGAATCATTTTTAAAACCTGGAAGTATTTATGATATACGAGATTTCTTAAAATTCTCAATAAAGTTTAAAGCTTTCAGACGTTTCAGGGACCGGCGATAAATTACAAACGGAAAATAATGTTTTTGAACACATTATATCAAAAAAGTCTAACAATAAATGTGCAACTTGTAACGATCATTTTAGTTATTATATGCAATAATTGCACAAAATTTTGTAAACCTATCTTATGGAGATCTAGGCATTTTTATAAAAAACTAATATTTTTGCCTTACGTTTTTTTGCTATAACTTTAAAAATATTCATCAATAAAATTAAACAAAATTTTTGGAAAAATTTGAAATTAACTACAAAATTATTGCTTTTAAAATTTAAAAAAAAATTTTCAAAACTGTTTAAGATATGAGTCGTTAAATTAATTTTTTGTACTGGATATGAGCGGTAAAAATTTGATTTTTTTTCTTTGTCGTGGAGAATTGTATTTGACAATTAATAAAAAAGTTCGATTTGAATATCTTAAGTAATTGTCTAAGTAGTTTTCGTACTTTTTTAAAAAGAAGACTGCAATGATAAGGGGCATTTCACAAATTTCATTTTGTGCAAATTGAACAAGTACTATATAATATGCTTTTGTACTATTAACACAATAAGTATCATCCCGCATAAAAACAGATTTTCATTCGCCTCTTTTCTTTCTTTATACAATCAAATTTCGATGCATGAAAGTTTATTGTAAGTTATCATTTGTTATTTATTTTTGTCTTATGGTACAAAATATTTGTAAAAAATCTCTTATCATTTTGAGTTTCTTTTTTAAAAGTACAAAAACAACTTAGAAAATTACTTGAAACTTTTTAAAGTTATAAGATATTTAAAACTAACTTCTTTCATTAGTTGTCAAATAAGATTCTCAGCAAAATGGGAGAAAAATGCTAATTTTTTTCGCACTTGTGCTGTTTAAAAGAGTTTCCTTAATTACTTATATATGCACAGTTTTAAAGAATTTTTTAATCAAATTTTAAAGCGAAAATTATTTAATTTTAAATTGCTCTAATAATTTTATTTAATTTTTTTGAATTTTTTAAAGTTATAGCAAAAATTGTAAGACAAAAATATATTTTTTTAATAAAAATATCCCTAACTCCATAAATATTAAAGCTAAATATACGAAATTTTGTGTATTTATTGCATGTAACAACCAAATTAGTTGTTTAAATTTACAAATTTATTGCTAAATTTTTTGGCATGGGAGGTTCAAAAACACTTTTTCCGTTAGTAATTTGTTGTTGGTCCCTCAAATCTCTGAGATCTTTAAACTTTATTGATATGTATGAAAAATCACATGATTGAAGCATTTCTGAAGTTATAAAATGATACTTTAATTATTTCTTGAGAAATATGAAAAAATATATTAGTATAGAAGTTTTACCGTTATTTTGTCCATTCCCTTTTGTCCCACTCCCTGTACGTTTTTGTAGGGAAAACCACAACCTCTTTTATCTAAAATTGCTCATAACGTCATTAAAAATAAATAGAGAAAATATTTTTCTGGGTGTTTGGAATTCTTTGAAGTTTCAATATGATCAAATTTTTTTTTGATACTTGAGTCATCTTTCCGGTGATGTGACCCTTTAAAAGCAGTGTAGAAAATACTGGTATGCTCTACACTTATTTTTAGAATAAGCCATGTAGAGTCATTATTATGGGTAATTATTAATAATAACTACGTTTTTTGGTAAAAGTGAAAAAAATTGCATAATAATTTGTATTTATACAGTTGTGAGTCTTCCTTACTCTTTTTTTTAAAATTATTATCGATTGCCTACGATACATTAAATAATGATTGAAAACAAATAGTCTGCGACACCTAAGCGACAAAGTAAAAGTAGATATTCCTCGGAGATTGTCAACATTCACTAATTTCGGATTTTCGCAGCAGCATTTATACCCAATAGTAGTTAAAAGATTCGCCCTTTGCTGTAATACAACGCATACACATAAAACTAATTAATATTGCAACTCAGCCTTTATAATGGCTCTCCCTGATAACGAATCGTCAAACTTTGATATTATTCTTTATATGAATATTGGTTGCATTACTTGACGCGCAGGCTCAAATTACTTAGTTTTATCTAAGAGTTCTAAAAGATCTGGAAATATATGTAGATTAATATACTACACCCTGTAGCATTCAACCAAATTAAAAGAAGTAAAAAACTGAGTTTCCTCCATTAATGACTGTCGCGCCCCACTCAATGGTATGGTGGAAGAATTTAAAAATACAGGAAATTAAATTGAAATAAATTGACTTAAATTTTTCCCTCTCAGTTGAGTGATTAGTAGATATTCAATAAATGAAATTAACAACAACAAAAAAAAAAACATATTCAATTTCTTTTTTGTTCTATTTTAGTCTAGTTTTCTTTAATAATTAAATTTTTTATCTGAATCGTATGGTTTTAAAACATTAATGCATTTTAAAAATTTTTTGCTTGAAAATAAAACGCATATTTAGGTATACTTAAATTATTTCCTTCTGTTGTATTTTAAGAAAAACTGAGGCTTAAACCTATTCTATAAGAGCGTTAATTGCCAAAAAAGTTTGGCAACCGTGTAAATACAGGAAAGAAAAAAAAACATGTTGATTTTTCTTAAAGTTTATTTTTGGTAAAATGATCTGCAATATGGTAATTTTAGCACAGATTTTATTTTGAGATTAAGCTGCATTTTCATAAAAAAACAATAAATATTCCAGCATCACAAGAAAAAAAAATCGATCCCATTGCTGCTGATTCTTATGTAAAATAACCTGCATTTGAATGTGATCTCTGCTTCCCACACCAAGTTTCGAATATGCTTTCCAATTTAATCATTTATTTAGGACATACGTATTATTCATTAAACAATTTTGCCAATGTCGAACCAGAGTTATTTTGGTATATTTCAAATTTATTTTAATATAGTAATTGGTTATAAAAAAACTACAAAATAAAAATAATAACTTATAGCAAAAAATGAGATGTCAAAATTTTAAAAATTTCCATGTTTATTTTCATATTATACGAAAATATTCAACGGGACAGTACGTAAGTAACTATTTTTGTTATAACTTATTTCCATGAATCCGATGTGGACAAATGTCTTAAAAATTTGGATTCAATTGTTTCAGGAATTCAAGCTCTTAAAAGTTTTTGTCAACTAACAGTCGATGAAAGCGATCGAAAGTCTCTTTTTGCTGCATATTATAACACAAAGAGTGAGAACGCTAAATCGTGAATAGTTTAAAAGCGTAGGGAAAATATCACAAATTATAAAAGCTTTCAAATAAGGAAATAAATCCAGAAATAATCTTTACTACCTGGCACACGAAGGGGAACGTAAAAACTTTAAAGCTTATTTACTTAAATGTCATTTAGAAATAATTTTTTACTGAATTCTTCAAATAAGAAACATTTTTATAAATTTTATAAAAATTTTTTTTATTCAAAGACAAAATGCTTCTGATTTAATAATTAAAGAATTATAATTTCAGAAAAAGAACAAGAACAGTAAAAACCAGTTCAAAACACTCTAAGTACACTTTTGATCATCGTAAATATGCAGAAGTAAAACGGTACTTTTTACCACACGACATTATACATGAAAGAAAATGCTATATGTATATGCCATTAAAATAGTAAACAGGCTGTCAAAAAATGTATATACTAGCGTATTTTATAAACTGACAAACTTCATGGAAATGACATTTATTAATAAATATAGTTCAAAACAAAGCAATTTAGTTTAAACTTGAATTAAATCGCGTTGAATCTCGCATTAAGCAGGCCTCATGAATAATTTAGTATTTATTCAAAATAAGAAGATAAAGATAACTAGGTTGAGTGATGTTTAGCTATTAATTTCAAGCAGGTTTGGAAACCGGAGAACAACGGGATTAGTGAATTTGAATATTTACATAAATAATGATTAATAGGCGACTTTTCCTTAAGTCTTCTAAAGGCATCTTCCTTTTATCAAATGTCTATTGTTTCCATTTTCACACTGTTTTGAATAAAGTGTGATAACTAGATTTATATTATAACATGATTTATAGAATACTTGTAGATATTATCAATATCAATATTTTATTTTATTTAATTAGAGAATCTCTCATAATTGTTTATCGCAACCATGCGCTTTAATATATATTCCTAAGAAATTGAAAAAAAAAAGTTTTTTAGGAAAGAGTTATTAAAAATGCTGTATTTTCTTTTAAGTTCAATGTTAATTTTATCTTTTAAATATTGGTGGCAAAATAACATAAATTTAAATATCTTTTAAAAGCTTTAACTTATTGATAAAGATTAAATATTTATTATACAAATGGTCAATTATTATAGTCAGTGTGTTAAAAAAATCGACAAATTACCATCATCTACATTCAATGGTAGTCAAAATTGTACTGAAAATTACAATATAAGTATTTTACAAACAAAATGGAATTTATTTGTGCAATTTTGCTGAAAATAATTTTTTTTTGAGAAATAAGTTTTTTTTTTTTTAAATATTGCAAATGAAATTTTGCCAAACAAAATCTAATACTTCATTCTGGAAATACATTACTTTTTGCAATTCTCAAATTTAAAACGAATAATAAAAATTACAGGTGAGCACCTTTTGATTTGGAAAATGTTACCATCTCTGGTGTTAGCTCTTTATCAGCGACATAAAACCTTAATTTTTTTATAAATTAACTTTAGTTCCCTTTTTTGTAGCACTTGATAGCATAAATTTACAGAAGAAAGTTTATTAAATACTGCTTATTCACAAATGCTTATTTAACTAAATAAATAAATATTAAACAAGGGGTTCCATGCTCTCGCTGGTATCAAAAATACCTTTTAGCTTGCATTTAATAATCCCTTGATTGAGATTTGATTAATTGAACTGATTTTTCTTATGCAGATTGATATTATTTTAGAAAAGCATTTTATAATCAATTCTTTTTTCATACGAAAGTGTTAGCACGTTCACATGTCAGGAGGAAACTGGGAAAATGATTTTACACATTTTAGCCAATTTATTCTCCTCCCTATGCAACAGCCACTACGAATTTCGTTAGTGTTTTCTATGACTTAGGAGCAAGTTTCTGCATTTTTTTTTGTTTTTGAAATACTTTTATTTCTTTTTAATTTGATTTTTTTATGATAAGGCGAAATGAGCGGTAAAACCATGTCGCAATCGGAATCACTAACTGCCATGGGCAAGGATGCTCACCCCCAAACAGAATGGATTACGAAAGCTACAAATACTCGCCACCACACAAGAAAATAAAACGATACGTTTTAAATATGTAGCCTAAATATGATTAATAGTTTTTTTTATGCAGTGCAGTTTAATTCAGATAAAACTGTCGTTAAAAAGACGAGTTTCTGAAAATTCTAAGTCTTGCCGAACATATTTTATAATGCATTTCTACTAGATTCTAGAACGTAACTTCTATAATAGACTAAAGAAACTTTGAATTAAAAATCTACTAAAACTTGAAAGGTGTGCATGATAAACGTGATTTGATACACGGTGCACGAAAAAATAAATGGACCACCCTAAATAGCTTTTGATCTAATTATCGGATTTTCACGTTCGTGAACTCAATCCTAATGGTTCGACGGGCTGCTCTCAAATATGCTAATAAGTTAATGCAGGCGATATTTTAAATTATGCAAACAGACACAGAAACTTACTTTCTCTGAATAAACATACAGTTTTTAAATGGATTCAGATTTTTGACTCTAATCTGGTAAATACAATCTGGGAAATATGGTTTTACTATTTTTTATTATATATAGGGGATTGTCGGGTACCTCCGCCCACTGTCAATTTCACATGTATAGAATATTTTTTCAAGTCAATCGGCCATCAGACATTAATTTTTATATTAAAAAAAGATTATTTTCAAAGTTTAAGTATTTATGCAGCTGGTAACATGGTAAACAATAGTTTTGAAAATATGTTGAATACAGTAGTCAAATTTTTTAAATTTCTATTTTTTTAAGTTAAACTATTCTTTTTTGGTTTATTCTTTTTGCATTATTTAATTAGATGATAAAACAATAGAAACATACAAAAATATTAATTATTACTCAATATTATACAGAAATATAAGCAATACTCTTTAAGTGGGCGGGGCTACCCAACTCTCCCCTATATATTAAAATTATTATTTAAAATTTAAATACTTATTTTTAAGCTACAAAAGGTGTACAAATCAAGTCAGTTTACTCACTCTTTGTAAATATTTTGTAACTTTTCTTATTAAAAATCGACAAAATTTAATTCTTTAAGTACACATGTAGTGCACTACACATTTTATAGATAGATGTATTGAATGTATAAGTCAAAGTGTAATACTGTTAAGTTTGTAATTTTATGCAACATTAAGAATCGTGAACCAATTTGTTTCTTAAGGATTTCTTCTTTCAAAAATTGAAAAATTCTTAGTTAATATTCTTAATTGTAAATCCAAACTTAGTGACAAAAAAAAATTTAAATATCTAACAATTGTGGAAACACTGCAAATAAAAGTTACGATGCAAATCTATTAGCAACGCTGAAATTGAACACCGAAAGTTGAAGGTTCTCTTTGAGATGAAATCTAACACAGAGAAGATGGTTGCACCATTATTCCTGTGAAGTCATAATAATACTAAAATTTGCTATTGTTAATATGTACAATGTTTCCTTTAAAATAAACCACATTACGATACAATCAAAACCAGTATTTTAAATTGCAAAATCATTGTTTAACGATCATAATAATTTATAAAATTATAATACTAAAAGAGTACAATTAATATCAAAACAAAATGAACAAAACTTCTTTTAAAAAAATGCGCTAAAAAGCAGCAGAATTTTCAAAAAAAGAGAGAATAAAAATAGAAATAAATGTAGAAAAGAACAAAAATAAAAATATGACCACTGAAGCCGACGTCTTCAGGGGGTACCGGCCCCAGTGGCCAAAAAACAAAACCTTTTCTATTGAGGAAGAAGGCAAAAGCCTAAAAACCTTCCTCAGTACCCCGAAGGTTTTGTTTAAAAGTCCAGGAGAAAATCAAGCAAGACATAAAACTAATACAGAAAAGAAACTCATACATCTCATCAAAAACTCAAATTATTCAGAAAATAAAAATCAACAGAAAATAAAAACTCACATAAACAAGGTCAGACAGCAAACTTGTGAGTTTTTATTTTCTGTTGATTTTTATTTTCTGAATAATTTGAGTTTTTGATGAGATGTATGAGTTTCTTTTCTGTATTAGTTTTATGTCTTGCTTGATTTTCTCCTGGACTTTTAAACAAAACCTTCGGGGTACTGAGGAAGGTTTTTAGGCTTTTGCCTTCTTCCTCAATAGAAAAGGTTTTGTTTTTTGGCCACTGGGGCCGGTACCCCCTGAAGACGTCGGCTTCAGTGGTCATATTTTTATTTTTGTTCTTTTCTACATTTATTTCTATTTTTATTATAAAATTATAAATTATTTGTGGAATTCTGCTGTAGTTTTCTTGAATCGAGGTAATGTAAAACATCGTAATGAAATAGCATTATTTTTAAATGCGGAATTTTACTTTCTACGAGAATTTATGTTTACAGGTTTATTCAATTTTCAAACTAAATATCGAAATCTTACTTCATCAATATCTTCACAAAAAGTGCCGTTTCCGGAAAAACCTTGAGGGCAAGGTCCACAAATATAACCTGGAGAAGTGTCGATGTTCACGCACTGAACACCCTGCCAACATGGGTTTTCTGAGCAGCGATTGGCTGGTTTACAGCTCACGCCATCTCCTGTATAGCCAGGTGGGCATGGTCCACATCGATATCCAGTATCCATATCATAACATGCTACACCTATTCAAATAAATAAAATTTATAAATACATGTAAATGCATTGTAAAATGGCAAATTGATGGCAAAAATGACAGTCTGATGTATATGTCTTTGTATATGTAGGAAATTTATGAATATTATTATAAATATTCCATAAATGACATGAATTTATATCCTGGGTGTTCTATAATTTAACCAACAAATTCAGATTGATGGTGAAAGCTTCCAAGGTAAAGTCTCATCACAGAATATAGTGTCCCAAACCACTTTATCATACCACTTTATCATTTAGAGACTTGAATGTTTAAGATAGAACGAGAAGAAAATTTATACCGATATATTTCTTTCAAAAACGTATGTAAAGGGGAACCAAAATATATTAAAATATCGACAATTGTTTCATTGCCAATTTTGTAATTTACATTTTAAGCCTATTTTTTAATTTCTTTGTTTGTGGACCAAGTTTTCTAAATCCGTGGTGCTGGAAGAATAGCAAGACATTTTTCATTTCTATCAGATGCGTATATTTCTTGGTACTAATTTTCAAAGGTTTCAAAAAATGTTTTGGTAAAACAGAGTTTCAAAGAAAGCTACACTAATTTGTTGTTATTTAGTTACTGAATGTCTACAACTAAAAAGTTACATTTGAAATATACTTAGCCAGAACTAAGTCCGAAAGTGTTTCAAAAGATGAAATTTTTCATATAGTTGTTAAAATTTGCACTTAACATTGAAGAGGTGCAACTTATTTTGCTTCCATTTTCTTAAATACGCTTTTTCAGCATGTTCATTTTTTAAAATGCGCATTTTGGTTCATGCCTAATTTCCTAAACATGCTTTTTCAGCTATTTATAACTCATTAACAAACAGCTCGATAGATTTCATTCAGTTTTTCTTAGACTTTCATTAAAAATTGTAGAAATAAGGAATATAAAAGTCAATTCATTAAGAAGCACAATTTATAAAGAAATGACTTTAATAATTCTGCCAAAATAATTTTTGCAATTAACTCCTCAAAAATGTTGCAATAATCTTTACAGCCTATTTCTCGACTAAACTTGCAAGACTAGATTTACCAAATTGGAACTATAACCTCAGAATTCAAATATTCAAAATCGTTTATAAATAAATAAATTTTAGTTTATTAAGAAAAATTAAATTTTAGATCTGATTTTGTAACTTTATTACCAGCACTAAATAATTAGCATAAGTTAAATTGATCTATTTTTGCGTTCAAGTCCGATATTCGGTAAAAATTTATTCAGATAGTAGCATTTTTTTGATTTGAGCAAAGAATATATTACTATGAATTGGATAGAAATTAAAGATCTATTGTTTAGTTGGATTGCAAAAGAGTTAATTATTCAATAATAAGAAGAAATAACTTTTAATGTTTATTTATCACTTTCTTATTAGTAATATAGATTCTTGAAATATACTTTATTAAGCTTCTCAAAAGATAGATGTTAGTAAAAGAACTTATTTTCTTTATTCACATACCTTTATGCGTTTTTTACGTATTCTTCAGAATGAAAGAACTCCCGAAAAGAAAGTTTCCTGCAAAAGTATGAGAATCGAGAAATGGATACTCAGTTTCTTTTTTTTTCATCTTTTTATAATATTTCCTTTATTTTCTTTCGCAAACAGCGCTTGGAAGTAATAACAGTGTTCGCTATAATGCCAAAAAAACTAAATAGGAACAGTTTCACGTAAATAATATTGCAAAAGCTTTTAGAACTAACAAATCTCCGTTTTTCTTCCAATTCTTTTTATGGAGCTTCCTTTTTGCACTAAGCTAAATCTTGGAGTTATTTTTCTTTACTATATTTGATTAAAGTGTTCAACGAATCAGAACTCAATGAAAAATAGAGTTAAATACATAACCATGTACTAAATATTTCAAAATAAAATGCTGCCTCCAAATTACAGTTTATATATTTCTAAAATATATGTAAGTTTAAATAGTATATAGTTTATTTTTATGCGTATATAGTTTAAGAAATTTAAATTTGCTCCATGAAAATATCTGTGCTATGACACACAAAAATTTTCTACTGAACAAAAACTAAAAATTCATTTTATGTTTCCCTCTTAGCAATTTTTTTTCTGTTTTTGTTTAAAAACAGCCTTTTTAAGGGGAGTTGGAAGAGCATATAATAATAATGCTAAATCTGTCCTTTTACGGTGTACCTATTTCAGGATCAAACAAGACAAAACAAGATAAAAACAAGACTAAACAAGATAAGAACAAGACTAAACAAGATAAGAACAAGACTAAACAAACAATGTCTAAACAAGACATTGCTATAGTTTTCCTTGGCAGAATATTTATATATAAATGTTTACACCGTGATAACTGACATATTTTTTTAATATTTTTTTTTTTGAAAAATTATGAATTGAAAACATTTACTTTTTTTAAAAGTTCAATTATTTTTGAGCAAAAATCTTTCATAACTCAAAAAGTATTCCTGTTACCGATAAACATTATCACATCATATAACTGATATAATTTCAAATATTCCCAAAACGATAAAACAGTTCTATGCGATAAAACATTTCATAGTGATCGATGATACGAAAGTAGTATCTCAGAAAAGATACATCGAAAAAGGTCAGTTTTAGTACTATTGATATATGCCCCACCTATTACCCTCAAGATTATTTTTCACAATAAGATTGCAAAAGTTTAATGGCACAGCAGTCTGATGTAATTATGCTACGATAAACTCATTAGAAACTTTTAATTCTATACCCAAAGTAAAGCAATCAAACCAGGCAAAATGTTTACCTGACGAAAAAAATTTGTTTTAATATATCGCGACAAATAATGTGAAGAACTTTACAAATGCAAAAAGACGGTAGAATATACGGCAGATAAAACATTATGAAAAGTGTTGCTTGTGTGATCTTTACAAAATTACACGGTGTTCTTGGAATTTTGAAAAAATTCCTAATTTTCTAATTTTAATCCTCATTTTCTAATTTTAGTTTGTGTTAACTCCATGGGGATAAATGGTTGGTATTGGAATTTTTTCATCGTCATATGGAGCGATTGCAAAAACATTAAGTTTTTGCAAATTTGATAAAAGATTACGAAAATCTTCGTCTCCGAGAGTTTCATACAAGTGTTATCCATTAGAAAGGGATTCGATTGTGTAAGGATATTCCAAAAAGGCGAGAATTAATAGCATAACATAAAACTACTGCTTGAATATTTTAACAATACAAATTTCTAATATTTTCACAGTGTTTTTACAAGCTATTTACAATAGTTGCAATGCTTTGTAAATTTCATTTTCAGAATTTTTCCTTTCTTTTATGCGCAAGACATTTTTGCTCCTCTTTACCCACACATTTTTAATTTTAACAGTTGTAAAAGCGTTTTTTGTTTTTAAGTATAGGCAGTAGAAAATAAATGCACAAAGAAGCTACGAACAACAAAATTGTTTTGAAAGTTAAAGATTAAGTAATGCCTAAATTGTTTAATAACACAATTGCAATATTATCCAATCATTAGAAGTTTACTTTTCCATTTTATTTGAATGCAAAACTTTATAAGCTGAAGGTATTTTGCCGTATAATATTTTTCGGGAGTAAAAATTTTATCCCCATATTTGTGATTCTAACATATCAGTAATATTCTTTAAAAATTCCTTAACTAAATGTAACATTGAATAAAAACAACAAAATATTAAATTGTTTAATTGCAAGATATTTTCATAATTTATAATGGCTGATAATCGTGCACTAAATTGTAAAAAATATAGATCAGATTACAGTATAAAGTACCGCTACTTTGGGGACATCATCCGTAAAAGCCATTTTACGACAAAATCTATTTTCACCTAAGGCATTACACGGTAATTTTTACAATACTGTATATTTAAATAGAGTTATTCAGTGATTTTACAGTAAGTATTTCTGTAAAAAATGTGTCAGATTGTTTGTTCCGTAACATGTTTTTGTAAAAATGAGTTTTACAGTAAAAGTACCGGCACCCTGAGTACAGGGTTGCCGGGATTGCAGGTCACTGGGAGCTCTCAAAAATCATCACTATTCGGTTAATATCGTCTGGCCATTCGGCATATTTCTAAAATTTTTTATTCTCCCCTTTATTTTTTTAAAAAAAAACATAAATGAAATTATTATACGTTTATTTGGGTTTTTTAAATAGCAATGAAAAAAGTATACTTAAGTTAGTTTAAGGTATCCATTTCACAATTTTGTCTTAAATGAATCTAATACCCTCATTGCCCTAGTCAATCACTCGTCTTCGTGCTCTTATTTCGGAATACATACAAGCCAGTTTAATCCGAAATGGAAAGATATAAATTAGATTACAATATTGGCTTTTTGTATCAGCCATCGAGGAAATTTGTGAACACAGTATTTTTCAAACTATGAATATGTTATGAATGTATGAAACAAATGTTAGTTCTATTCAATCCGAGAGCAAAATTACAAAACAGAAAATATTCAATACTTTATTGAACTAAGATGAACTACTTTTCTCCTCCTACTATTGAGCTTATTTACCTTTATCTAATACCCGTGTGGTCCTTGCTATTTCCCGAATTATTGTTCTCGAATTGCAAAAGGTTGAAGACCCCTAGATTGAAGTTAAAAAATATATGCTTTTTTGTTGATTTTATACTATACCAATCGTACTTACTTTCTCCATCATATTTTTTTATCACAACATCATTGATTATCAGGTAGTTTTTAGATGGTTAATAGGTGCAGGTTAATTTTTCAATATGTATTTATTGAAAAACGAACTTGGCCCTATTTTTTCATTTGGTCAAACTGTTATTACCATTAAACATATTTTTACCGACTGTAGACGATACAACTAAGAACGAACTCTTATCCTGATCTTCAAGCTTTATTTGGTGATTCCATATATCACAACCTTTTAAAATTTATCAAGACCATAGGACTTTCTCTTCTTTAAGAAAAAATACAGTAGTTTGATTTAGAGACCAATTTTTAACTTATTGCCTGACGCAGTGTAGCTTGTGCCAATAAACTCCAACCAATCAATTAACTACCAATATATGGTTAAATTGATTAGCTATAATGGTGAGAAAGAAGATTTTAAATCAATTTTATTAAATACTGAATAAAATGTCACAGTAAAAAATTCTGAGCTGAAAAAGCTGAAATTTTATAAAATATAAAAGTAAATCCTCTGGAGAAAAAAGGGAAAGTTGACTTCTTTTTATAACTTATATCACGAAGAAACTTTTTTTAGAGGCACTTTTTGTCCCTTAATTATAAGATGTAAGAATAATTGTAGGCACTAATTTTTAAATAGGTCACAATAGGAATTTCATTTGGGTAAAATGTAAATTTTCTCTCTCCCAAAAAAGGAAAGTTCGTAGCCCCAGTGCTAGTACTTTTTTTTAATCGTAATTTGATTCGGAACTCTTTTACAGTGTACAACAATGCGTCATAATACAAGAAATTTAAGTAATTTTCTTATGTTTAAGTATTTATGCCCTTTTGATATAGAAATTTGCTAAAAATTAATGTACTTCACTTTATTTTTAGACCTAAAAAGGAATTCGATATCATAGGAAACTTCTTAAGAAATATTAAAAAAAATCGCTAAGAAATATTCCTTTGAAACTCTTATTAAATTCTTGCTGATCTCAAACATATTTTTTGAAAAGTTAAAAATGCGTATATATATTTTTTTACAGTTTATTTAACAGTTTTTTTTTCTTTCAAACTTATGTTCGTAAGAAATATAATGCTCGAGGAGCTGAGATCTATAAACTAAACTAACAGTTTTTTTTAAAAGAAATAACGGGAAAAGAGAGTATAAATATTTTTAGAGCTTTTAGGTCTTAAAGATATTTGAGGAACCTTTTTTTTATCTTAATTTCTAAAATAAAAGAAATCCAACATAAAGTTTTGTTTTTTCAATTCAGTATTATTCCTTAAAATGCATTTTTATTGAATGTGAACTTAAAATATTTGCCAGATACGCTATACTTCTGGTCCATTGTTTTTCTAATAATCTTCTATATTTTAAAAGATATATTATAAAGATATTGTAAAGGCAGATTCTACTCTAGGTGGTGTAATCTGAAATTCGAATTTACACGAGTTTCTATAATTATTTTTATGTTTAAATTTGGTACTAAGATAATTTAGTTACTGATTCCTACTGATTTATAAAATGCTTTTATGAATATCTGTTAATTTTATACGTCAAACGCATGATAAAATTATATCTCTAATAATAATAAGCACATTCATTACTATATTTTATATGCCATTTTGTCAAAACAACAACAAATTTATAGCTACATTTTTTATCATACTGTTTTAATTGTGATATATTCAAAGTAAGTAATGAAACATAAATCTCCCAAGATATATTTGAAACTACTAATATGCATAAAATAAGGTTTCAAGATTTAAAATTCAAAAAAAATTTTCAATTTTCTTTTAAATTTCAGTAACTGATAATTTTTTTACATTATATAGACATTTATGTTTACCGATTTTTCAGGTATAAATACGTACTAATACTATACTAAATTTAGTCAAAAATTAAATTTTTAAGAAACGTTTCTGCTATTCTATTTAAAAAAAAACATGTCTGTATTTTTCATACTAACTCTTTTATTTGAAAAGACGATTTTCAAATAAATAATAAATAAATTATTAAACTTCAATGAACTAAATGAACTGAGCCATTTTAATGCAGTTTAGACCCTAATGAATGCTTAGTTTTAATGAAGTATAGCCAAATGCGGCAGTTTTGACCAAATTAACAAAACTTAAACAATTAAGTTATCAGAGTTTCAAAATCAAGCTTTTCCAGAAACTATATCTAGCATAAAATTCAAAAAGAAAAAATAACCCAGACAATTAGGACAGATTCTTAGGTTATTTCGAGGTAGGGTCATAGAATCCTTAATTATTTAATGGGGAAAAATAGTGAGAAGATTCAATTACGATATCAAAACAAAAAAATATCTATGATACTGGACATTTTGTGTAGGTAAATCAAACAAATGATTATGATATAAACTCTTACCTTGATAGCATGGTCTGTCATTGCAAGTAGTTACTTTTTCGCATCGCACTCCATCACCAGAATATCCTCTGGGACATGATCCACAACGGAATCCGTCAGCAGAATCAACGCATTGTACACCGGGATAGCATGGATTATCACGGCAATGTTTGTGTACTGCAACAAAAGGAAACACACATTATATATGAAATTAGTAAAAAATATCATTGCTATTAGAAACTAGATTATCGAGGGGAATTTTAATGACAAGGATACAGATTTAGTTTAATATCAGTTTTAAGTAGCAAATATCACTTAAAAGAGATGAGTGTAATTAGTTATCAATAAATTATAACAGAAATTTTTGAAGCAAATAAAGCATCGAACATTAATTGTGATCTAAGTAGTTGCTTTTAAGACTAGAAAGACGATTGGGCCCAATTTGGCTCACTTTTTTTCTTATTTCTTTATAATTAAAAAAAAAAAAAAACTTATTGAAAGTATTGAGTATTTCGTTTTATAACTTGACCCAATTCAAGTGAGTAGTAAGGGCCGCGATATAGGGGACGGAAGTGACGTCATAGTCAACCGGAGCTTATTTCTGCCTCAACCGGAAGTTGCTTATTTCTGCCCACATACAAACCGGAAGTTGCTTATTTCTGCCCGCTTGCTTATTTCTGCCCGCCTGAAAATCGAAACTTCGTCTGCAGCGTCATGGGGAGCTTATTTCTTTTTTTTCTTAAGCCTAATATATTTTTAGTTTCGGTTTCTGTTTTTAATTTAGTTTCGTTTTTTAAAATATTATTTAATTTATTAGTTTTTTGAGGGTGGCTACACTTATTATTTTAATATTAGTTTTTAAGGATGGCAACACTTGTAAACTTTGTTATTTGGGGGAGAAATTGTGTATTATGAAGTTATGACGTCATCTTTTATTACATAACACATAAATGATATCATGCTTTTGATCTAGTGGCGCCATCTATGTAGGAATAAAATGACTTTAAATCTATTTTAATATTTAAATCTGTTTTAATATTATTTATTAAATATAATTAAGGCTGAGGATCGAACTCGCGCCATTAAAAAAGCCTTCGTGGGTCAGTAGTTGGATATCATAACCACTGACCCACGAATGCTTGGTTAGATATGTGTTAATAAGTTTAACTTTTGTATTTTGAACACGTGTGTAAATGAAAAGGATTTGATAACGATATCATCCTACAGTTTAATCGATATAGTTTCACTTAACCTTTGATAGTTATTAAATAAAGACTGTATTTGTATCTGTACAAAAACCATCCACGTAAACACCAGCTAATTTGCGTTCCCCACCGTTGTTTAAAGCATGTTCAATCAAAACATTTTCTTTCTCAGCAACGAAATCAAGCCATCGTATTGAATCAGGACTGTAATTAATGTTTGTTGTGTATCCTGACACCGGAACCATACCAATAGTATTGGGACGTATATGCATGCTGCGGAAAACAGCCATACTGGTTGATGCTATCGTCACGTACCTGCAATCAAAAATCAGTAAATAACATTTCCTAAAAATCAACAAAATAAAGAAAAAAAACAAAACTATTCTCACCGAAAGGGATCCACTTTCGCTATATCTAACAGCTGTCCCCGAAATTCTAAACAACATCTTCTCAAAATATCTACATCTGATCTATAATGAAAATAAAAATTGTTAACAGTACTTTTTCTTTCGGTCAAAAATTCTCATACAGTCAGAAGTAAAAATAATGCTAAAAAACAATTTTTTTTTGTGTTGACTTACCTGCAATATGCTAACATTTCTTTTTCAAAATTAAAAGGCTCCTTTTGTCTTTCCTCATACCATTCAAGAAAACGATTTCGAGCGTCACATCCCATAGTATCAGGACTGTAGAATTTCTTCTCCGGTAAAAGACCAGTGTAACTTTGATTTTCCGGAAGATTAAAAAGATGTGGAAAGTATCCTTTCTGCAATTCTGTGAAACCAAAGCATGAAGGCATCTTCGATAAGGGCATAGGCAAAAAGTTTAAAGAATCAATGATTATTATATTCAAGGCTTTCTGATGTATGCTCATTACACTAGAACCATTGGGAATAACATTTGGAGTCGTACCTTGGCGTAGAAGCCAACTCATTATGAACTGCCCATCAAAGCTAAATGTAAACAAATGTATAGATATATAAATCAATATTAAAGCATGAAAAAAAAAACATTTATTTTTATTAAAATAGGAAAAAAATAGTAATAAAAAGACAAACTTACGCCTTCATATTATGAGCAATCGCTGTAAAACCTTTATGTATTGGTGAAAACAGCCAGGAACAAAAATCATCACATGCCGGATACCCTTTGAAAATTTTTTCTTCTCCATCAGCGTATTGCGCTACTGCAAAATTAACCAGATGCTCCCCAGACGATTGATCAGTTTCGAAGTCGAAGAAGATCAAATGATCAGATGGAGTTTTTGCCTCTATCTTTTGTAAAAAGCATCTATGTTCTGAAGCGTCAACAAATTTATTGCAAGATGGACATTTCGTGGTGTAGCATCGATGTTTTTCAGGAGGACACTCCTTCCTTCGAATAACTTTGCAGCATTTACGACATTGATATAGCTGTAAAAAAATAACTTTTAGAAAAAAGAAGAAAAGAAAACTTTTTTGAAAAACAAGAAGAAAAAAAAAACATTTTCTTACTCTATCACATAAGGAACTTTCCTGCTGTCCAGTCGTTGATTTGTGAGCTTGAAAGCATCCATCCGATAGGCAAAGTCTATCACAATTTTCACATCTTATAGGTGTTTCCTCCTCACAATTGTTTCTGAAACATATCCAGCATGCATTCTGACAGCGGTGTTTTTCAAGATGTGAGAATGGTTTCTCACAAGATTCACAGTAATAGTTACTAGCATAAAATCCTTTCAAACTTTTAATGACATCATAATGTTGATTATGCAACCAAAGATTTATTCTTTTTGCTCGATTGTTCCCTTTATAAGAAACCTGAAATAAATTATGAATATATTCAATAATTAAACAACAGATTATTATTATTATACACATTTTCTTTCGAGATACTCTTGAAATTCTTTTTTCTTACAAACAGTAAGTACTTCTAGAACTGAGTTTTTTTAAAATGAATAAGTGACATTATAATTAGTAAACAAATATTAGAATTTAATATTGATTAAGAACGGTAATTTACCTTATTGCTGTTATCTGCAGAAAATACGACAATTTGAACGTTGAGAAAACTCTCAAATTTGGCTATTTCCGTGTATGTACATGGTCCTAAGGGTACACCTGATGATGTGTGGAGTTCCTTTGCGCGGTTCAATAAGGAGGGTCTATCTTTCCGTCGCAGAACGTCAATAAGGCTCCGATTATTTTCCAGATGTGCTAAAGCATAAATAATCGCTTTAGCGCAGCATAATCCTTCTGTGTCAGTAGGGATGGACAAAATGGATTTTTTGTTTTTAGCATCCACTAGAGCATTTATTACTCTCACTGTTCTTCCTGCACCAACATCTCTCCGGATCGTTATAATGTCCACAAAAAATCCTGCATCCAATTCAATTTGGTCCTTAGATTGCAGGACCTTCATCACACAAGCCGTAACTTTTTCAACAGTCATATCCTCAACTGACATTAGACATGTTGATATGGGTTTATCTAAGCCCTCAGATTGTACACAAAAACGTATTAAATCAGTTGATCTTAGACCAGACGACCCATCCGTCGGATTTCGAACTCTTGAGATCAATAATTCAAATAATTGTCGCACAGTATCGACAACAGTTACCAGTGGCGTCCCTCTTAAATTCAATGGTATTTTTTCAGGATCCACACGTGCACGGAAGCAAACTTGGTTGGCATTGTATTTCTCGTTCCTTCTCCCTGAGCGAAGTTCCAATATTATAGCAGAATTTAACTATAAAATAAAACATTAAATAAGTATAAATTAAATATATATTAAATAAATAAATATTAAGTACATATTACATAAATATAAATTAAATAAATAAATATTAAGTACATATTACATAAATATAAATTAAATAATTAAAAATATAAAATAAATAAATAGACAAATTATTTAAAACTCACTTCATTTGATGGAACCGGAGTCGGTACACCTTCCACAAACACTGATCCTGCACTAGAAGGTCCTGGCTGATTCTGATATAGAAATAAAAAATACATAAAAATAAATAAATAAATGAATAAAAACAAATTTTCCACTGAAAGTTTTTTTAAACAGCTGAATTAAAAATATTATTACCTCAAATCCAGAACCCACTTGATAATAAATAGGCAAATTTTGAAAGACCTGAGTCGCCTCCGCAAAACCTTGCGTGATATCTCCGATTAAATGTTTGTCATCTTCGAAAAATTCTTGCGTGAGTTCTCCCAAAAGCTATAATAAAAGTTGTTGATTAAAAAATAACTATGTTAAATTGATATTAATATTTTTTCTACAAAAATAAAATAAAATAACCTATTATTACCTCATCATCTGTTTCATTGAACTCAAAACCTGGTTCATTAAAATTAAATTCACTTCCCTCATCATCATTCTAGAAAAATAAAAAATATTTCACGATAAAATTAACAAAAAAAAAAGGCAGTAAAATAATTCAAACATACAACTGATGTATAAAAATAACTTTGCGAATTTTATAAATAAAAGCAGCTTATTAACTCAAATATAAAGAGCTTTTAAAATGAAATAAAATCAAAACTTAAAGGTAAATAATTTCAATAACATGCGTTAACAAAGTTCTACAACGTACTTATCGCCATACAGAAACAATATAATAAACAGTATGCAAATTATTAATTAATGAAATATAAATAACAAATAATTAAACTTAAGATGCTTCGCTTAATTTAAATAATATAGAAAAATTTATCAATAAGTAAAATAAAAAACAATTAATTTAACTAGAAATTGATTTATAAAATAATGAGAGAAATATTTCTTACTTTTTCAGAATCTCTTGATCGCTTTGACATGGTTTATCCTTTATAAGACGAATACACCGAATATACTCTGAAAAATAAACTAATTCTAACGATACCACTACGTCTGGTATAATATTCTCAACTTAATTGTTTTTCCGTGAAGCAACTCTATATATACTGATTATTATCAATACTCATTTATATAGATAAGCTCTAACTATGTCCTTCCCATAACCCCTCTATGTAGATAAGCTAGATCCCCCTTATGGTTGTGATTAATAAAATACGGATAAAACTCAATGCATACCTATCTTGTTAAATTTTTGTGAGAAATAGTAATAATCCCACGCTCAATAATCAGTGATATACTTTAAAATCTCACTTATTGATAAAATGTTCCACACCAGATAAAACTCATATGTCTCATATTGAGATTTATCTTCTTAAATTTCATGAGAAATAGTTGTATTCCCATGCTCTATAATCAGTACGAAGCACTATGTTATACTATTTATTATGACTAATTGAGAAAACGTGGATAAACACCAAACGTCCAGGACAGAAATTATCGTTGTAAAATTTTGTGAGAAATGAATCTCCCAAGTTCCGTAATCAATATCCGTTAAAGTTTATAGATACTTTTTGAATTTATTCTTAATTATTATAATAAAATGAATAATAAAATGAATATGTTTTTGAATATAAATGAATTTATAGCGGCAAAAATTCCCCATTATATGTTTCTTAGATTCAAAATAATTCTTTTGAAATTTTAAGAAAATTTCATATATAATTGATAATATAATGTAAATATGTCGTTATGTATTTCCTAAAAAATTGAATTAATTCAAATATTTTTTTCATAAGATTAAGAAAATAAGTATTTTAATATAATAATTTAATTATATAAGTTGATAAATTATAAGTTGAAAGATGAATCAAGTTTTTTATTGTATTTTAAAATATGAATGAATAAATACCGTAGATATATATTAGTTTTTTAATTCGATAATAATTTTTTCATAAAAATAAATATAAAATTAATGAAATTTATATTTCTTAAATATCTATATTAATATGTGTTGGAGCTCTTGCAAAACTAAACATTGGGTGCAACCAAAGTCATCTGTACAGTTTTCACGACCCCTACTTGTCATCGCACTAAGCGTAGGAGGTTTTCGTGGTTTTCCTCTTCATATAACGTGAGCACTCACAAAGTTCTCCTCGAAGGCATGTATTATCTAAAGATTTAGGAGTTCCCTTGTCTTCTGGGTTCAAAAATGACAAGATTACATTGATAGCCGTAAATCCAAACGAAGGTGATAAATATCTAATCTTATTAAATAACATTCATTGATTTAAAATTAATATACCTTTAAGTCTAATACTTTTAATATTCACAGTAGACATACTTTATTATTATTTATTGTGTGATAATTAACACGTGTATGGGCAGTACCGTTGCCATCCAGAGAAAGTTATAATAACATTAAGAGGGGCAGAAATAATTATTTAATAACTATCAAAGGTTAAGTGAAACTATATCGATTAAACTGTAGGATGATATCGTTATCAAATCCTTTTCATTTACACAAGTGTTCAAAATACAAAAGTTAAACTTATTAACACATATCTAACCAAGCATTCGTGGGTCAGTGGTTATGATATCCAACTACTGACCCACGAAGGCTTTTTTAATGGCGCGAGTTCGATCCTCAGCCTTAATTATATTTAATAAATAATATTAAAACAGATTTAAATATTAAAATAGATTTAAAGTCATTTTATTCCTACATAGATGGCGCCACTAGATCAAAAGCATGATATCATTTATGTGTTATGTAATAAAAGATGACGTCATAACTTCATAATACACAATTTCTCCCCCAAATAACAAAGTTTACAAGTGTTGCCATCCTTAAAAACTAATATTAAAATAATAAGTGTAGCCACCCTCAAAAAACTAATAAATTAAATAATATTTTAAAAAACGAAACTAAATTAAAAACAGAAACCGAAACTAAAAATATATTAGGCTTAAGAAAAAAAAGAAATAAGCTCCCCATGACGCTGCAGACGAAGTTTCGATTTTCAGGCGGGCAGAAATAAGCAAGCGGGCAGAAATAAGCAACTTCCGGTTTGTATGTGGGCAGAAATAAGCAACTTCCGGTTGAGGCAGAAATAAGCTCCGGTTGACTATGACGTCACTTCCGTCCCCTATATCGCGGCCCTTACTACTCACTTGAATTGGGTCAAGTTATAAAACGAAATACTCAATACTTTCAATAAGTTTTTTTTTTTTTTTAATTATAAAGAAATAAGAAAAAAAGTGAGCCAAATTGGGCCCAATCGTCTTTCTAGTCTTAAAAGCAACTACTTAGATCACAATTAATGTTCGATGCTTTATTTGCTTCAAAAATTTCTGTTATAATTTATTGATAACTAATTACACTCATCTCTTTTAAGTGATATTTGCTACTTAAAACTGATATTAAACTAAATCTGTATCCTTGTCATTAAAATTCCCCTCGATAATCTAGTTTCTAATAGCAATGATATTTTTTACTAATTTCATATATAATGTGTGTTTCCTTTTGTTGCAGTACACAAACATTGCCGTGATAATCCATGCTATCCCGGTGTACAATGCGTTGATTCTGCTGACGGATTCCGTTGTGGATCATGTCCCAGAGGATATTCTGGTGATGGAGTGCGATGCGAAAAAGTAACTACTTGCAATGACAGACCATGCTATCAAGGTAAGAGTTTATATCATAATCATTTGTTTGATTTACCTACACAAAATGTCCAGTATCATAGATATTTTTTTGTTTTGATATCGTAATTGAATCTTCTCACTATTTTTCCCCATTAAATAATTAAGGATTCTATGACCCTACCTCGAAATAACCTAAGAATCTGTCCTAATTGTCTGGGTTATTTTTTCTTTTTGAATTTTATGCTAGATATAGTTTCTGGAAAAGCTTGATTTTGAAACTCTGATAACTTAATTGTTTAAGTTTTGTTAATTTGGTCAAAACTGCCGCATTTGGCTATACTTCATTAAAACTAAGCATTCATTAGGGTCTAAACTGCATTAAAATGGCTCAGTTCATTTAGTTCATTGAAGTTTAATAATTTATTTATTATTTATTTGAAAATCGTCTTTTCAAATAAAAGAGTTAGTATGAAAAATACAGACATGTTTTTTTTTAAATAGAATAGCAGAAACGTTTCTTAAAAATTTAATTTTTGACTAAATTTAGTATAGTATTAGTACGTATTTATACCTGAAAAATCGGTAAACATAAATGTCTATATAATGTAAAAAAATTATCAGTTACTGAAATTTAAAAGAAAATTGAAAATTTTTTTTGAATTTTAAATCTTGAAACCTTATTTTATGCATATTAGTAGTTTCAAATATATCTTGGGAGATTTATGTTTCATTACTTACTTTGAATATATCACAATTATTCAACTTCCGGTTGAGGCAGAAATAAGCTCCGGTTGACTATGACGTCACTTCCGTCCCCTATATCGCGGCCCTTACTACTCAAGTGCCTATTTAATCATGTGTTAGCCTTATAATAACGCATTTATAGAACCTTATATTTAGAATGACTATGATATTGTGTTATATACCCCATAACCCCAAGTCGGTTTATGTATAAGGTAATCTTTAGTAGGTTTAGGGTACACCAGTATTATTTAAAGAAACTAGAGTATTTCAACGTATCTGCATAGGCATACATCGTTATTCAGTCTTTATATTGCTAACAAATGCATAATTGTCATTTTTTTCTAGAAATTTTATGCGAAAAATTTTTTGAACTGAGATTAATTCATAAAAAGAACATTTATTACCTAAAATTTATTTAATTTTTAATTCAATTTTTGGAAGGCGAAGGTAGATAATATTTTCATAATTTTTCCTTAATTGAAAGAATTGGCCAAAAACTTGAACTTATATACTTATAAATAAAACAATATGTAAGCTCTGTGTTTATAACTAGAAATAAATATAATCAGAAAAGATAGAATGAACGAATATATATAACGCGAAGGAGAAAGTGACTCTTCATTGTTGGTCTTTTTTTCTTCACTACAAACTAACCTTTAGTCTTATAAATAATGTAAATAAAGCACTTCATTATAATTATTATTTGTAACTGAAGTCCTTAGTAGATGAAGGGAAAATAATTGGTGGCTTTTCCTCGACATTTTAAAATCAATCTGGTGTGAAGTACACTTCCCATTTCTTTTAAAAGGTTAAATTAAGAATATTTTCCCCTTTAAAATCTATCACTTTTTGTGATGTAAAGAAATTAATTCGAAGCAATTTTTTATTGTATTTTACCAAAACCAACTTTTAGCACGTAGGAATTCTTATAACATCATATTAAGTCGTAAAAAGAAAAAAAAATAATAAATAAAAAAATAATTTGTATTTATTGTGTGTCTCGGCATTTGTTAACAGTACCAAAGCAGCAGAATTTCATTTTGCTATTTTCGATGTTATGGCATTACATTATTCCATCAATATGAAAACTATTTTATATCATAAATCATTTTTTTAAAATCTCATTCTCTTGAAAAATCTGAAAATTTAATCTCCCACTTTCGATGCATAAAACTTACTTAAAAATTGTTAAATAAAAAAATTCGATTAACTTTACTTTTTCAGAAATATTCTGTTATTGTAATTAGCTTAAAAAATTGAGTTTTCTTTAGACAGAATTTGAGTTTTTTTTGTAGGATACCGTAAGAATAATAACTTTAGATACCATTTTTTTCAGTTTATTTCCTACCTAACAGAATTTGACAAATGACAGAGTATGACAAAGGTCAATAGCTACTAGTACGACAGAAATGATAGATGGAGTTATGTTGACGGATTATTTGTCACCAAAATCTCAAGACATCTCCGAGGATCAATTTTAATCTTTTGGCTCATCTTATACTGTTGAGAACTCGAGTAGACAACTTGTATATTGCTGAAGGTTTCTTATAAATTGGAGTAATTACTGGTAAGAAGGACCCATATAACAGTGGAATTAGTAAATTAGTAAAAAAAATAAGGATTTAAAATCGAATAGTTACTTAAAATAAAGAAGCTCTTTATTCATATAAAGAATTTTTGCATACATTTTTAAAGCTTCAATTTAAAAACTTGAAATATCTTTAATTTATACATATGTTTCGATTGTAACATTGATAAAGAATTATTAGATCTTACTATGGATTGGAATAAAAGATCTAGCTATTAAAATACCATCTATTATACTTGGAAATAATAATAATTGATTTTTTAAGGAGCGTATTTGGAAGAACACAATAGTATAATATAATATTTTATAATATTATATAATTATAAAAAATACATTTTTCACAATCGACTTATACCATTATATATCGTGTTGCAGTTCAAAGTTTAGACAAAAAAAAATTTTTTTTCGGTAACAAAAGTTTTTTTAAATGATTTATTTTAAAAACACATTTGAAAATATTATGTTTAACTAAAAACGAAATTTTATAGGGAGAAAAAAAAATTCTAGTAAAATTGCCGCACTGTATGTCAATACATTTCTTATAAAAGAGACATAATTATTGTAATAAGGATCAAAATATACAGTAATTAAACAATTCATTTGGCAATTTTTTCGGTCATATGGAAACTGTTAGCTGGAGATTCTGAAGTTTAAAATTATAATTCTTAATACCAAACCTTTAGTAAAAAATACAAAACAGAAAAGTAAATTTGACCTAATAAATGGTTTTTATCTCATGCCCTAAGGTATCGAGATAACCAAGCATCATATTTACCAAGTTTTATTATTAATTTTGAAAGGAGATTTTACTATTAATTTTATCAAAATTACCAAAGCTCTACGGTAAAAGCCTGCTTTTTGGTGTTCACAAAGAGCCAGAAATACGATCAATTTAACTATATTTTTGTAGTTTTGACCATACATTTTTTCTCAGCGTTTAAATGACACGATTTTAAATCAAATTCCTCACTGCTAAATTACTTTCAATTTTTGTCAAAATTTTGGAATTTTACGTTTAAATATATATAATAAATAATTATTGTGTTGTTGTTTCTTATGCCACTTGCCACTTGGACAAGCCTTGCTTGGTGAAAACACCGAGCGAATTTAAGGCAGAGAGTGCGTTTTTCTTGATATTTCAGTGGCGCCATCCTATGGCCAAGAATCAGACTTCAGCCACACATACGTCGCACCCGTTTATAGGGCGGGCCCAT
The DNA here is from genome assembly GCA_949128135.1 of Parasteatoda lunata. Lineage (NCBI taxonomy): Eukaryota > Metazoa > Arthropoda > Arachnida > Araneae > Theridiidae > Parasteatoda > Parasteatoda lunata. The sequence continues at coordinate 71,815,982 of OX421971.1, forward strand.
TCATTCATTCACAGATCGTAATTTCAACCTGAATCAGAGAACGATCGATCTTCAATCCAGTACCCCCAGAGGTTTTGATTTTTTACGGGAGCATGAACTTTTGCGACTCAACAGATTTAACGTGCATCAGTCACTTTACTACACGGGGAGTCTTCGGCCGGCGGGGTTCGAACCCACGAACTCTCAGACATGAGCCCAGTGCCCTACCGACAAGACTATCCCGACACTATAATTATTGTTTTTATAATATGAATATTTTTATTTAATAAACAATACACATTCAAAAACTGAAATCAATAACTTCTCATAATACACGTTTGAGATACTTTTTTTTTCTCGTTTCGATTCAATTTTGGTACAAAAATATAAATAAATTTTCTTTTTTTACAATAATAAAATTGATTCATGAATTTATTTTGAAGATATATCTTAAAAAAATGATGTTTTATCCAAAATTAATTCCTATAAATGACAAAACCCTCAATCCAATTTTGTCAAAACTAAATCACTCGTTAGCTTAATTTTCAAAGGCTTATGTTTATTTCCCATTAATATTTTACTAAACATTCCTTTTCAAGCATCAACGCAGAAACTACTTAATCCCAATCACGCTTCAAATATCTTAAATAAAAGGTTATATTTATGAAGGAACAGAGCTGTTAACTTTTAAATATTCAACCAAGAGAATATTTTACTACAGTTAAACTTCCCTGTTAGAAGTATCACCGACTTTTGGAAACCCTATTAAAGCTTGTTCACAAAGCAGGAATTATACGAAGATCTTCCATGCGAAGATGTGCAAAAGCACTTTTGGAATCTTGATTCCCAGCAAAGCCGGCCAGAGCGGGATGTATATGAGTGGGCATTAGAGTCCCTGGACCTTAATGGGGAAGTTTAATTGGGACTTGGGAAAGTTTTCGCGCAAACGTGCTCCCTCCCAAACCGCATGGGAAATTTCGTGAACAGAATGGATAAAGTCTGTCTTCTAATAGGTGGGCTGTAATTGCTATATTTATGAATCGTTTGCTGATAAGAAAACGTGTTCATTGTAGGGCTATCAAATTAGGAGTTATGAAGCGATATCTTAATTTGAGATAGTCGATCGTGATCGTTCATTAAATCATTTAATTAAGTTAATTAGACGTATTGTTGGTCTTGCTTTCCTCACAAGTTAATTAGAAAAATAATTAATAAAGTATGATACATAGATTCGAACGGATGAATGGGGTCAAATTGGACTACGTCATGAAATCAATCCAAACGTTTTCATGCACTTTTCATAAAAATTTTAAACTGTTTTTTTTTTCCTTTTGTATTTATTAATTATAAGTCATTTTATTTTTTCTTCCACAAATTATGAGAATTTGATATAATTGTTAAGTTTAACGGTATTTATTTATCCATATTATATTTCATAACCAGCATTAAACAGCTAACCCACTTTTGAGTTTACGTCTATCAATGTGAAACTCGATATCCTCGTTATTTTGTACTCAACCCAGAAGACAAGGAAATTCTTGGATCAAGCATTGGAACAAACTAGTCTTCGTGGAGGACTTTTTGATGGAACTAACCCGCACTTGCGTTGCATGGAGAGGAAAATCATAAATATCTCCCATAATTAGCCAAGACGGGAAGGGGACTCTAACCCATGATCCGCCTACCACTGAAGGTATTTTACATCAGCGCTGTAGTCGATGTGACTCGGGAGCAGGATTCGTATCAACTAGCAACCGCTGAGATTTGAACCTAGGTAACCTCAATGGCAGACAAACGCTCTATCACATGAGCAATTGCTGTTTGCTATATACGACATTAATAAACGGGGGCTGCATTGTTTAGATAAGAAAATTATTAAACGGTGTTCTAGCTAAATTAGAAATAAAAGAGGAAATATTATCAGTGCCCTTGAGGTTGTGGAACCTGTGTGGACCTAGATCCGGCAAACTTTTTGTTACACACAGAATATGAGAGCTATTTATTTTTATCATATCGAAGACTTTATTAATTAGACCTATTTTTAAGGATTAATAAAAATCTTTTTTATGCTAGACTTTATAGAAATGTTTGGGGAAAAAAACAAAATATAAAACAATAAATCTTCAGGTTTTCGACTATCGTAAGATCTAAAGTTGTAGATACTCATCACAAGATAGGAAAGCTAAGGAACTATATAATGATAAGCCACACTTTTTTCTAAAGGAGACTATCTTGCATTGAACTGGTTCTTGAGATTGTCTCAAGACAGATGATTTCCATGCTTAATTGATATTTATTGAAAATGAGAACACACAGAAACATTTCTAGCATAAAAATCGTAGTATATTTCTTCAAAACCACTCGTTAAAAAAAATAAAAAAACTCCTTAAATATTTGAAGAATGTAAATTATCATTAAGCTCTTCTATATAAAATACACAGAGGTTACGTGAGAAACAATCGTCAATATCAGAAGTGGTCAAAACTATTAAAGGAAAGTTTCGAAAATCATATTATAAATAGTTAAAAGGCAACAAGATCAATCGCACAACAGACCATTTGATAAAATCTATTTTAATATATGAGAATTTTAAAGTATGAAATTATTGTTTATTAATTTCATAACTAAAACTGTTTTATGGTAATGACGTTAAAACGTGATAAATAATTTAAGTAGTTAAATAAAAGATAGTGGAATTAGATTTCGATATTCAAGGGATATTTGAAAAAATATTTTTAAGGTACAAAGTGAAAGATTCAAAAAGTTAACTTTTGTTAATAAGATCACTACATTTTCGAGATCTTCCTTATTTATTAAAGATAAGTCATGTGATTTATATTGTCTGAACTGTAGACTAGATTTCTGATTCTTATATAAACAATAAATAGAATAAGGTTGCTTAAACAGTTCGAGAAACAGTAAAATACGTAAAAAGTAAAATTGACTTAAAAGTATCCTATCTGCTTGGTCAAGACTCCTTTCTTGACCAAGCTATTGAGATCACATTTTTAAGATAGCCAAATCAATCGAAAATAAATAGGTTTATTCAGAAAAAAATTTGTATCTCTGTGTGATTTCGTTACTTAATATATGCACTAATGAATTATTATATTTGAGGACACTCCTTCAAATCATTAAAATGGAGTCCTAGAACGTGTAAATCTGATCTTTTGGTCAAACGCTATTCAAGGTGGTACTTTTTTTTTTTTTTTTTTTTTTTTAAGCACTGTATATTCACAGACATTCCTTCAATTTTTAAAATAATAAAATTTACAGCCAATAATGATTTCATTTTTGTAGCACCAAAACCCTTATTAGCTATCCATGGGATTAACTGACTAGAATATACAATACAATTATGTGGGTAGCTTTAATTAAGAGTTAAAATTAGTAGTTATTGATAAAAAATATATATATAATTCTTTAAAACACTTAATGCTTAGTTTGGCATTTTTATTTAAATTTTACACTGCATTTTTTTAAAAAATCAGTTAGCTTGTTTTCATGCATAAAAATAAACTCTCGCTTTTCCCTCGATTTTTTAAAATATAATAAAATGGCATTTTTGAAATATGAAAAACACAATAAAATACAATAAATATATCTTAAAATATAATGCTGGATTTCTTTTTCACGCAATTAAATATTAAAAGGGAAGATTAATTATTGATTAAAAAATAAATGTTATTATTTGAGATTGTGTATGATTAATGTTTATTCATTATTTTGACTTTCGTGTTCTAAAATACAACTGCAATTTTTTCGTTTGAAATCATAAATAAAATAAACAATAAAATAATGTACATAAAACTATCGATCTACTTTAATATTCGTCTTTTATCAGTAAATATTCCCCACTAAGGTTAGATGGTGCCGATTTCTAATTACAATATCAGCAGATATGAATTTCATGAAATTGCCTTTTCGTTTCTGGTAAACCGCGTTTAACACCAGGTCCGCTCATTTTGAATTCAGCAATATCAGACATTCTGATGGCTATCTTGTAGAACAACAATTACAGTTATACCTGAGGCAGTTCTTAGCATTCGATACTAGGATAGGTCGCGAAGTTTTGCATCGATATGCATAAGTAAACGATAGTAATAACACGTAATCGCGAGGAGGAAATATTGCTTTCCGCCTTTATAAGTAATAAAATATGTAGATATAAAGCTGCATTTGGATGATGAGAAATTTCTATAGATGGAATACATTTACTGTGAAAATATTCCTTCTTTGAAAAATAATTTCATTACTAAAATAACTACACACTTCAAAGTGACATATTAATTTTTGAAATAATTTCATCCGTATAATATATCAGAAATGTAACTTTAATGTATTCAGCTATTGAAATATGTCTTTTTTAGAGAATCCCTGAAAAATAATGGATTTAAGTAAGGTTGTAATGTCAAAAATATTAAAATATACTATTTTTAATAGATTATTGATGTCTGAGATACAATTATTTTATTTATAATATATGCACTGTTTAGAATCATTGTGTGCTTTTGTACTAAACATTATATGAAACACTTGCAAATCTTCTATAATACGCTTAATTATTATTTTTTTTTTAAATTTAAAGAACTCAGACAATTTAAGTTTCAAATTTTTAAAAAGAGGGAAAATGATGTGTTGCACTGTTAAAAATTTGGTTTATTTTGAAATAGAAAAGGCGATAATCTATTTCCAGTATATTTTGTTATTACTGTTTAAAAAAAATTAAAGGGTTCCTAAAAATAAAATTTCCCTATCATTCTTTTTTATTATTTAAAAAATAAAATGTAATTTCCTGAAAATAAACTAAGGTGCATAACATAACTAAATATACACCTCGCTAATTTCATGAAATTATATGAAAAAAATATTTTGAGATTTCGTTTTCAAATTAGAAAAAAAAAAACTTTCAAAAAGGATCATGGAGAAAAAAAAAACTTATTGTCTCAGAGTCATTTAAAGTTTAATGTGAGTAAAAATAATTAAAAATTTTCTCGAGTTCTGATTGAGATAAATTAATTTTTTCATAATTTCCGAGATAGTATACTAAATGAAAAAATCCTCAAATATATATAATTTTTGAGTGACAAAGCCCCATAAGTTTTGAATCCTCCTTAAATTTGCTATTTTTACTTTTTAAGCTCTTATCTTAATTTTGAATGTAACAACACCAATTATATTTAAGATATAATTTAATCACAGAATAACATTTATGTAAATAAAAGTTTATCAACGTCACAGTTAAATCAAATTCATCAAAATCCTAATTCTAAACCTGATTGAGAAGTTAAAGGTCAGTATTTCTTCACAATTAGACCAGATCAAAGGAAATATTATCAAAAACAAAACTTTGAGTGACATTTTTTATTGATTCTATTAAACGGGAAAAACCATGGAAGAATATTATTACAATATATAAGAATATTTTTTAAACACTATAGCAAATAATTGCTGATAAATAGAAAAATTCTAATATTTACCTTGACTTATGATATAAAATTGTACTAGAATCATGATTGAAGGCCTTATTGTGTAGCGGTAATAATCAATCAACAAAACAAATCTTATGAAGAATCGACATTTTTAGTGGCTTATTGATCTCTCAAAATAAAATTTTTAATCTTTTAAGAATTTAATTCTGTAATAAGTCAGAAGCATTTTAACAGCATTTAATTTAGAAAGTTAAAACTAAAAATAATTAAACTTATTTCAAGATAAAACAGCCCTTGGAATCTCAAAAAAACTCTTACGTTTGTTCAAATAAAAAAAATAGTTCAAGATTAACTAATTTCAACTACTTACGCTATGCTTAAAAGTAACAGTTCATTCGAGTGGTTTAAGTATGCTAAATGAAAAACAGTAAATACATACTACTACGAAAAATTGCAGCGCATCTACTTGCTTTGCATTTAAAATCTCAACATTTCAATTAAATACTTATAATCAAATACAGTTCCACACTAATGCAATCAAAATAATTCCGCCTCAATAGATAGCAGCCGCATATATTCTCTTGTTCAAACTGAATTTCTATCAGACATAATTAGGCTCAGATACCTAGGACAAATCCGCATACCTACCAGTCCCAGTTGCCATTCTATTATAAACCGCTACCAGCTTTCTATGTCAAAAGCTAATTGATAATTCCCGAAAGTTCCTTTGATCATAACATCCTAACTAAGAGAATCATGATACAAATGGAGCCCGATCCTACGCTACGATGTAGAGGTCTTTGGCTTCATTTGAGTTTGAATTTAAATAGGGATTACAAATTCGCATTGTTAAGTGTACGTTGAAAGCAATAGTGTTTAGTTTTATTATGATATGGGAATTTGTTACGTTGACCATAAGGCACTTGACATCATGATCTGATCTCCCTAAGTTTTTTAGAATTGAATTGTACTGAATGTAAATTTTAATGTTGCAAAAATTAGAATCGTCTACACATTACAAAAATCGAGTAAATATTTGAGATAAATACTGTTGTAAAATTTAACTTTTAAAGCACTATTCAGCTTCAATGGTAATTTAACTGGAAAAGGTAGTTTGAATGAATGTCGATAGAGGACGATTGTAGGTTTTTTTGTTTTGATATGACGTCACGACTGGTTTTCTAACATCTATAAAGTTTTAAAACTACCAGAGTGTTATAGGGTAATATCGGGTATAGGGCATAAACTTATTAAAACTATCCTCTGAATTCAATTTGTGATTTTATACGAATTGTTTTTAATTTTTTTCTGCTGTTAAGTTTTAAGTTCAATATTAAACTTGCAAATAAAAAGTTCTATATTTAATGTAAGTGCCAATACGTTTGACTATAAAGTCTTGGGACATTTTATCAGTGAATTTCGTCAATATATATTAAAAAAAACCATAATGTAATCAAAAATACAAATTAAACGCTGAATGTTACCTTAAACTATGTCTTATTAAACGAAATTTGAAAAGGAAAGAAAACGAAAAATAAAATCATTACTGTAACTAACCAGCGTCTAAACCAATTGTGATCATAGTGGCTCCGCCCTGGTGGACGCTGGGAGAACTTTTCAGAGTGTTGTTACTTCAGTAGTAAAGCGAGAAAATGACTTTTTTCCCTTTTCCCAGAGACTTTAGCATTTTTTTCCTTATTTGAGAACTTTTTTTTCTTATTTCATAAAGTTATTTTTTTATGTAAATAGTACATGTGTTTTGTCTTAAATTCCTTTTATGAAAGTGTTAATATTATTATGCATTTATTTATCTAACCACTCATTAATCACTTCACTACTGTGCTCCGGGGTAGCAAACTCATATTTGACCTAAAGTAAGTAAACATCTTTAAAAGAAATTCCAAGAAAAACATTCATATTGTTTCATTAAAAAAATCTTTAATAAATTTACACCTTATTTATCACAACATCTATATATATATTTCTCTTACACGGCGACAAAAAAAAAAAAAATCCTCATTACAACTCCCCGAATGGCAACGCTAGAAAATCGACCAATGATTGCCGCTAAAAATGCCACATGCAAAATCTAGCTGAGGTGGCTCAACATATAGCGCTATTAAAAACGGAAACTGAAATAACCAGAGAGAACATTCTCACCAAATGCGATTATTCAATTTTTAATAGACATAATTATAGCCAAAAGTTTAACTTTTTTAAAGAGATATCAGTTTTAGAAATTTTATCTTAAGACTTTATACTATAGCACATTTCTAATAGGTTTAACGAATTTCATGTCATGTATTTAAATTTGAAAATTTATTTTAATGACTTAGTATTTACTAAAAAGATGAAATTTCTTTTTAAAAAAAAAGTTGTTATATAGATTTGAACGATTGTTTTGAATTCTTAGAATTTTGTGCATTTGCAATGTAGTTAGTAGCGAGCGAAGCGAGCTTGGTTTGCAAAGCAAACCATATAAGATTGCGTAGCAATTTTCGGGGGTTGGTGAGCGTTAGCGAGCAGGGGGCGCAGTCCACTAGTTGTAATTAAAATTATTTCAGTGTATTGGGACAAACTCAAACAGCATACGTAATAAAGTTGCCTGCTGCATTAAACTAGGTCTGTCTAATAGCAATTGAAAAAAAAAAAAAAAGAGATAAACGGCTTTGAAAGGAACTCTAAGAAAAATAAGAAAATTGCTTTACTTGAATAGACCATTATAAATATAGCTCTTTGTTTAAACGTACACATTGCAAATTATTTGCATTGAGAAATGTAAAAAAAAAGGCTATAAAAGAAATTTTCTAGAATAAATATTTCTGATTTATTTTCCTGGATCTGGCAGGCTTATATATAATTAGGCACAATGCATATAATTTAATACATAATTATCAATAGATATCTTCGATTCTGTAATTTGTTTCTATATATGATACATAAAGGACAATCAGCTTTAATAATAGGAATGAATCTTAAAATCACAAAAAATTATGATAGAATATTTTATGTAGTTTTATTTCTCCAAAATATCAAATAAATAATTAAAATATTATATTTACAGTTATTTGAAAGGATCGATCTACGGTATATTTTACATTGTTTAGTGTGACATTTTGGTTGTATGTAGAAATAAATTTTACACTAAATACCTATATTAAAAATATTTCCTTACATTTTACTTTTGGCATGGAATTTCATAATGAAGTTTTGAAATATTAAGTATATGTCCAAGATATATTTTTTTCAATATGAGAATCTAATGTACTCTATAAAAAACATTGAACAGATTAAATTGAAATATGTGCTAGAAAACTATACAAGAACAAATCATTCGCAGACAGATCAATATCAAAGAAATACAATTATTTTTATGTATTTAATAACTCTGGTTTGAAAGCAAGCTGCTATTTTTTAAGTGTAATTTACGAAACATTTAAAATGTAAAGAAAACTTAGCAAAACAAGCAATAAAATAGTTTTTATTATAATTATAAAAAAACAAGCTCACAAAATCAAACTCTAGAGGCAAAAAAATCAATATTTCAAAGAGTTTAGGCTAATGGGAAAAATTCTTGCAACATTGTACCATTTAAAAGATAACTTCGAAATAGAATTCAAAAATTATATATATTTTCTTTTTCCTGATGATAGGTTTTATTTTAAATTATAATTTAACATAATTAAATAAGGCTAATTAAAAAATTATAAAACAAATTGTAAATTAGAAAAAAAATATTTCAGAATAATAAACAAAAAAAGTAGCAAAATTTTTATAAATGTTGGATGTCTTAAGAATGAAAAAAAAAAGAATATTTAGACTAATAAACGTAACGAAAGAAAAATAATTAAAGATCCAACATAATTATTTCCTTGGAATAAGAGAAAGTTGTATTAATGATCAATGAGAGTGATGACAGTTCTTCAACTATAACTTTAGAATCCTTGTCAAACATGAAGTTAAAAAGAATATACATTGAGTAGCAAAGTAACATTTAAGTAAGGGAGCCCAGAAATTATTAGCACATGAAAATTATCAAAGGTAGTTTGATAGTCGGATGTTTTTTAGAGCTGTTTCTAATCACCTTTCAATCTTTGTTGCTTTTGGCAATCAAGCATGTTTTAATTCTTTCATTCCTGCTTATCTCTCTACTTTGCCGTTTGATTTTTATTGTGCTTTCGACCTTTTTTTCTCTAATAATAATTTGAGACCCCTAATACATATTCCACACTAGCTTTTATTTTGATAAGAATTTTAAAAATAAATATTAAGATTGGTCATAACAGACTATTTTGTAAATGGGAGTTTCATTAAATGCTTATCTAATATTTCAGTTTATTTAACTGCTATTCCAGTTATCAGTGTAAGATTTATTTTAATGTCAGCAACAAGGTTAACATGTGATTAGCAAATAAACTATAGAAGCATGAAACAAAGATAACTTTAACTTTGCAAGTTTACGCGTGATGAAGTTAGCATTAAGCTTGCATGAACAATCCTGAATAAAGATTGAATTTGTCTTTAAAAAACAAGGCTAAGAAAAGCTCCTGAAATCAAGAATGAATCATCATTGGTAACTCAAGAGTAGAAAGTGTTTTCAAACTCAATATAAACTTATCTTATCAAGATTTTTAGGTTTTATGGCCACCATTGAAGCAAGATTTATTTGCTCTAGGCTTTAATATACATTTTTGAACACATTACTAGTGATGGTTGACCTGATCATTAAGCTTTCAACACAAACAAAATGTTAAACTTAAATGCTTGGACAAAACTAGATTTAAAAAAAAAGGCAAAAACAAGGTTTACAGTATCATAAAATATAAGCTAAAAAATGATATATGTTTGTAAAGATCTTCCGTTATTTAATTTTTAGGGAAACAAACTTTGCATATTAATATTTCTAAAAATAATTTAATTAGTAAACCTTTCTATGCCAACCAAATAAAATTGGAAATACAACGTTTGATGTAAGGTTACCTACTACCTGGGATATTAGGATTTTTTTTTAATATTACTATATATTTTTCTTTCAAAACGCTGATATTTTTATGGGAACTGAAACATAACGAAAAGTTGAATAAATTACATTAAAGCAGTTCTTAAAGGTAAGAGTATAATAAAGATTCAATCTTTATTTTCTGTCAACAATTGCGCTTAAATTCAATAAGAAGTAAAAATTTCAGGGTAAATTTGCAAATCTGTCCAAAGGCAGGAACTAACAGAATTTGTGGCAAAAGTTTTCTGTAAATACCTCAAAAAATATGTTTCCTTCGAAAAAAAAGGCCAATTTGGCACATTTATAATTTTAACAGAGCTAATGTATCACCAAACAAGTATTAAAATATTATCTAGATATTTACGAACGAAAATAAGAGAAGGTTTAATTGTGTGTTTTGATAAGGGCCCATTAACACTTTCAAATAAATGCACGGGTGAATAAAATGTGGTTTATTGGGCTAGGCAGAGAAAATATCTGGAATATTTCTCAGAAAACATCATACTCTGGTAAAAATAAAAATTACTCTACCGTCACGTAACCGGAGGCCATAGTCAATTATGTGGATACGTCTTAATCATCCAATATAACTTAGAAATCGAGCAGTTTTTTTTCCTTCTCTTCCTACATCAGCTTCCTTTCATAATAAAAGAGCTCCAGGAAATGTGCAAAGATCCATTAGTCCAAAAAGTTCTCATGTCACTTTACTAAAGCTTCGATTGCAATTAAGAAAAAAAAATATCTGCAGAATAACCGATCCAATTATATAATCAGTCATTCAAAGAGGTAGATTTCGAAATCTGATATCTTAATCTAATTGAGAGACGTATTCATAAATTGAATTAAGGGATTTAACTGTCTGTTCACTTAGGAGAATGAAATAGAGAGAGGTAACCTGTCCGGATAATTTTTTGAACGTTGAATGAAGGGAATTTGTTGAAGGAAAAAAAAAAATAGAAAGATCGCATAAGAAGTTAAACGAAAAAAGTTAAAGTTGGACTTATAATCTGATTGTTATAAACTAATTAAAACTAGACTTCTTATGAAGTCAAAGTTTATAGCGGTTTCTGCACTTTTCGAAATAAACTTTGAATATCCAGAAAATTAAATCTTTAACTTTCAATAGTTAGTTCATAGCTATAGCTAGCTATAGCTTTCAATAGCTAGTTTCAATAGACAGTTTGAAGAAGACTGAAAAAAGATTTTTTGCAGCATAAGATAAATTTAAAAACAAACAAAAGTGAACAGATTTATATGGACAAAAAAGAATTTTGAATCGGACTTTCTAAAATTTGCATTTTTAATAACTCGTATCGTTAGACGCAGTTAATTACATTACGACTTTAAAAATAAGTCATTAGCAAATCTATAAGTTAGAGGCAGATTAGAAAAACAGTGGTTAAAGATTTGTTTTCGTCTAAGAGATTAAAAATCAACTAAGGAAACCATCAGACACTTTTCGTACTTTAACCGAAATCAACTTTCAAACTGACTCGTAAATTTGTGCAGTTTTATTAATAATAAAGTTTTTTTAATGAATAAATATTTTGTTTTAAAGTTCTTTATGTTTCATAAATGCTAATCGAATAAAATTTTTAAACATGCATTGAATAGTAAAATATTACTTGATGATCGTTAGTATTTACAAAATCATATTAATCAATCACTTACTTAATACAAATTTCAAATTCCTTACTATTTAGACCAATCCTATGGATTTCTTGACTTAAAACTTGATAAATTAATAATATTCGTTATTAGTTAAATGTTGATTTTTCAACCTTTGTATACTTTATTGGTTTGTAGTTAAAACATACAAATTCAAGCTTGTATACTGAATTAAGGCGTTAGGTATACTTTTTAAGAAAACAAACTATATTTACATCACGTTGCAAGTTCGAATTTTAAATCTTTAGAACGTCATCATAGGCTTAAGACTACGGTTCCGGACTGCAAGAGAAAAGGTTAAAAGTTCGTGATCTATTATTCTCTTTATTAATACTTATAAGCTCAATGCTTACAAGAGAAAAATGCATAAGTGTTGAATTGAAGTAGGATCCTTATATGTTTTAAGTTTTTTGTGACAACGCAAAGGACAGTAGGCATCACAAAGAAAAGAGAACACCCTTGGTATCGAATCTGATATGAAACTGTTAGACAGAAATTGAATCTTTTCAGCTGAATCTTACGAGTAGTTATAAGAAGTACAATACTCTGCAGTCATGAAGGCTCCATGCTAAATTTGGTTCCAAATGGATTGAATTGGCGCCTTTAGTTTTACATGGGAAAAATTACCCACAGTTTTCCCGTGACTATCTATTTGGTGCATAGATTTTTAGGAATTTATTTTATAATCGTCATTGAACAGTCGACCCAATTTTGAGTTTACGAAACCAATCTGTCCCGCTGTTGACTGATCGTAAAGGCTGTCAGTAAGTGGTGGTTGACCACTTGGATCAGCCTCCGTAGGGACCTAGAGGTCTCGGTATCGGTCCTCGTTAGACAGTTCTATCGCAAAGTGCTCGACTTCGCGAGGCAGGTTGTTGGGCTACCAAAGTAGGGGAGCCACCCTCTCTGCATAGGATCAAAATTACGATGATATATCTTCGGATAATTTTCTTGGATGCTTACCAGACCGTCAACAATAGCTCATTGTGCCGCTCTAGTGCGACATAAATACAGTTCCTACCTACAACCACAAATGTTCAATTCCGTAGCATTGAAATTTTTAACCCTAACGAGAAAATAAGGGTCAAGAATTTGGAGAAATTTACCTGCGTAGAGGACTTTTTAATAGACCTTATCTACAATGGCGTTACAATGCACGAACACCTCCCATGGTTATCCTGGTGGCAAGGGAACTCTAGCCCACGATTCGCCTACTAGTGAAGGTATTTTTACGCACTGTGGTCCGTGTGAGCCGGGTGTGGAATTCGAATCGACAAGTCATCGCTAGGAGGTGAGCACTCTTTCCCTCTAGCTACTATGGCTCAAAAAATTTCTATGATTGCAGTATTGATTGAAAAATAAGCCGGGATAGTCTGGCTGGTAGGACAATGGTCTCATGTTCGAGAGTTCGTGAGTTCGATTCCCGCAGTTCGACGACTACCCGTGTACAAAATATTGACTGGTGCACGCTAATACTGTCGGGAACACGAAGTCTTCCAAGTTCCCATAATCAATACCTCTCAGGGTACTGATTCAGAGATTAATAATGCTCTGGTTAAAGTAAAAATTACGATGTACTGATGGATGGATGGCGTGTGAACGTGTCTTTCCTCAAAAATGAGAAGTGACGTATGTGTGTTGATCCTAAAGGGCCGTTTCCCAGACCGTCGCCAATAGCCTATTGTGGAACTTTAGTGCGACGTAAATAAAAATACAAAGTACTATTGATTGACTTACTTCTAATTTGTAGTTTATTCTTCTTCAGTAAAATGCTTTTATAATATTTGTTCCTAACTGCTGAAGTATTTCAGTCCCGCAGTGGACTGATTGGTAAGACACGGTTCCCAGCTGATCGCCGAAGTCAAGCATCACTGGCAGCCGTCAGTGTGCGTGTGGGTAACCACTTGGATCAGTTTGCGTAGGGACCGAGGGTGTGCGATATTGGTCTTCGTTAAACTGTTCTACCGTAAAGTGCTCGACTTTACGTGCAGGTTGTTTGGCTACCAAAGCGGGGGTGTCATCCCCTCTGCAGAGGATCTAAATTGTGATGGCATGTCTTCGGATCCTCCTCAGGGATGTTTCCCAGACCGTCACCAATAGCCCATTGTGCAGCTCTAGTGCGACGTAAATGAACTACAAGAACAGCAGCTGAAGTGTTTTAATGATTTCAAGTAAAAGCCTGTGACCTTTGCTGTCACAAATCAAGACCTTGCAATCGAATTTCTTTATGATTTTTTGTAAGCCCATTTAAATCTGAAACATAGCACAAATGGCAGCAGAAACTAAAATAAAAGATATTTAAAGAATTTACTCAGGCGTACAATTGATATCGAACCCACACACTCTTTATTTCTTAACGACTTAGGAAATAAAATATTCTGTTGTATCAACAGTTTAGTTGTATTGTTAACGTCCGTACTAGAGCAACACCTTCAAGAAGAGAGAAAGCCTTCACACGTGTTATCATAAATAAAGTAAAAAAAATAATAAAGGAAAAAAAAAACGATTTTTTAGTAGTCCGAACGTTGGGACATTTATCTTAATGTTCCTCACTATGCAATTTAGTAGTTCGGACTTTGTGAATTCTTTATTATTTTTTTTTCCACTGCCGCAGTTTATATTCGTTACGTCAGACTACTAAAGAGATCCGTTCGCATGCCTTTTCTCTACTAAGAGGTGCTTACTGGAGGTACACTAGTGGGCTTATTAGTGGAGGCCATGATTTATCCTTAATGAAAATCAAAATACAACACTCGTGAATGAGTGCGCAACAATACACCATATTATAGATCGAAGAGCAAATAGTGGTAGAGTACATAGAGCAACATTAGAGTGGAGTGGATTTCAGAATACTAACACATGGTCGGAGCAAAAGCAATCTGATCAGACACCCAGCCTTCAGCACGAAGAGTTTAACTCTAACGTCAGTTGTGTTGTGGTTATAGATTTCCCACGAATAACTGCTGTCAACTAAAAGTGTCACCCACTATTACCATACGTTTTATCCTCCGGCCTATAGTTTCTCTGCATAAATATTAGTTTCTTAAATTATTTTTCAAACAAACCTCTAATGAATTGAATAATATTTTTCCATAGCCTTAAAAACTACCAGTAAATAAATTATTTTTTTTAACTAACTACAGAACTAAGCAATAGGGATCCCACAGTGGACTGATTGTTAAGAAACGGTTCCAAGCAGATCACCGAAGTCATCACTGGCTGCGGGCAGGTGGGTGACCACTTGGATCAGTCTGAGAAGGCCCCAAGGGCGCGCGGGATTAGCACCAGTTAAACTGTTCTAACTTAAAGTGCTTGACTTCACGTCATGCAATTCCTCTCTGCAGAACATCAAAATTATGATGGCATGAGTATCTTCCGTGATGTCTCCCAGACCGTCACCAATAGTATATTGTGCAACCGTAGTGCGACGCAAATAAACTACAACAGCAGCAAAGCAATACGTACCTAAGTCAAACTGTGTCTCATAACGGAGCTCATGTTATCTTGTGTTGCTAACTCGTAGGATAGCGAATTTAGCTAATGTGAAACAAATATTCGTAGATTCCCCATTGGCAATCATTGATGAAGTATAACGCTTATAATCGGAAAGCTTTAAATTGTAAAATAGTAAAAAAGAACAGAAAATTTTAAGATCACTTTTATAATATTTGACTATTTTAAACCACACTTTCTAAATTAAGCGAATTAAATCAAAAAACCTAAAAAGTCAACATTTAATTATTATTTTTTCGTGAATTGCATATTTTATTTGAATAGTACTGCTTCTTCCACTAAATAGTGTCAAATATCAAATCTATACAAAATTAGCTACATGGCCAAACAGTAATAAGCTTCTAGGTCAAAAATAATTTAATTACAGTAATTTAACTCATTTCAAAAAGTTTTCTTTTAAGATACAGCAATAAGCTTGGAATGAGTAAGCTAAATGTATTGTAATGTGACGTAATGTTAAGTTGAAAGTAAGTGGGAAAATTTAACATTAATGATAGTTAAAAGTTATTAAAAATGAAGTTTTTCAATCAATTATGAAGAGATCAAAACTGAATTTACTTACTTCGGCACATTTCACATCTTTCCAGTGTATCTCTCAGAAGTTTCGTCTCTCTTGTCTAATAAAAAATAAATTTTCAATTATTAAATTCCTATAAATAATTTATATTTATTCTTACATTTTTTATGTGATAAAACTGAAAATTATGTTGGAGTTTTTAAAAATAATTTTTATTATTTTTTTATACGGGAATAAAAACTTAACCATGCAGCAAGTGAAATAAAATAAATTATATGTGTTCTTATAGAAAAGTCTTTAAGCATCTTTATTTCGAGAAGACAGTTTTTAACACTAGTGAACGTTATTCATTATTGAAACGTTATTTATCATTTACTCATTTTATACTACATTATATTATAGAATATGATTAGTTATTTAATTCTATTTTTTAAGCGATATTGTAATATTTATTGCTCTTAGTTCAAACTTTAAATTTACAGTTTTTGTATTTCTTAGGCTTTTTTCAATGCTTTGAAAATAGATCCAACTTTAAAAGAAAATAAATCCATTGCTTTATAATATTCTGTCAAAAGTTTTTGCAAAGTTGGAATACCGACATTTCAATTTTTGTTTTGAAATCTAACATAAAACTTTCATTTTTAAGCTAAACCAGTTTTTAAATTATATTTTTTAATGGAAAAAGTTTAAGCTAGAAATATGGTTTAATTAAAAATTCTCCCCCTTGAATTAGGGTTTTGAGAAATATAAAAATCTCGTCACTGCTATTCCACATGAGAGGAGCTGCAGGTTCCAATCGATCATGCACGCCTGAGCTACAAAGATGAATATTTGCTGAAACACATTTTTGAAATTTTTACCGTAATTTGAAATATAGAATGCCATTGTTCCTGTTTATTTTTAAATCACAGCTGATAAATCGAAAAATAGGCCAAATTGATCCCCAAGATATACTATGGGCTAAAGCATGCAATTTGACACAAATTGCGATATTTAATGTTTTTAATGTCCCGCAGTGGACTGATTGTTAAGACACAGTTCCCAACAGATCACCGAAGTCAAGCATCACTGGCTGCGGTCAGTGTGCGGGTGGGTGACCTCTTGTATCAGTCTGCGTAGGGACCGAAGGTGTGCGGTATTGGTCTTCGTTAAACAGTTCTACCGTAAAGTGCTCGACTTCACGTGCGGTTCGTCAGGCTAACGAAGTGGGGATGCCATCCCCTCTTCGGAGGAGGATCAAAATTGTGATGGCATGTCTTCGGGTCATCCTCAGGGATGTTTCCCAGACCGTCGCCAATACCCCATTGTTCAGTTCTAGTGCGACGTAAATGAGCTATAACTCAATGTTTTTAATACAGTGGAACATGTACGTAATTCATGGTAAAACGTGGTATAATGTATTCGTGATAAAATTTGAGAAGCATTATAAACAAAAATTTAATTCCAGGTTCCATTTTGGTTCTCACCCTTCTTCAGATCATAGGGTACCAGCTTGTCTGCGAAGACAAGGCGGCCGGTTCTCATTGTTTATCACACTACCACTAACGAGATTATTCTAATTTAAAACAGAACAGAAAAAAACTCTCTGAAATTTATAAACCATTTTAAAAGAACCGTGATGGCTCAGGGGAAGAAGTATTCTCCATCCATTGAGGTGAACCGGGTTCGAATCCCAGAAATGGCTGGTGGATATGAATTCCATCACATCCGGCTCGCAATGACCACAGTGATGTAAAATATCCTACGTGGTAAACGGATTATGGTTTAGAGACCACTTGCCATCAGGCTAATCGAGGGAGGGTTTCGTGATTTTCCTTACCATGTAACACAAATGCGGGCTGGTTCAATCAAAAAACTCTTTCACGAAGATAAGTTTTTCCCAATACTTAATCCAGAAGTTCCATTGTCTTCTGGATTGGGTTCAAAATCACGAAACTACGGAGTTGAACATTAGTAGTCATTAATTGGGTCGGCTGTTCAGCTACAGTTATAAAATATAAAATAAAATAAAAACTTTTTAAAAACCTACATTTGTACTACATTATTTTTCAATTTTATAAAAAACTTTTAAACTATAGTTACGAGAATTTTCTTAAGTTTGTTTAAGTATTTTTTAAATCTGAGAATGTGAGTTAAAACACGCACAGAAAACTCAAGCAAACCTATTAAAATGTATCAAAAGTCGCCGGTTGAAATGCTTTATTTTAAGATTTTCTTTACGTTATGCAATGTTTAAAAGCAAAGTGTTAAATTTATTTATTTTTTAAGTATGAAAAAAGTGACTTAAATACCCAACGTAAAATAAACCTATTAATACAAATCTAAAAAGTCATCAAAAACCAGCAGGGCATTTTCTTTTTAATTGCATTACTTTCAAATATTCTTTTCTTTTTACATTTTAAAGTTGGACATTCTTGAAATGTTCTGAAGGTAATGATTAAATGTCTCGAATTATTTACTATTTTTAATTCTGCAATTTCTTATGCGCATTTAATAATTCTTTGAAAAATAGTAAAATATCCCTGAGCATAAGCAAACTAAGCAATATTTAATCCTGAAACACATAAAAAAGTTTTAACTTTTTAATATTATAATAAAATTATAATAATATTAATAATAATTAATAATAAAAAAAAATTTTCGTCAAGCATTTCTCCTTCGTTTAAACAAAGCTTATGGAAAGAACTTTCATTTAATTCATGTACCACTTATTTTATATATTTTCTGAATATTCGTAAAAATAATTAATTGCTGTTTATTTTTATGTTTTGAACTTGGAACTGTAAAATATTTTAATTTTCGCACAGTTGTCGATAAATATGCAGAAAAGTAAATATTTGCAAACAAAAGATGTGGAATGTTTTGAAAAGAATGGAAAACAATTTATTAGGCAAATGTTTGTTCTAAAAATATTGGTTTTAAGATTTGAATTAGTAAATAATGATTTGAAAAGTATTTTAATAGTTTTCGTTCATTCTTAATTTTTAAAGCATTTTTTTTTTGTTGATAATTCTGAAATATTCAATTTCAAATAAATCTTCTAAACAATTTAAATAGTTTTATTTTAATGAACTGTAAATTACATTAAAAAATTAAAGACTTTAGGTATAAATTTATAATTGGGAAATAAATTGAAAGGTATGTTTTTTATTTTGAGTAATATTTACAGGAATAATTTGAATATGAAATCATTATCAAAAAATTAGATATTTACTAATAAAAACCGATTAATCCTTGAACAAATATGAACATTTTAAATTTATATAAAAATAAATTGTTTTTGGTCCTTATTTTAAACTACAAATTAATAAAAAACTTGTAAATTAGTCAATTATTTTAAAAAATTATTAAGCATGAGTATGTGTAGGGTGTTAATTATATTTTTTAATCTTTGTCAAAAATAGTAAAAATGAAGCAAAAAGATGTACACATTAGAAATCTCAAATTAATATAAAAGGGAGAAAAAAAGCGTAATTGCAACGCAGAGAGTCCTTTACAATGCAAGCGAAATTAAAAACATCAATTCCTGGTAATAATTTGTATAAAATTTAGAGCAGATGAATGGTGATTGATAAAAATAATTTCAAACTTTATCAGGCAATAAAATTCTGCTACTATTACTAATAATATGCTGAAAAATTTTCTGCTAAAAAAACTTTTTATGAAAAAAATTTTTTAATATAAAAACTAAATTGCCTAAAAATGAAGAAATTCTTTTTCATTTTATAATGCGCCAAGAAACACAATGCATTATCTCAACAAAAATATCCCTACTTTTCGGATGAATTCCCCTATTCTATTAAAAATTCCCTTTCTTTCTGTATACATTTTCTTCAAATCCTTAAATATTATATGAATACGCTCACATATATACTCTGAATAATGTAATTTACTAACTATGCATCTATATTTAGTGATCAAGCCATTTTCATTCCTCAGTTGACTGTTCTTTGAGTATGGCTGTGGCATTAGCAGCTGTTACCTACTCTCCTGCTTCTATAATGGAATGAAAGCTTAACTATTATGACGTAAAGCATCTGTCATAATGCTTTGCTCTCCTCTCTTAACTATCGAATACTCTCAGTGTTCGTTATTCCCAGTGTGGGATAGTTTTCGAAGGACAGGTTATCGTAAAAGCGAATCCATTCTTGCATAATGGATGAAAATAAACGCGTGTTCCCACCATTGATGGAAGGTTTAAATCAATGTTAAACATGCGATGCAAAGTATTTAGGTACATAATAAAGTTTATAAAGTTTCAAACATCAAAACAATTTCAAATAGATAGTACCGCACTTATTAGAATAGTACTTCAACGACGAGTGTTAAAACAAACACATATTTTAAAAGCTACAGTTTATTCAGAATATTAACACGTTTTGAAAATATTAACACATATATGAAATAAAATTTAATATGCAGGCCTTTCATGGCGAAAAAAAAATTCGAGCAAAATTACCGTACTGCATAGCAATGATGTTTTTGATTAAAAAAACCAATATAATTCTAGTTAATAAAACATATCATTCGTTTGGTAGTTTTTCTTTCCATATGGTAATGGTTTATCGGAAATTTTGGTTTTCAAATTTACCAGAATATTGCAAAATTTACCGTGTTTCTGGCTCCAGGGGAACATACTTACTTGTTATTTTATATATTTTATTGTTTTATATTTCTATTGTTATATTTATCCATATTTTATTGTTAATTTTAAATTTTGCCAAAATCACTACGAAACTCTTTGGTAAAAATTACCGAGCTTTTTGGTGCTTCCATAGAGCCAGAAACACGGTAAATTTTAACGTATTCTAGTAGTTTTGACCGCACTTTTTTCTCAATACATTACACATTTTGTACTACACTCAGTGTACTACACTTATTGTAATAGTACTATATAGTAGCGAGTGTTTACTCAAATACATACTTTTAAAAAATACAGTTTTATTGAGGATATTTATACAGTTTGCTCTTAATTAATATTTCATATTCACACCAATCGTTTTAAGAATCAGTTTTATTCTTTTTGGAATGAATTAAAACTAGCACAGTTCTTCTTTCAGATACCATATATGAGTTAACGATTGGATTAGGAAAGTTTTCTTTCAGAAATCAATTCTTGAAAGTGTTAGGTTGCAGATTGCTTATAGATTATCCATTGGATAAGGAATTGGTAATTTTTCTTCGAAAACAGCTAATTTAACTTTAAAAGAGTATTCCAATATTTTGTCTTCAACTTATATATATGGCCTAAATAGCATTGATAATTTTTGAATCGAATATTTTTGAATGGAAACCTATGTTTAACTCCATCAGCATTCTTAATGTCATTAATATTTGGTATCGGTCACTGTTCATGTTTCTTTCCACATAAACAGGTGGCAATACACTGTCGTATGGGACAAAATTGGGAATAACCACTAATTACCCCTTAATTAAATTTTTACTCTTGTTACTGCAGATTGCATTCTTGACTTTTCAGTCCAATTTTAAAATGGTCATGTTATCTTAAATAATATAAACCTGTAATATCAATATTTATATATGAATAAATAAACTTACGTAATATTAACGAAAAAAACTAAAAAACTAAATTTTTTATATTTTACATAAGGAATAGTCAATTTTCTTTTAAATATTTTTTATAATCTGATTTAAATTTAATAATATTCTTTAACAAAATATTTTAACATTTTACTCGTTAAACATTTATTTTACATTTTAATAAACAAAAGTTGGAGAAAACAAGACTAATTTCAAAAATAAAAATATTCATAGTAAGTAAGTTTTTTCTTTTAATTTGAAAAATTCTTACCACAATATAGTTTTGCAGCGTTGGCATTCTTTTTATAATATATTTAAAAATCTTATTTTATGAAACATTATTTCAAATAATGAAAAGTGATTAGCTTGCCTCCCTTTACTTATAACTTTATAAAATTTAATACAATTATTTCCGCGGACTAAAAATAACTATAATGCAATACTTTTTTAAGTGAGCCAAATTAAAAACAAACAAACTAATTTTGAATATTTAATTACGAAAAATGCTTGTTTAATGTATACTCTAATTTCCCTTTACTAATACTTTATAAAATTCAATAAAATTATTTTCGCGGATTATAAATAACTTTAATGCATTACTCGTTATAAAAAGTGAGTCAAATTTAAAAAATAACTACTTTTGAATATTTAAATGCGAAGAATACTTATTTAATGTATTCTCTAACTTTAGAAAATAATACTCCTAAATTTTCACAAAAAAGTGCAATTTTTTTATTTAATGCAAGCAAACAAAAAATAAGTTTATTATTTTTTTTTCATTTGAAAATCTCTTGCTACACTAAAGTTTTGCAGAATTCTTTTTATAATACATTTAAGAATCTTATTTTCAGAAATACATTATTTCAAATAATGAAAAGTGGTTAGCCTGCTTCACTTTACTAATTATTAATAAAATTTAATAAAATAATATTCGTGGATTATAAATAACTTAAATACATTGTTTTTCATAGTGAGACGAATTAAAAAAATTACTTTTGAATATTTAATTGTGAAGAATGCTTGTTAAATGTATTCTCTAACTTCAGAAAAAAAATACTCTAACATTTTAAAAAAAGTATCAGTTTTCTTATTTAATATCAGCAAACATAAATTAAGTATTTTTTTTACATTTAAAATATCCTTGCTACACTACAGTTTTGAAGAGTTAGAATTTTCTTTTTAACATATTTAAGAATCTTATTTCCAGAAAAATATTATTTCAAATAATGAAATGTAATTAAGACTAAACTAACTCCAAACATTGTCAGCAACGAAATAATATTTTTTAGTTAATACTATCCTACAAATAAAACAATCGGAAATAGATGTCTACAAAACCATGTAAACATATTAAATAATTACACTTCACGAACACGAAATAACATTTTTCAGTTGAAAAGATGTAGTTGAATTACTATCTCGAAAGAATAACGTTCGTGACTCAAAGGAGAGTCAGCAATCTTTTTCTTTGCTAACCAATAAAGAAGGAAAACATATATAGTGTTATTATAAGATGTTGTTGCCTTAGAAAAATCTTGTTATAGAGAAAAAATTGAAGAGTCTTTTCAAGTGCTCTGCAACTCTTTCTTTGTGTATGTCAATAGAGAGAAGTCTTAACATTTCGTAAACTATTTTTACTTATATTTTCAGTTTTTTTCCCTCAAAACTATTGAAGTCTTCATATAGATAAGAAATATTTGAGTAGTTGGTTGTAAAAGTGCTGTAAGTCGAAATAACCAGTGTTTTTCTTATATTATTGGTCTTTCTTTACAATATATTTAATATTTATCATGCTTTATATAGATTTCAGTTCTTTCAGAAAATTGTTAATGATTCATTTTATAGTACATATCACTAATACGTGTTCTTAGTTTTATATGCATTTATTCGTTGACTAGCAAATCCTAAATAAATATATATATATACAGTGGTGGCCAGAAGTGGGAACATTTTTTGAAAGTTTAATGTTTTTCAACTTTGTGTGCTTGTAGAATATATAAATTTTTACTTAAATAGAAACATTTATATATCAAATTAAAGGTAAAATTTAATAACAAAAACAGATTTAAAATATCTGTATTACGAAAAATGTTAGGCTCATTTTAGTAGAACAAACAAACACAAATCGTTTTGAATACGAACGTGTTTTGTAATAAAAGTGCACTAGCCAATCACAAACACTGTTCTTAGGACCAATCAAATGTCTGTAACTATAGTTTAGGTTATTTGGATAGTAAAAGAGTTAGTTATTGTTGTGGAAATATTTTGCGGAATGAGGCATACTACAATTAAATAGAGTATTGCTGTTTTTGAATATTTAAAGTCCTTTTTTTAATTAAAATAATTTTAAACAATGTTATCAACAAGAAGAACTAATTGGACATCTACAAAAAGAAGCTGAATTGTCATATTGAGAGAAAATGGCCTCTCTTATGCTGAAATTGCTAGACAAGCTGGTGGCTGAGTGACTTGTTCTGGTGTACGAAAGTTCTGTTTACGTTATGAAAAACCGAAATCAGTGGAAAATAAAGCCAAATCAGACTGAAAAAAATGCACAAGTGCTACTGCCGATAGAAAAATTAAACGGCTATGCCTTCAAGATAGAAAAATTTCATCAGATGCCATTAGATGTGAAATGAATGCAGCGGGTATTGTAGTAAGTTCAAGAACAATAAGAAGAAGGTTATCAGGATTTAGACTACAAGCTAGAAATCCAAGGAAAAAACCATATTTAAATCAAAAACAACGCGAAAAACGAGTTAAGTGGGCAAAAGAACACATTGAATGATCAGAAAATCAATGGAAGCAAATAATCTGGAGCGATGAGAGTAAAATATCGCTCTTTGGTAGTGCTGGTAGAAAATACGTGAGACGTAGAGTAGGTGAAGCACTTCATCCTGATTGCATTGAAGCAACTACAAAAAACCCAACAAATGTCATGATTTGGGCATGTGTGTCGGCAAATGGTGTGGGCCGAATTCAAGAGATTGATGGCACTAATACATAGAAAAAAATATATAAAAAATACATCGAAATTGTCCTGAAACAAAAAATTGATACCTTCCATCAGGGATCTCTTCCCCAACAACGCACCATCTATTTTTCAGCAGGATTCAGCTCCATGCCACACAGCAAAAGTATGCAAAGTATGGTTTCAAAATAAAGGCATAGATATATTACCATGGCCAGGAAACAGGCCTGATCTCAATCCAATTGAAAATTTGTGGCGACGTTTGAAAATTCTTGTACGAAAAAAACGTCCCTCCAATAAAAGACAACTTATTGAGCTATAATTGATTCTTGGCACCATGTGATTACGAAAGATGAACTCTAAACACTCGTTCACTCGATGAAAAAACGCTGTGAAGCTGTCTTAAAAAATAAGGGTTATCCTACTAGGTATCGATTGTGTAAGTATCACTTTAAAAAAATTTAAAATCTAAGATAAATCTTACTATTAGTTGCATAACTGTTTTTGTAATACATATATTGTAATACTGTATTTATTATTAAATTTTACATTAAATTACCTTCAATTTGATATATAAACATTTGTATTTAAGTGAGAAAATTAATATATTCTACAAGCAAACAAAGTTGAAAAACATGAAACTTTCAAAAAATTTCCACACTTTTGGCGACCGCTGTATATATATATATATATATATATATATATATATATATATATAGCACAAAAAACAAAGAGGAAAAAAAGAGAAAAACGAAGAAAATTAATAAGTTATATTAACTGCGCATAAGCTGCAAGTATATAGATCTCATAAAATAAGCTAAAGAATTGAGAAAAGATGGAGGGAAAAAATATTAAAAATCCGGAAAACAAAATAAAGAAAGAAAGGATATAATCTCTTCATCAGCTCACACGATTATATCCGCAAAAAGGAGTGCTTTCTAATATTGTATCAATATAGCCAAAGCAAAATATATCAATACAAAAGTGTGAGGAGCACTCAAAAAAATTGAAACGAAATTAGAACACATTAAGTAAAAAATAAACAAATATATCATGCAAAAAACAGAAAATAAAATGTAAAGAGATTATAGAACAGTACACGAGAGGAAATCTGCATAGTGAGGAGCGAATTTAAAAGAATTTACTCGTACCGGTATCTTTCAAGAATGATTTAAAATATTTACGTAATAAGATTGCCAGATTTACAAACTATGAAAACAGAAGCATAAATAAAGTGATATCTTATGGCACGTTACAAACTATGAATTTACCTTGCGCACATCCATTTTCGGGCCCATCCAAGGTAACTAACAAATTTGACGCGCTTCAGTATTGCAGTAAGATCGTGCCATAAGATATCACTTTATTTATGATCTCACTTATGCCATAAGATATCACTTTATCACAATATTAGAAAGCACTCCTTTTTGCGGATATAATCGTGTGAGCTGATGAAGAGATTATATCCTTTTTTTTATATTTTGTTTTTCGGTTTTTTTATATTTTGTTTTTCGGTTTTTTTATATTTTTTCCCCTCCATTTTTTTCAATTTTTTAGCTTATATATATATTTATCTATAAGTTTAAAATGAAGATAAAACAAAGGTAACTTACAGACAAATGAAAAAAAGGAGGGGGGGGGGGAAATAATAATAATGACAAAAAACTGGGAAAGAAAAAGAATTAGTTAATTTAAAAAGAAAAAAAAAAAAAAGGATAAAGTTTTTTTAAAAGACCAGAAAATAAAAGATATAATCTTTTCATCAGCCCACACGATTATATCCGAAAAAGAGTGCTTTTTAATATTGTATCAATATAGCCAAAGCAAAATATATCAATACAATAGTGTGAGGAGCACTCAAAAAAATTTTTTTTACAAAAATTACGACAAAAAAAAAAAAACACAATAAGTAAAAATAAAACAAAATAAGTAAAAATAACACGTAAAAACAGAAAATAAAATATAAAGGAAGAGCAGAATAAAACAAAATCTATAAAGCGAGTAGTGAAATATAGCGAACTTACATGAACGGGAAATTTTTCAAGAATGGTTTAAAATGTTTACGTAACAAGATTGCCAGATTGCAAAATATGAAAACTATGAAAACAAAGGCGCAAATTGAGTGTAACTAGAGGAGTTTAAAGTGCGTTCTTGCTGCATTACTGAAGTCCGTTTGATTTGTTAGTTACCAAGGATGAGTCAGAAAACGGATGTGCGCGAGGTAATATTATACTGGATAATTTAAAGAAGTTGACTATAAATAATTTTAGAAAAAAAATTTTTGTTTAAGACAAAAATATAAAATAGAAAAGAGAAAGAAACATGAATTGCCAGTTTTGCACATAATTTTAGCCACGGATTCGCCCGAAATGGATTTGCACATTAAAAAATTATATAAATTGACAAAGAAATCTTTTTAGTAAATAATTTTAGCCACGGATTTGCCCGAAATGGATTTGCACATGGAAAAATTGTATAATTTAACAAAGAAATTTATTAGTAAATAATTTTACCCACGGATTTGCCCGAAATGGATTTGAACATGGAAAAATATTATGAATTAACAAAGGAATTTTTTAGTAAAGGAATTGTTTTAGTAAATAATTTTGACCAAGGATTTGCGCGAAATGGATTTGCACAAGAAAAAATTATACTAATTAAGGAAGAAATATTAGTAAAAAATTTTTTTGGCCACGGATTTACCCGAAATGGATTTGCACATGGAAAAATTGCATAATTTAACAAATAAATTTATAAGTAAATAATTTTACCCACAGATTTGCCCGAAATGGCAAATATGTGGGTAAAATATTATAAATTGTGGGTAAATATTACAATTTGCACATGGAAAAATATTATAAATTAACAAAGGAATTTTTTAGTAAAGGAATTGTTTTAGTAAATAATTTTGACCAAGGATTTGCCCGAAATGGATTTGCACTAGAAAAAATTATACTAATTAAGGAAGAAATATTAGTAAAAAATTTTTTTGGCCACGGATTTACCCGAAATGGATTTGCACATGGGAAAATTGTATAAATAAAGAAAATTTTTAGTAAATATATTTACAAAATATGCGATTAAGTCAATGATTTTATATAGAATTTTATTACTTTAATAGGGTATCTATTGTTTTTTATCAAATTTTGAAAGAGTTTATCGATTTGTTTTTTGGATAAATAAATATTACTACATATTCTTTTAATTCTATTAATTTCATTAAAAGTAGTATTTAAATAGATGCTCCTAGAAACATTAGAATTCCAAGTAATTAGTTTATTTATATTAAAATTAAAATCATTTCTTTTATCGTATAAATCAACAGAGCTGATATTTTCTTCTTTTAGAATTTTATAATCCAAAAAATTGAAATTAATATTATCATCATGATTACGAAGCAAGATTAATTCCTCAGGGTAAATATCATTTAATAAAATAGTATAGTCTTGAAAATTAAAGATAATTAAGTCATCAATAAATCTAAAAACAAATTTAATACTAAGAGTGTAATTTTTTTTCATAATAATGCCAAAATAAGTTAGCTAAGAGAGATGAATAATTAGAACCTTGTGGTATTCCATTAGTTTAATGGGATATTTTTCTTCAAATTATTATTATTTCCCCCCCTCCTTTTTTTCATTTGTCTGTAATTTACCTTTGTTTTATCTTCATTTTAAACTTATCTTATGAGTTCTATTTACTTGCAGCTTATGCGCAATAAATGATACTTATTGTTTTTCCTAATTTTTTTCTGTTTTTCTTTTGTATTTATTTATTTTGCTATATATATATATATATATATATATATATATATATATATATATATTGGTGGACTATTGAAGAAATGAGTGATTCTTTGTTTATAAAAAGTCAAGAAAATTATATTCAAAATACTTAGGTCTTTTTTTAAGAGCTTTAGTAAATTATGTATTGTTGAATAAATACTTATACTTTTTCATAATAAGATCCATTTCATTATATGATCCATGTCTTACTAAATACATTTCAGAATAATCATTAAATAAATGAAAGATGTATTCAAAGATTAACAGGATAACATAGTTTTTGCATAAAAAGGAACATAATAATGGTTAAATTTTGCTTATTTTCAACTATTTGTCAAATATAACTAATTTTTTCGCTTTCTCAAGCAAAGGAATTTTAAAGTAACAAATGCATTGTTCCTTTTTGTTAAAACAAAAATCTCTAAATCTGGTATTTTTTTAGCTTTAAAATTTAAATAAATTACAATATTGCAGAACTTTTTCAAAGTTATAGTTAAATTATTTTTACATGTTCTGTTATAAAGTTAATAGTTTGTTTCTTTCGTGCATGCAGAATTTTTTAATTAGTCAGTGCATTAAATTCATATTGATTTTTTAAATGAAATAGTAAAAAATCGATAAACAGGTAAAGTAATTTATAATTATTAAATTTTAAGAAGTAAAATTTTCTGAAATTATATATATATATATATATATATATATATATATATATATATATACATGAAAAGTAAAAAGCTTCTTCATTTTTTGTACTATAATTACTCTAAAGTGAACGTTCAAGTACTGTACTGCTCATAAATTCTCACTATAGAATAACTTACAGTTAGTTGATGAGTTGTAAAAAATGTGAAAGTTTAAGAATATTAAAAAAAACTAGCTTAATGTCAAAGTTCTTGCTTCAATGTCTAATAACGTCAATTCTAAGTAATATTGATTGATTGTCGTGTCCATGGACAGTATACAAGATTGTACCGTAGCTAGTCCACACACCCTGAGCTGTCTGCGAGCAGTTGTCTGCATAGAGGTCCTCTTTGGGACTATCACTAATCTGCTGTATTGCAGCCATTGTGGCATTGCAGGTGAAAACATGATCAGGTCCCAGTGCAGTGTTGACGTAATTTTCGCAGTTAGTGTACATTCATTCAATAATGGCTTATAAATGAGGAATTTCCTCATTCTGTCTTCATTCTTTGTGACATGAAATCATTACCGATAAAAATAATTCTAGAAATCGTTTATTGATAATGAAAGCAACAACAGTTTCACTGGTACTATTTTTCGATACAAAGCTGGCAACTAAAATGAACACAAATTAGGTAATAAAACGAACTTGAGAACAGTGCGTTTTGCTGTAAGATTGCGAACCTAATCTTTGATAATCGCGAATTAGAATCAAAGGTTGTTCCATGTAATGCTTGTTACAATGGTGAAATTGATTGCTGGTTAATAGCTCTTCAAAATCCAAGATAATTACTTAAAGAACTTACAGTACAGGATAATTAGTTTTTTATGGACTTACTGTACTGCGACTATAGAGCAATATTTGTTAATAATTTAATCAGTCGGTCATGCTTGTAAATATTTTTAAAATCAGCGCTAAAATCTTAGGGGAATCTTAGGGTTTGCACTAGCAATTGACTAATCCTGAGTTTTTTTCCAACAGTTTTTAACTTTGGATGATAACATGAAGATCGTGTTCTATGGCTATGGTAAATGATGTATGACACGCGAATTAAGCTGAATACTTCTGATAAATATAACCATTGGGGAAAAAAATTCAGTTGCATGGGATTTTTCAGCAGATCTTAGACACTTTTGTATCACTGATTCTAAATCACCAGTCGGTTTCTCTATCAAAGCTCCAGTTTTTAAATTATATTTTTAGTCCATCTTTTGTTGACATGCACAAGTTTAAAAACGTCATATATAACAGAGAATTTGGTAAATGATGCAATAAACTTCTACGGGAGTTGGGACACATAATCAGGATTAAAACTGCAAAGAAACCTATACTTGGAAATGTCGCCATATGCAGCTAAAAGTGCATCTCCATCAAGAACAGTTTCTTTGTGTGCTTCTGAACCGGTCGTAATATGGAAACGTCATTAGCCACGTGCAATGACATTTCCGGTCACGGGTCTCTTTGCAGTTTTAATCCTGATGATGTGCCCTTTTTTGATTTAGACGTTTGTCGCAAGATTTATGAGGCATCCTATTATCTATAACGGTTTAAACGTGTACGTTTAAACAAAAATACTCTATAAATGTCATTTAAAAAAATCTGTAGATTTAGGAAGAGAACTATTTTTAGGTTTGAAATCCCCACACCTGAATTAGGTAAATTTATCTAGATGTCTTGGAGCATGGCAGAAATGTCATTTTTTCGTTTGAATGTACTCTTTATTTTTGTATTTTTTACTAAAGGTGTTTTAATAAGAATTATAATTTTGAAAACCATGATTTCCGGAAAGGAAAAAAAATATTAAATGAATAGTTTAAATAGTGTATATTTTGGTTTAATAAATCAGAAATCTTTTTTTCTTCTTATTTTTAACTAGAAACGTTACTTCTTTACAGTACGGTAATTATACAAGAATACTTTTTCCTCTGTGTATAATACATTAGTTATATAGTATTTTTGTACATTTACGATAACGTCGATTTCATTTTGATGACCGAACTCGTTATATCTAAGGTTAAATAAAACTATGTTATAGACTAGCAATAATATATTGTTAACTATAATTTTTTGAATCAGGGTTTTAAAATTTCTAAAAAGTAATAAAAGGAAAAATTTATATAAATATTAATATAACATCACGAAAAATAATGAATATAAAATTTTATCATAACTTCAGTGAGAAGTTAAAATTATACTAAGAAATAAAAATACTCTTAGATAATGATAGGATTACCTGTGTATCGATATTTCTCCTCATATCCTTTAGAACTGACGTCAACTCTTTCAGGTATCTTAGCAATTGTTCTGCATCTAAAAATAAAGCGGTCAATAACTTGATACACAATTCTGATGTTAAAAATCTTTTATTCTTAAATTTTTGACAAATGCTTATTCAGTAATAAGTAAATTTCTAATTCAACTATAAATTGTGATATCAAATAGCAGGTTTCCTACCTAAAATACAATGTTTATTGGTATTAATTTCTATTCATAATTTTTAAATTCATTCGCTTAAATTTGTAAATTTGAATAGAATCGGAATGAAGGAATGTGAATGAAGGAATGTGATGATAATCCATATTTTGAAATTGCTCTAAAAACAAACTTTTCGCATATTTTTTGATGAGAAACAACATGATTTCCATGTAGAAAATAAAATGTTTTTGTATATTATGCTGTTATTTTAAAAAAAATATGCAAAATAAAAAAAATATATGTTAGGAGACAATACTAAAGAGAATCTATTTGATGTAGAGAGAACTTTAAAAAATTACAGATCAATTATTGTATAAAGTGCCGGTACAATGAGTGCATCATCTTTAAAATTCTTTTTAACGGGAAATTTTAAACCGAAATTTTTACAGTAATGTTTGTTTAAATAAGAATGATTCAGTGATTTGACGGTACTAGTTACTGTAAAAGTTTTTCAGTATATCAGATTTTTTATTCCGTATCATGCTCTGGTAAAAATGTATTTTAAGGAAGCAAGAACCAGCAACCTGAGTGTTGATACTTTGATCCGTAAATTGCATAGTATTTTTACAGTTATTTGCTCCTGAATTTTTTACAGTCTGGGCTTTTCACTATATTGTCACTAGACATTTATTATTTAAGGGGAGTTGGTAGGACAGATATCAATAGTGCTAAAACTGACATTTTTCGATGTACCTTTTCTCTGCATCTAAACAAAATATTACTTCTGTTTTTTTAAACAGAATATTTACATATACGTATATACACAGTGAAAATTGTTTTTACATATCTTTGACATAATGTTTTTTTCAAAATTATTAACTGAGAACTTTTAATTTTTTAAAAAAGGTCTCATAAAATATCTTTTATAACAAATAAAGTATTCCTGTTAGCGCCAAATTTTTATAACATCATACAACTAATATAATCTCAAATATCCTCGTAAAATTTCAAAACGATATAAGTAGTTTCTTAGAATAGGTACATTGAAAAAGGTCAGTTTTAGCATCATTGATATATGCCCGACCGACTCCCATTAAATAAAGTATTTTAGTTCAATCATAGATTGAGAATCAAATCATTTACTATGATAACATACAAAGCTTCTGTCTTAAAAAGATCACAATCAACACGAAATAACCACAGCATGAAATTCTCACTTAGAAAATATTTTAATTTTGCTTTAAAAATGATAAAATATTAATATTGATTAAATATCATACCAAGAACTCTTTTGAGCTAACATGATACAATTGTTAGCAGTTTCTTTTTATTTAAAAAATAGTTGGTTACCTCCATTAATGCCGTAAAATTCTGCAGTAGGTTGGATGGCTTGTGTTTCTGGAGATGGGCAACCCGCTTCTTCCAGAGATCTCTGTAAGTTGGAATTTCGAATAACTTGCACCTTTACTTTTCGATCTCTTTCCTGCAAAAAAATAACAATAATTAAGTTTGTTTTAGTAATATTTAAAATAGAATAACTATAAAATGAGTTTATTGCAATTTCGAGTTGAAACCTTATACTTTACAGCTGGCATTTATTAACATAATTTAACAATAAAAAGTTAAAATTGTACAAATATGTGAAAGATATTTAAATTTATTGATCTGCGAAACTGCTGTGTGTATTTACCTTGATCTGAATATCTAGATGCACAGTGCGCCAAAATAAGTAGACCATCCTGAATTACTTTTGATCTAAAGATCAGTTTTTCCCATTCTAGGACTCCATCTTAATGGCTCAAGGGAGGGGGCTTCAAATACGCAAATTAATAAGTGCAACCGATATTTTAAGTTACGAAATCCGACACAAAAACGTACTTTCTGGGTTTATTTTTTTCGACGGAATCGGTTTTCTGACCCTCAAATTATAGGGGTCAGCCGCAATCGCAGGGGAAAAGGGTCCCAATGGTTAGGTCTGGACCCTTTACTGTTAATACTACTTTTCGCGTATTTCGCTTGAACATTTTAAGCTTGAAAAATCTTTACAAACAATTATAAAATTTGTTCATGCAAATATAATTCCATGTAAAAAATATCTTTAAGAAAATATTTATTAATTTTTATTATTTTATTTAAGAATAGTAGAAAAATTGGAAATTGTAAGGTTTGCAATTTTTTAGCTCCATTATAAATAATGTAATTTCACATGGCAAAATACAAAATTTGAGCAAAATCAATCAAATGAGCAAAATCAGCCAGACAAATTGAATTTCAAAAAAGTCAGATGCTTGAAATTTGATTTCTCAGGAACTATTCGAAAGATATTGCTCAAAATTTGTATTTTGCCATGTAAAAATAACTAAAAAAAAATTAAATATTTATTAAAGTTATTTTTTGCACAAAATTATCTTTAGATAAACGAACTTTATCCTTGTGAGTAAAAAGTTTCGAATTAACATAAAAAGTTCTTAAGAAATAGCGAACAACGCAAAAAGTAAAATTAGCATTGAAGTAACCAAATTATAAAGTGCTCTAAAGACCAAACTATTGGAACCATATTTCACGACGATTGCGGCTAACCTCTATATTTAAGGGTTCAGAAATCCTAATCTGTCTAAAAAAAAAGATTCAATTCAGAGTGAGTACGTTTTTGTGTCTGATTTCATAACTTAAAATATCGCCTGCACTTATTAAGTAGCATATCTAAGGTTATCCACTTGAGCCATTAAGATTAAGTTCTAGAACGTGGAAATCCCATCATTAGATCAATAGTTATTCAGGGTGGTCTGTTTTTTATTATTTTTGCATTGTACATTAATACAGTATAGAATAATAGTATAAATGTTGAGTGTCGATTTGTTGTGAGAATGCATAAAGAAAAAAAATTCTGGTAAAATCACCGGAAGGTATGGTATGATAATTCTGGAAAAAATAATTATATTTCTGGTTAATAAAAGTAAAATATACAATATTTAAACCATTCATTTAATATTTTTTCCACTCCTATGGTTATGATTTACCAGAAATTATGGTTTTCAAAATTATAGATCTTTTTCTAAACATTTAGTGAAACGTTTAGTACGAATCTAAAAAGTAAATTTTACTGAATGAATGGTTTTCATGCCATGCTCTAAGATATCATGATGAAATGATCAAGTTATTCGACATTTACCAAGTTTTATCAAATAATATAAAACCATATTTTATGGTTAATTTAACCAAATTCATAACCACAGTGTTTTGCTAAAAATTCTTTGGCGTTCGCATAGAGCCGGAAATATGGTAAGTTTTACCATATTTTGGTTGTTTTGACTATATTTTTTTCTCAGTGTAAACATTAATTTATTTAAAATTGAATGTGTTAAGTCTTAAAGCAATAACTTAAAAAGAGGACTTTATCAGCTACGTAATGTGTTAAAAATTCCTGAATGTAGAAAATATACATTATTTTGATCAAATATTTTATTCTTAAATTCAATGTGCCGAGTGATATCGGATTACGTCTGAGATTTTAAATTGTAAAATGACTAATTTCGACATGATTATATCAAAAGAGAAGCTACTTTGTGAGTAACCAAATGGAATTTTATGAGTTTACTTGCTGTTGAACTAGGCATTGCTTGGATAGAGTAATGCAAATAATGTAACTCGCGAAAATAAGTATTTGTAAAACTTGTATAATTAATTTTGGTGTGTATTTTGTTTTTACAAAACGCTTTAACCTTTTTCCTACGGGGCCTGGTATCAGCTGCTATTCTGGGCCATCAGTTGTACCAGCCGTAGGCAAAAGGCTGACAAAACGGTACGTGATTACAGATTCTTCTTTTTAGCCCCATTATAAATTTTTAGCTTACTTGGCACTCTTTGCAAACGGCATAACTAATTTTTTTTATTGCTTGTTATCATTTTGAGTTATGAAACTCATAAAGAAAACTATTTAATGTTTGCACACTCATAAAAATACTTAGCATATATTTTTATTCGCCTTCGAAAAAGAAGCTATGGTCAGCCCATGATAGGTCTTTACTACATCCTCGAAATTTTTCCAATGAAACTTCACTTTTGCCATAATGGCAATTTTTTTTTTAGTTTTCCTTGACATTATATTATTCAAGGTTTCTAAAAACATGCTTGAAATGCGTAACTAATAAAATCAAAATGAGCACTTGATTTCAAATATCTTCAAAAATACGAATTCACTGACAGCACACCTTTATAACACTAAAGTTATCCTCGTTGATTACACTTGTGCAACGAGATTCATTTTTGTCTAAATAGATTTGAAAACTTGTAGAAGTCATAGATGGTATTTTTTAAGTAATATAATGTTTAAAAATATATAATGTTTAAAAATAGTATAGTAATAATGCACAGTGCTATTACTTCGATCAAATTTGTTTCACATCCCTCTCAAACGTATTAGAAAGAAATGTTCCATGTCAATAGAGATCTTCCTTGTGTTTCAAACTACACTGAGGAAAAAATATAGTCTAAGCTATCAAAATATAGCGAAATTTACCATGTTTCTGACCCTATGGAAACATTAAAAAGCTCGGTAATTTTAACTGAAGCTCTTTAGTAACGATTTTAGTAAAATTAACAATAAAATAAAATTTATAATTTGTGATAAAATTTGGCAAATAAGGTACAATTTAGTAAGTTCATCGTGCTACCTCAGAGCATGGCATAAAAACTATTTATTCGTAAAAAAATATTTTCCAATTTTGTATTTTTTACTAAATGCGTTGTAATAATTACAATTTTGAAAACTAAAATTTACGGTAAACCCTTACGATATAAACGGAAAAGACCAAATAAATTGTTTAAATGCTATATAGTTCAGTTTTATTAACCAGAATTATGGTTTTTCCTACTAGAAATGTTGCCACCATGCAATACGTTAATTTCGTCAGAATTTTTATCCTCCGTAAAAAATTGAGCTAAATTTCATTGAGATTGAATGTATGTTATAGGTATAACATTAATTACTTGCATATTATTTTTGAAATAGATGCTATAACAAAATTTAATCCTTTCGAAAAATTTTAACACAAACTTACCCGATTTCACTACACAAAAATGTAAAGCAAAACTAAATGATTTTATGAAACCATTATCTAAAGCATATTCCATTATCACAATTAGCGAGTAAAATTGTATAAATATTTTTATAATTACATTAGAAAGCAAGCTGTTCTAATTAAATGCACATATCACAGTTAATTAACTCTTCTGAAAGGGTGAGATCATTCTAAGTGAAGGAAAAGGAAGAGAGTTGTTTTCCATTAAGATGAACTTTACGAAAAAGGCCTTTGTAAGAAAGTCTCGCAGAGAAATTAAACCTTTCTACAAGTGTTGCTAACGCCATTTCCGGAAATTTAACTGGTGAGCGAGCTAAAATTCTATTTCATGCTCGATTTATTTCTCATTTCTTGAGTTAGACTTAGTCATTCACGAGAAATAAGGAAGATCTTAAGAGAAAAACACTTTACATACTCTTGAAAAGATTTTATCATTGTACAGAAGATTGCATGGAATGAAGGAAAATATCGAGATTAAAGACCACCACACTCCTGCCCACTCCCTTGCTATTTTGCTTAAAGCTTGTTTCTAAGTTGTGGGAGGGGGGAACATACTTAGAAAAATGCTGACTTTCATCAGTTTAGCGATCTAACAGAAAAGGAATTTCTGCTGATAAGTTACAAAATTTCGTAAAATAAAAGGAAAAAAATATCTTCGATGTTTCTTTTTTTTAAATACAATAATTCTTAAAAAAAAATGTGTTTATCTGAATTCATTTCTTCGCAAATTTAACTCTGAAATGAAGAAATTCATTTCACAAGTTTGGTTGAAGTTTAAGAACGGGAAATGCTAGATATTTTTTAATTAGACATTGCTTATCTTTTGATGTTTTTCTAAATAGCTGTACGTTTTAAAAAGTAAAATCAGAGCTAAAATTAAAATGATAGTAACTAGTTTAAAATAAAAAGAAATAATTGTTTGTAAGTTACCGGAACAAAAGATAAATAAAATAATTTTCTTGTTTTTGTAACTTTTATGAACTGTTAATACATATGAAGGATTTTAATACTCCGGCAAAGGAGACAAATGATCTAGCAGCGTTACCACAGTATTCAAATAGACTCTAAAAATAAATTTCAAGTAATAATTTTTTTTATAAATGCGTTTTGGTAATTAATTACAAATAGTGTCTTCTGTGCGATGCAAAAAGCGTCTTTAAATATCAAAATAGGATAAAGAAATTGTAATGCAAAATTACAATTCTGAGTTACATAAAATATTCTGAGGTGAAAAATGATTTCTAATTGTGTAGATATGGCTTAGTTCTTTTATTTGCATGCAATTTTTAAAGGATGTTTTGATTATTTTTACGTTTTTTAGTTATAAATGCTATGTTGTTTGGTTATAAATGGTTGGTAATAAAAATGGTTTTGGTAATTAATTACAAATGTTTTCACCTTTGTGATGTAGAAATTGCAATTTTCAAAAGATTCTTGAAATTTCAAAGAAAGATAAGGAAATGCAAATGCAAAATTATAATTATGCACTACATAAAATAATTTGAGGGAAAAAATTATTTTTAAATTCATAAAGATGGCTAAGTATTTTTATTTGCCAGCAATTTTGGTAGGATGTTTTGATTATTTTTATGTTTTTCAGTTATTAATGTTACATTGTTTAGTAATTAAATTTATTTGGAAAATTATAAAAAATAGTGTCTTCCTAGTGATGTAAAAAATTTTAATTTTAAAAAGTGTCTTTAAATTTTACGAAAGGATAAGGAAATAGTAATATAAGATTACAATTATGTGTTACATAAAATATTTTGAAGTGAAAAATAATTTTTTATTGTATAAATATAATAATTATTTTATTTCTATGCAAATTTGCTAGGATACTTTAATTAATTTTAAATTTTGTTGAATGTGTATACAATTAATTCATATACAGAAAAGTACATTAATCACTTTATATATTAATGGACAATAAAATATTTATGAACACATATATTCATTGACTTAAATTTACTTGCATTTTTGATTGGATTATCAGATTTTTAAACATATGCTTTTATTTAAATTTCAAAGAATAGTTTTAAAAATGTTATCTAATAATATTTGAAATAAGTATTCCAATTTAATCCATATAAATTTTTTTGCATAAATATTATTAAAAAAGGGTTTTAAAATACTTTATTGTTTTGAAGAAAAAAATAATTTTGATACAAAATCAATATCTTCTATATCTCCAGGTCCTTATAAAGCCTGTAACAAAACAACTCTAAAATTGTAACCAAAAGGCACAAGAAGTTTTATAAAAGCACTTTTAAAATCGCTGACTGTTATCTATTCAACAATCTCATAAAGGCTAGAATTTTCGCTGATCAATACTAGAACTTTGATAGAAACATTTTCTCTCGCCTTTTATTGAAAATATGAAGTTGCTGTTTAGCGGCTTGAAATGAATTTTTTAATGACTGTCTGCTACTTTTTTTATACTATATTTAAGCAAATTGATATGATCACACCCCTCTTACATTTGGTATATAAAAAACATAAATTGATTAATACTATCAATAAAAAAACACATATTCCATATCATAAATGAACATTTATATTGTTTCAGTTTAATTAGATACAAATTTGTGCAGATACATTTCCGATATTGCAGAAAATAGATATTTAATTTCCACTTATCCATTATCTATTTATTGGGTTTGAAAGCTAATCCTGATACGATTAAAATTCAAAAACCGTTTTTTTTAAAAGTAATTATGACTTATTTTAATTTTAGAATTAGAGAACAGTAAGCAAAAAAGGATAAATAGTTCAGAGAGGAATATTATGCAAAGAGGATTTCTATGTTCTGTTTGGTAGCATTAAACTTTTGGAAAATTAACAGTTTCAACGATTGTTTTTCAAAAGGAAAGAATCTATGTTAAAATAAGAGTTATTTTACTAACATTTAAAGTGAAATAACCAATTTATAAATTAGATTTTTCTACGAATAAAAAAAAATTAACACTGATACATATGTTGTTCGAAATTAGCGCAAACAGCTTAGTTAACTTTCTGTAAAAAAATTTTTTTACATTACGATATCTTTGATCAGGAAAAGAAATAAAAGTTAAAAATTTTAAACAATATTTTTACATTAACATTTAAAAAAATGGTATATAATTTGCTTCGATTTATTTTTTCGATGATCATCTCACCAAAATACATGTGAGAAAGATATGATTGGTCTTTTCTTTAAAAAATTATCTCAAGAATAAAAATGGCATTGAAATGTTTTCCCAGCAGCACTCCACATATTTTTATGGATTTAAACTACTATAATGACAAACATAGTGAGTCATTCAATATTTGTTATTCACGAAACATAACTGACACAGGAAATTTCAAATTACGTTTTTATAAATTGCAAAATTATAGAATAAAGAGTTAGAGTTACTCATTTATTATTCACATTGGAATCTACGCACGTTGTAGGTTTCAATAACCTACATTCATTAATTGGTTATTATGTAACTAGGGCATACATTTTCTTCAGCCATTATTATTATAATTATTAATTTAATTATTTTACATATATTCACATGGAGGTGTGGGGGTTCAGGGGTTGGAGCATTCGCTTTCCTATGAGTTGGACCGGATTAAAATCCCAGGCCAATTCGAATTCCACACCCGGTTTGCACCGACCACAGTGCCGGCGTAAATTATCTTCAGTGGTCGACGGATCATGGGATAGAGTCCACTTGTCGCCAGGCTAACCATGGGAGATTTTTTTGGTTTTCCTCTCCGTGTAACTTAAATGGGTGTTAGTTCCATCAAAAAGTCCTCCACGAAGGCAAATTTCTCCCAATAATTGATTCAAGTATTCTTCCGTCTTCTGAATACGGTTCAAAATTACAAGACTACAGAGTTGAACATTAGTAGTAGTAAACCCAAAATCGGGTCGGCTGTTCAACGATGGTTATAAATACATATTCGTATGATATGTTCATTCTTTAATCAATACTCTATCGCCTTAAAATTAAGATGATTTCAATACTGATAATATTGGTAGTAAAAGAAGCAGTTCTATTTATACTGGATAAAGAGTAGGCGAATAATTTTGATAAAAGGGGAATATATTGACTATATTGAAGATAAAATTTATCAAGAGAATTGCAGTGTTGATAATATTGCAGATAATGTTATAAAAAGGAGACATCAGTGATTGTATTGAAGTTAATATTCGTAAAGATAATTACAATACCGATAATATTGAAGATAACATTAATATAGATGATGGAATACTGGAGTGAAAGAAATATCTCTTTTTTTTACTAAGCATTATTTTTATTATTAGTAGGTGGCATAGTTCCCTTTTTGCCAACCCCCAGTGGTTGTTTCTAATACACCTTTTTTTCCTTAAAATTCCATATTTTTTTAAGGTATTCGACTAGTTTCGACAACTTTTTCGTTAAATAATAATAAGATAAAAATAAAACTATTTTATTTGTTTTATTATGTGTAAAAACATATATAAAACTAGCAAAAAAAATCCCAGTATAATTTTTTATACTTTTTCATAATTTCTTTTCTCTTTATTTTAAGGAGTTTTTCCAGCAAAGCAAAATGTAACGTAAGCAATGAAAATGTGACAAAAAACATTTAAAACTGCAATAATTTTTGAACAAATTAGAATATCGAAAAAAAAACGTGAAAAAAAACTGTGTATAGTTCCTTAACAATATGGCTATTTCAGCATAATAAATTTAAACTATGTTGTTGCATTTATGCGACTTGTAGAGCACCATTATGGTATTTTTACCTTAAGTTTAACACTTAATTATTCTCAAAATAATTATCGAATGTTTTTTTTTTATTCCATTACACTTTTTTACATTTTTCTACATGTACTCGTCATTTCAAGTTTCTAAATCATATTATTTATACTCCGCAAAACAAAATACAGTCGGACCTCTATTTAACGAAGTCGCTAAATACCGATAATAAGTTCGTTATATGGAAAATTCGTTAAATAGAAAATCACCTTTTGAAATACTTAAACAACACCAAACAGATTTTAAATTCATAAACACTAGACATAATTAAAATAGCTATTGATACACCTTTATCTCGTAAACTAGTATCGACTATTTATTTTATAAATCTTAACCATAAAAGAAATGTGCATGGGAAGCAATAATACAGCAAAGCATTATCCATTGTTACACTATCATTCTACATGCACTTTCAACTAATAAAAGCTAAATTTATCTATAAAATAATAGCTTCGTTTATTATAAAAGTAAATTGTAACATACACTACCACATGATTTTAAT
This sequence comes from Parasteatoda lunata, assembly GCA_949128135.1. Classification (NCBI taxonomy): domain Eukaryota; kingdom Metazoa; phylum Arthropoda; class Arachnida; order Araneae; family Theridiidae; genus Parasteatoda; species Parasteatoda lunata. The sequence continues at coordinate 71,857,839 of OX421971.1, forward strand.
TTTAATTGATACTGATAAAATTCGTTAATTTTGTCTGGATTTTTCGTTTGAAATGCAAACAAAAAAGGAAGGAGTTCTCTAAGAGTTAAGTGGGTTTGAAAATCAATTCATGGTCATTTCCCCCATAAAATGAGTTTGAAATGTACTGAAATATTTTGGGAAATAGAGAAAATGGATCTCAAAGAAAAGTTCGTTAAGTAGAAAATTCACTTCGTTATTTGGAAGTTATTTTATGAAGAAATTTCGTAAATGTTCTTGGTTCCTCGATAAAAAATCGCAACATAGAGAAATTCGCAAAATGGAAATTCGTTTAATAGAAATCCGACTATATAATATCGAATTGAAAACCGAAAACAACGGAGGTGGAGCTTATAATTTTTAATATAAATTGTTATTTACAAGGATCCTTAATATTTATTACTATCAGTATTAAATATATAAATACTGATAATGTTGAAGATAATAATGATAGAGAAAATTGCAATAGTGTTGATTGATGTACCTTCTAAATTATCACCAGTAAAATCTGCATCATATAGTAAACGGTCTTTTCTTTAAAAAAAAAAAACTATTTTTTTAAAAATGCTTAATATACAATGGGCTGATAAAAACATAAGTTTACTCTGTTGACTTTTTTCTTATCTCGTAATATTTTATTATTTATATTTTTTATTTTATTTTATAAACCGTCGTTGAACAGCCGACCCAATTTCATGGGTTTATGACTACTAATGTTCAACTCCGTAACCTTGTAATTTTGAACTAATCCAGAAGACAAGGAAACTCCTGGATCAGTATCCCCAGAGGTGTTGATTTGTTATGGGAACATGGAGGACTTTGAGACTCGACGGATTTAACGTGCATCAGTCACCATTTATTACACGGGGAGTCTTCGGCCGGCGAGGATCGCACCCACGACCTCTTGGACATGAGCCCAGCGCCCTACCGACCAGGCTATCCCGGCCCCTATTATTTATATTGAAAAAAATGTATTTTGGTTAGTTCAATTTTTTTTCTAAAAAAAAAAAAAAATGGGGGATTCTGGGACGGAGGGGAATGAGTTCGATTCGCGGCCCACCGAGTACATGCGATATAACTGCTCGTAAAATCTGTGGAAACGACAAACGAAATTCCTGTGGTAGGTCTCATTGGTACTGGGATCTGGATAAAACTTCCTTCCCCTTCAGATCTATGTTTAAATTGAGGAAGTGGTTTAACGAATGCTTGGTGCTGCCATCTATTCGTGAGATTCTGTGTTAAACACTTACTTTACCCTTGTATTGCTCTCTTGTCGAACGAAAGGCTTACCTTCCAGACCTTATTCGCAAAAAGGCAAATGTCTGGTGAGTCCAAGTGCAATAGAAACAACAACAACAACAACTCTTTTAAAATGTTTAATACAATTTTGAATTTTAATAGTTCGATTTTTAAATCAATTCAAAGATTAGTTAGTTATAAGTAATAAGTGAATTATAATAATAGGAAATTGATAAAATTCTATAATTTGATTAATATAACTTTTCATTTCAAAATAAATCAAAGATCTCAATCTGATAATATTGTCTAATGATCATTAGTTAAACAATAATTACAATAAATTGATAAGCGCATAATGTATACATTTTAAGTATATTCTGTAATAAAAGTGTCTGAGTTACGTAAAAATTATTGAAAGCATAAAATATATTTCATTAAAATAATGTTTTGGAAAAAAAGTAGGACAAAACTACATTTCCGACAAAAACGATGAATAAATTTTTTATTGTGAAGAGAAATAAGTTTTTTTTTTGTCCCCTCTCGTCTCATGATAAGTTATCATCTGTTTCTGAAATTCATCTATCATACTCTCTGATAACACCCGTTCAAAGCAAACTTCAGAATTTGTACTTTCAAACATTCGTAAGCTTATTTTTATTTTAAAGATGAATCTAAAATGATGGGTATCTTTTTTTTTTTTTTTTTTTTCAAAATGCTTAACAATAAGGTTATTGAAGATTAAAAGGAATATTACTAGATTTATAATGTACGATCTTAGTGATTTGTTTTTTTTTTTTTTTTCAATAATATTTTAAAGTATATTTCTTTGTTTTAGTTTGCGGTATTTTTTGATGGCAGTTTTTCTTGACAAATATTAATTTCAAGTGTTCAATTTACTCAATTATTAATTTAATTATTAATTTCTCGACAATTTTTCTTATATAAAACATTTAATGGCAGTTTTTATAGCTGATTAAATTGATTGATACATTTTTGAAACATAATTTGATGTATGCATTATTATAGAATCATGGCTGCGAGGCTTGGTGTTTGACAAAAATAAATAAATAATTTACAACTTTTTGAACGAAAAATACTTTGAAAAATTTATAGCCTAATACCGCTAACTAATAATTATTTTAGAATACGAACTAATGATGAAGTAGAAGCTTTTATCAAGCATAGAAATATTGTAAAATTCATCAAAGCACAGAGGCTTGGTCACATTGTGAGATCACCTGACAACCGAATGTTAAATATCTTTCAGTGGAAGCCCATGTGCAATAGGCCAAGAGACAGACCAAAGATAAAGGTAGGTGGACAATGACTTGAATGACTTAAAAGTTTTAAAGATCTCCAACTGGAAGATCAAGGTCAGGGACAAAGCTGTCAAGAGAAATATTGTGCGGCAAGCTAAGGGCCGCCCTGGGCTGTAGTGTCAGTAAAGGAGAAGAAAGATTATAATTAAATGCCTACTTTTATTTGAAATATCTTTGTAAATTTTGAAATTGCTTGCATTTTTAAAAAATAAAATGCATGATTACTTCTTTAAAAAGAAAATATTTTTTAATAATAATAAAAAACTATAAATATATTGCATAGCTTTATTGAGAAAGATTTTAAAATTAAAAGTTTTCTTAATTTTTTAGACAAATTTTATTTAATTCATTATTCAATAAAGTTAAAGCACGTTTTTCGTGAAATAAGACGAATTCAATCCATCTAAGATCATTATAACAAATTCAGTAATTCAGTTTTATTTCCGACTATTTAGGTATACTATTTTGTTAAGATGAACTGCAGTACAAAATTTAACAAAGTGTTTTAATTTAATATTTAGATTAATTAAGAACAATATAATTTTATCAGATGTTTTGCTATTAAATCGTTACGTCCTATAAACTTAACTTTTACTACTTATACATTCTCCTTAATTATTTCCAGGAATAGGTTAAGCAATTAATATGCAGCATTCACTCTTCAAATTGATGACGTGCACAGAAGTTTTTGACTTTACAACCAATTTAAGAACCAAAATATTTCTTTCTCTGAGAAAGGAAAACCTTATTTCTAGAAAATCCTATTTTAAATATTAAAAAAATTATGAAATCTGATGATTTTATACGCCATCAGTATTTTCTAGATTTACTCTCTTCTTTTATTCAATGGATAGGGTAAACTAACCAGTGAAGGAACACTTAAGCTTCTCTTGCCTTTTCAAAAATCATATTAATTTCAAAATTCGTAATTTTAGTTAAATAACAGTGTCAATAAATTTGCTACTAATTGCAAATTATGTAAAGAAAATTGTAGAAAACTTTCATAATATTGTTTTGAAGTGTTGGAGGTTCAAATAACAAGTAGTAAGAAGACCAAGTGAAGGAACAGCTCTTACCAGTGAAGGAACACAAAATTTCTCTGTAAAGGAACACTTAATTTTGGTTATTTTTTAATGCTCTTTATGAATTTATATGCATATATAAATTCATAAAGAGCATTAAAAAATATATCTAAAAACAAACTTATGCTTGAAATTATATCATACAAATACTTGGAAAATGTTAACTTTTTTTTGTAATCATGAATTGAAAAGTAAAGTGTCAACATATTAACACATACTGTTCATTCACTGGGAAATCTATGCCCAGTAAAGGAATATGCCTGTTTCTTCACTGGTTAGAGGTTGTTTTTTGTATTTTTAACATACTTTTGATGTAAAACAACACTAAAGGTACAAGAAAATTAAAGTTTTTCTTTCATTTTCATTAACTTAGAAAAAACCCAGCAAAGGAACACTTGTTCCTTCACTGGTTTTTCATCGTTTGGTGATCCAGTGAATAAACACCTCCTTATCTCAATACTTGATTATGCTATGATGCTTAAAAAAAATAAAACGTTACTTCAATAACTATATTTTGAATTTTTATTTTCACAAGGAGAAAAATAAAACTATTACATGCAATTAATTCCACTTCAAACATATAAATGCAAACACTCACCTTTTAATTTTTTCAAAGAAACAAGGTGTTGCTCAGATAATAATAAATTAAAAAAATTTTTCCAGAGTGACCAAGTAATCCAAAACATTGCTAGATGACTTCCTATTGTTTGGCAATAAGCTATTGTTACCAATCAATCTAAAGAAGAACTTTCAAATTCTTATTTTTAATCAATATATATGAAATGTTCCTTCACTGGTTGGTTTGCCCTATATTTTTTCCATTGGGAAGTTGCAAAAGCAGCTTTTATTATTATGAATAAAAATAATGGTTGTTAAAAAATATTCAAAGTTTAAATAATGACTTTAAAACGAATTGTAGAATTACATTGATATATAGGGAACATATAAGTTAAAAATTAAAATTGTGTAGATTTGTCTTTTTAAAACTTAGCTGTTTTTACTGCTCATTCAGCATGGGGGTCAAGTTTTTACAATCTCTGACTTGGACTAGGATTTGATATCTAGTGACAAATGCTGATCAGTATCGAGTGTTTGGTCAAATTTCACTTCCAGGGAAGTCCATTCCAGTGTTAAGTTCGCTGGTTTGTCACTTTGATTACTGTTGTGCAGATGCCACCTTTCATAGACTGCATTAGTGCATAACATCATTAAGGATTTATCTCATATTATTACTAAAATCATATAAGTGCAATTATAATAAAAAACAAATATAAAAATTATAATTTAAAGATTTTTTAATTATTTGTAAAAATGTCGTTTAAAGTTTTTAAATAAAATTTTTAAGCATTGACTTTTGACAAATCAGACGAAAGAAATTTTGTAGTAAAGCTATCAGGACTTTCTCAGTCAAAAATAAACTGCATTTTTTTCTACAGTAGGGAAATAGGTTTGAAGTTATTCTGCAGTAAACTGTAGATTTTCTTCAAAGCAATCTTACTGTAGATTTTTAAAAACAAAAAGTCGCAACGCATGTGATAGATGGCACCACTAAATAATCTAATAGTTCTGCATATTTACTGCAAATTATTTGAGGTTGGTGCTACTGCACAATTACTACAATCGATCTGCAGTAAATCTGTAATCTTTCGACCTCAAAAGTTCTGTAGCGTAATTGGCCTGATCAGCATAGTTTACAAACTACATTTTTTTTATAAATTTTCTGCAATTTTTTTTCAGCCAGGTTTGTATACGTGAACGAAGTCATACAAAGTAGTATATATAATTCTAAATGTTTTACATAAATTATATAATTTAAAAATAAAAATATGGTTTTTGTAAACGCGATAAGTTTGAGAAATGCGTTAAAAATGAATCGCAGAAATAAAATATTTACTTCACCATTTTTTAAAGTAACTTTTGTCTTTAAAATTTGTTTTGTGATAGAATTTTTCTTTATGGTACAATAAAAAATACTGCTAAAATAATTTGCTTTTGTAAAATATAGTGAAATTACAACATAAGTACGATTGGGGAATCCCTAAAACATAAAATAAACTTTCAACTTGAAACTTCTTTCCGTCAATTTGATGATACTTTGGAATTGAAGACAATCGTGGAGCTAAAATAAAACTCTTTTTGTGAAATTTAACGTGGAAAAATAAAGAGAAAAAGAAAATGTCATTTTCAAAGAAATATATGACCATAATAAAAAAAAAATGCAGCCCAACTGTAAAGAAAGAAAATAAAACACTATTACAAAGATTTTTGAATTTCTCTATAAAATCTGAGATTTGGAAACACTGGAATCCACTTGGGAAAACGGAGCAAACCTCTGTATTCCCTTTTCTATCCAGATTTTCCTCTTTAGCTTTTCTCTATATTAAACTCAGATTTCAAAGAAAAACCAAATTTAGAAGATAATATTAAAGTACTTTTAAAAATACACTAATATTTTGTTTAGTTATGGAAATAATACTATTTTTACCGTTATTCAAAGTTTGATGGGAAATAAAGTAAACTAATTAATGTTTAAATGTTTATAGAAATGTAATATTTGAACATAAAGACAACACGCTCTCAGAAATAAAACTCTCATTTTTTACGATTCAGCAATTCATGAGCTGTATATTTTAATTTTGAGAATCATTTTGTCACGAAATCACGTGATTTGTGGCAAAAAGACAAAATATATATGATGGAAATGTTTCCTCAATTCGAAATCTCATCGTGCATTGTGGGAGATTATTAACTACAAGGACAAAAATGGGATGAAAACCAGACTATCGAAAATAAAGTAAGGAAATTAGGCAAGTGCCCAGTATGATGGTTAACGAGATGGCCTCGTACCAGGAAGATCCCGTGATCGAATCCCGCTTTGGACTTGAATGTATCTCTAGTGATTCACCTACATGGTGTTCACGAAAAAGTGATTATTAGAAAAGTTAAATACATTGAGCTATACGAGTTTTTTTATTTTTTAATTTTTTAAATAGAATGGCGAAATGTTTCTTTAATTTTGATGAATTCGTTTCCTCGAAGAAGTGACGGCGAAGATTTCGTCGAAATTTTTGCTTGGAGCATATATCAGAAATGATTTCAGCAAAATGGAAAAAGTTTCATGATATTTGAGTATCCACTTTTTACAGTGGAAAATCTGCTGAAGTGTCGAAAAAATTTAGGTTCATGCTCAGAGTAGAAAATATGCTGAATCTATTTTCGAAATAGATTTCAAACAATCGCAGGAAATTTAGTTCTACAATAATAAAAACATAGACACTTTGAACTATAATACATAGCAAATTTGCAGATAAAGAATTTAATTGAACCACATTTTAGTTCAATTTTGACCAGAGTAAATCTTAATCAAAATTGAAAATAAATGTACAATGATATGGTTTATTTTAGCACTCAATTCAACAATGAAGACAATTAATTTGATTTGAAAAAAATTGCAAAACAAAAAGTACAAAAGTACAAAAAGCTAAATATTTTTTTTACGAAATATAACAATGACAGATAGTTCAATTCAACAAAATTTATCAATAATAACAAATGTTAATGAACAATGAAGTAGAAATAGCAAAATAAAGTTTTTTTGAATTACCCTCAACTTTTGCCTCAAAAACAACAAAGATGGTAAATGGCAGTAACTACAGAACTGTCATTTCATTTTTCAAAATCCGAATTTAGTTTAAATATAATAATGTTTTTTTTTTCATACGAGACTTAATAGGATAATTCTTAATTTAATGTGCATTTCAAAAAGATAAATAAATAAAAAAAAACAAAAAATATATTTTGATAACTTAATTTGCATTCAAAGTATTTTATTATTTTTGATTGAAGTTTAGAAATAAAATGCATAATAGATGTAGGAATAATACGCGTCTGTCTATATAAATGTATAAATAAACGATATAAACTCAGTTGGTAGAAAAAAGTAGCATATTTTAAAGAACACTTTTTTAGTCTCAGCATGTTATTAAGATTTTGAAAATAGTATTTTCTTAAGATTTAAACATATTACTGGATTATTTTTTTCATTTTTGTAATATATTGTAATAAGAAATTTTGTTTTAAAAACTTTAAAGTAAGTGTGACTTATTTCAGACATTACTTTTATAAATAATTGCAGTTAAAATTTCATTTCTGATAGAACAATTTATCTTTAATTATTGCAGGAATTGAAACAAATTCCGTCTGTTACGCTGCCCCAAACAAATTGTTTTATCTACGTAATCCATTACACAATTTTCAAGTTTATGAAAGAGAGTTAGTACCAGTAAAAATCGTGCAGATACATATCGAAGCCAACACTGTTAATGGTTAAGATAAAAAATCGCAGCTCTTGCATAAGCTGATCTCCAAATCAGTTTATGGCAGATCTGTGGTTGCTTATGCCAGAGTTGCCTTAAACAAATAATTGGCTTTTTAATCAAAAATTTTTTTTTTGATTTTATCATTAAAAACTAAGGATAAGACATCGCCTTGTTTATACGAGTAATTCAAAGGGATGTCTACAACAAAATCACAGATGGGGCATAAACTGTCTAAAATTAACCAAAAAATGGGTTAAAAATGTCATATTTTAATCTTTCGATATCATTTAGAATTGAGTTAAACATATCCTCTTTTTCATTATGTACTAAAATATCTACAAAAAAACTTACTGAATCGTATAAATAATATTAAAATTTCGAACGTAATATTAAACTTTCACGCAAATATGTATGAAACATACTTACTTTATTACAGGAATTAGTTTATGCGGGCAGAGTTCAAATTCAGTTTATTTTTTTGGTAAAGGTAAAAATCATTATGATATAAAAGCTGAAACAAAATACTTGTTCACAATATCTAATAAATATGCAAATCTAGATGCAAAATATGTAACTATTAATAGAAAAAAATTGCAACTCTTACTTCTGCCAGATAAATTATTATTATTGTTTTAAACTTTGTTCAAGTTGAAATGTAAACTTCAGCATACTCCAAATATCCGAATTAGCCTTGAAATTTTTCATCTAATATTGTATGCATACACTGAAATATAAAATATTATAGTAAGAGTACTATAATATTTTATATAATAACCGACTGAATTGGTTTACTTGGTTTCTTGTGTAAAACCATTTTTATCAATAGATAATTTTTCCTGTAACATTTTTTCGTCAAGGATGTTTTTTTTTTAACCTCGGGTTTAGTTATTATAGTGATTTATAAAAAAAAATTCTCTACGCTTCATAGTATTCCCCAGCCCTCTTAAACGACTTGAATTATAAATTATTGCTTCAAAATTATTATGTTTAACTTAACGAACATTTTTTTTTCTACTTAAGCATTATAGGCATGCATAAACCATGTATAACAACAAATCAAAGCAGAAAGTTCTTTTTAAAAGAGATACCTTACAGTATATTTTAAAATACCTTTAAATTTTTTTAACAATAAAAAATATTAAATAATGATAGACATTCTTCTTCAATAGAAGAAAAGAAAAAGAAAGCAGAACGTAGAGGGAGTAAGATAATTGTTTAGAACATACGTAAATTTTAAAACTAAATAATTCAAATATTAATTATGATGATTAGAATTATTTTTAAAAGTTTAAATATTTTATTTCTTTTCTATAGATTCCGAGAGAAGACTTATGTTTCTTTTCAAGCATTTCTCTAACTTCTTAACCCCTATACTTGTTTCAGAAAGCGTTGTAACTCCTTTTATCCATTGTGTAGAAAGAAAAAAAATAAAAAGAATGGCTTTACCCTTACAAAAACAAAAAAGGGAGAAAAACGGCTGCCGAAATGGCAAAATGATTTGTTATCACCGGTGAATTGTTTTGCCGAAAGAAAGAAATGGGCTGTAGCAGAAAAAGTGGGAAAGAAGAAATGAAATATTGCCAAATTCCTGTGCACTACATTACACTTGAGGTTGAACCGAAATACATTTCTTTTCCTTATAAGTAATGTTGCCAGGACAGTTGTGACAAAAAAGCAATTCTGCAGCTCATATAATTCAATAACACGGAATGGATAAGACCAAGAATTATTAAATGTAACGCTGTTTTATTAACGTTTTCAATGATACTCGAATGCTTGTCATTGATTAACATCACGGAAGTTGTTATTTTTCCTGTAATATGTACAAAAAGAAAAATATTTAAAATCTTTGTTGTGTCGTTTCTAGCTGCTGTTGGTAAATTTTCATTGGACAGACAAAACACGTGTTGTGATCATTAATGAAAACAGAAAATATAGACATGTTTGATTGTCTTTTATTATAAAAATACAAAAACTATCGTATTATTTATTTAATAAAGAAGTTTGTATATTTATTTATTATATTACAAAGTAATTGTATGATATTATTTTATTACTCAACATTTTATGATAAACATATACATCTACCATTTCGCAATTATTAAACGGTAAATAGATTTTGTTTGCTTTTTAAGTAAAACATATTTAGTTTATAATAAATTCTATGTAGAAAAAAATATTTAGAAATTTAAAGATATTCAAAAAATTAAATTTTTCTCAATTGGATAACTGAAAGTCATAGGTAAATCGTGGCATTCATTTATGTTACGATTCTGTAGCCAATCAACACCCGTGACGTTGCTTACAGGTGTCCAATTAAATCCGATCCGAAAATTGATTCAACGTGATAATAAACCGAACCCAATTACTGTAACGTTAACCAAACAATCTGAACCACCTGATTAAGCCCAACAATGTGATTCAAATTATATAGTTGGGCCTAATCACGTATTCTTCGTATCGAGTGGCAAGTACCCAATCGCTGAAGTTACCTATGATGAAATACATTTAATAAGTTTTGATAAAAAACCTAAATAAAAATCGAATTTAAAAAAAGTAGGCATTTGGATAAAGTTGCATTGATAGCCAAAATGAAAATTGGTTTAATTTAAATTATGTTCAATTAGAACTAAGTCGGTGTTAATAAAATAAAAAAAGGGATTTTTTAATTAGCAATTATGGAAAAGTTTGATCCAAATAAGAAAAGTGTTTGGAAACAAAATTGATTGCGAAGTTAGGAATGGGTAACGAAATAAACGGGGACCAGACTTCCCCTTTAAGTAACTAAATAGAAGATCCTTTTGTGAATAATGAAGAATAAAAAAACATAATATTTCACATTATTTTTACTATTTTCTTTATACGTTGAATTTTAAATATATGTTACGTAATACATTTCAAAAATTTCGAAAAAATATATAATTTCCAATCTGTGATACTTAAAAAGAAGTATACAATGTGGAAAGTATAAAATCTGTAAGCAAGGAGAAAAAAAAAGAAGAAAGAAAACGTTATATATATTTTAAAATTTTGTCTTTAATAGTATTGGTTTTTGAGGAGCTAATTCCCCCCTCCTCTTTTTTTAAAAAAAGAAAAAAAAATTTGTCTCTAAAAAAAAAAAATTCGATATAAAATCTTATTGGTCCTCATAAGTAAGGAAGAGCTTCCCACAACACCATAAGACACGATACATGATAGGCCCGTAAACTCAACCCAAATTTGCGATGCTTACGGGTCAATATCGGATTTGGAGACTCCTAGTTAGAGACACCTTTTGAATGTCATTAAAAAGTTAAATAAAAACATCAAATTTTAAAAGACAGTAAATCTCAGATCTATAAATTAACTATTCTTTCATAAATTCTAGCATCTGGGAAAGAAGCAAAAACTTATAAAAACTAGAAATAATGGGAGTGATAATAATATTCATTGTCATGATTTTTTCCCCGTTCGTTGTATCTTTATTTCTTAATACCTTTCTTTATTTGCGTAAAATTGAACAAGGTGTTGATTTACAACCTCATCTGAAATTTACATTATTCCAAGCAAGGAGTTTTGAAGAGGGTGAAACAAGTGGAAGTCTGAATGTGTAGTTAATTTACGTCGCACTAGAGCTGCACAATGGGCTATTGGCGACGGTCTGGGAAACATCCCTGAGGATGATCCGAAGACATGCCATCACAATTTTGATCCTCTGCAGAGGGGAAGTCTGAAAGCTCAAAGTCAGGCAAGGAGCCGCGATGGCTCAGGGGATAGAGCGTTCGCCTTCCAATGAGGCGAACCGGGTTCGAATCCCAGTCGATACGAATTCCGCATCCGGCTTGCACTGACCACAGTGCTGACGTGAAATATCCTCAGTGGTAGACGGATCATGGGTTAGAGTCCCCTTGCCGTCAGGCTAACCGTGGGAGGTTCTCGTGGTCTTCCTCTCCATGTACCGCAAATGCGGGTTAGCTCCATCAAAAAGTCCTCCACGAAGGCAAATTTCTCCCAATACTCGATCCAGGAGTTCCCTTGTCTTCTGGATTGGGTTCAAAATTACAAGGCTACGGAGTTGAACATTAGTAGCCGTAAACCCATTAAGTTGGGTCGGCTGTTCAACGACGGTTATAAAAAATAGAAAAAAAAATAATAAAAAAAGTCAGGCAAGTATGCTGGTTTGGACAACTCATCCAATGCAAGCTTCAATAATTTTTGAGCGATCTCTAAAGAAGTGTGTGGTCTCGCGTGGTCATGATGGAACACTACTCTTTTACGATATATATATATATATATATATATATATATATATATATATATATATATATATATATATATATATATATATATATATATATATATATATATATATATATATAGAGTCAGAATCAGAATTTGAATTTGCCAGCCATCGCTGAGATTTGAACCTGGATATTTTTAATAACATTCATTATCATTATCACAATTGCTATCACATTATTATATCACTTTTCAATATCATAAAAAAATAATTTTTAGTATCATATTTTAATTTCTCTCCTATTCATAATTAGGCAACAAACATGTATTATCAAGCTAAACAAAACTTAACGCCATCACGTAATATTACGCGATATGGTATTTTTCCCACCTTGTTTATGACGAAATATTATGTTTCAATTTACTTCTCCTATTTCTTCTAATTTTGTCCTCTATGCTGCGTCAACATGCTGGCAATCAGCAAAAATTGCTTGCATGCCAGCTAATGGTAAAGATTGCCTGCATGCTTGCAAAGAGAGATAGAAAAATAGCATAAAAACAGGTAACGGATTAACAGTAATTAATAACTGTTAAAAATACATATGTTATAAAAATAGGATATTAATCGGTTAAAAAGTGTTATTTTAAATAATGACAGAGACAAAGCCTTCAAAGAACAGCCCTAAGCAATTAAATAAACGTAGCATTTCACAATGTTAGAACCTCGACATCAGGAGTGATTTCAACGAGAGGTCTTAGTATACGGCGAAATAAATCTTGACGTATTTTCTATTCTTCTGGAAATGAACAGCAAGACTTACTGATGTAAAGCGAGACTTAAAGACTTTTGTTTACGGTTTTGTACAGAATATTTTCAGAAAGTTTTGAGCAAAATTCATAAGAGTTTATTTCTCAATTTTTATTGGGTACTACCTTTATTGAGTACTACCTACGCATACACTTCAAGGTCATAAAATTATTGAAAGAAAATACATTTTGAAATATTTGTTCAAAAATTCTGAGAAAACTGAAAGCGATGATGGCTGTTCTTTGTTATCTTTCTTACAAATTCAAAATAAAATATAAGGGAAGCATAATTGCAAATTATTATAAAATGAGACACATTACTTGGCTACTTTTGAAATATCCCTAACTTTTTTTTTTTTTTTAAAAAAAAAGATAATTTATAGTTACATTTAAATATTTTGGGGAAAAATAAGAATTAACGTGGGTAATTTTAACTTTGCTTCAACAGCTATTAAAAGTATTCATATTTCATTAAATAATATTTATTATGCATTTGGAATCCACTTTATCAATTACGATTTCCGTTACCGTCTTCCGATAATGGATAAATTAGACGATATAATATATAAATATAGAATATTCATTATATCAGGTATTATATTATGATATTATAATAATTAGATCAAATTATTAGGCGCACTGTAGTTTATAGTAATTACATGTTTTGCACGAATTTATATGCAATACTTTAATATTTAAACATATATCTAATGGGTTTTTATTATGGAGATTTTTTACATACTTCCTACTTAAATTTATTTTTAACGTATTGCATAACAATATTAACCAATTGATACACGAACATAAACAAGTGTAAACCGGTTTCAACTCCATAAAAACAATAAAGCTGTATATTATCACCTGATAATAATTTGGCCGGGAACTGTACTTATTGAGAAAACGGTTAAAGGGATTCAAGATAAATGTAAGAGTTAAATTGTATATAATTCCTAAGAAATATTAAAATCCCTGTAAGAGCCGCGATGACTCAGGGGATAGAGCGTTCGCCTTCCAATGAGGCGAACCGGGTTCGAATCCCAGTCGATACGAATTCCGCATCCGGCTTGCACTGACCACAGTGCTGAAGTGAAATATCCTCAGTGGTAGACGGATCATGGGTTAGAGTCCCCTTGCCGTCAGGCTAACCGTGGGAGGTTCTCGTGGTCTTCCTCTCCATGTAACGCAAATGCGGGTTAGATTCATCAAAAAGTCCTCCACGAAGGCAAATTTCTCCCAATACTCGATCCAGGAGTTCCCTTGTCTTCTGGATTGGGTTCAAAATTACAAGGCTACGGAGTTGAACATTAGTAGCCGTAAACCCATTAAGTTGGGTCGGCTGTTCAACGACGGTTATAAAAATCCCTGTAAATATTTAATTCATTGATGGCATGATAATACAGTGGGTACTATTCATACGAAATATTTTTTTTTCTAACTTAAGCATTAGTTTCTTTCTCCTTCTAAGTCATTCCATTTGCATTTACTATACGATTTCATCGAGAAACCTGTATATCATAAAATATAAAAAAAATTGTTAGAATATTTCTGCTGAAAGATTTTATTTAACATGCAATATGTCACGCTATATCAATCGAAAAATTGAACTCCTGCACGCTTTTTAGAAGATCTGAAAAGCTAATACCATGAATGCTCAGTCACGCCAAGAAAGATGCCAAAAAAGCTAACTTCCGCCATTTATGAGCCAATTTGCTATCGTTAACCCGTTTCTTTCAAGGAAAAAAAAAAACGTCGAAAATGAAAAGAAATCTAGAAAATAACAGAAGTTGACAGAAATAACGAAAAAGAGAGCTGTCGCTGTCGCGTGTAGCTAGAAAAAGGAAATAAAACAATATAAAAACCGATGGAAAGAAAAATGGGGTAAGAGCTACTACTTTCACCCAGCCTTTAAAGAATAGAAAGATAAGAATAATATCCTGCGACAGAAGACCGAATCTTTGAAAGTCTAAGTTAGAATCCCACTATATTTTCTTTACCGTAAAGTGTTTAAAAGTATTCTAAAACTCCTCCACACTTATAAATTTGCATGAATACTTACGAACTTCAGAGGGAGTTTTTGATAGTATGGAAGTTTGGATAGTGGAATAAAAAGTAACAGGAAACTATAAAAGGGATTTTAAAGAAATCTCTTTATATGCTTTTTCGATATTGAGATCAATCGATCAAGCATTTCATAGAGTACTTTTAAATCGTAATAGTTCATATATTTGCCGCCATAGATTTGATATTGGAGATCTATCTTTTCATGACAATAAAAAATGATAAATAGATCAATGATGCTGGATAAAAATATAATACTTTTTCCCATTTCAAGATTTATTTCATACTATAAATATCTTTTTATGCGCAAATTAGCTATACATCATATGGAAACTAATCCTGGAATTTATCATTGGACTATTGGATAGTAACTAGTATTAGTAGTATAAATTTAAAATAAAAACATGAAAGTGCCTCTGAATTTAGGATAGACAATGCTACTGAAATTGTGTAGCATTGCGCCTCATTAAAAATGCCCGTTATCACAAAGAAGCTCTTAAGTTTTTTAAAATGTGACTCTTACTATATGGTAAAATTTTTTTTGCACAAGCTTGTATCTACCAATTCCAATCTGAACTAAATAATATGAAAAAATTACACTTTAAATCTATTAACCAATTTTAAAATATCAGACAACTAAAATTGAAAAAGTACTTTAAGGTGAATGAATTGTTACAATTATTGGAGGGAAAGAACAAGTTCGGAAATCCATAAAACTATTTAAAGAGCCAGACATCATTAAAACTACTGTTATACATTGGTTTAAATGGGCACGGCCCATAATAAGATAAGTTGATAATCGAGCCACTAAGAAGATCTTTTCAAACATTTTGGTATCCGAAGAAAATGAAGATCAAAACTTAGGTGGATTTATTGTCAGGAAAAATACCTTAAACTAACTCTTGAAACAACAAACTGGATGTTCTTAGCCAAGAGCAGGGATTGGATTAATAAAGAAGACAAGGGCACAACCAGGCTGCCGTACCAGTGAAAATGAAAAAGAAACACATAAAAATACATTTATTTGTAATTTGAATAATTATTCTTAATTTTTTTTTTAGTTTGTAATACTACAACCTCAACAAATCCTGACAGCTTTGCTTTCTTCTCGAGTTTGCCTATAATTTAATCCTGAGTTTTTCTTTTCATGCTATAGCGTATTTAAATTTTTTTTAATTTAAGGAAAGGCAATTATTCAGTAATCAATAATCAAAAGTGAATTTCATTCCTCCACATTTAAAAGTAACTTTAATACCAAAGAAAACATTGCAGAACGAAAAATTACATTGAGATATGTAGTTAATTTGGAATTCATAGTAGAGTCCTTATTTATGCAGAAATATATAAGATTTCGTCTATCTTATAAGACTTTATTCATTAAGCTGCGCGGCAAGTTATCTCAAGCACACATGAAAGGAAATGGTACTCAATCCAATCGGTACTGACTATCAATAGTTAAAGCCCTCAGGTAAAAGTACTTCTTTGTATAATAAAGCTTCACATTTGAATCTTGAATAATTCTTGAAAGGTGACTGAATTGTCTAGAGAGGCAACAGAATAAGTCTAAGCAGCTCTCTTGGACGCGAGAAATGTTTCAAGATTTATAAATCTAGATTTTAATCATTTTGAAGTAATTAATATTGGAATTCAAGTGTAATATACCAAACAGCTGTGCTTTTTTTAATATTGATTCTTAGTTTTTCTAGTCTTAGCTCTTTAGTACTCTTAGTTTCTTGAAATTTATACTTAAATTTATCATTTTGTGTAAAAGCTGTGTGAAGATAATTGACTAAAAAAATTTAATTGAGTATAATAAAACCATTTAATGGAATGAAAGGAATTCTTTGATTTAGCGATCAAATAAGTCTTTTTTTAGAGAATCGACTTCATTCTTATTTTCACATATTAAGAACTATGAACCTATTATTTAACTATTGTAAGAGTGGTTTTTTAATTTAAACTTATACGTGTTTATAATTAACAGACACAGTGTTAATTGTGGCGTAAACACATAATCTAGTACAAAAACAAACAGAAACTTTCGCTACACATAAACTGAACCGAAGGTACTTCTTTGGACAAAGAAACACTTTTAGTTCATTTCTGAATGAGGGTACAATCTTTATCAGTTAAACATTATGTGCAGGTCAATGTACAATATATCCTGATTGATATAGATCGGTGAAACTTAGTGTATACATTATGTGAGTCACGGCAATACAAATTAGTTTTTAATGCAATTTTCTTACCGTATGGTTGAAATTTAAACAGCAAAAAATACAAATTTCTGACTCAAATCTTTGTTTTATCAGAAGACATGGATGGAGGATGTAGAAAAATTTACATACCTTGTCGTAATAGTTAATAGAAAGAATAACCAGTTGCAGAAATCGGAGCAAAAATTTTAAAAGCTCAATATTGCTTCAAAAAGCTGACAATGGTTTGATGATTAAATAATTCAATGCTGAAGACTAAAATTACAATTTTTAATTCCCAGATAAAAAGTGTACCATAACATGAGTCAAAAACACGAAATCTACCAAAACTACAGAATAAGAAAGTAAAAAGTTTTCAAAACAGATGCCTAAAAAATATTCTGGCTTCAAACCATATCTAATCCAGACCTTTGCAGTAAAACCAAACAGAAACCAATCACCCTTAACATAAAAAAAAAGATGGAGATGGATATATCCCATTTTGAAAATGCTTTCCATCAAAATACTATCAGTGACCTTAAAGTAGAGGCCAGAAGACAAGTGAAAATGATGCAAACCAATGCTAACATGGGGGAGACAAATGGACAAACGAAAACAGGAGAGATGGTATGCTGTTAAGCGATTGGAATGGCACATAAAGTTATGGGCTTTATGTGCTACTGGACACGAAAAGTATAAGTAAGTGTCAAGTAATGTTCAATGTGTATTTCATTTTCATTAAACATGTGTTTAAAGCGTGCTGTGGACAGTTCAATCGTAACTTAAAAGGAAAACTTAATCTATTGCATCAACATGACGTGTTATGCTTCTTTTCAATTGAATTTCTTTTAAAAGTTGCCTTTTCTTCATTAAACTTTTCAAATTTTAGTAATAATCTTTTTTCAGTTCGTAATGTCACAATGCAATCTACCGTAAAAAAATCCCTTGGAATCTACAATAAAAAAAAATACGAGACAAGTGGAGACATTCAGGGGGCACAAGCCCATAAGCAAGGACGGTATATTGGTCTAAGCAAAGTAACTATAATTATAACGACAATGAATTATGTCACATTGGCATGCGTATTATTTTATTTCGGGAGAAAATTCTTTTTTTTCTGGTAAAATTGTAAGCGTTTTTTGGCTATAAAAAGATTTAGAATCACTTATGTGCATAGTATCTAGTTACTGTTCTTTTTTGTTTCTCGTAAAAATGTATAACAATATTAAATTTTATGTGTTCTCTACTTTACTGTGCGTCTAAAGAAAAGGGAAAAAAATGATTTATATAAAGACATTAAAAGAAAACTGCATGGGCTATGCCTATTTTGGTTGAATATAAATATATCCTTTTATTTCAGCTGGATTTATCAGAAAAGTAAAATAAAACTCTTTCTTTTGTTCACTAAAGACTAAAATCCGATACTCATATCTCAGTGTTTGGAATATTCGATATTTTCTGGCATAAAGCACGATCGGGAATACGTTTCAAAAACAGATGGAAACAGAGGCTTTCACTACACATGAGGGAAACATTTCAAATAGTAGGGAAAAATAAAACCTTTGTCAAATTTTTCCCCATTGCACCTGAAACCTAGAAAATCTATTCGAGAGAACGAAGGTGATTTTCCTATATGAAATATGACAACATCGTGGAATTTTGAGTTTTAGAATGGAATTCTGTTCCTTTCGATAGATATTGAAACTCTCCTTTCAGTCGTATCGAAATATATTTTTATCAATTTTTCTTCAAGGTAATATATGGTCACCACATTTATTGTTGAAAACCGGGATAACTCAGACAAGTGAAAAACCAGTCTTTGGATTCATTTGCATTGATAAAATAGTCGCATTGAATGAGAATAGATAAAAAAATTGTCATATTGAATTACCATTGATAAAAGACACCAGATTTTTTTTTTCTAGAAGAGGTCACGCAGTTTAAGTACCTGGAAATACTTATTACGAATTTTAATAATATTAAAACTGAAATTACGAGCATTACGATCAGATTTCTGATTGTAAATAGATGTTACTTTGGTCCAAATAATTTGTTATAATCAAACTTCATCTCTATAAGTACTAAAATAAAATGAATTTATACAAAACCCTGAAAATTCCAACTACTTTGTGTGTTTGCAAAAGCTGGGCAATCAATAAATTTGAGGAAAAAAGATTGATCATTTTTGAAAAAGGAAAAAAAAAACATTTATCCGTCAATTTTTGGTACTATCATAGAAAAAAACTTCTGGAAACGTTTATTTAACTACGGAAAATATAATAAATATAGACAACCTAATATTTTAAAAGGCATGAATTCCTAGAGGATCAGAAGACTTGAACAAAATGTTTGAAGCAATGATCTAGATCCAGCCAAAAAAATGGCATTCTCAAAGATTAAGAGTACGAGAGAAAGACAGGGTGTTAACAGGTGGAGAAACCTAACATTAAATCGTACAGCTCAGAGGAAGGAGACAGAGAAAATCGTGGTCTGCTATAGGCAGTAGTTCTGATAAAGAAGGAGAAACGTCCACCCATGATGAATCTCAAAATGTATTCTCGTAAATTAAACAACTCTGTAAAAATTAATTACGTAAATTAATAAAAAAGGAAGACAATGTATCTTCAAAAAAAAAAAATGCTTGATTTCAAAATTTAATATTACAGATGGAAAACTGCAATAAATGGAAGCACAGCATAATTTGTGTGCTTAACTTCAAAAGAATGATCAAGAATTTAAACATACAAAAATATAAAGCAAATATTAATATTATCGAACAGTATATACATATATATATATATATTATAATATTTAAAAAGCACTATATAAAATAAAGTTATTACACAATATGTGTTTTCTTACCAGCCGAGATTTATCGCTACTCGTTAACAACTTTCACACTTTCTTGAAAATTCTAAATTAACTCTCAATTGATTCCGTTTTTACAAATGTTTTAACTGCAGTAATTTCCTTTCAACAGTTCAGTTTCAACAGTAACAGTTCTTTCACTGACATTTCCAAGCAATTTTTTCTTTAAATACATAGGAAGCAATAAAATCATTTTAAGGGCCTCTCTTTCATTAGGAGCTATAGCGCAACCATTTTCGTGTCTTTAATTTTAAAATTTAACTCAGAAGAAAAACCTTTCCAACAAGCAACTGAAATGTTTGGCACAAGTATTTTTTGTAATTAAAAGCATTGCATTTCAAATAAAATTCATTACACTAATGGCATAAAATGAGTTTTCTAATTACACTTCTTCAAATAAGTTGTTTGGGAGGACGTGCAGCAATATTTCATAGTTAGTGTCAAAAATTTCATTAGGAGATGCATTTTACTTTATTAGTTGTTGAATGAAACTTACAGTTTAACGCTTATAACTAATGCACGAGGAGAGAAAATCATTTCCCTCTTTTAACTTATTGGAAAAGATGTAAAACCTTCAAACGGAATTAGAGAACGTCTTAGAACATTTAGTTTTAATCCTAAGTATGATATGTGATTCCTTTAAACCAATTCCAGCCCAAAAATGCAGACTAAAATAGTATCTTATTCCGAAAGCATTTCATAGGTTTATTTTTAGTGCAATATTTATTTACAAGAACAATACAATAAAACAACATAAAAACATTATTTTCATTTCTAGAATAAAATTGACGGAACTAGATAAATATAATAATGAGCCATACTATTTTAAAAAGTGAAATTTTCAGATCTTATTATTTTATAGCAGTGTTCCCTGATAGACAGTGCACACGTTTATGGAATTACATTGACATGTTATTCTCCCATACTTAATATAAATTTCATAACCACACTTCAAGACAAGCATGGTATATTAATAAATTAATTAAATAAGAATGTACTTCAGGCAACATAGTGATAAGCAAAACATTTTTTACATGAAACAGTTTCTTAATATTGTAACCAAATATCTATTTCACATTTTTCTAAATGCTTCTCTAGATATCAGCACTCATTGTTATTATAGAAATCATCAGTTGACCAAAAAAATGTTTTCATCTGTTTGAAAAATATTTTTTTGACCAAATTGAAAATGTGGTTTGTGATAAAACTGACCTTAGCCTTCAAAATGATTAGTGTAGCTGCAAGATTCGCATCTACAAATGCGAATTTAACTTTAAACTTTTTTTTGATTTTCGAATAATTGAAATGCTTTAACTGCAGAGGTAAGATAAATAAAATATTTAAAAAATACGAGTTTTTCAGTCCTAATAATCACCAAGGTTCACCATAAAAAGCAATCAGTGGCAACTTTACCCGTAAAGTAACTTGGTTGTTGAAAGTTTTAATTCGAAATGTCACTGTAATTAGCATAGAGTTTTATTAATGTACTGTTTATCAGTTTTATTAATGTACATAACATTTAAATATTATTTGGTTACTCTTTTAGTGTATATTCTTAAGACTTCCTTTTTGATTAAAAAATCTAAAAAAGTGGAAACAATAGGAGGAATTAAACTAATATTGAATATAATAACGATTAATTACAAAAAAGAGAAAATTATGCTCGCATTATTGCAATTACTGATTACGCATTATATGAATGTTTTTTTTTTTAATTTTATTAATTTTTTTAAAATTTCTTTTTTCTGTGGGCTTACAACATTTCATGTCATGGGCTGCAAAAGTGGCATCAATTAATGTTCGTTCTTTTTCTGACAAATGTGCTGCATTGGTTTTCACTTCCAGCAGCCATGCGTTTCTTAAGAAATCACAAACAAAATACTTTCTCATCTTCAGAACTCATATTTATATTAAAATCACCACCAAGACCCTAGATCTGAATTAGTTAATCATAAAAAGTGAATAAGTAAATCATTTAAATTATTACTATGCAAAAACACTGAAAATGCACACTAGTGAAAATAAAAATAAAAAACTCAGTCTGGAAATTAATCCCCCAAAAGTACCAAAAATATCGTCTGCTTTTTTGTTATTGGATCTTGTTGTGCTGCATTTTTATAAATGCTTATGGTAGTCTCATTTTTTATGACTCTTACAACTCTTTATTTGTGATTATGGTATTGAAATTGATCGTGTCGAAAAATGTGTCGACATGAAAAACTTAAATCAACACCCATTTCCGCTATTGGTAAAAATTTAAAGTAAAGGCGGAAAATGCAGAGCAACCCGAATAGTTTCTCAAATAGTTTCCTTATATTAGACAAAATTCCAATTAATTAATCCTATTAAGCTGTGCCTCGTAGTTAAATGTCCATTTGTAGGTCAAATTTTAAGGACCTTATATTCAATGTCTCTTGAAAAGGAATATTCCTATCTAATGAATTCCTAATTTGATAATTTAAATGCATTATTCGAGAGAATTACTTAAAATATATTTTATAAATCTAGTAGCAAGAATCACTTATCCCCAATAAAAATGTCAAGTAGATGAAAATGATGGCAATATAATATTTATTTATGGTAAATAATATTCACAACTATTCTGAAATTTTTTTATACAGTTTTGTTATAACATATGACGGACTAAATTATCGATTTACACTATAAAACAAAAATCATACATTTAACGTAGATTGCTCTTAATTGTTACTTCGCTAAAGTATTTGGTAAAATTGCTGTGGTTTCTAGATATAAAGAGAAACAATTTCTTGTAAAATTATCTTTCTGCATAGTAATGATATTTCTGACAAAAAAAAATTAAAAAAAGAAAAAAAAAAAAAAAAACAACTGCGTAATTCTGGTTTATAAAACTATTACATGCAGTATTTAAACCATTCATTTAGTAATTTTTCCATTCATATGATAGCAATTTACCGGAAATTCTTGCTTTCAAAATTATAATTCTTATTACTACACATTTCAGGAAAAATATGAAACCATAAATTAAATTTAACCAAATAAATGGCTTTTATGCCATGTTCGAGGGAATTATTAAATAATTACCAATTTCATGTTTACCAATTTTTATCACATATTTAAAAACCATATTTTATTGCTAATTTAAACCACAATCATCACCAAAGCGCTTCCATAAAAATTACCGAGCTTTTTGGTTCCCCAAAGAGCCAGAAACACAATAAAATTTGCAATATCCTGGTAGCTATGAACATACTTTTTTTCTGTATAACAATGTCACTGCTAGAGAAGTGTCGAAGTAATTAAGAGCGTTTTTTTTTTTGCTTTCCAAACCTCTTCTACTTAATTAATATACGAGAAAGAATCAAGTTCTTGCTTTATTTGCTTAAAGCTTTTAATTTTGGCATTTTCATGCCTTCAGCATTTTATTAAAAATCAAGGAGCTGAAACAAATGAAATTTTAATTCATTATTAAAAGATACATTTTGCAAACACTTAGAAAGCGCGTCTAATTTTGACATTCTTAATTACGGCTTAGTTGAGTATCACCCGTTAATAATGAATTTTCTGACAGAAACATTCTTCGAAAAGTATGAAGCGTAAACAAAACAACTGCATCCCGGGCTTAAAATTGTCTTGTCTCTTAACGAAGCTGCTTAGTTATTTGATTTCGTTTAACTTACAGGGAAGTTGACGTTGAAAAATCAAATTAAAAGCGTAGTTAAATTTGCTGAAATATTTCATTAAGTTACCATTTCCCAAATACATTGCTTTAGCGAGTTGAAAAAGATTATCTTTTTCGTTAAAAACTACGGCTATATTTATTTTTTTTACTAAAGGAGTATGTCATCCGCAAGTAGCCGCCATTTCTTAAAAAAGTGGTTTTGTCTTACGTTGTTTAAAAGCTCATTTATCATTTGCCATCCCCCCACTTGTCCAAGAACATCCAACAGAATAGAGACACTGCTTGTATTTTTTTTTTTTTTAAATATAAATCTTCCTTGGCGCATTTTTATTTGAGAAAAAAAAACTTTTATCGCCAGAAAACTAATGGTGAGTTAAAAGGAAGATTTCTCAAGAAAATAAATTCTTCTATTTTTTTCATCAAAATTTATCCTTCCTACCTCTTGTTCTAATTTTTTCTTGCTTGGTGCTTGAATTTTAAGTCGTTTTTCAATATAAGATGAGAAATATCTAGAAGAATTTTTTTGTCTTCGTATATTTTCACTATTTTTCATGGAAATAGATTTGTACTTTTTGGTCATAATACATATGCATTATATTTACTTTAAGAATTTATTTTGTCAACTAGAGGGTTTTTGAGATTAAAATATACAGTAAATCTACAATTTATACAGAACATTTAGTTAAAAACTTTCTGATTATAGTTTATAGTTAAAAAAAAAAACATAACAAACATTAAAATGAAGAACTAAACATCAAAAAGATAGATAAATGCTAGGACCACATAATGGAAAATGCTGTTAAGGTTTTGTTAAGAGAGTTTCCATAATTACCATTTTTTAAAGAGAATTATATGATTGTATTTTTACAAAAATTATAAATTACTAATCTAAACCCTGAAAAAATAAATCTTGAAATATAAAAAAAAAGAATATTAAGTAAATAAATCAAATAAAATTAAGACATGAAAAATGGTTTTGCATATATGCTTTTTTAGAAATATTTTACAAATAATTGCGTCGTTGTTTGTTTAAAAATTAATCTTCAATAAATACTTTTTGGATGACAAGCAGTTTTGTAATTTGTTTGTAAAGTTTAAGCGACTGATATGTTTCATATAACATGTGGCATTTTTTGTAAAGCTCAAAGAAGAGAATAAATTTTAAATTTTCATAGACCTGCACACGAAAGGAAAATATTTTTAAAGCATTTGATTTAATAAATTTAAATAAAGAGTGAAGCATTGTAAAACTTTTTACATCGATACCTATCTCTATAATTTCAACAGTTATTTTACCAACAGAAACAGGTATATGTGCTTATCATTCTCTGTTTTGAAAGTTTTTGTTTGGTAGCGACGCTTTATAAAAAAAATTTAGTTATCGTGACTGGTGATTACTTTGAACTGAAAACAGAAGACATTGAAATGCGGTCTGGCAGATCCGGGTTCTTTCCTTCGCCGTCGCCCCATTGTATCACCTAATAATAATAGTGAACCTGAACTATTTAAAGAACAAATCTTTAATGACCGCATAAATGGCAAAAATACACATGCAAACTCTCCTAATGCTAAATGGCATCACCGGATTAACTAAATCACAATTCAATCCCTGGTTCAGATGCTACTTGACGAAACCCAATACAGTCGTACATCAACTACCCAACTTTAAATCCCAGAACTTTACTATGATGCACTTCAACTTATATATAAAGCTTCGCATATAAAGATATAAAGCTTCGCATTCAATCGTTTAATTATCTAGAGCAGTGGTTTCCAACTTACATGAGGCCGGGGGCCGCAATTAAAAACACCAGCCATATGACAGGCCGCAACTTCATAAAATTTTTATATAGGACTCTTTTATGTTTGAAGGAACATTAAACATTGCAGTCAGATTTTTATCAAGTTGAACAAAACAAAAGTATTGAATTGCAAATTAAAATAAGAAGTAGATTTTTAGCTGAGAATTTTTTTTTTTTTTGGCGCGGTTGGTATGTGAAATTTTACAGAAACAAATAAATTAGTTTTTTCTTTTTTTAAACGAAAGAAATGTATTTTAAACCCATATAGATTTTTTACGAAAAATTTTAGAAAAAAAAAAATGACAACTAATATATTTTAGTTCACGGGCCGGATGTGGCCTACGGGTCGCCAGTTGGTAACCACTGACCTAGAGGATTGGGAGATGTTTAGCCATGCGACAAATAACAACACAACCCTGGGTTGCTGTGCAATTGAAAAAAACACTGTAAGTCCTACAAAATAGATATCAAGAAAAGTGATTCGACAACTTTTTTCTTTCTATTGCTAATGAACACTGAAATAGAATTTTAAAAAATATATAAAACAAAAGCAAATTTTGAAAAAAAAATTCTTTATGCAGTTAATTGTACAAAAATATTAAATGCATAAAAATCTGTTTTGATTTTTTTCGTCACTTACGTTGATTTTCCCATTGCGTGATAGTGTAAGAGTAGATTTTTCAGGAGATAACGTACTGTGCTGTGCAGTTTTGAAGGTTCAGAGTTCTGTGTTTTGTCTGCTCTGTTGCTCTTATTTTAGTTTCTTTTGATAATATAATTAACTTATAGACAATGTATATATATAAAATGTTTTTTTTTTTTTTTTTTTTTTTTTTTTACAAAATTTATGGACTTTTATAATCCATGCAAATTATTGTAACAATGACTAGCTTAACTGTCATGGTCCTTAAAAATTTTCTTTAAAAACAATGCCTTCTTTTGGACAATTTTAAAAATTGATTTTGTTGTTTCTTGTTTTCGTGATAAAGTTTGTCATATTTCACCCTTAGCATACCAAAGCATACCAAAATATTACTTAAAAAAAAAACTCTCTTTTGAAATAAATAATGCAAACTGAATTAATTTGCTTTGTCTTTTTGAAATGAAACTGCACAACCAAAGGAATCGTTTTAAAATACTTTTGTTTTTCACTGATTTTCTCCAAAGTTTAATGACAGTCATTATTTTTTCTCGAATTGATACTTAGAAGCAATTCTAAAAGACGTGTTGCGAATGTTTTCCGAGAACTGCAAAATTAACAATAAAAGAGCAATCAACATTGATACTGCTCAATTATGGATATCAGTAAACTGAGAAACAAATTAAATAAAGTAATAAAGATTTCCCTACGAAAGCTACTTTTAAAAAAGTAAATATGCAGAACATTTGTTTAAAACATTTTAATTTCATATTAGGATGCATTAATATTTTGGACTGATTCAAAATCGTTTTATTAAATAAAACAAGATGGATGTTCCAGATCTTTTATTGATTTTCCGCAAAATTGGATCAAAATACGAGCCTGAATGTAAGATTTATTCAATAACTGTCTTAGAATAAGAATTGTCGCAAATTTAAACAATATTTTATTTCAACGCAGATTTAAATTATAGTTTTTTCTCTCTATTCAGGAGAAAAAAACGACTGATCAATCTGAAATAGGTTTAGTTAAAAATGTTATTAATCATAATTATTTTTTTCGACAATATTTTTCAATGGTGTTACCCTTTAATTATTACGATTTAATGAAAATAAATCAATTGTATGAAAATTCTTGTCTTTTTAATTTTTTTAAAGCTATGTCGCTCATTGGTTGCAATAGTGGCACAACTCAAAAGAACACCATAAGTGGGTGTAAAGTTTTCATTCCAAAGAAAAATGCAAAAGAAATGCTTTCTTTCGTTTAAACGAAGGCTACATTCAAGTTGAATTATGAGTTGTGCTAGTATTGCAGCTGAAAGAATGTGTATTTTCATACTCCTGTTCTTGGTTCAAAAATCGTGTTTTTTGAGTTGTGCCACTATTGCAGCCCAAGAGCGATATATCTAACTATAAAAGAAGTTTTTTTTAAAAAGAAAATGGTAAATTTAGCATACCCTGTTAAAAAAATTCCAGATCAAATTACGGTATAAAATGTTGACAAATTAGGTACATCAACCATAAACTCCATTTTACTGTCAAATCCATTTATGACGTAAAATGTTTGTCCCGTAATTTTTACAGTAATATTTATTTAGTCAGAGTGATTCAGTGATTTTACAGCAATTATTATTTTAAAAATAACGGTATATTAGATTTTTGTTCCGTAATATGTTCCAGTAAAAATGGATTTTACGGTAAAAAGGACAGCTGTTCAGTGCGTCCTTACTTTTTACCAGTAGATCTGGAATTTTTTACAGTGTAAACAAAAAGAAAAGAAAGTATTCTTACGATAAAATCTTTTTTTAAGGAACATTCTCAGAGAAACTACTGACTATTTTTTCTAAAAATTAAAGTTAATGTTCTACAGAAACAGTTATTTCAATATCAGAAACAATTTGTTTGTCGTTAATGCCCTTACGTTTCAGGAAAAACTGAATTAAGCCTCATCTGAATATTGCAACCCGATAACAATAGTACCTAATTGCGGCCTCGAAAATAAAAAATAAAAACCTTCCTAAGTTTCCTATCCGTCTATCATCATACAAGTACTTAAGTTTTATAGCAATATCCGCTCTTACCCCTCAAGTAATTAGGGGCAATCACTGGTGCTAATGTTACTCTGCCAAGAGAATGTAAATGAAGAAAGTTTTTAAATAATGGCTCATAAAAATTTCCCTACTCAATTAAAGGAAATATCTTTCTCTGCTCTTCCAAGCTTTTAATTTTGTCATCTTTATGACCATCATTTCTACCATTTGCTCCACCATAACCCAGTTTCCAAAAAGAGTTTGCTGATGTCTCATCCTCATGAAATTCTAATATTGTTCTGCTTCATCGAATGTTTTCTTTTGATGAGAGGTTGGAGAGAGATCATTACCAGTGAATTGACTCAGACGACAGATCGCTGACTTTTTGGGTAATATAGCAATAACAACGATAAGATGTAGTTCTTGACCTGTTACTTAAAAGGTAAAATTCCCAGACGTTTAAGATAATTTGATGTTTTATATGTCTCTTAAATGGAAAATAAATCATTATCTTCGATTAGAAATATTAATAAAATAATATTTGCTGCACTCTGAGGCTTTTAAAATGAATACGAAGGCCTTTAAAATTAATATTTATGTACTTTTTATTCAAAGAAAACATGCATAAAAAATTTAAGTTATTAAATTATTAATCAAATTGATATTAAATAAAGATGTACGGATAGTAAAAATGTTCAAATCTACGTGTTTTAAGAGAATTTAAAAATAAAAATTCGTTCTATCGTTGTTATATCTAAAACAAAAAATAAAGGGCACATCACTTACGAAAGATGGAGGAAATTAACTTCATTTCTTACTTTAAATTTAAACTTGAAAATTATTAATAAGGTCAATTTTTTTTTCTTTTGAAAAAAAAAATTATCGTTTTTTTTGCAGTTTCTTTCAAAAAAGATTAGTTGTAGTCTGGATCTTTTTAAAAAAAAATACAGAGCCTTTAAATGAATATTTATGTACTTTAGATTAAAAGAAAACATGTATAAAAAATTGAATTTATTAAAGTATTAATTGAATTTATGTTAAGTAATGATGTATGAAAAGTAAAAATGTTACAAACTATGTTTAAGTGAACTTAAAAGAAAAAAAAGTAAGTATGAGCACGATATGAGTAAGTTTTTTCTTGTTATAGATAAAACGCACTTTATTTCGAACTCCAAACTTTTACCTTAAAATTATCAATTGACACTTTTTCATTTAAAAAAAATAAGATCGTTGTTTTGTGCAGTTCTTCTGAAAGTTTGTGAAGAATCAAATCATATCAAATACTAACTTAGTATGATTTAAAATGTAAACTTGTACATTATATATTAAATAGTCAATGCTACGTGAGTTAGTATTTCATGCAAATGAACGAGGATATGAAAATATCCTTAGTCTATGCTAATGTGTTGATACTTTAATTCAAGTTTAAACTTTTAAAGGTTTATTGAACTAGATGCTGTTGTAAATTGGCTGATTAAAATATAATTTATGATTAAAGAAGAGGACTAGCACAAATCAATTACAGGATTTAGATAATGATAGTTTCGTAACTATTACACACATTTCAATAAATCATACACACAGTTATGTACTTTTCTTAATTTTTATTCTAATTCATTTTTGAATTTTCTTTTCTTTTTTTTTTTTTTTAGTTTTCTAGTTTTCACATAGTTGCTGATTACTGCAGCTGCACAAATATGTCCTTGCTGTCTTGTTGGCATCTGTAATTTTTAAACTGAGCCTTTTTCGTAATACCATAAAATAAAATAAAAAATTTTACCTTTTTTTTGCATGGTTAAATCGTTTGCCATCTGCGCACGAGACATTGTTTATGAGCAATCAAAGCCAAAAAATTTTCAAAAACTTTTTTTAAAAAAAAAAACAACTTATTTTACAGCATTAAGAACCACTAATTGGGTAAAACTTCGAAATGTGTGTAGCGAAATTTGTAACAGATTAGATGTTTATCCTCTAAAAAAAGGCAACAGACTTGCAGTCTCTCTCTCTCCATTGGTGGTTTTTGAACTGTGCCTTTGTCGCAATACCATAAAAGAACTGGGTAGCTTAAAATCTGAGGATCTCGGAAGCATCATTATGATTTGATTTTTGACCGTAATTTTTTATTTTAGCAAGGGTAAATCCTACGGAATTTGTGGAACGAACTTTTAAGAGATTGAGTGTTTATCGTAAAAAAAAGGTAGCAGTTTTGCAGTCTTTTAGGCATGGGTGGTTTTAAAACTGTGCCTTTGTTGCGATACCCTAAAAAGCATTTACATGGCGTAAGATAGGAGAATCTTGGAAGCATTATTACTTGGTATTTCACGCATTTTACAGCATTAGGCATTAAGTGGGTAAAACTACGAAATTTGTGGAATGAGCTTTGTAACAGATTAGATGTTTATTGCAAAGAAAGACAGCAGTCTCGCAGTTTTTTGGCAACAGTGATTTTTAAACTGTGCCTTAGTTACATAAAAAAGAATTACATGGCGTAAGATCTGAGAATCTTGGGGTCATGATTACTTCGTTTTTGACCTTAATTTTTATTTTTGTATGGGTAAATCACTTGTTATCCACATGCTCAATACACTGTTTACGAACTATCGATGCTGAAAACTTGTCACGAACTTAAAAGAAAAAAAAAGCACATTTTGCAGCATTAGGAGCCATTAATTGAGTGAAACTACGAAATATTTAGAAAGATCTTTGTAACAGATTGGATGTTTATCATTGAAAAAAGGGAAAAAAAGCATTTTGAACATTTATCACTGAAAATAAAGCATTAAAATTTTTCTTTAATTTCATGTATTATTTTGTGTAATGTGTCTAATAGTTTCGAATATATAAAAATTTAAAATCAAGCCTTTCATTTTTGCGTAGCTGAACTAAAGATAATTAGATAAAAATATGGTAAAAATCGGGTCATTCATAAATTATTTAACTGAGCTCTTTTACTTATCATTTTGTAAAAGAACAGTTCGAATTTGAATAGACAGAGAACAGTTCGAAGAAAAAGCTACGTCTTATCATTAATTTTAAAAGATACACAAGAACATATAAAAGAGAAAAACGGATTTAGAGTGGGGAAACAATTTATAGAAAAGAAAAATTCTGTATAGAAGAGATACACAATTTTTTCATGTTTTTGAACGTGGAATATTGAATATGGTGATCCCAAACGGTGTTTTTAAATTCTTTATTGGTTTTTACATGTTTGGTATTTATTTTTCCAATAGTTTAAAGTCAGTTTAGCACGTTTTTGTTATAAAAAATGTATTAGATAGAGGGAAAAGTGTCAGAAAACTAGTTAAGTAAAAAAACAAACTAAAACTGAACATAAAAATTTAAAAATAAAGTATCCTCTAATACGAAACTCAATTGCGGAATGCTAAGTTGAGCGAAAGGTACTTAATAGCTCTTCAGCAAATGAGGTTCTTATCCGATATCTTCAATTCTGTAAAAGCTACTTTTGGCTAATTGAAACATAAATCTCAACTTGAGCATTTGGAGGAAAAAAAAGTTTGCTTACTTTTAAATAGCAGAAGAGAAAATGAATAAAATACTGTTAGAAATCAATAATTCAAAACAGTATAGTTTTTACAATAATTCAATGCTTAAGATTTATTTGAAATCTTCTTTTGCATTTAAAAATGTTTCACAAGTTGTTACATTTTTGCGATATTATGAGTATTTTGATTCTAGATTTTTTTTTAATATTAAGAAAAATGATTTAAATTAGTTGAATATTCAATTGAACGCGTTTTTAATAAACGTACATTTTATTTTTACTATAATAATATTTTTTTTATTTCTTTTTCCAATACTTTTAACTAGAATAGAAATTTGTAAAAGAAATGTTGAAAATTAATTAAAATTTTATTTTAATTTTTAAAGCAAGGGATTTTAAATTTTTTAAATTAAGAAATCTTAAGAAACTACGAAACATAAAATAAATTAATCGTAAAGATGATTTTGCATGATTTTGCAATGTATATTCTGGATACTAATGTGTATGTATATATATATATATATATATATATATATATATATATATATATATATATATATATATATATATATATATATATGCATCGAATACTAATGTATATACTATATACTTGATTTCCAGCAATAGAAAAGAAATACGAGCATTTTCAATCAGAAAACAGAAACAACTGTGTCTGTATAGTGTGACTACCTTACACTTTAATAACTAAGAGTATTCTTTATAACTACACTTTTTTACGTTCGTGTCTCAAATGGTTAAATTAAACGATATATAATATAAATTCAACTATTGGATAAATTAGACGATATATTACATAAATAAAAAATAATTATTATATCAGGTATTATATTAGTATATCATAATAATTAGACAAAATTATTAGACTCACTATAGTGTATTAATAATTGCATGTTTTGCACAAGTTTCTATGCAGTACTTTTATATTTAAGCATACAGTTAACGGGTTTCTATTCAGGAGATTTTTTATATACTTCCTATTTGTATTTATTTTTAACGTATTGCGTTACAATATTAATCGACTAATACACGAACATAAACAAGTGTAAGCCTGTTTCAGCTGCGTAAAAGCAATAAAGCTGTATAGTATCACCTGATAATTAAGATTTTGCATAGAATCTTATAGTGTGTCTAATAATTTGGCCAGGGACAGTAAAAATAGAAAAAAAAAGATATTTTGGTAAAAACTGGCTTTGGAAAGGTAGTCCGGCACCTTAAATATCAGTCGCAAATTCACTTTTTTGTTGAGGCTACGTATGTTTTCGAAAATAAAGGGCAGTTCATAAGAAAAATAACTGAATATTCTTGTTTAACTTTGAAATTTACCAAAAGTAAAGCAACTTAGTATTATTAAAGTCAGAAACTGCAATAGATTACGATGGCAAGGACATATATTCCGATCTGATAATACAAAGCCAGTGGAAAAAAAACTTACTTTTACTAATCCTATGAAGAAAAAAAAAAGATGGAAAACCACTACTTAGGTGGCTTTGCTCCGAAGTGAAGAACTTTCATATAGTAAATAAAAGAAACTGGAAGAGCCTTGCTACGAAAAAGAGCAGATGGCAAGGACTACTTGGATCAGCCTTGGCTTATTGCAGGCTGTAGTGCCTTGAACGAAGAAAAAAGTGAGTCTTACTTACCGCTCTTATTTTATTTCCTGCGGCTTCTTTGGCCATCTGGAACAAAGACAATGGCATCATGAAGTAACCCTGCCATTTACAATCTAAGTAGATTTGCATCCTTGACATATCATCAGCAGAACTGGGTGTAACGTGCAGATAGAGACCACGATGATAGCTCCTTTCGCTCAAACCTTCCACGGGTAAGTGTTGCATACGAACTCTGCCCCATTCTTTCGTTGCAATAGTAACTGAAAGAGAAAACATAATAATTAATTAAAACTACTCTATAGTTAATTCAATGTTTTAGTTTTTTTATGATTATACAATTTTGTTTTCTTATTTATTTTAAAATGTAAATCCTATCCCGAATTTCAAGCAAAAAGACGAGTTCAGATACACAGGAGGATTTTTATCTGATTGTGTCAAACATCGAACAAATATTGAGCAATTTCATGGCAAGATAATATTTTGCAACCAGCAATGATCCCACTATATTGACTTTACTACTTTACAAGGATTGTAATATTATAATAGAATATAGTTAATGTATAATGTATATATAGAATATAGTTAATATATATATATGTGTGTGTGTGTGTGCAGATCTCTAAAACCTTAAACTTTTGATAATAAAAAAAATAATAAAAAAAATAGGCACACTATTTTTACACCTCCAGTATTGTTTGAAAATGTATAAAATATCAGAAAATAATCGAGAACATCGAAAATTTTGATGCCCTTATTATGTCAAATTCAATTAATTAATCCTGAGGTTACGGTTTGACAGGGTTACGGTCTGGACAACCTAGAAAATAGATCGAATTCGATTAATGATTCCTGAGATTCGCCCATATATATATGGCGATTACGGTCTTCTTACAATGATAAATATTAATATCTCCACAAATATCATTTACAAGTTTACGTATCTATAAGTTACCAGCACCCAGAGTGTTGGTACTTTTTATGGTATTTTGATCAGCAATTCTTTTATAGTTTGAGCATGAGAATGAATAATTGAACTTGAAATTGAATTGAAGAAACTTCTAATAAAACAACTACAACTAAATGTATCAGCAATTTGGCAGATTATTTGTATGACTTAATAACAAACCAAAAAACGAAGATTATTGTTTTTGTTCCTATCATTCTTTTTCTTTAATGGGTTATATAAACTTGTTAATTTTCTCAAATTTCACGACTTCAAAATGTGAAAAACTAACTATCAATTTTTTTCATTTGTTGTTTACAAATACTCAAACGATTTCCCCTCAATTTTCAAAAACGTATTCCAGCAACAGTAATGTCAATCCGTTTTAAAAGAAATAGAAACAAAACTGCCACAATCATCGAAATAAATTCTAAAATTGCCTTTTGAATATTTATCTTTGGATAATCCGTCAAGACAGACTTTCCGATATCCAGATTTAATTATTTTCTGCAGAGCAGACCTCTCTTCCGGCACCAGAATTTTTCCTTTTTATTTGAAGGGAGCAAAAGCGAACAGAAGGTAATTTAAAATCCATTCAAAATCGTTTATTATCTGCTTTCAGATCATCTTTAATGTGTTTTACTTGTCTCGTTTGAAGTGCTGGCCCTACCGTTTTGCACGATATGAGTTGAAAAATGACCGAGTCTTAATTCAGACAAATGAACGTTCTTTTCTCATCGAAAAGCATAAATGTACACGATAATTATGGATTCTGAATGGCATCCGTTTCTTGTAAAGCCTCTTTTCATTTGGTATTCTTCACAAAGAGTGAAGTAATTGGTTGCTTTGATTTGGAAGGAAGAATACAAAAGAAATGAATTACAGCCAGAAAGATATTTTGCGATGCATATAATTTTTTTTTAATATATCATACACACATACCTGTTTCATTGTGATGCTGATCTGAATTATTATTTTTTGCACAGCGAGAACCAATATTTTAATATTGTCTAAAGATTTGGAACTTGGGAATAATGCATTATGCTATGAATAAATAAAACGTAATTTTACGTTGCTACTAGCAAATATAACTCTGATGAAAGAAGATTGAAAGTTAAATATAACAAATGAAACTATTTACAAAAGATATTCATTTGTAAGATGCTTAAGTTTCAAAATTAAAAGCAAAGAATCAAACTAAGTTCGGTATTTATAAGTATCAGGTAATTACTACTCAAATAAAATGCACAGAGTGCAATGATTCCGTAATAAAAAGATGAAAAAATCTGAGCACTAAGGATGAGCAATGTTTCAAGATCATGCATCGATCTTTGTTACCAAGGGAAAGATTTATTCATCAAATTAACTTTACCGTTAATTATTAACGTATTGATAGGCAAAAAAAAATTAAATGTGAATTCATGTGTTAACTAAGTGGAAAAGTTCTTTGGTTAGTTGATTCTACGTTAGTAAAAAGACATAAATAGAAGGCTGGAATATAGACATAAAAACAATAACACCGTGCGGTGCATAATATTTAATACTTTTGGTAAGTATTTTTCTTTACGAAATTGCGATCAGTTTTGCCTTTTGAACATGTTCACTGAAAAAAAATTTAAAATTTAGTTTAAACCACTGGTTCTATTTAATTTCCAATTTAAAAGAAATACGGAAAAGATTTGATAAATTACATTAAAAAAAACTCTTGGTGTAAAATAAAAGCGAGATAAGAAAAATACAAAGAAAATACTAGTGTTAAAAATTAAATACTTTCAAAAAATCCGCAACAAAAGTACAATAGCTTTAAATTTTTTCTTTTTTTTTCTTTCCCGGCAATGTTTTCATATGAGTAAAAAAATCACCAGTCAAGAAGTCTGCGATCAGTTTTAGAAGTGGGGTAAAAATTCTTTGGAGTTAGTTATAAAAATTGGGCAAAAATTGCTGACATATATAATGCAAGGAATCTGTATAAACTCACTTTAAACACAGCTTTTTTTTTAGTCTGATTTAAATCTCGCAGATTCCCTGGCTTATACACATACTGCTTTCAGCATACAGCAATCGCAGTGCTTGTGTAGGATTACCCATACTTACAGTTGGCATCAGCTTCAGCAATTTGTGAAATCAAAGACTTGCTGCTTATGGCTGTTAACTATGCTGCTAATTATGAGACGTTTTCATGACTTTTTATACGCAATCTACATGTGAGAGAATTTCACTTTAAAAGTCATCCACTAAACGATTTTCCTCTGATTCCTGATCTTTAAAGTAACGTGATATTTCCTAGTGAGTTAAAAACACTGTGAAAAGTATTTACTCGAAACAGGTCTCCACATCAAATTTCCCTGGATTTAAAATAAATTTTTTTCCCTACCGTGTGGAGAGGAGCTAGCGTCCGTTGATTACTGAAACTTTGAACAGTTGAACAATAAGTTTTGAACAATTCAAAACTTTGTACTGTTCAAAATTTCTTTTAAAATTTTGCCCAATTTCCAAAAGTGTTTTAAACTTTTTTTACGTAGTTGATTGAAAATAGTAATAAATGTTAAATAGTTAATTAGAAAATAAGATTCTTAAAGTTGAAAAGTAAATTCTTAATTTGATTTTTAATTGCTCATTAGAATATTTTTATTCGTTCTTTTAATAATAGGAATTATTGTACTCTAAACGAATATATTATTGGAATAAATTAACATTTGAGGAGTTTAAACGAACAGATGACTTCACAGAGCCTATGAATATATGTAATTTTGAGGCTACCTTACCCGTGTTACCAACGTGAGCTAATTTCCTAACACATATATTCTTAGGGTACTTATTCACTAAGATGAGATTTGTTAACTTAATTTTTCTAAAATATTTTTCAAGTTTTATTTTCATTTATTAAATTCTCTTGTCACAGTGAAAAACTAATATTAATATCTTTTTTTTTAAATTCCGAAATTATCTATGAAATTTTGATATTTTTAGCAACTAGAGAATTTGATCTTCTGAAATTTTGTAAATGGCTTGTTTACATGATTTGACCTTCCTCTCTGAGCTGATATTTAATAATTATTCGCCAAATTACTTTATAAAATGGAAATCAAATTCTAGGAAATTTATACGAAATGAAATTAAAATCATACTTCTCTTATATATAAATATTAATGGTAGTACCTTATGTTTGAAACATTTTTCTTTAAGTAATTAAAAAAAATTTACTTGCAAAAATGAATATTTAGTAGGTTTGGAAATTAATATAAATAAAAACTGCAAAGATTATTTATTCAACACTATATTTTTGGAAAGAACTCAATTTTAATTTTATCAGCTTGGCGGAAAAAATAAAGGCAAAATTAGATTTTCAAACCTTTCCACACTAAACATATGGCCAGTGTAGACAAAATAAAAAGATTTTTATTTACAATAATATTATTAAAAAAGTCTACACACATTAGGTTTTGTATAATTCAAAATGAAGATAAACAAAACAAAATGAAGATTAAATTCTCTTGTCACAGTGAAAAACTAATATTAATATCTTTTTTTTTAAATTCCGAAATTATCTATGAAATTTTGATATTTTTAGCAACTAGAGAATTTGATCTTCTGAAATTTTGTAAATGGCTTGTTTACATGATTTGACCTTCCTCTCTGAGCTGATATTTAATAATTATTCGCCAAATTACTTTATAAAATGGAAATCAAATTCTAGGAAATTTATACGAAATGAAATTAAAATCATACTTCTCTTATATATAAATATTAATGGTAGTACCTTATGTTTGAAACATTTTTCTTTAAGTAATTAAAAAAAATTTACTTGCAAAAATGAATATTTTGTAGGTTTGGAAATTAATATAAATAAAAACTGCAAAGATTATTTATTCAACACTATATTTTTGGAAAGAACTCAATTTTAATTTTATCAGCTTGGCGGAAAAAATAAAGGCAAAATTAGATTTTCAAACCTTTCCACACTAAACATATGGCCAGTGTAGACAAAATAAAAAGATTTTTATTTACAATAATATTATTAAAAAAGTCTACACACATTAGGTTTTGTATAATTCAAAATGAAGATAAACAAAACAAAATGAAGATTAAATTCTCTTGTCACAGTGAAAAACTAATATTAATATCTTTTTTTTTAAATTCCGAAATTATCTATGAAATTTTGATATTTTTAGCAACTAGAGAATTTGATCTTCTGAAATTTTGTAAATGGCTTGTTTACATGATTTGACCTTCCTCTCTGAGCTGATATTTAATAATTATTCGCCAAATTACTTTATAAAATGGAAATCAAATTCTAGGAAATTTATACGAAATGAAATTAAAATCATACTTCTCTTATATATAAATATTAATGGTAGTACCTTATGTTTGAAACATTTTTCTTTAAGTAATTAAAAAAAATTTACTTGCAAAAATGAATATTTAGTAGGTTTGGAAATTAATATAAATAAAAACTGCAAAGATTATTTATTCAACACTATATTTTTGGAAAGAACTCAATTTTAATTTTATCAGCTTGGCGGAAAAAATAAAGGCAAAATTAGATTTTCAAACCTTTCCACACTAAACATATGGCCAGTGTAGACAAAATAAAAAGATTTTTATTTACAATAATATTATTAAAAAAGTCTACACACATTAGGTTTTGTATAATTCAAAATGAAGATAAACTTTCTAAGCGTTATAAAAGAGATACAGTTTGAGAGAATTAAATCTTTTGATAAATTTATAAAATTTGTTCACACTAACCCTACTTTTCTTCTAATTTACATTTGATTCAATATATATATATATAAAGGTAGAAAAAAAAAAGAATTTTTTCTTGTATTTACTGAAACAAAACTGTTAAAAATGTTCAATGTTAGTAATGTCTAAAAGAAAATTTTTAAAATATCATTGAAAGAAACTTAAATCACATTCCTTAAAAAAGTTAATTAAATCAATAATAAATTAATTATTATTTAGAATAATTCTTTATTAGAAAAACAAACACTGCAAAATATTTGGAAGCTACGTGCTTTATTAGAATAAATCGAGAAGATAATTTTGAATTCCAATACCATCCCTTCCTGGGAAATTCCTTTTAATGTGAAATTCTTTGCGAGGAATTCAATAATTGGTTGCTCTCATTTGAACAAGGGAGAAGAATACAAAATGAGTGCATTCCAGTCAAAAGGAGATTTCTAATGTAGAACTAATTTCAGTTTCGCATATCAGAAACTTGTTGAATAGGATTATATTCGTGTCTAAATTCATTAAAAAAAATTTTTTTAAACTATTTAAAACATTTTTAAGTAATTGAAATAAAAAGTGATCAAAGGAGATGAATACAATATGATTGCATTTTAGTCAGAAGAAAATTCTTGATGTTGTAATTAATTCAATAAATATATATTTGAAACTTTGAATACACTGTTAGAAATTTCTGGGAAAAGAGGTGGAAATTTAATTGTTATTTAACCATATTCAAACAAAACAGTCGAATACCCATAAATAAGATTATATTCAAACTATTAACTGTAAGAAAAATAGTTTATTAACTGCTTACACCTAATATGGTTAGAACTTTATCGCACCAACTAGGTCCACCTAATGAAGCCACTCAGTTCCTTGCAGCTAGGCACATATACAGCCCAGAGGGCTAATCTATAAATCTCATGATCGGATGAACAGAGGTTCGAGTCCCAGCGCTGACATGCCTAACTACAGTGTTCATTACCTAACGAAACAACTAGTTCCCGTGTCTAGTTAAATTTCTCTATTACCGTTTTGATATCATGTTAGTTGTAAATTGTTAAAAATTGTTTTGTATTTATGGTTATAACCATAATTGTTGTAAGTGGTTACAAAACCATAAAGGTAAAAAATGTTCCCTACCGTTTGATTTTTGATTTGATGTTTGACTTTTGATTATCAATATATATATATATATATATATATATATATATATATATATATATATATATATATATATATATATATTTATATATGTTTGTGTGTGTGTTGTCATTTTTTACAAATACAAAATTGTAAACATAAAAATACTTTAAAAAGAATCATATTCTAAAATCTCTATTTATTAAAACCTATGCATCAACAGGAAACGTTCCACTTACACATAAAAAACTTTTTAAATGGAATAAAATGCTTTATTACTTTTGTGCTAGTATAACTTTTTACAAAACATATTTTTCTAACATTAAAGCAATCATTACATTACAAAACAATACATAAATGTTTATGTGAGAAGCATATTTATGAACTACGAACAATAAAACTAACGGCAAGTCGCTTTGAAGATTATAAAATCGTTTTATAGAAACATTACCTTTAAATGTAGACGAATATAATGGGCAATTATAACGTCAAGAAATGAAGAAGGGATTCGGTATTTTTCAGATTTATAGAGCCATTTAAGCCCAAATGTTTACATTATTCACAAAATGGTGTATTCTATTTTAATTTAATTTAGTCAGAATTTATGTTTCAATGCGAAATAAAAGTTTTAGTATTATTGTTTTGAAATTGTCTTGGATTAGCAAAGTAGTTTATAAACTTTAATAGTTCAGTAAAATTTTCAAATAAATTATAATTGCATGATGCATTGTTTATTGTTTAAATTAGATAATTATTAACCTAATTAACTATAAGAAAGCATTAAAACAAGCAACTATAAAAATTGATTTAAGTTTCTACAAATATCTTCAAGTATATTCTAAACAATTGCAAAAAATAAATCCATTGCTGGCATATGATCGTTACTTGAGGATAATTAAAAAAAATAATAATAATAATAATAGATAATAAGGTCATGATAAGATTTTTTCCAACGAAAGTCTTACAAATAATATTTAATAGTTTTCACTTTTCGTTTCTTATGAATGAAAACGTATATAACTTATATTTGGTTGATATTATACATTATTCTTCTTCGTCCAAAACTCAAAAGTTGCGTTTTCTGATTTCTAGAAGAAAAAGTGCAATTCGTCAAATTGTTTCCTTTTCATAATTATTATTATTAATTTGCTTAATGCAACAAAAAGTTTTAGAAATGGCATAATACATCCTGCTTTGCATTTTCTCATGCGTTTAGATACTGAATATTTTTGGCACTTTGCATTATGTCGCCAAATAAAGAAACTTGGCACTGTTGCATGAAGTTTGCTAATACGATAGGTATAAAAAATCTGTGATACACTATGTCACAGATTTGTGCAGTCACGACAAAAAGTACCCGCACTCATGGAGCTGGTATCGCAAAATTTATTTTCATTAGAACATGTTAAGGAACAAAAAATTTGATATACCGTAATTTTTACACTAATTACCTTGAAATCCCTGAATAATTTTAATTAATAAATATTGCAGTAAAAATTGCGGTATGATATTTTACGGCAAAAATGAATTTTACAGTAAAATGGGTTTTACGGATTATGCACCCAAATGCACTACATAACAGCACAAACTGCACTTTATAACCAGTATAAATGGCAATTTGATCTGGTTTTTATCAGAGTGCATTTGTTTTCCATTGAAATTTAAAAAAGGTTGTTTTAACAATGAATAATACCAGCAAAAACTTAATATATTTATAGATATTTATATACATTTATGATTTGTTATTACGCTTATGCATATAATCTAATGCGTAAAAATGCACTTTTTTTGCCCATTAACAAACTACTTCACATCGCATCGCATGTATCTCAAATACTGCTAAATTTTAAAGTGATA
The DNA here is from genome assembly GCA_949128135.1 of Parasteatoda lunata. NCBI lineage: Eukaryota > Metazoa > Arthropoda > Arachnida > Araneae > Theridiidae > Parasteatoda > Parasteatoda lunata. Next base: position 71,899,907 of record OX421971.1, read on the forward strand.
ACTAAACCATCATAACATACAACTTACCAATAATTTATAAATAATGCAAAAGAAAATGTATTCATCTTTATATGTTGCTCGTTGAATGTTTTTAGCACGAAAAAGTGCTCCGCTGTCTCACATCTCTTATTGAACTCCCCCTTTGGATGTTACTTAGATCTATTTAAATCCACAAAAACTTTTAAAAAGAATTATAAAAAAATAAAAAATAAAAAAATAAATAAAAAATAAAAAAATCTTCCCAAGAGATTTCGCAATATATAATTATATATCAGTTAGCAAATATTTTTGACAATTTCAAACTTCGTCTACTTTAGATAGAATTTTTAAATAGAACAATATTTTTTGCCATAAGAAAATTTCTAAATTCATGTTTTTTTTTCCAAAACTTTAAAAAACTAAATGCAATACGAATAATAAAAACATAATTTATCATGGATTAGATTTCTTCTAACTTTAATATATTCATACTGTATATATTTTAATACATCAATAAAAAAAATATTTATTGCAATGCAAATAATTTTTAGTATGTCGAAATTATTTAGTTTTCTAATTAAAATTATTTGCTAAGATTATTATTTTAATAATTTTTTTTTTCAGATTTTACAATAATTTCTAATAGTATACTTGCATTTTAGTTAGTTTTAGGCAGAATTTAACCCGTTAATAAAAATGAATAAAATGTGGCATTTTTCCTAATAAATATTTAAAATGCATAAATATGGAGCACTTGTGTCACCTTTTTTTTATCTGCTTTGAAACGATAAAAAATGCGTAAAAAGAAATATGCTAACTTCGAGTATCAAAATTGTCAAAAACACGTGTTGTCTCAGTCTTATTGAGTACGTCAAAAATCAATTCGATATTTTCAGTCGAAATTTCATGTATCTCAGCAACCATTTCTTATATGAGTTATTATTTTTCCTGCTCTTTGTTCTGCTGTTCAAAAATGTTCTTTGACCTCTATTTTTAAAAATATATTGTTACATACTATTGGAATTATTTCTTTTTATTATCTCATGATATGATTGGAAAACAGTTTTTATATTTATGTATGATATATACATAGAAGATAGATTCGTTTGTTTTTTTTTTTTTGCTTTCACTAATTAAAAGTGGAAAAGGAATACAGTAAACAGCAACAATTTTCTAGACTCATTTTTGCCTCGATAAACGATTGATGTCGTTCATAATTAATTATAGGTGCTTGTTAACAACCTAAATTACTTAGTGATAAAATATTAAATTCAAAAGATCCCGCTTTGATTACACTAGAGAAAATTTTGTTGTTGGGTTTATACAAATACTTGATATTGCCTAATTCAGCTTCGGGGATTTAAAATTTTGAAAACAGTGTTGCTCATAAATCTACAGATTTTTTAAGTGACATTTGTAGTCAATTTTTGTCGAAATATACAATTTTAAAAACAAGCGTTGTAAATAACTGGAGGTCGCGTAAATGTTGCGACAAATTTCTAGGAGAGGAGAGTCGGCCTTCTAGCCCAAGTCTGCGGGTTCGATCCCCGGCCCAGACACCGGATTTTCAGGATGCAGAAAATCCTCAGTAGCCATGTCGTATGATTATGCGGCATGTAAAAAATCCCTGGAGTGCCTTATTGGCTCTTGGCATTTCCGGTTAAATTAAATTCCTAGTGCACTTTAGCATCCAAATAGAGTCTCGGTGCTGCCATCTAGTGTGGCAGAAACTAGACGTCCAAATTAACATGGCCAACGGTATCTCACCCATTGTGGTGGCCACTGAAAGTGTGGATACCACTTCTTGAGAACGCACTAGGTCTGCTCATCGGGAACACTGATTTTGCAGCTCATTGGAAATAAAAAAAAATTTTCTAGGAGAGTTAGGGCATATCATCAGGATTAAAATTACATAGAAAACCATTCCCGGATATGTTGCCGTACGTGGTTAAACGCGCTTCCCTATTATGAACTGTTTCTTCCTGTTCGCTTCTGAACAGGCCATAATAAAGAAGCGCACTCAATGGCGTATGACGACATTTTCTGGCAAGGGTTCCTATGCAATTTCAATCCTGATAATGTGTTCCAACTCTTCTAGAAGTTAGTTGCAACATTTACGCAACCTACTGTTATATATAACGCTTTTAAAATTGTACATTTCAACAAAAATGTTTTGACTAAATATACTTTTAAAAAAACTGTAGCTGAGAGCAAAATCAAATGCAGATTTGAAATCAGCGAAGTGAAAATATCCGAGATCCATTAAAAACTCTCGTGCAACAAAAAAAATGCTCCAGTGATATCAGCAGCAATATAAACATAGCCAAACAACAATATAAACATAGCAATTGATGTTGTTCACGAAGATAGCCAAAAATGCCTATAGACAGTAAAAATAACTTAATTTAAGATTACGTGAGCAAAATGATGTACATAATTTCACTTTTGAATTACTAGCAATATTTTTCTTGATTTAAATAAAAGATATTTTTTGTTTTGTAAAATAATTAAAGATGATTGAAAAAAGAATTCAAGTAATTTATTATAAAGTACGAGATGGGAAAATAGATTTTAAAATGTCACTCCCTGATTTCCAAATGCATTATCTATATATATATTTCTCTTACACGGCACCAAAAAAAGCCTCATTACAACTTCCCGAATGGCAATGTTAGAAAATCGACCAATGATTGCATCTAAAAATGTAGCTGAATCTAGCTGAGGTGGCTCAACATATAGCGCTTTTAAAAACGGAAACAATAACCAGAGTGAGCATTATCAGGTTGTTCAATTCAGCTGCGGCAAAAATAAAAATATACAACTGTTGTTATAATAAAAATGAAATAAAAATGTAATAATAAAAATAAAAATGCTGTTGCCAGCCATAGAATTTTTTGAAAGTTAACTTAGCAACATAAATCAAAAAAACAACTTAAAAAATAAAAATGCTGCTGCCAGCCATTATGATAACAGCCATTTTGCCAGCCATTATCAAAATTATGATACCTGAGAGCTTGACGTAACAAATCCTTAAATTCTATAAGTGTTGCCCAAATTAACAATTGCAATTTCAAATTAATATTAAAATGTACAGGTTTAGAATTTTCTACAGTGAAAAGTTTTCGGAACTTCAGTATTCAAAAAAGTATACAAAAGCTAGACGTTAAGAACGTATCCAATGAGCGAGCAAAGCGAGCATTGGATTGCGAAGCAATCCGAAATGAACTGTGAAAGCAGTTCCGGGGGTTGGTGAGCGCAAGCGAGCAGGGGGCGAAGCCTCCTAGTTAATATATATTTGATTTAATTAAACAATTCACATTTGTTTCTTAAAATAATTATTGATGCGAATAGATAATTTCATTATTTTATTTTCAGATTAAGTGACAAAAAATAATGATAAACTGCAAATAAAAAATATTGAAATGGAAAAAAATGAATTATGGTAATCACTCTTTGATTACCAAAAATATCACAAACATATCCTTGATTTCAAAAATGTTTAATGATTTTAAATAATATACAAATAGATTGTTATAAAAAGTTAAAGTAACTTCTCGTTATAGTATTCTATAAGAAAATAAAGTATAAAATGTCCCTCTCTGATTACTATCTAAATAATATACCTATTTTTTATTTCAATAAACGATTGATGTTGTTCCTTAAAATAATTACCTATGCTTATAAACAATTAAATCATCTTATTATTAGATTATGTGACAAAAATATGAAATACTACATGTCAAAATTTGATTACTAACAATATCACAAATATATTTTTGATTTCAATAAGCAATTGATGTTTTTAAATAATATAATTATAGATGTTTATAAAAAGTTAAAGTAACTTATTTTAATAATATGCGATAAGAAAACTGAATATAAATGAATGAAAACTGAATGAATCTCTGATTTATACCGACATTATAAACATATTTTTTATTTCAATGCAAGATTACCGTTGCTTCTTAAAATTATTGATACTTGTAGACAAATTATCTGATCTTTAGATTGCATGATAAAAAAAGAAACACTACATGTCACTCTTTGATTACAAGAAATATCACAAATATATATTTGATTTTAATAAACACAATATCACAAATATATATTTGATTTTAATAAACACTTAATGGTTTACAATAATAATATTAATGATTCTTAAAAAAAGTTAAAGTAATTTATTTTAAGAGTATGCGATACTGAATTAAAATATAAAATGTCACTCTCTGATTAAAATATAAACTCACTCTCTGTCACCTACCTTATAAACATATTTTTGATTTCAATAAAATAATTACAGATACTTACAAATAGTTTAAAAAATTTATTACTAGACAAAAAATTAAATACGAATTACAGAATCGCCCTTTCTGCTTTCCAACACCATCATAAACTCTTCATTTTAGTAAGCAATTGATGTTGGCCATAGAAATGAGTATAGATCATTATAGACAGTTAAAATAACATACATATTTTAACATAACGTGTTAAAAGAGGAAATGCATAATGACACTCTTTGGTTATGAGCAACTTCAGCTCAAATATTGTTTGGATGAAACGATACCGGTTTAAATTACACATATCTCCTCATGCAAATTATTAAACCGAATTTTAGACTTTGCAGCTTATCAGCTTTCTTGACTTCTCACGGTATATTCCTTGAACTAGCTACTCAGATTGCATAAAATTATATTTTAGCGCTACTGTCAGTCTCAGCAGAAAGTTTGCAAAATAATCCCAAGAGGGGAGTTTGCATTTTACGAAAGTTTGAGTAATTTAGCGTAAATTTTTCGAGCATGAGTTAACATAAATTTGAGATTAGTTTAACCAATGACGGAATTCTCGAACTTTATTATTCTCTAGTAATTCAAAGCCTGGTACATTAAATCTGTGAGTTTATGATAAAAATGTATGATTTCTTTAAAAAAAGTACAGTCGATTTATTTATTTATATATTTAGTTCAGAAAATTGATTTTTATAATATTTTTGGACAGTAAATTTCATTTAGTTTTGTAAAACGTTAGCATAATAATTATAATAAGCTTAATCGAATAAGCTTAAATATAATAAAAAAAATATTAACAAATCGCTTTCTTCTTTAACTGAAATATAAATGTTTTGTGGATGAAAGTCAGCACACTGTATGTTTGTATTTTTCGTATAGAAAATAAGATAAAGATTTTGTTTCATAAGATTAATGCACCTTTTACTGCATTAAAACTAAAGAAAAATTCATCAAAACATATATATTTTTTTCTAAAATAGACCTATTTTCACTCTGCTTTGTGGATTTGTACACAAAATTTTAAAATTATTTTTTAAATGTAAAATTCCCATAAAAATCTTGATCAAAAAATAATATTTTCAGTTAATTGCTTTATTTTATGGAAATATCTTTTACTTTATATTAGTTATAGATATCTTGTGCTTAAAAAAAGACTTGCAATTTTTAAGATCGGGAGCCTCGCGTTTATCATTGCATTAAAACAGCTAACACTTAAGTTTTTAATTATTTTTCCCTCATAGTGATAACTCCTCTAGCACGACAATAAATATTTTGCGTATGAAGAATCGATACACAGGATTTTCACATTTTCCAAATAGAAAAGAAACTGAGAAAAACATTATGGTCAAAACTACCAGAATAATGTAAAATTTACCCTATTTTCTAGCTCTATGGGAAAACCAAAAAGCACATAATTTTCCTTTAGTGCTTTGGTAATGATTTTTAGAAATATTAATAGTAAAATATAGTTTTATTATCATGCCGATTGGTAGTATAAGACGTAAAATTTGATATATTTACCGAAAGAGTTAGTAATTTTAAAACCTCAAGTATAATTTGAGATAACTAAAAAACATTCAGTTTCATAACTTCAATATTATTTGTTGAACGCCTATTAAAATTTTTTTTTTGGTCTGTAATTTTTTTTTTTTCATTTTTATGTAAACTATATAATATTTACCAACTTTGAAAACTTTAAACAATGCGTATTTTTAAATATGTTAATGCCTGTTTAAGATAGAACTAAATCCATAACTTAAATAATACGCAACAGACTATCTTAATTTCTAAAATGGAAGCTTGAAGGTAGCTGGTTTGGATCCCACCTCAACCCTAGATGCTTCAATTAGTTAATATTTATTGATTTACTGTTACTCATACCAATGCAATCATTTGAGATCCATACACAGTTGAGCTTATAAGCCTTTGCCGAAACGAAGAAGAGATAACACAAGATAGAAAACACAAAAATATGTTCAGAAATATGGAGGGATCCGAACCCGCAACTTCCACGTTACAAACGTCCTCCTCTAACTAGTGTTATAAGTTCTTCAACTTAATAGGACTTATAAATATCGTCTTTGCAACGACCACACATGCCTACATATGTATGTGTAACAATAAATAATTACTTGGAACAATAAGGATTTCTTTAAACTATGTTCTTTACAAATTTTCTTTTTGAAATGGAAGTAGCTAATTACACCGCGTTAAACCGAATTAAACCATGAACATTTATGTGCAACTGTAAATAAATATATTTCTTTCTGATACAATTTGTGCATAATGCAAAATCCTCTGTATAGGAGATACCTTCCCCCGATTTTTTGGACTTACGATCTGCACGTAAAGTTAAACACTTTACGGTAGTACAGCTTAACGAAAAGTGTACCGTCGATCCCTTTGCAGGTTGATCAAAGTGGTCACTCATCAGCTCATTGACTGCTGCTGGTGATGCTTGACTACGGTAATCTACTGGGAATCGGTCCTAACCACCAGTCCACTTTGGGGCATTGCAAACAGATAACTATTCTATTTGGTAAAATGCATAGACATTAAAATAAAATTACCAAACATATAGTAAAATAAATGATAGCTCTGAAGAATATTTTGTTAAATTTATCATAGTACTTTAGACCTTTAGATCATAGAATAAAAACCATTTATTTGGTTAAATTTACTGTCGTACTTTTGTACTTTTACTAAATGTGTGATAAATATGAACTAAATTTATTTAGAGTATTATTTTCGGCAAACCGTTAACGATCCATAACGAACGGAAAATTTCTAAATAAATGTTTTAAATGCCTTATATTTTAGTTTAATTAGCAGAATTATTATTATTTTAACATAAAAGTCCTTACCAAACAAATATGATAAACTTGACAGATTTTTTTCCTCCGTGTAGAAAAGTGCTATCATTTTTTTAGATTCAAGCACCTTTTACAGTCATAAATAAATCCCTTTTCATCCACATGCTGATTTTTTTCCCTTCTAAAATGAAGTTTTGTTTTTAATTAGCTTTGTTTGTTTGTGCATGCAATTTTATAATTATTAAGCTAAATTCCTAATAAAATCTTTACAAAAATAACGAGTTTCGGTTCAGTTTTAATTCTATGGAGAATTATTTCTCCAAAATTATTTATGCTTCACTTTTTAATTTAACATAATTAGATTATTTCTTTTCATGCTTAAAAAAGACAAAATTTTAAATGCATTCAAATATAACAGCAAATCCTCTTGTGGCATATAATTGAACTTCAAAGGTATAGTTATGAATGGAAGTTACATGAAATATCTCAAATAATTTATTAATAACAAAGATAGTTATATGAGTTAAAACATGACTAAAATATAAGTGACTATGAAAAAAAAAAAAAAAAGAAGTCTGCTTTCTGGTAGGTTTAAGATACATGAAGAGTTGAATCATTTGATTTTTGCATTTTTTTTTAAGTTGCAATTTATTTAACGTTAACTTATTTTTAAACTTATTCGGAGTGTTTCATATATATTGAAACTCACAAAAAATAAGAGACAAATAAATGTAAGAAAGTTTAAGTGTTAGATATCCAAATTCAAGTTAATTATTTTTATGCTTGCATGACATGCTGCTCTACACTTATTAACAAAAAAATAATGAGATTTACAAAATAAGGTGGGAAAAGTTTACAGTTTTCAAGCAATCAAAATAGGTACACAACAGTAGTGTTCCTCAACCCCCGGTCCATGGATCAAATGGTACCGGGCCGCCCATTTCATTGAAACTGAATTTAAATTTCTAGGTTTATACCCCAAATTAAAAATATCTGTGTTCCATTAAAATTTTATTTATTTAAAGAAAAGGAGCCCCCGAAGGTAGTGACATAATTTTTTTAATGTTTGTAATGTATCACTGTCTCCGATTACCCCCAGATGGAACCGTCTCATTGCAAAGGAACAAGCTCAGGGTTCTCATTGATTTAACGTTCTAGTAAGTTAGAATGTTAAATCACTTTATATTTATTTTTTGGTGTAACTGTATTTTACTTTGAAGGCATGTTTAAATACAATTAAATTAAAATTATAAATCAAAATAATATAAAATATAAACAATCAACGCCCCCCCCCCTAGTGGGCCGCGGTAAAATTATCAAACGTTGACAGGCCCGCGGTGATAAAAAGGTTGGGGAACACTGCACTACAGCATGAAAATGAGCCTGCATGACAGGGATGCAAGAAATTTGGCATTATTGAAGTTAAATTAATGTCCAAATTACCAAAAATGTGCAGAACTAGATGATTTATCAAATTCTCGATTTGTCTTGTTCTTTTAATCATAATTTAAAAAGCGTTTGGTTCGCTCCGTGTAACCAAGTTTGACCTTCATTCTACTCCTGTAAGAATCCTGTCTACTCCTGTAAGAATCCAAAAGTATCCTGCTCTGATTTACCCCTAGCAACGGTCGTTCATCTCGGCTACAGCAGTTATTTATGTGTTTTGTTTACACCTTCATGCTCATTCATATTCTTTCGTTGGCAAAATTGCGTTTCTTATTTTTTAAATCTATCTTATTTTTCATTATTCTCTTGTTGGATGGTTTAAAACTAAAGGGCGTCTGTTTTAAGTGCTCGCTGCGTGTCAATTTCTTCCACCTGAGTTTTTGAAATTAATGGTGTTTTTCTACTAAAATTTTTGTCTTTCTGCTTCAGCTTTTATGGACTTTCGTATATCATGTAATTTTACAGTTAAAAATTTTATTGATTAGTATTAAGGGGGGACCCCACCCCGAATATTTCAAAAAGTCGAAAAAAATTTTATTGCATTTTTTGAATATTTGTACCCTTTCTAATGTTTGTCTAAAACGATTTCTCGGTACCTAACTTCGTTTGGAAGTTATACCGGAAAATAGAGAGTCGTCTCTAAGCAGGTAGAAAGGCCCGTTCGGTCGGATTAGGAGGGGCGGCTTTTTGTGTCTCATCCATTCTGTTGACTGTATATAGAAACTTATTGTAGGCATTTCATTTATCGACCATTATATATATGAAATTAAACGTTTTCCTCTACCATAAGTCAAAACTTTAAACGCGTTTTTCTCAAAACGCTATTTTTTGATCTGGCCTAACGTTTTTCTCACGATCTTTACAACGAAATAAGCTGTTCTTTATTTTAAAATACGTAAAAATTTATTCTTTAGAAAGTAGCATAGGAATTTTTTTAATATTTTTACATTTCGATTTTATATTAGTATTTTGTTTAGTTTTTGTTATATTAGTTAGTAACTTAACTTTTTTTTTAAGTTGCCGCCATTTTGGTAATTTTGCGAATATCAAAAAACCGCTTTTCTACTTTTTAGATAATGTCTTTATGTTTCAGAAAATCTAAACAAAATCGTTTTCCTATGTTTCAGGACTTCTAAATCCACGAGGCCAGTGAGGTGCTACTTTTTGATGACCAGCCACACACGGTGCTGCCACCAACTTATTTTTTATTATTTTGTAAAAGAAAAATTTTTTAAATAGTCTTAAATTGTAGCTAAATAACATAAAAAATAAGGAGTCTCTGCATTGTCTCTATTATTTAAAAAAAATTCAAGAAAAACATTAATATTTTACCATCTCAGGGTGGGGTCCCCCCTTAAGTATAATTATCAATCTTCCAATGATTGGCAGTTAGAGGTTCTTAACATTCTCAACATTTGCGTTCACTCATCTCATACAACGTTTTCATTGAAATCAATATGATAATCAAAACAAAAAAAGTTATATAAATTGCGTAAATCAAATTAATGCATTTTGTGTTAAATGGCAACATATTATAACTTATAAATACTAATTGCTTTTATAAGATATCTGATGATCAATAAGAAATAAAAACACTTATGAGAGGCGTAAAACAGAAATTTTCCCACCACAAAATTAAACGTAACACAAGCAGACTTCTACACGCATATAATGGTTTTCGAACACTTAACGAAGGATATTTGCGCAATGATCCAAATTATTGCTAAGCATTTACAATTTAAGCTCGAAGTTAACGGGAAACTTATGGCTTGCTAGGGCTTGATAAATAATATTTTGTCGCATATTTGTACCTTAGCCCCTTCAGACTGGGTGTCCGGCATGAACTTTAATCCACACACACTTAATTAATAATCATTTGAGTTACAGGGTTCTTGTTTTGTTTGATGATGAATAAATACACTGTTGCTTTATGGAGGAGTATCCTGTAGCTATAGGGCGTATTCTAAACGAAGTGAATATCTTGAAACTATAAAAATATTTCGACTGAAAAGGTTAAAAATAATTTGTGAGCTAATTATTTTTAAATATTTCAATTAAAACCATCGAATATTTATCAAGACTTGGAAATATTTTTGATTAATTCAGACCAAGCTAAAAAATATTTATAAATCTTTTGCATAAAATAACATTTGCCATGCCATAAATATCAAAATTTACGCAGAATTGTTAATAAAAAATTAAAAATAGGAAGAAAACATGAGAATAGTTAGCAAATTGGAATTATTCGTAAGCTCTTGAATAATAACTCAATGTTGTTGTAAGTATTATAAGAATAAGGCACTAGAACAATTACAAAAGGAGCAATAAAGCTACTGCCATTAAGGGTGATACACAGTAAGAATGAAAACGCAATTCAGAGTTATTCTGATGCCCATTAAGAGGTCAGATTTCTGGGTCGAGCATCATAATACTCTGTTTCCTTAAACACCAATTAAGCTAGAATTTTTATTCGGTTGCAGACAAGCAAAGAAGAAAAGTTCATCCACTACACTGACGTAGTTGAAGAAGGATCTTGATTAAATAATGCTGTCTCTCAAAAATTCTACTTAAATGGATTTTACTGGATCGTGTTTTGTTCCCCGGTTAACCCTTGCATTTTTGAACAAAATCATTATTTAAGAAACATTAAATAAAAGTTTTTTTTCTACGAAAATTTAAGTAGGAACCCTTGATTTTGTTTGTCTTTTTCGTTGTTAAGGGTATGTATTTAGAAGGGAAAGTTAATGACAAAGATTACATTGTCTTTAGATGAATGTAGAGTTTTATTATTAACTTTGCCTGCATTTGAAAAGTGTTTGAGTAATATTAATCATGGTATGTATATAATAATAATTAGTAGATATTATTATCCAAACATATCATAAATAAGAGTACACTAGTTATAATTTAAGTATAATACAAAAATTTAAAAGCAATGTATACGGCATCAGTTAAACATTAACACTTTTTTTCTATGCTTATTTCCTCTATACATTTAAATGTGGAGGAAAAAATTTTAAACTAAAGCTAAATAAATCTAAATTTATTGAAGAACACATGTGTGTTTATCCAAGAATATTTAAAGTTATTATTCTTTTAAGAAATATTTAATTAAAATATGCTTAAATAAACCAAAAGAGATCAGGTAATAATGTTTATGTCTTGAACTAAAAGCCTTATATGTATGTATTCTCAGTTGAAAAGAATTTGCATTATTGCAGCAAAATTAGCTAAAACAATTCCTACTATCATTAACTGTCAAAAACATAATTGGGGTAAAATAATAAACAGTTAAAGGTCGAGAACCGAAATAAAATTTTGCTTTTCAGGTTAGCAGGGTTGGCAAAAACCATAATTTCTTATAAGACAAAGGACAGAATTTCTTTATTATATATTAATAATGCTTAAAACGATTTAAAAACAATATTATATATTAAGTTTTTAATATTTTCAATTAAAATGCTTAAAATAATCATGTAATTATCACAAGTTAGTCTTTGAAAAATTAAAGTTATGCTTGTTTTTACTCAAGCTCAATATTTTCATGAACTTGTAAAGACAAAGATCCAATTTTTTTTGAGAATAAATTAATTTAGATCAGGAATGGATGAAATAATTATTTGTTTTAAGGTACTCTTGGCATAAAATATCTTTTTTAATTATTTATGCGCACAAACCACCTATTTGATAAGTAATCTATATAAATAGACATAAAACTGAATTTCTTTAAATGAAGTATATTTACTGAATAGAAGATTATTTTATATGTAGATAATAGACTGTTTTGGAGTCCTTTAATTTCTTTTAATGTTTTTTTTAAAATTTTTGACTTTCTTTAATTTATTTTTCTTTTAATTTTCTTTTTATGCCTATTTTGAACATTAATTAATAATCAATATACATTAATTTCTCATAATTTCTCTGGATAAACTTCAATGTCAATGGAATCAGACTATTTTTGACTTAAATAAGTATTTATTTTACATCAGTTGATTTAAATCAATGATTTAAAAACTTAAGGTTTTAAATCGAGATTTAAATAATTATTTAAATCATACCAATCCTGGGATTGGTTGATATAGCAAGGTGTCTCTTTCGATACATCTTGCGTGAAGATCCTTCTCGATCTTCACGCACTATTCTTTCAAGTACTGCAACTGCATGTCGTGTTTTACACTTGCACCACCATAATAAATTTAAAACTGGAAATACACGATAAACTTCATTAAATACAACGTTTAAAATCGCAACAAATTCTAACTTTTATTAAAAATTTACCATTTGTAATTTTAAACGTTGTCTTTGATGAAATTAAATATAATCACAAAATTATTCTCGTAATTTTATAATACTTCATAAGAATATACAATATATGATATGCATAAACAAATTATGTATGATAAGTGTTTACAAACCCCTTGCATGGGGTGTATATTTGAGAAAAACATGTCAAAAATTGAAATTATGTTTAATCATCACAATGTCAAAAAATAGTTTATTTTAAAAGGAATAAGTGAAATAACTATTATATTCAATGTTTTAATATCTCTAGGAAATGTTAATAGATTGTAGTAATTTTTTTCTCAAATAATAGGAAAATAATTCAAATGACATAACTTTCAAGATACATATAATAAACTAATATAACAATATTATTATTTATATCAACTGAAATCAATTTTATGTCTCTCAGATCAACACCTCCTAGAAGAAGGAAGGCTTCAGCACGGAGCAATTTAATAGTCCAATCTAACGAAGTTAACTGCACAGTAGATGAAAAATAAGAAAGATGTCATTTCGTTACGGGTACTAAGCTGCGCAGTGCTTGAAAATACGAAATATGTCATTACGTTTGGACTACTAAGGGATATTTATGGTAACCCGTGCTGAGACATGCTCTTATCTAGGAGGTGTTGCTCAGATTACTTTAAATTTCTGACAAATTCTAAAAAATCCACAATTGGCTCGAAATTGCCAAGTTTTACTCGGGAAAATTTAAAAATAAGTAGCGCCATTTATTGGGAAAATGGTGAACTGCACATTATGCATTGGATGAACTGAATTCAGTGTCACGGAATTGAAGCACAGGTTCTTATCTTGCCTGAACTCAAGTCGGAAATTCTAAAATTGGTGCATTTGCGTTGCCCGAACTGAGTTAGAGCGTCACAGGCAAGGGCCATATTGTACAAACTATGAGAAATCTGTTAAAAAAAAGCCATTTAAAAGATAACTTCTAGGATACATTGCTCAGCTGTGACTGATACCTGAATATCTGTTTGAATACCTCTATGTTCAGCCCTCTATGGAAAATTAAATGAAACAAAAGCATAAGCTAAAGCATATTAAGCTCGAGTCAAGTTCGTTTTAAACTTGCGTTCATTATAAGTTTGAAGTTACGCATGTTTAAAAATTTTATACTCTCTTTGAGATTTAATCTTAGTAAGAAATACTGTTTAAATGTGTTTTTTTAGTAAGTTTTGAAAAACTACGCAATAAAAAACAACCTTAATTGGTCAAATCATACAAATCACGTGTTATTATCTTATTTTTTCAAATATCCAACATTCTTTAAAACATGAACACGTACTGTAATTCAACTCCCCTCTCCCCGAAAAAAGGGAGAAATGATCTTTTTCAACATTTCAAAGAGCATCAAAGACTTCGTACGTCTAAAAAAGACAAATATTTCTAGAAAGTTTAAATGGGATTTTCGTGTTTTATACAACATTTCCCAAGCCTTATTTATTCTTTGAGTAGTTCAGTTTTATGAAAGGCAGAGTATGACATTTCCAGTATGTTTTCTGCAAGCCAACTTATTTACATAATATACAAATTTTTACCGTCGTTATTTTGATGTTTTATAAAACATAGTAGAATGCTTTTGATCATCTTATATACTAGTTTTATCGATTATTATTTGAGTTTACTAAAAAAGAGGTTCGAATATTCTTAATAAAAAAGTGTTTTTCTTTTAATAAGTATAAAATTAATTGATTTAAATGTTTTAAATATATATTTAATAGTTAATGTGCGTATTAATAATTACAACTGTATGCACATAATAATAAAAATATATAATAACCTATTGAACTAAAAAAGGACTGAGAATTGCATCTTTTAAAAACTTTAAATGATTACGAATCTTAAAATCATCGTAAATTTCAAAAAGTGATATAGTATTTCGAAAGCTTTTAATAACTTCAGTCTATGAACCTTACTTACAAATCTTTTGCAGATTTACGCATATGTTAACAATTTCAATTTTTGAAAAAAACTAACATTTACCTTTCTAAAATATTACATTTACCTGATAATTCTTAAATCAGACTGAACAAAAAAATTGTATCGTTCTGTATTAAAAAAATTTTAAATTGTTGGGCGTTAAACTTTAAGCGATAATTTGTTTGTTATTAGGCTTGGAAACTTAAAATAATGAAAGCTGTGTAGGAGTACGATGGAACACTTTATTAGAAAGCGTTCTTTTTTGAGGATATAATCGCGTGAGCTGATGAAGAGAATATATATTTTTTTGTTTTTTTTTTAATATTTCTTAAAAATATTTTATTTTAATAATAATAAAATAATATATATATATATATATATATATATATATATATATATATATATATAGTTTTCACAAATAAATGTTACATAGTCATTAATTATGAATATAACAATATATTATAAGCATTTCAGAATACATTATGTATAAAGCAAACGTTAAAATTTAAATTTATTCCTCCAGGGAATTATTTTTGTTTAAAAACAATGGATCACATAAAAAAATCTGCATTTTCCCCCATAAATACTTTATACATTTCTTTTTTTTTTTCCTTTCACTTTTCAAACACTACAGTTATTAATTTTTTTAAAAGAAATTTAAGAAGAAAAAAATTTGTTAGTTAAAACACCTATGTAGATTTTTATCAAACCAAAGATTTGATAAAAACAAATAGTTAATACAATAGTTTCAATATTTTTGTTTAAAACAACTTGTTATTTTCGTATTCACACAGTAGAATTTGATAAAATATTGTTTCAATTATTTATGCTGGAAAAAACAAATCATTATATATTTCGTTAGAGACTTGTAAATTTTCAGAAAAAAAAGGGGGGGTTACAAGAAAAACTTATTACAACGCAACAATTAAAAAAAAATTTTGGACTTTTTATTTTATTTTATAACCACCGTTGAACAGCCGACCCAATTTTGATTTTACAACTACCAATGTTGAACTCCGTAGTCTTGTAATTTTGAACCCAATCCGGAAGACAAGGGAACTCCTGGATCAAGTAGTGGGAGAAATTTTACCTTCGTGGAGGACTTTTTAATGAAACTTGCCCACATTTGCGTTTCATTTAAAAGAAAACCGCAAAATCTCCCTAGGTTAGCCTGCCGAAGAGGAGATTCTAACCGATGATCCGTCTACTACTGAGAATGAGTTTCGCGAGCTCTGTGGTCAGTGCGAGCCATCGCTGAGATACGAACTCCGTTCATCTTATTGGAAGGCGAACGGTAGATCCACTGAGCCACAAAGTCTCAAACTAGACTTTTGAATGAAAATAAAAAATCTGATGTAGGAAATCATAATCATTTTTGTCATGAAATTGTAGTGCCTTAAACCTGAATGACCCCCCCCCCCCTGCCTTCCATTGGTTCTTGCAGAAATGCAAGTCAGATAGCAAGTGCAGAAATGCCAAATGTTGTTCTTTAAAGTATGCTTCTCTAAATATTTTAACATGAAAATCTCACTGACTCATCTTATAAATCTTAATGGTCAAGACCCAGCCAGTAAAGGAAAATGCTCCGTAATCTTAAGTTCTTATTATATTTAGTTTGTAGAAAAATTTCTTTGTTTTCTCGTTCTTTGTATTACGCTAGAAAAGATTATTATTTTTGTCTTTTGTTGCATAAGATTTTTTAACAGAACTATAATTTCCTACCACTGCTATACCTGTTATCAGTTTCTCTCTCCAAACTACAGATTCTTTCAATGACATTTTTAGCCTAATTTTTTGTCTAAATGTAAAAGCTTAAAAATCTCGTCTATAACAAGTTTTTTTTTTTGCGTAAAGGGCGAGGCAAACTTCCGGAAGAGTTAGGAAGCATCATCAGAATAAAAACTGTATAGAAATCCATGCCCGGAAAGGACATCATACGCCGTTAGAAGCACGCTTTCCTATTATGAACTGTTTTTTTCGAGGCTGAACAGGCCATAATAGAAAAATTCTCTCAGCAGTGTGTGATGACCGTTTCCAAGCCTGGTTTCCTGTGCAATTTTAATTTTAATGATGTGTTTCTAGAGGTTTGTCACAAAATTTATACAACACCATATTCAAAGTAACGTTTTAAAACAAAAACAAAAAAAAAATGGCTAAATTAATTTCAGATTTAAAATTCCCTAACCCGTATAGGGCAAAATCAATTACAGTAAATACTGCAAAACATTTGTTCCCCTGTTATTTCATTCTCCCGTGGCACTTAGATATTCCTTGATTTCTCTTAAAAAAACATTTTAAGTATCATTGGCCTACTTGTATAATCATCGGCATAATTATTTCTTGGCATACTTGTATAATCCTTGGCATATTTATTCATTGGTTTACTTGACCCGCCAAGCTGAAGTAGTTTAAAAATGTTTAATTAAAATATAATTGTTTACTTTCAATATTCTTATCAATGCATTATAATTTTCTGATTATCGTTTTATAACATTTATTCACGTTGTATGTGCTGTTAAAAATTTAATAAAAACTAAATGTAACGGAAGATTCTGAATCAGGTGTATAACATATTCGAAGTGATGAAGGCTTGTGGTCTGTTGTTTCGGGACTTCTTATTTAAATTGCGGACAATATGATTTAAAGTAGATGATCCAAACTTAGCACTTAAAGGTGAACAAACATTGAGATTTAATTGACATTTCTTTTTTTATACCTACCTTTAGCCCGCTAATTATGAAAATTGCGTAAAATGAGGATAAAAAGACAAGGTACAATTTTGCAGAAATAAAAAAAAAATGTGAAAAATTACACGAACGCAATTTAATGAAAAAATGTCGGATTAAATTACGGTAAAAAATATTAACACTTTGATTCCATGATACTCCATAAAATCCACTTTTATAGTAAAATTTTATCCAGTAGTATAACAGTGACTCAGTGATTTTGCAGTTTTTACGTTAAAAAATAAAGTAAATCAGATTTTTTGTTCCGTAAAACTTTACGGTAGAAAGTACGAAAACGCCGGTACTTTGTATTTGATCCAAATTTTTTACAGTCGTTACACAATTAAACGACTTTCACTTAAATGTGATCAATTTAATGAAAATTTACTGACACGTTTTCTTAGAAACTGAACAATATCTAAAAAAAAATATGTAAGAATATATTGAAATTAGTAATATATAAGTATTACTAATAATTTTAGTGTTAGTTAGTAAATAAATAAAATTATATGTTTATAATCTTATGGTTATGAATAGTAAATAATGTTTTGAAACATAATATTGAATAGTAAATAATTTTTCTCGCAAGATTGAAACTATTTCAAGTTGCCTATGGTAAGTATCTGCGTTAATATTGACTGTTAATCATCATTATTATTTGAGCTCAGTGTGCCAAAAGAAAAAAAAAGAAGAAAAAAAAACACCACCCTGAATAACTTTTCATCTAATGATCGGATCTTCACGTTCTGGAACTCATTTCTAATGGTTCGAGGAGATGACTTCAAATATGCTTATCAATTAGTGCAGACGATATCTTAAATTACGAAATCACCCACATAAACGTACTTTTTCTGAATAAACATAACTTTTTTGGTCGGATTCGGATTGCTGACCCCAAAGTATAGGGGGTAGCTGCAATCTGGGAAATATGATCTCCATAGTTTGGTCAGGAGAGCTACCCAAAGTTTAGACCTCCTAATGTTAATTTTACTTTTTGCGCATTTGACTATATCTCAAGAATTTTTGAAGTATTGATTGATTTTTGCAAACAATTATAAAATTCGTCTATCCGAAGATTGAAAGCTTTGTTTGTGTTGAAATAACTTTTCAGTATTATTTGCTTTTAATGAAAAAAATTCATTATCTTTAGTTACGAGCAAAATAATCACTTTTCTTTGTTACTTCTCTTCGTTTTGTATAAAAAAGCAAAACTATAAATTATTCATTAAAATTGTTTATTTTTACATTCATTAAATAATTTAGATAATAATTGATTATTTTCGTTTTGAATGAGAATGAAGAAGCAATAATTAACTACTGAATTAAAATAATTAATTTCATATTGATTCATCTTTGTTTTCGATTCATCAGGCATATTCTATTACTTTTTAATCTTATTCCGCATAAATTCTTGATAAAGAAGTTGTTTTTTTTAAAGTTATATTTCTTAAATGGAACGTAATTTAAAATTTAATGAATAACTAATGAAAACTAATTTTGAATCAGTATTCCCTCCTTACTAATATTTTATATCATAGATAATGATTAAAATAATGTGTTTTATTTGTTAACTTACAAAAGGATACTCAGATGTACAATTATAAATTGCCTTTAGCAAAAATAGACAAACACATAACTCTTTTAAGTAAAAACTATGACTTACAATTCTGACTGGTGATTAAGGCAATATCATTTAGGGATTGTACAGTGCAGTTGCTATCATCTCTACAACAGCAGCCGATTATTTTATCGTATGCTTAACTTTTTATAAAGTTTCTTACAACAGAGCCTTTTTTCTTTAAACATAGCCGTTTGTTACGTTTGATTTAATATTATAAAGACTTAAATATTTTTACTGACAAGTTCAGTACCTTGACTTTTTATAATACATAAATATAAAACTTCTTTAAAATGCGCTAAAGATAATTAGCACTTAGGAATCAGGTCGTTGCAAGAAGTGGATTTGAGTACAAATGCCGGATGAAATATCGAAGTTGTAATCAAAAATGTAATAGTAAACGCGGGCTAATCAATACTATAAAAAAAATCCCTGTTGTTCAGGGGATAGAAATTTCTCTTCCCTGTGTGACCCAAGTTTGAATTCCAGCGATGGCTGGTCAATATGAGTTCTGTACTCAGCTTGCACCCACTACAGTGCTGACGTAAAATATCCTCAGTGGCAGACGAATCATAGCTTAGAATCATCTTGCCATCGGATTAACTATGAGAGATTTTCGTGATTTCTCTCTCTTTATAATGCGAATACGGGTAGTCCCATTAAAAATGAAACCTAAAGGGCAAATTTATCCCAATACTTGATCTAGAAGTTCCCTAGTCCTCAGGATTGGGTTCAACAAGGCTACGGAGTTGAACATGGGTAGTCGTCAACTGAAAATTGGATCGACTGTTCAATGACGGTTATAAAATAAAATATTTTCTCTAAGACTTGAAATATTTCGATGATTGAAAAAAATACTTCATAATAAATTCTGGGTGCAGTGAATAATAAGTGGATGCAAAAGTACTATAATGCACTATACAGTCTGCATAGTAAAATAGATATATTATCCATCACATTAATTAAATCATATCAAATTTGATGATCACATCTGCCGAATGAACTTATCCACTTCGACTTCCAGAGTTTTTCATTTTAAATGATTGGAACAGGAATCAGAGGCAGGCCCAGACTAAGGTGGGTTGGCTGCACTATTGGAGATTTCGAATCACTAAAGTAAGCAACTGGAACACTCCGGCGTAGAAGAGAGCAGAATGAAAAAATATTCTAAAGAAGGCATTAGCCCACAAATTGCAGTCGAATCAATAAATAAAAATAAGAAAATAAAAGATTTTAAGTGAACTATGCTATGTGGTGCGATGTGTAGAACTTAAGTTATATGTAGAACTGTTTAGTTCTACTTGCAATTTTCAAACTGTGTTTGAAGCATCGAGTTTTTATTTCTATAAAAACAAGTAGAAAAATTATAGCTGTCATGGTATATTATTTTAAAGATTAACCTTAAATTAACTGGTATTAACTGTAATAATTAACAAGCATAAACATGAAAAATTCACTGATACAGAAATATTTTTTAATTGCAAGTATTTATATTGAATTTTTTAATAAGCCATTTCTGTACCTGGAAATATAATAAACAAATTATCGGTGTTTAATAAAATAAAACCTAACTTTTTGTAAAGAAAATCTGAAGAAAAAAATTATCCAATCGAAGAGTTCTTTGTTTTATTAAATTTCAGGCAGTTTTTATATCTATCACCGAAATTTATTTGCTACTATACTACATTAGACTTTGTTTAATGAATTCAAAAGCTCGAGCTTAGCAATATCAAGTAAACTTAATCACAGACAAGCGTTTCCACGAATGGTCATTTACTTCCATTACGGTCTCTTAACGCAACAGAAGGTTTTAAATACTTAAGTAGTACATTTTTATTTTACTGTTTTTTTACTTGTGTATGTATAGCTTAGATGCAGAAAGAGAATTTTTATTAGATAATGCGCTCACTGTGTAATGCGAGTGCGTCGTTTTCCACTTAAATGTTGAGGAAAGAATAATTAGTTGGAGCAAGACGCCTTTTTAGAACATTTTTAAACTTAGAGATTTTAGTGTCTAAGATTATGTCTGAACAGTTTTCTTTTCAATTGAATTTTAAAGCATTTTGTCATGAATGATAATATTATTATTTATTAAGATACATGAATTTAATGCTACTTATTAAAATGCAGTAAAATATTTATGAAAGAGAAGCGGTCTTTGCCGAAAAATATTTCTCATATCAAGTCGAGATATTAATGCAAAAAAGGTTTAGCAATTTCTTGGGATAACAATAATTTTAATATTCGCTTAAAAGAAATGAACATCTTATTTGACTAGTGGGCCAAATCCTTTGATTAAAAAAGAAAAAAAAGTTAAACTTGCTTTCTTTTTCCCACAAGCCATGCCTTTTTATTTTTAAGTTAGTTAATATCTAACTTATTGCTATTGCCAAACAGAAGGCAATACAAATCAGATAAGTTAGGAAAAACATATTCATTAGATTTTAAGGGCCAAAACTCAAAAAGAACAAATATGCGAAATAGGCTTACTTTTCAAATAAAGCCTGCTAAGCTGGCTATTTTTCCCTGACCTCTCTTTTATCTTACAATTATTATTTACTGTTCTGCATAATTTACATTCATAAAGTAAAATTGCTCTTTTCGCAAAAATTTTAAAGCATGTTAATTCTAGGTGAGAAAAAAAATAAACGGAATTGGTTTATTTTTGTAAAGTGGACTACATCTCTCTCTGATGGACCATCTCGCAATTGTTATTTTCTGTCGTGAATAGTCTACATCAACAAATTAAGAATGCTCTTTGCTGAAAAATTATGCCTCTAATGTAGTCCGATTTAACACTGTCAGGTGGTCTTAAATCAAAATTGTTTTGCAATCATAAAAATGAAGTTTTACGGAATAATAATAGTTTATTTTTGAACATAACTGTCCTTTTAAAATGTGTGTATATAGCAATTTAAAAAATATTTAATTTTTAAAAAAATTAAAAATTTTAAATTAAAAGTTTTTTAAGCAAAACTAAAGAGCATTAACACAGTTTAAACAAATTAAAGGCTTTTCAAAAACCTTCAGAATCATTAATGAAAAAGCACGCATCATAATAATTTCTAAATTTTATTACAAAAAAGTTAACAAACGATGCTTGTAAAATTTTTTCTAAAAGCAATGAAAATATTTCCATTCATTTATTATTTTGTAGCTTCATCTAATAATGGCATTCTGTTTAGAAAAAATAATGTTTTTCGGCATTTACTAATATTTTGGTAAATAAAAAAAATTTTCTAGTTATCAAATGTGACAGAGGGTTGATTTGAAGTTCGTAACATAGTATTTGAAATACAAAGAAAATAAAAACAAATTTTAATAAAACGTCCGTAAATAATGGGAGTTAAAGAAATAAAAATAAATTTCATCAAATTCATATTAATTTTAAGAATAAAAAATCAAATTTTCTTTTACATTATTCATTTAAAAGTAGTGTGTTTAAATTATTTTCTTTGCAAAATTCCTATTGTGCTGTTAGAAAAATAAAATATTTTAATCATTTTTTTTTAAAATTGTCTTTATTAAACAGCAAGGAAAACTCTTCATTTGTTTCAGAGAAAAGTTTTATTACTTCATTTTTACATTCTTTTTGCTCTTAATTCATTTTTACATATTTTTATTCTTAAAAACATATTTTAAATTTTATTAATAACTAAGAATTGAAATTTATTGTCTTCTACTTTCAAAGTATTTCAAAAATCTTGAAATTACTTCGTACATTTTATATATATATTTCTTTTAATTAGCGCCTCTGGAGTACAATATCAACTGAAATAAATCAGAACAATTTAGAATTCTCATTAAGCAAAATAAATGTTTAATTAAACTAATGAGTTGCGATTTTAATTGCGATATCAAATATTTGCTCCTTTAAAGAAATAACTTATTTTATAAATAATTTTTACAGTGAATGATTTTAAGTTTGGATAATTTATTTAAAAAAAAAAATTAACATTAAAAAATTTATATTTAATTTTTTGTAGAATAAGATCTCTCATTTTCAATGAAGTTTCAAGTATTTACTGTTTTCGTACCGAACAATAATTTTACAATTACTGATCATAAAGTTTTCGAATTTTTTCATAAGTTCATCTTTTATTTATTAATCAATTTTTTTTTTTTATATGAAATGTGCTTTTTATCAATTGCTTTGTTTTACGAAATTTTAAATATCTTGCTTCGTTTCAATATTTTCTACACCAAATTGTTTGATGTTTTTGTGATTGTTTTTTATTTTAAATTTCTTTCTTACTCTTTCTTATTTTAGTTCCTTTTTTTGAGATTTCTCCAAATCATTAGCTTCATAAAAACAGATTATTTTGGCGATTCAACTGATCATAAGAGTTCACTACTAATTTGGTGTCTTTTTTTTTTTTTAGACTGAGCAGTACAAAACAAAATATTCATTAATAGCCCAGTGCAATGGTAATTTTGACGATGCATCTGCACTGTAAAAACTATAGGCACCCTGAGTGTTGGTACTCTTCCCCATAGATTTTTTTATATTTTTTACCGAAAAATATTACGACACAAAAAATCTGATATATTTAATCTTGATTTGGCCTCTTGATTTGGCCTCTTTCCATTTGCTTATTACTGTTTGCTCGTGTTGCAAGCTGTGCACCATCTTACGTTAGTGTTAGCATATTGTTCGAGGAGAAAGATTAAGTTTAGTAAAAAATATTCAAATTCCACGTTTGCAAGAATCTCAGCACAATGATCAATGGGCCAAATGGCTTTAAAATACACCGGAACAAGTAACCCGGAAGTATAAGCGGCATACAGCCTGCAGCGCTCCCTTGTGTCGAAAACACCATCCATACCGTAATTTGATCCAGAATGTCTTAGTGATGTACAAATCTTTCCTCTACATGTCTGTTTTCCGCTTTAATAAAAGATATGATATTTCACATAGGAACGAAATATTAATTTTTACTAAATTTTTTTAAAATCAATATTTACCTTTATGTTTTATTTGAAAATATCGCTTTTTTTTCAATTTAAAATTCTCTTCAACTTTGGATTCCGTAATTGTAAATATTTTTTCGTCCCACCCTCTCTGTGTTAAAAATATACTATAGCTTATGACACATTTGATGAAATTCAAAAAAAAAAAAAGAAAGGAAGGGGGAAAAAACACGAGAAACTTATTTCGATTCCAAAAGAAATATTTCCATTTCTTTTTGAACAAAAGATAACATTTCCGTCTTCGGAAAATACTTTTTTTTCTTTTTTTTACTGAACTCCATAGGGAGTCACACCTGACACCCAATGCCAATTCAGAAGTACGACGAAACGGTGTGCATAAATAAATAAACAATGAAACATTTTCCCGGGAAAACCGACTGACGAAATGCCCAAAACTTCTGTCTTCCTTGCTATTTACCCTTTTCTTCATATTATACCGCGACAGTCATGGACTAAATTTGAAAAGAAAAAAAAAAGAATCACAAAAATAACGTGAACTGTCTTTGGCATACTTTTATTCTGTGTGTGCTGGGCACCACATTGGATATGGAGAAAAATAGCACAAGTCATTTATAAGACTTCAAATAAATGTTTTTGTCAATAACTTCAGTCAACAGTCAAAGAAAAGAATAGACGGATGACAGTCGTGTGTATTAAAGATAAAAGAAACTTTTTTTATCACAATCTGTTCTTTAGCGCATTCAAAACAGTTACTTAAAAATTGATTAGAAGTGCTAATAAGAACACTTCTGATATCTTACACTTAACACTGGAGAACAAATGTTTGGTTGAAATTTTCCAAAATTTCTTACTTATTTCGGGTGTGTATTCAAATATAAAATTAGTTTTGATCTTAATAGAGCTTCAAATCTTTTCAAAAATGACATTTTTTATCTATTTTTGGCAAAAATTTACAAGTTTAAAAATGTTATATATGACAAGGGGGTTGCGTAAAGGAAGCAACTAACTCTTAAGGGAGTTAGGCTAATCATCAGGATTGAAATTGCAAGAGAAACCATGCCCAAATATGTCGCCATACGTGACTGGGGTAGCTTCTCTATTATGACCTTTTCAGAAGCACACAAAGAAACAGTTTAAACACATGGAAGTACCCTTAGTGATGTATGATTGTCTATTTCGGGAATGGGTTCCTAATTATAATCCTGATAATGTGCCCTAACTCCTTGAAAAGTTTGTTGCAACATTTAAGCAACCCAGTTTTATACATAACATTTTTAAACTTGTACATTTCGACAAAAAACAGACTAGAAATGTAATTTAAAAAAGAGAGAGAGAGAAAGAGTGAAAGGTTTCAGATTTGAAATCAACGATACAAAAATATCTAAAGAAGCGAAACTTTTTTAATGTTTTCTATTTTTCTCAATAAAAGGCCAGTACAAAATTAGGGACTTCTACTTCGGTAAAAACGGCAATACTGTCAATTTCGGGTTAATTACCTTTTATTTTCCCTGGCAATTAAAAATATCGAAGCGAAATTGTTTTTACTTTTCTTACACTCTGAAAAAGAGGCTATGGTCTGAATTTGGTATATTTTCATTGGTAAAAACGTGTGAGTTAGCATTACTGCCAATTAGACTAACCAATCCAATAATTACTAAATATCGAAATGTGTCTCTTTTTTTTTAACTCATAAGAACACAGGGTGCAAATGTAAGACTTCTATCCTGGTAAAAACGTATTATTTATCTTTATTTTCAGTTTTCGATTAATTACTCCTAATTGATCCCAATAATTGCAAATACCGAAATGAAACTTTTTTTACGTTTTTCTTTTTATCTAATAAAGAACATATTGCCCAAATTTGAGACATTTTTGTTAATAAGGTGTTTTGGTTAATTAGGCAAATTACCCCAAATTACTCAAATCGTTTCAAAATATTCTGTTAATTTCAAAATATTGAAATAAAACTTCTGTTCTTTTGGTTTTTCTAATTTTTCGTAAAGTGATTCAATTAAGTCTGGTAAAAAATTGTTATTTAGCTTTACTATAAATTAGTCAAATTACCCCGATAATAACAGAATATCGATATGAATCTTTGTTTTCTTATGTTTAGAATAAAGAACACAAGTTCCAAACTTTAGTTTTCTAGCTTTGTGGAAGGTGGGGGATTTAGTAGTGAGGGAGTGAATAAGTGAGTGACTGAATGAGTGAGTAAGGGCTTTGCCTTTTATATCTCCAGGTGCATTTCTCTAAGTTATATTTCTGTTCAACTTAATTCATTATATCGCATGACCACGATTCAGTTCTAATTTTTTTTGGTAACATGCCTGAATGGAAGTTTAAATTTCCTTCATCATGAGACATTAATTTCTCGTTTTCTTGACATTACGGTTACCGTTTGTCATTAATATAGTTTTCCTATTATCGATTCTGACTCTATATAAATGAAAGACAATTAAAGAAGTTTTTTCCGACAAGAAAATTCTTTGATGTTGTTTCTTCCCCTTTTATGAGCTTTTTCTTTTAATGTTCCTTAAATGTTTCGAAGTTTTAGTAGAAATAAATTGATATTTGCTTTCTAAAACCGTAAGAAAATTTTTCTCTTTAATTTTCATAAATATAAGTTTTCATTATTGAAACTGATTTACCTTTCAAAAATAATCTCTCTCAACCAGAAATGTTACTTAAATTTTATCCAGTTTTCTCTTATTAATGAAAACTAAAATACTTACTTGCAATGATCAAAAGAAATGTTTTTTCTTATCTCATTAATATTCCCTTTTTCCGTATGCTGTACAGGTCCATCTTAAAATTACAATTCCAAAATATTCTCGATTGTTAAACTAATTTAAGATTATATAAATTTTTAAATAATTAGGTTTCAATTTGATCCAGTTTAAATTTCTACTGCCAAGTTATCGTTTTTTTTCTTCAGAACTATTGTTAAGCAAACATAGACTAGTTTTTTTTAAGCAATAATATTTTGTAATCAGTAATTAACACCGTAAAAAAAATTAGTGCACAGTTGCCATCATTTTTGGCATTGCGGTAAACAATTTTTTTTTTTTTTTTTGCAATGGATGTAGTCACATTTTTTATTTACTTTTTCACTGTTAAAGTTTTATTTTATTATTTATTTATTTTTTGTTTGATTGTTTATTGGTAACACATAATTTATGTGCATTAGAATCAATTTATGACTTAGCAGGAAAAAAAAACTCGTTAAAAGCTGACATTTTTAGCACATTTTTAGTAATATATTTTAGTAATACATACTAATTCTTCCAAACAATTATTTTGTTGTCGATTTTGCATTCTTGATACCAATCTCTGATTAATTTTGCATTCAATGCCAATTAAAATCAACCTAAAGCAATTTCGGTGCTTTTAACTCAAACAAAATCTTCGTAGATAATTGTAGTCTAGATAATAATCGTTAAAATAATTGAGATAATCGTCAAGACAGCTGACGTCAAGATATAGTCGAAGCTAAAACAACAGTGCCGAGATTGCTGTTTGAGATACAATGAGAGATTACTTTATCACATGAAATATATATATATATATATATATATATATAAAGATAAGTAATTATAGAAAGACATTGATAGAGATACTCCATATTACTACTAAGAGGAGGCCGTAAACGTTTTATTAAATATCTATTAAATTACTGGTTGAAACAAAACTAGCATCAATATTTACTTGCATTAATGACTAAATAATAAAATTTTTCATTCTTAATCACTGATGTATAAAGAAATTGAGCAAAATTGTACGTTACTTAAAACAAATTAAAAATTTTGCTTTTGAAAACTGAAAATTATCTTTTATGAATTTAAATGATAAAATTATTTTTAACTACATTTAAGGGATTACAATGATTATAAAATTCATAGAATGCACAATGTTAAAATAAAATAATTCTTTTAATACAATAAATTTTTTTGAAAGAATGTGCTTAGTTTTGTCCCTCAAAATCCATAAAAACCAATGAACTATGTATAATTTGTTTTGTCCATTATAAAACCTTCTTTGTCAAATAATTTTCGAAACAAAAAAAAACTTTATTT
This sequence comes from Parasteatoda lunata, assembly GCA_949128135.1. Classification (NCBI taxonomy): domain Eukaryota; kingdom Metazoa; phylum Arthropoda; class Arachnida; order Araneae; family Theridiidae; genus Parasteatoda; species Parasteatoda lunata. The sequence continues at coordinate 71,928,002 of OX421971.1, forward strand.
GTTATATTCTTCAACATTCTGTTGTCTGTAGAGAATTCTATGAAAACTTTAATGACCCTATTTGTATATTTTAACACGTTTTTGGGACCCAAAACTGCTAAAGCAGCGCAATTCCAAACATCTTAAAAAATTTCTATTATTTTCACACAGCAAAACTAATTTGGAAATGCAAACAAAATTGGCAACGTGTGTGGTTTTCTAATTAATACAAATGTCTAATTAAATTAAAACAGCTACGCCTTGATAGTGTCCAGTTTGATCAAATTAGTTTTAAAAATGAGTTCCATGTCCCTTAGGCTAAGCGTGAAGCAAATTTCAAGTTTGTGAGGCTTATGGAAGTCAGACGAGACGGGTAATTAACGTGTTTCTACGTGATACGATTACGTGATGCATAAGATGAGGAACAGAATTCGAAAGAAAGAATTAATTCGAAATATGTGATTTTCTATAGAACTTGGTAAGAATATTATTCAGAAATGTTTCGTGATATAGTTTATTTTCTCAGAATAATAATGAAGATTTGGTAAATGTGTGAAAATTAAATTAAATTGATGATTAAATATATAAATACACTTTACTTAAATTAAATGAATGAAAACTAATTTCAAGCACAAGGTAATTAAATTTTAGAATTTAGAAAACAATGTATATTTTATTAAATAAAAAAGAATGTCATAGTGTGAATTAAGGTCGTTAAGGAATTTAAAATAAAACTACATTTACTAATAAAATAATACTAAAGCTAATAAAATTTGTATTTAAAATTTAATAAAATATATATTCCACATTAAATACAAATCAATTAAAAGCTGAATTTCCAGATTTAATTTTTGCAAATTTATATATTTGAAATAAGCAAAATAAAAGGTATTAAAAAATATTCAAAATTAAATCAACAACTATCCTTAACAGAAATGTATTAAAAAACAATGGAACTAACAAGGCTATATGAATAATGTAATTCAGATTAAAAATCTTGAAATATGTATGTTTTAAGATTTACGAAAATAATAGAAAAAATTAATTGTTCTAAAATGATATAATCATTTTAAAAATTAGAAAATTTCTTATGATGAAGCTTGTCGAAACAAGAATTTAAATCATTTATGATATATTATTCTTTGGAATAAATCTTTCAATGAAAACTTTTATTCATTTTATATTAATTAACACTAATTTAGAAATAAAATAATCGAGATAAAAGAGCAAATACCCAAGAATTTTTATTATTTTTGGTCATCAATCTTTAAGGTGAAAGTTAAAATATTTAAAGTCTAAATAGATTTGTTTAATTTTACTTGCAGAAATTAACGAGATGTTTATCGTTACCATATCAATAATTTTATTTCAGCCGCTTCCATTTGCTGATTATTAAAGCCATAAACATAAACTTTAAAAAAAATTTATTTTTAGAGACATACATTGCCGGAACTCATTAAAGGTATGCTCTTAATGGCTTGAACTAATGAAAGAGGAGTGTAAAATAGCCATCAGCGTCACAACTGTATACATTTTAAGAGAAAAAAAAAGAATTTTGCAAATTGAAGTTTGAGATATTTTAATGTAAGGCTTAATGACTGATTTTGTAACGTGTTGGTGCCAAGAATGAGTAGAACTTAAGGAGGAAAAATAACATTTAAATCAGAAAAAGAAAATTTAATGAGAATCTCTCCAGTAAAACAGGTGTTAAGATGGTTGGTGAGGACAAGGAATACTTTTCGCAGCAGAATTTTGTTGAATGAAAGTAAAGAAGAGTCTTTAAAGCATCTTAATCGTAAATAAATTTTTAGATATTCGATGAATATTCAAAAATGTTTATTTTGGTTCCCATTAAAATGGTTCCTTATCTCCCTTTTTTTATTCAATACAGATATTTTAATAATGGATTAAATATGAACCATAAAAAGGTAAACGCTTTACTACTTAAAGCGTCATTAGAAAGTAGTCTATCTAACTAATTATAGCCTTTAAATTACAGAAACTAATTACTCCAGTTTTATTCATGTTGAATAATTTTTCATTTGAAATTGGAAAAGCAGGAAATAAGATTATGCACTATGTTTTACGATAAAATATTAATACTATGCTTTTACTAATATAGATATTCGATATATTACTATATTAAATATTTAGATATTCTATAAATAGTAAAATGTTTATATTTTGTTTCACATTAAAATGTTTTTTCCTTCCTTTTTTGTTCAATACAGATAATTTAATAATGGAAAACTTTTGAAGTATGAACCACAAAAAAGAAAAAAACTCTAAGATAGAAGATTATAAAGTAGTGTACTTAACTGTTTTTTAAATAACAAAAGCTAATAATTTCAGTTTTATCCATGTTAAGCAGCTTTTATTTGAAATGTGAAAACTGAAAATATCATTAGGCAAAGTGTTTTACGAAAAAATATTAAAAATATGGGGTTACTAATATTATAACAAATTCAAACCTTATGTATACACAGAGAGTAATGCCTTAAAGAACTGTAAAATTTAAACATTCCCGCAACTGCAAGCTTGTTCACATGGTTTAAGCTCCACAATTTTGAGACCAACGTACGGCATGATGTTGGAAATACCATCAGCATTGCGGACCGGCGATGTTTAATTTTTCAAAGCAGCTGGTAGAATTCTATCCGCTTCTGGGTACAAATAATTGGCTACAATGATGATGTAGTATTTAACCATACTGCCATCGAAGCTCGTTTACCCTTTGATGCAGATGGGATACCGGTGTCCCTTTTATGCATATTTTTTTTCGAAGGTCGAATAACAAAAAAATATATTTTGTTAATTTTTAATTATAAAAAATAGTCTAATATTTATTAAAAAAATCTGTTGGATTTTTCGGGATTACATTTGTACGAAAATATAAAATAAAAATAATTAATTTGAAATTTTTTTTCTTCATTCATATTCAAAACATTATCAATAATTGATTTCGTAAATCAAGGAAATTTCAAAGATGAATAACTATTCCTCTTAGATCTAAATAACTGAAAATAAGTACAAACTAGAAAAAAAAAATTTTGTTCGAAAGTGAGCTGTGTTTGAAAGATTTTAGCTTTAACGCAGAAAAAGACATCGTTGCTTCATGCGATATTTCATAACCATAAATTATTAAAATGCTAATTATAATTTTTGCAAACTTATTTTGACCTAAATTAATTTAAAAAAAATATGGTAAAATATGGTTAATAAAAAATCTGTATCAAATAGTTTAATCGTGTTAATAGTTTTAATCTTATAGTTTTAATCAAAATTTTAGAAGTAATAATCGGTAATCGTAATAATTCATTTTAATGACGAATCTATTTACTAAAAATACAAAAATGAATATCGAAGTACTTTCTCATACTGCCTTTCAAATATCTGACATTTTGTTAAATTAACAGAACACCTTAATAAATAGGAAATATGCAATATCTTCTAAGCATAATAGTGATTAGTCGTCCTAATTTCTTTTCCCACTATGGTTTAAAATCACAGTTACTCAACTGAACCATATAAAATGATTGGAATCTGACCCTGTTCTGTCTTTTGTCCCAGAAATGTGGGATGGTTTTGGTGTTGTGTTCATGATAAAAATCCGTCTGGTAACTGATGAGTTAATTATATCGTGAACGGATGACACGCCTTTCAAGGTTATCATAATATACTCTTTTCTTCCTATTCAGCCCACAAAATGACAGTTTTAGTGACTAATGATCACACCAGGGCCCATACAAAGAACGGAATTTTTGTGAAGCTCGGAAATTCTTGAAACGTCATTGGTTGTTGGAAATGAAACAATTAGCATTCATATTGACTTTCATTTTTATTTACAGTTCATATTTTATTAAGTGAACGGAATGTATTTAACTAAATTTAAATTTTTTCCCGGTTTATTTATTTATTTTTTTATTTCCTTACATTTTGTGCAGAGATTGTACAGTGCTGTAAATCGGAATCACTTTGGCTCAACAGTCGGAGAAAAAAATATTTTAAATATTTTTCGGTAGTCAATCAAAATATTAAGGAAGAAATTTTGGATTCACAAAAAATAGAAAGAATATTAAGTGAAAAACATTTTACGCTTTTGCCCATTTATATATTGCACAACGTATACTTTAAATATTACATTAAAAATCAAAATTCTAAACTGTAGAATTAAATAGAAAAGAAAGCAGAACTACCCGGAGAAAAAGAATTCAGGTAAAATTACCATACTGTAATGGTAATTACATTTCTGCTAAAAAAAAAAAAAAAACTGTTATTCCGCATATTAAAGCTAAAATATACGATAATTAAAACATTCATTTGGTAATTTTTACTTTTATATCATAATGGTTAACAGGAAATTCTGATTTTTAAAATAAAAACTATAGTTCTTGTTAGCAAACATTTAATAAAAAGTACAAAACTGAGAAGTAAATTTATCGAATAAATGGTTTTTATGCAATGCTCTAAGTTATCATGATAAAACTACCAAAATTTACCACATTTAAAAAATGTTATCAAGTATAATAAAATCATATTTTATTATTAATTTTACCAAATCAGTGCGCTTCGGTAAAAATTATGGAGTTTTTGGGTGTTCCCATAGATCTCGCAGAAGATTTTTCCCTATTTTGGTAGTTTTGATTATACTTTCTTTTTTCTCTGTGTAGTTTAGTACGAGCTTAAATTACACAAAATAGCTTACGAGTTAAATTCAAACTTTGACCGTAATCCATGAAGGAAAATTATATTAAAAACTCAGTTTTTATTGTTAAATGATTTTTACGAGTGTATGGCAGCATTGTGAAAATTAGTTGAAAGCAATTTTTGTAATAATGTTGAATCATTTTAAAAATCCAGTTAGTAGACATTAAATTACAGCAGGATTATAGCCAATTTTATTATATTTCATTTTCAATTTTATTTCACTTATTTTATTAAAGTTATGATATGAGTTGAGCATCGGTCCTATGTATAAACAAAACTGTTAAATATTTCTTTCTCAAGAAAAAAATTTTTAAATAACAATTCATTAAATAGTTGTGAGAAAAGTGTATATTAACTTTTTTTAAATATTGTTTCACCTAACCGGAAAAAGAGAACCAGAAAGATCCAGAATTTTATCATGTCAACTAGGTTCGCCCAATGAAGCTATTTAGTTTTTCGCAGTTCTGTAGATATTATAGAGGAGAGGGCTAATCTGTCAGTTTCATGACCGACAGGACCTAGGTTCGAGTCTCAGCGTCGACACCAAATTATTTCCAGCATTCCATTCAACATATGAAGAGTTTCCAGCCTCCTGTACTACCCAATTTGTAACCTTGAACTATTAGAATACGAGACACTCTTTCACTCATAGATGGCAGCACCATAACTCCAATGCCAATTACCAAATGAAAACCTAGCCCATAGTTCCAGTTAAATTTCCTTTTCATGGTTTTGAAACCATTTACAACCATGCTAGTTGTAAATGGTTTCAAAACAGTAAAGGTAAAAAATTCTCTATACAGTAAACTTTATGGTTAATTGCATGGACAGACTACTGCCAGTTATTTTACAGTAATTTTAGAATAAAAATTCTTACCGTGTGTAATGTAGTAGCAGAAAAAAATGCCTGGAGCCCCAGTTAAATGGATCCAGTGTTTTAAATCACCTTCTTTTTTCAATGATCACTAAAACTTAATTTAAATATCTTACTGAAAATTCACATTTTTTACACATATCTGAAGAGTTTATCACCACCAGAAAAAAAAACAAAAACAGGGCCAGCCCTTTTTACAGTATGAGTTTGCAGTGTGGTATCAATTAGCAAAATCGGAAGACTAAAGAAATTTAATGAAATATTTGTCTAAAATGAAAATGAAATTTTCAAATTTTGAATATTATTTAAAAGACTGATGATGATTCATAAATATTGGAATCAATAATGTTCTAATTTATTTTCGAAATTCAAATTGGAAATAATCGAAGGTTTTTTTTTTTTTTTTTTTTTTTTTAATTATTATTTGCCGTAAGATGTTTACAACTAAACTTCAATTTTATTTTCTATTCAGTTAAAATTATCAAGTAGCATGGGATATTTCCAGTATATAAAATAAATATATTCTTCCTTCAGAATTTTGGTTGTCTACAGAATTTTGGTTGTCTATATAATTTTGTTTAGAGAATGGATCTATAAAGGTATAATTTTAAGACACAATAACAGTAGGTATAGAAACTAATCTACTTCTGCGTGCACACAATCACATTTTGACAAAATCATTTCAGATGGTAAAAGCCAAAGAAAATGTCGGAATGAGTCAGGTGACGGTACAATAGACATTCTATACTGCTTGATGCCTTCTCCTCAGACGTGAGAAAGGGGTGTTCAAGCAGCATAAGATATCCTGACGTGTCTGTTGCATAATGGATGATCGACAATAAATAAACGAAGAAATAGAGTTTCTTCTGGACGGAGGTGAATAAGTAACTCTATGAATATCTTTGGCACACGTGACGTGTGAACGTAACCTTAGAAGTGGTATTTATAAGAAGTAAATATTAGTTACACTGACTATAAGTCAGATCTTTGCATTCAAACAACTAATTTATAATAACAGGATTACAATTGTAGAAAAAAAAATTACAAATAAATACTGAGAGATCTTTACAATATTTTTGTTAGAAATTTAAGCAGAAACAAAATAAGATTTTCCCATTTTCTTGTCGTCCTAATGAAATAATAATATGATTTTCAATCTAAAAAAAGTTTTTTGTAACTAAAATGAATTACTATACTCTTATAATAGCGAGAATATTTAATAAAGTAAACAGAAGTTAAAACATTTTTGAAACTGGAAATTTGTCAGCCAGGTAGGGCATGAAGTCACAATTTCGAGATTAACGGTATGATGGTGGCAATGTGGTCAGTATCACGTGCCGGCCATCTCGCTTTCTTAGACAGCCTGGTACCCACCAATATGAATCTGAGTGAGCTTCAAGCCACCGCTGACTATAGAAGCAAAGTTCTTTAGAACTTAATCCGGACCCTTTGAATTTTTGTATTGATTTCAAACAAATTTGCTGCAAGCATGATACTATGTTGAACCTCGTTATCGCACTTTTTAAACTGGATTGCAATGTATTATCATTACATTTGAAAAGTAACATGGTTAAATTTAATATCAAAAAATTTGTACAGCATTATGATTCAAGATACATATGGTGGTCAAATATCAAACCAATTTTTCAAGAGTTTAAGATCTCTTCGTACTTAAAACTGTTGTAATTCAGAGTTTCTATGTTTAAAATATTTTAAAGGAGTATTACTTATGAGAAAGGAGAGTACAAAACACTAGTTTGGGTTGCATAATGCATAGAAAAAAGAAAATACCGAAAAAAAGGACAAGGAAAAATTATTTTCGCAATTTCAATTTTTATTTATTTTTATTTTGAGGTAAAGCTTTAATCATAGCATTTCCTAACCAAAATTTATCTGATTTTTTTTTTTTTTTTTTTAAATTTGAGTAATTTAAATCGGCAAATTAATATCAAAATAACCAATTCAGAATAAAGTATACTCATATCAATAAAGCAGCACAACGTTTTTCACATAATTAATAAAAATAAAATGGTTTATAAAGACATAAAAACATATTTTTAAATATTTTATTAAAAAAGCCTTCAAAAAACAATTGATAAAAACATGGAATTAACTCATTTTGAAAAAGTATATTTATTTTCGAAGCCTAAAGTTACAGCTTTAGAAAATGAACAAATTGAAAACTGTGCACTTAATAGTGACCGATTCACAGTTTATTCGCTATTAAGTGATTCATTTGCCAAGGTCATGTCCAGTGTTTTTAAATGTCATCGATGGTAGATAAATATGTAGTTCTAGAAACATAATCATCACTTCTTGTAGGCGCTACTACTCGCTATCTGAGTAAACTTAAACATTGAAACTGACTTTCAATTCAGAAAACATTTGATACAAATATTTTTGTTTTGTTTCCGAAATCACATTTAAGATTAATCAAAACAGAACAACCTGCAGAGTCAGGATGACTGCTTTTGAGTTATGACAGTAGTTAATTTAGTGTGATTTATTTTCTCACGAAGTGCAGCTGGTCAGCTGTCAACAATTATTAATGGAAACAATTATTTGCTGATGATCTTACCCAGAATACCAGACACAGTCTTAAATAAAAACGTTTGTTATGTATTTCAATAATTATTAAAATGTGTTTACAATGAAAAAAATGATGATTTTTCTAATATTTTTTAAACTATAAATGAATGAGAATAAAATTTAATTTTTGTAAAATTTATCTTTAAACCAAAATTAGACAAGAATTTAACAATAAGACAAAATTAATTAAGCCATTTTATTTTTCTAATCAAAACAATCAAAGCAACTAATCAAAACAATCGATACAAAGATTTTTATTTATCCATACTGAAGAATGTAGTAGCGATTTAACACTAATTTTAGATTCAAAATTTATAGGGTGCAACCTAAACTAATAGGATTAATTTTTTTATAAAATGTATAACAAGAAGACAGGCAAATTTTTTTTTCGAACAGTTTCTGTTTTCCTTGGCAATTTTTTTAGCGTATTGTTAATAGTAAACCTGTAAACCAAACAAAAACAATTAAAAATCGCAAAATAATTTTTCGGATTCTTTTAATGAATGAGTTCGGTATTTTCGAAATACCTTACACCAGCTATAATCCAATTGTATTATTGGGCGATAAAATTAACATGCATCAAAACGTCACAAGATGGCATTGGAACGCTTGCAGAGACATCTGTCGAAAAATTGTTAGACCAAAATTTAGAACATTATACCCTATCGCATGAAATTGCTTCAGGAATTATCTAACTGTTTTCTGAACCATTTATACATTTTAAAAAACGTCAGTGTAATAAAGTAAACCATGTATATATTTAACAATTGGCACTTTTATGTGCGAGTATGCTGGCTTATACCATTTGTTGTTTGGAAATAAATATCCGTTAACTTGCAATTCAACTAAACGCGAGAAAAATTTATAATGCTCATATATTTCATATTCAGATAACGCTGAACTGGCTTTTCAATTTTTCAATTCGATTACTTCATTTCACATTTCATATTTGTTAAGGAAATAGATTTAATATTGTTATGCTGAAATATGCATACCTTTCATATTTCCTAACATTTAAAAACCAAATTATTATCTTATTTAATCCTTTTTCAATAAGTTAAAATCACTAGAATAATCTGTAATCTTTTAATACCACAACTTTAAATTGAGTGCTTAATAAAATCTATTTTTAGAGATTCCCTTTACATCTGCCTGACACATTAGCATAGAACAGGGGTGGCCCAGCTCCTTAATAGTCGAGCCATTTTTCAAAATTTGAAATTTTTCCCGAGCCGCAATTAAATACGTATTTAAAAAGTATGCAAAAAGGTATTAAATTTGTTTTTTACATAAATTATATTTGTTGAAAACATATAAATAAAAGTACAAAATATGTGTATTGAGTTTAAATATTAAAAATTAAGCACATTTATTTTACTTCTCTTGATAATTCTTTAAAATTGGGTGAATAATTAGTGACAGCACTTCTTAGTAATTCTTTGAGATGCTGTTTAGTTAAGACTGATCGGTGTTTAGATTTCACGAATTTTAAAGTGGAATGAAATGATTCACATAAGTACGTTGTTCAGAATATTGAAATAATTCGACAAGCAGCCTTTTTAATTCAGGATACTTCAATTCTGGTACTAATTTCCAAATTTCAGTAATCGACGTCGACTTATATTTTAACTGTAGAGCTTGATCTTCTTGCATCTCTATTAATACGAATTCTCCAGATGCTTTTTGTGTCATAATTATATTAGAAATGGAAAACTCACCTTGAATTGAATAACGTTGCACTTAATCTTTAATATTCATGTTCTCAGTAATTTAAAAAGACATTTTGAAACACATACGGAACGATAATAATTTTTTAAAATATAATAGCACTTAAATGAAAAGGGAACTCGGGTACATTTATCGAGAGCCACAAATAATCCTTCAAAGAGCCGCATGTGGCTCGCGAGCCGCAAGTTGGCCACCCCTGGCATAGAATTTGAAACCCGTTACATGGTTGCTGATGTTTTGATTTCCTTAAAATTCTCTATTATTTTCCTACTTTCTTTTTGGCGTCAACGCATTTGAATGTGTGAAGCTAAAAAAAAAAGAGCCTTTCCAATAAATTTAATCAATTAATAGCCAATATATGGATTCCTTAACTACCCTTGGCGAAAATTATTTCAACGTCAACACGAGACTGGAAATTTTGATTTCTTGGTGTGTCTTGATTCTTGGTTGATTTCTTGGTTGGATGTGTCCTGTGGGGCTATATTTTAACACAGATTATTAAACCATATTTTATTGTTAATTTTACCAAAATCATGACAAAAACGCATCTGTAAATATTACCGAGATTTTTGGTGAAGTTTACCAGAGAATCTTGCAAGTGAGCCTCAAAAGAAATTGGTAACGTTTTTGATGTAAGATGCTGAATTTTGTGTTCGAAATAGTAAAAGTTCGAAATAGTAAAATTTTTGTGTCATACATTATCCTCACATAAGTAAATATGTTTTTTTTTTTTTTTTTGCAACATTTTAACTATATGAGTGAATTTTGGACTTCTTACTTTGTTTAAAATACAGTAAAGAACTTCCATTTTTGAAACGTGAAGTACTGCCTCAGAAACACTCCCGATAACTTTGAGCAATTTATTTGCAATCAATAAAAATTAGGTTCGGAAAAAATAATCATCTATTATGTACATATTTAAAGAACTATTTGCACTCTAAGTGCTGAAGTTCAGAGGGGATCGTTACTTCTAATCAATCTAGTCACCATTTTTATCCGGTTTATCAAAAGAGAAAGAAGCTCTTTGACAGAAGGGCTGGTATCGAATCATTGTTATACAAATCACGAGCTTATTGCAAAGCAATTTTAGGTAAGCAAAACAACTTTTGTTGATGAAACAGTTTTAACTCTTTTTTAGATATATTTTAAAGGCCTAAAAAAAGGCGAATTTTTTTTAGATGAAATTATATTTTCCAAATTGATGTTAATGATTGCATTTTTTTTTTTTTAATTATATTATTTTCAGTTTTGCAACTTTTGAATCGTGGAGTTTTAAGAATTTCTGCCATTCAAACATTGAAGCATTTGAAATAATAAATGTCCTTGACAATTTTTTAATTTAAATTATTTTTATGAAAGGAAGATTTTTTTTTTCAAAAGGTGCCGATTGTTCCAGATTAATGATTTCTTTTAGCTCCTGAAAATCCAATCATTGAAACGAACTCTTTTTGGTTTGATCGCTTTTCATTTCAATTTGCTTCTTGTGCTTTAAATATGCTATTCCAGAGGAATTTACATACTCCCTTTTTAACTAAGAGATATTTTAAGTATTATTTCATTTCTTGTACTCAGTAACTTTATCTATTTACGTCTATCCATTTCTAATTTTAATAGGACAGAGCTTGGATAATTTACGAAATGTATAGTTAATATTTATTAGCATTAAAAATAGCTTTTTTCTGTTTACTATTAATTTCTCATCAAATTAACCATGATATTAATAGGCGGGTATACTTTTTTTTTTCTTGAGAGCATTTCAATAAGTGAGTTTCATACTTTTGTATATACAAGAATTGCTTACGAGTTTCGATTAAACGTTCTGGAAAGCATATAGATTTTAACGTTATTCAGACATAACCTGTATCAAAGATAACCTTATAACCTGTAAATAACTAGCACATTAATAAAATAAATTAAAATAATCTAATTCATACATAAATTAATTTATTGTTTTTAATTTATTGTTTTTAATTTTTTATTTAATACTAAGACTAAATATAAAAACATAAATATTTATTTATTTTTAGACTTTAGTTAAAATTTACAATAAATCAAGAACCGAAAAGTTAGATGATCAAAGTTTAAATATGGACTAAAAAGTAAAATTTCTTCATAAAAGATTATCCTTCAAAATGTTCCTATTCGTTTAGCAATTTCCTTTTATTTCGATTAGCCTTTCACTTTCTGTAATGCATGCTGATTTTAACGTTATTCAGACATTTTCTGAAATCCTGTAAATTATGAGCTCATGCAGTATATTGAATCAAAAATAGTCTAATTCATACACAAATTATTTTATTGTTTTTTAGGTTTTTAATGTTAAGACCAAACATAAACACATATATGTTTATTTTTTAGATTTTAATTAAGATTTACAACATATCAAAAACCGGAAAGGTAGATGATTAAAGTTAAAACATCAACTGAAATGTGAACTTTCTACACAAAAGATTATCGTATAAAAACTTATTAAAGATATTTCTATTCGTTTTAGCAATTTCCTCTTTTTTTATCTTTGTAGGACTTTTCAAAAGAATATCCTTTTTTAGATAATTGAGGATCTCACAGCGACATCTGAAAAACAAATATCTGGGGACATTTTCAACCATTTAGGAACATAAGCTCATCGATTTATTTTTTATAAACTTCCCGCCATCCATTAATCAAATAAAACACATTCCAAGGCTTAAAACAACTTTTCTTTTTAGTCTACGATCGAAAATAAGCTCAACATTTTCAACACTTGTTAGCAGCCAAAACGCGAAACGCAGAAAAAAAAAGGTAAAATATTATCTTTCTTTACTATCAAAATCCAATTTATTTTTCCGACATACAGAATTAAAGTCTTACTTAAGGTCAAAGTAGGTAGAAGTATTTTACTGAGTGGATTATGTAGTGTTGGGAGAAAAAGTGTTTTAAAAATAATCTATAGAAATTCAGTTAAATTTCTTAAAAGACTGCATTATATCATTTCTTAGTAACCGGTTATATTCTATCACGTAGGAATGTTATCCGAAAAACTCTTGACAGAAGCGAGTTTATTAATTGATAAATGGATAAATGTTTGGAGTTTTCAAAATTAAAAGAATATTATGGGTATGTATGGGCTGAGGGTACATGTATATTTTATTTTTTTTATAACCGCCACTGAACAGCCAACCCAATTTTTGGGTTTACGACTACTAATGTTCAACGCCGTAGTCTTGCAATTTTGAACCCAACACAGAAGACAAGGGAACTCCTGGATCAACTATTGGGAGAAATTTGATTTCGTGGAGAACTTTTCGAAGAAGCTCACCTTACTTGCGTTGCATGGGAAGGAAAACCACAACATTCTCTCAAGGTTAGTGTGACGGCAAAGGGTCTCTAACCTATGATCCTTCTACCACTGACGATATTTTATGTCAGCACTGTGCTGTGTAAGGATCAGGGAACTGGCTTTGCATCAGAAAGGTTCTGGGTTCGAATCCAGGTCAAGGCATGGATGTTCTTACATTCTCTGCACTATCTGTTTTTACTGTGGGAGCAACATTGGCCCACCTAATATAGTGTCCCTGAAAGAGTGGTCAACATATGTGCCCTTCAAATGCCTATATGACCCAGGTCACTCTCTAGGTGGGCATTTTATTTTATTTTATAACCGTCGTTGAACAGTCGACCCAATTTCATGGGTTCACGACTACTAATGTTCAACTCCGTAGCCTTGTAATTTTGAACCAATCCAGAAGACAAGGAAACTCCTGGATCAGTACCCCCAGAGGTATTGATTTGTTATGGGAACATGGAGGACTTTGAGACTAGACAGATTTAACGTGCATCAGTCACCATTTACTACACGGGGAGTCTTCAGCCGGCGAGGATTGAACCCACGACCTCTTGGACATGGGCCCAGCGCCCTACCGACCAGGCTATTCCGGCCCTTTCTAGGTGGGTATTGGGAAAAAAAAGTTATAAAGCGTTCGGAATCCTTAGCAGGGATGAAGCTCGTCTCAGGCTCCCTGAATTGGAGCGCCAAGGGAAAAGAAGTAAAAAAAAAAATAGGGTGACATTTTAGATTATATTCTAATTCTCTGTGGCCGTGTGAATGTCCTCTTAACCGGAATGTCTAAGTATTTATAATCTAGCTTATTTTTGCCATCAGATTTCTGTTTTTATAAAGCCTATCTCTTCTCAATTTAAAGTTATAACCATATTTTTATTTTTGAAAAAGACAGAGAAGAGTGTGTGTGTGTAGTTAATTTACGTCGCACTAGAGCTGCACAATGGGCTAAGACAGAGAAGAAGCAAGTTACAACTAAAACTGAAGCACTGAGAAACTCACAGTCGTCCATCAAAGAGACAAACAGGTGCAAGGCGACTGAGAGGATAAGAATTTAAATGCCGCTCACCCTGAAGAGGAAAAGTGTACAAATTGTAACTTGGTGATCCGATGTCACAGTATGTTTTTCTTACGACGACGCAAGACCACTTATTCCTGTTGAAGGAATGGTGGACATCAGGGACCAGCACTAATAAATAATGACAAAAATATGAGGCTAGTATTAAGTAAGCAGTTTCCAACCAAAAATGAGTTTTTTTTCAGCAATATTTAGTTCCTCTTACCTTAATCCAAAAAATAAAAACATTTCTTGTAATGAAAAAATAACTGTTTTATAGTTACTGGTAAAAATATTTACAAACAAAGAGTCCAAAAGCGAATTGCAGTACGAAGAGAAATGATTCAAGCATGGCATGGTTTACAGGATTACCAACTCTTTTTGCAAAATATTTTCTAGACTGATAAACAATTAAAAGCTAAAACTTTCAGACTTTAACATTGAAACCAAAAAAAACAAAAAATCTAGGAGAATCACTATTAGTTCGAATTGCACATTGTTTTAAATTATCTGTGTGTCAAGAAACAAAAAGTTGTTTTTAGCATATGTATTATAGTTGACATTTAGTATTTATGTTTTGCTTACGCCAGCATGCGTTTAAAGCTTTTAAATAATATTTTTTTCCTGTTACAATAGCTATTTCTAAAATAACATACTGCTCCAGAAAATTTCGAAACAATGATTTAAAACTTTTATTACATTACAAATTTAAATGTATTATTTTGAAATTAATATTAAAATTTTTTTTTTATCATTTAAATCAGACATTTTTTTATCAATTAAGAAAGTTAATTAACGAAAACAATCTATTGGTAACGAGGCTATTATTCCCTTCGACTTTCAATAGTGTGCGCAAATATAGAACATTATTTTGCCTGCGCAAAATACAGTTCTTGATTTTAAAATTCAATAATTTAAAAAATATTAAAAGATGGGTGTCAAGTCATCTTGTTATGCTAGCAATTTTATTAAATATTTTAAAATCAGTTCCACAGTTTTTGAAAGGTGACGATGTATGCGCAATGTTGAGGTCGTAAAATAGACTCAAAAATGTCTTCTTCAAACAGTTAACTAAGCATATGATTTATTTGAAATAGGAAACGTTTTAAAAATTGACTCAAGCTCTGCCGTTTGTCATGAAAGTATGGAACCTTAACTTTCAAGACTCCCCTGGTCCACAATGAGCTGTTGCGGGAATGCTCTGCTTTTGCTATAAAACAAAATATACTGCCTCCTATTTGAAATATTTCATGGAGATGAAATGTTATTTAGTGTGGTTTAAAAAGTTCCCCTCTATTTATTATTTTGTAGGGGTAAGCGGGAGTATTGAAGACCTGTTAGATCTTAACTGTTTGACCTAAAAACTGAATTTTGAATAGAAAATAACAAACATTCTTGAAAAGACACAATTGTGTTATTTGTTTTATAAGTGATTTTTTTCCAATAGAAGATAAATCATCTGGTCTTACCCCACAAATGGGCTAAGTACGGGTGCACATGGTAAGTCAATAGAAAATTTAAAAATGCTAGAACTTCAGTGAAAAATTAGCGACATTTATATTTTAAGTGCCAATTTAAGAAAATTATACCTTTAATTTACACGTGAAGACCGTACTTAAGGAAGGGGGGAGGACTGCTGAGGATCCTTAGAAAATTTCTTACAAATTATACAGAGTCTATTAATTAGTTTCTTTAAAAGAAAATTACATAGAATTTCTTTATGCCCCTATAAAAACTACAATTTTGTATTAGGGTTCTTCAAAAATTTTATAAAATATTAAAATTAGGCTTTGAGGAAAGAGCGTACGATAAATTTTGTCCTGGGGCCTGAAAAACTTTTGTTCAACCTTGAATGTAATTATCTCATTACCCCCTTTGCACAGTAGCTTTTGTTAGACCAACATAGACTCACATCAAGGAGGTGGGTCCAAACAATGTAGTTTCCGGTCTTACCCCGAGAGTAGAAGTTATTAAAAGGTAAAAAAAAATAAAAATGTAATACGCTTCACTAAAAATAATTTCTTTTAACTGCAATGTTGATTAAATAAAGCGATTTTAAAAAGAAAACAAAAAAATCTACACAGCGCCGTGAAATAGTCAACAAAGTTGATAGTATGAAGTTTGTCCGCTTGGAACAGACATAATTTGAACACACTCGAGATGCCTGATCTCACCGCACTCTCTCCTATGTGTCACGGAAAAACTAATATCGATGACATGAACAAACCTATACATAACTTGAACTATACTGAATTTTAAGCAAAATGATGTAAAAATTTTAATAAATTTCTTGCTACTTGATGTTTTAGCAATATTTCTTTAAAATGTTTAAATCACTCTATTTTTTCCTCGCTACATTTTTATTACTTCTTTCAATAATACAATGTTTTTGTATTTTTATACTTTAAAGGAATTGAGCAATATAAAAAAATTATGACCATTAAACTTTTGGATTATGAGTAATACTATAAGAAATAGTTTACGTTTATAAGCTTGTTTTGCGTTTAAAATCCACGTCCAACAACCTGGAACCCTAACAAAACGAAGTGTTACGAATTTCACCCGTCTCTATTCTACTGAATATTTAATTCACTATTGCTTGACTTTTTTAAGCGACAAGAAGCTTCCTCGAGTCGTAAAATTTCAGCACATTTTTCGCGATTAAAACGTCACTCAGATGAAGTCATTTTTCTTTATAACTATGTATCTTCATTTTAGCTTCTGTCACAATTTTAATCATTTTTCAGAGCCTGCTTGCTCACGTAGTGCTTCCAATGAGCAATTTTTTGCACTATATATCCAGCGTCAAAAATAAAACAATAATCATAATAAATAAATAAGATACAATGTCTTTACAGAAATATATTTTTTTCTTTCTTTTCATAAATCATCATCACATACAATTTTTCTCTAAAAACAGATAATAGAAACCAGTTGGATAAGGTTACTGTGTTATATAATTTTATTCATAGATTCTTTACTCTTACAACAGGAAAATAGTAATTCTTACATTGAATGGAAGCTTTAAAATTTATTAGCATTTAATCTATATCTTTAGAATTATCGGGTAAATATAAAGCTGCGATGTCAATGATATCGCTCAACTTTGTTGCACCTATTATAATGAGTAAAATTGAACTGTGTTCCCGTTTATTTTTATTCTGTTAAATAAAATTGAACAAAGTTCCTGATAATATCATGTAAGCAATTTAAAGAAAAAAATAATTGCTTAATTATATCGCTCAAATTTTTCATCTTATATAAATTGAAGAAAATTTGTACGATTTACAGTACATGTTTCTAATTTCTTAAAATTGACCTCCAATAACATTGGTAAACCCTTTTGTTTTTTGCTTTGTTTTCTGTAGCGTGTTGCATGAGATTTTTTTTTAATAGATCTCAGATATTTTCACGTTACTGATTTCAAAGCTGAAATTTGATTTCTCTCTTCTCGACATTTTTATTCTATTTTTTGTCGAAATGTGTAAAGTAACCCATGCCCTTAAATGTCATCATATGGCGCTAGGGGAATTGTCTTATTGTGAAGTGCTTCTTCCTGTGTTTCTGAACAGATCATAATAATGAAGCGTCTATGGTCACATACTTTGACATTTATGGGCATGGGTTCCTTTGCAGTTTTAATCATGATAATGTGCCCTTACTGACCTTGAAGTTTGTCGCAATATTTAAGTGACTCTCTGTTATATGAAACATTTCGATGAAAAGTAAACTAAAAATGACATATAAAGAATTCTATAGCTTTAGGATTAAAACTAATTTCAAATCCCCTCATCTGAATTAAGAAAGATCAAATACTTGTGTAAATGCAACAAAACATTTGTACCCTCGTGTAATCTCTGACAATATTTAATGCGCAAAGAAATCATCCAATCACTGCGTTTATTAAAATCATACTTCTTTTACCTTGCGTTTAAACAGAGTAATTTATTCAAGAATTTATTTTTCTTAAAACTACAATATTATGAACTCAAATTTATCAACTGGTTGGTACATTTAAAAATTGCCAATACCTTTTTTAATATTTGTAACAAACAAATTAGATACAGTTTTTCACAAAAAATAAAAAAAGCATAAGTAAAAACTTGAAAAATCTTCCCAACTAAACCTTGTTTAAACGTGCATAATTTGTGTCTAATCTTGTCATTGTTTGTTTCTAGTATTAATTTAGCTTTTATTGTATTTTTCGAGAAAAGTTAGAAGTTAAAGCTTACTGTTTCCCGATCATTGATAAGCCTTTTACAGAGGAAAATCAGCATGTTTATATACAATCGGATTTCGATAAAAAAGGGAAAGAAAGAAAGCCAACAGTTTTGACTTAAACTTGTCTAAATCTTTATCCTCAATAATAAAACACGAAGAAAAAAAACAGATGAAAAAAAATCCAAAAGAAAAGTCGCAGATGTTCAATAACAGTCGAGTAAATGGATTCCTTTCCAAATTATACGACGAAAAAGAATTCTTAATTTTTTTTGTCTGCTCAAATATTCGATTTAATTCGATAACGATAAAAAATACTTAAGAAATCGATTAGAAAAGCTATTATATCGGTTTCTATTGTATTAGAAAATTGCTGTACCAAATAAATGAAAAAACTGGAATAAGAACAGTCAAATGGTTCCGCGTAAAACTTTTTAATATGAAAAACCAAGTATAGGATTAACGATGGTCAATAACACGATTTTAATTTAAAAAATGACAAAAACACACATTCATTAACAAAACAATTGCGCTTTAATATAGGGTCAGCAATTTCTTTTTATAAATTTCTTGCATTTTCATGGAATATTAAAATACTTTAAAATGCAGTTTATAATACTAAAAAATCTGTTAAAGTCAACGAACTATTTTCGAGTAGAAACCATTTAAATTTATTAAATTAATGTGTGTTTAAATTATCAGAAGTTTCATTGTAAAAACTGCATAGAGTAACCTTAACAATTTCACATGTAAAAGAAAGCTATTACCTTCTGAAATTCGATAACTATTATTCGTGCAGGAGATTTACGTTTAAAATTCTTGATCAGCTAAAATTTAACTAACATTTAAAGGCATGCAGGAGATTTATTTTTAAGGTTTCTGTTCTACTAAACCTAATGATGATGCTTTCTAAAGTTTGAAATAAGTGATGAGCCGTCTAAAATCTGATATACGTCTGGTAGCCCCGCCCACTTAAGGAGTATAGCTTATATTTCTGTATAATATTGAGTAATAATCAATATTTTTGTATGTTTTTATTGTTTTATCATCTAATTAAATAATGCAAAAAGAATAAACCCAAAAAAGAATAGTTTAACTTAAAAAAATAGAAATTTAAAAAATTTGACTACTGTATTCAACATATTTTCAAAACTATTGTTTACCATGTTACCAGCTGCATAAATACTTGAAACTTTGAAAATAATATTTTTTTAATATAACAATTAATATCCGAGGGCCCATTGACTTGAAAAAATATTCTATACATATGAAATTGACAGTGGGCGGGGGTACCCGACACTCCCCTACATCAGTGTCCAAAGTATTATCAAAATACAATTCTGCAGTCCATATTTTTTATTGGGGAAATCTAGTTCCAAATAGAGGGTTTCATGTTCATATAGAGTAGTTTTTAAAAAAAAAAAAAAAAAACGTAAACAAATCTTCCTATTATAGACTACAAATTAATAAATGAATGAAAAAAAAAAAAACTCATCAAATTTCAGCAAATTGAAGAAAAAGCGAGATTGAATGATTAAATTGATTAGAGGATACCCTAAAAAAAATTTAAAAAAAAAAAAAAAAAAAAAAAAAAAAAAACATGCATACCAGTTTTATTTGTAAAATTGATGGTGTTTGTTCTTTATAGATCTTGATAGATTCACTTTTTTGATTATTTTAATTATTTTCTTTGTTAAATCTCGATGATGATTTGCCAGAGTTTGACGAAGTTTATGATGACATACGTAAAGAACGATTACATGAGATAAACGATAACACGCTGTTTAATTGCAATATCCAGCAACTATTTCCAGCCCAATTATTTTCTTTGCAATCCTGATTCGTTGTCCAGGATAAGGTCAGTTTGTGCCAAAAATAGTATCCTTATTTTAATAGTTTTGCTATGTCAGTAGGCATGTTAGGGCTATATCTAACGGGCTATTGTCGATTGTGTGAGATTTATCTGTATTGATGATTCGAAGACAGTATTCATGCACGCGCTCACTACCCCAATTACGATCAGAGGACAGACGGCGATAGCAATCACCGGGGCATTGTACCATCCCTTCTAACCAACCAACCATGGTGGACTTTTCGGCCCTAATACCACGGGGGACAATATTTTATGTTTAGGAAAGAATCTCAATGTCCATTATAAATTCCCTTACAATTTCCAAGATATGTTTCTTTGAATTCGTCTGCTTTTCCTTGCAGTGCAGTAACTGTTATGCAATATCGTTACGGAGATGTTAACTGGTCAAAAATTGCAATTGATAATCAAGTTTAATTTGTTTCCATTCTGCAATTTTTTACGATGAATTTAAGACCAAAGACCAAGTTGCCAAATTGGGACTGATAGCAAATTTGGTCACTAAAGTGATTTTAAGTTTGAACATAATATCAGCTGAAAATACCGATACTCGTTAAAAATCAAACCTATATATAAGAAACTATAAGAAAAGTTATTAAAAAAAATTCTTAAAACTGCTCTTAGACAGACATTTCTTCAATATTTTTTAAAATTTAGTTTTAATATTTTAAAGTATAAGACGCAAAAAATAAAATAACGGAATTGTGGAAAATACTACGATTTTAATCCACCATAATATTCATGGGAGCATCAATGTTAAATGACGATAAAATTTAGATTGATCCCTCAGAGAGTCAGTGTTTCTCTAAATTATTTACAAAATAAATAAATCATTGCGCAAATTAGAAAACTAAACTTTTTTTTTTTACTATTTGATCAAATAATTGGATTTTTATATACTGAGATGAAATCTGAATGACTTAGAAAGATATTACATTACATTAACTGATTTAAATTGACATTCAACAGATCTTTTTTCTCGTCGAATTCGAATTTCCGACAATAAAAAAAAAAAGGTGGGGGGGGGGGGAGAGTATCGATGAAATTAAAAAACATAATCCCAAATAGTTTAGAGAGCCATAGAAAGCTTGGACCCCTTAAATGTAATTTCATTTTCTTACGTATTTTGCTCTGTCTTTAGTTGTAGTAAGTAAAACAAAATTTAACACAGTCTTATACTCGTTTATCGCAATAAATGACACGTAAAATATAATTATATATCACTATTTATAATTTTTTACAGTTCAATAAACACTTGTAAGGCCTACAACATTTTTTTAATTTTAAACTATGTAATTCCAAATAAAAAATGCAAAATTTGAACATAATCAACCAAATAGTTAGAAAACATTTTTTTTAAAAAGAGTTAAGGAAAACTAAGAAAGTGAAGCCGCATTTTTTTAATTTCCAACTTCTTTAAATTTCTCAACCGATTCTGTTTAGATTTTCAAAGTAACCATGGAATAAAAAGTCATAAAAACCCAATAATTCAAATAACTTTTTGTTAAGTCTTAATAAAAAAAAAGTTCCTCATAAAAGATAATAAATTATTGCAATTATTTTACATGCGATCGTCTTTAGTCATAATTTTTTTTTACAGGTAATCGTCTTTTGATCCTCAAATTAGTCCCACATCTGTGCCGAAAATGCGATATATATATATCTACTAATACGCATATTTAAAGCTAGATTGTCGCAGAGTAAGATTGCACTTTAGTAGAGAGTCCGAATACTAGATCAAAAGCCATTAATGAGTTCCAATTTTTTTTCTTCCTTTGTCTACTGTACAATATGTTTAGTATTAATTTATAGATTTTAAAAAATCGTTTTTATCACTTAACTATTCGTCCAACAGCCGCTAATCTTATAAAAACCGGGCAAAGAACTTGTCTAGCGGACTTCGCCGTATTTAAATTGAATATCAATTGATTGATTCTTTTACAAGAAAGAGAACTAAAAGTTTCAAATTTTTTTTCATTCCTTAGAAAAAGTTTTGTCAAACAATGCCTTGTGCGTAAGTCAGAAAAACGTAAACAACAAATACAAAAAGCATCAAAATATCGGTATTTTGTGCAGTTGAGGCTGCAGCACAATGTCAGTTAATTTTACTTGTCATCGTCATCTGCTATCTAAGAGTAGACTCGTCGTCCCTCTGCGTCCTGATCGATGGCCTTTCTTAATCACTGTGATCAATAAATAACATCGACTAGTACAGTCTGCTTCCTTTTAGCACTAAGAGAGAACCAAAAGGAAGCAGAGTTCTGAAAAGATCAAGAACAGGAAAAAAAATAACAGATAAAAAAGAACAGTGACTGTTAATCTATTCATTCATTTTGAACGACGGTTCTGAGCTAGATTTAATTTAATCTCTTTATTTTTCGCGACACTTTTTCTCAAGAAAGGGTGAGAAAAAGGATACAGAGTCACAAGAAAATTTACACCAACCAAAATTTATGGATCTTTTCAGAGGTACTTAAAGTGATTCCGATTTATTTATCGTTATTACCGCGGAAGAACGGATAAATGAATAATGGCGGAACAATGGTAGAAGATATATTAGGTCATAAAAACAACTCATTTATGTTGCAATCACGTGATAAAATGATTAATTATAAATAATTATATATTTTTATTACTACTCTCACGCTGTTAAACTTGGAAAGAATGTTTATTTACGAGCCTGTGTAAGCATCTCAATAAAATTATTGCTGATTCCTTTCAAAAAAGTAAATGAATAGTTAAGCTCGTTTAAATCATGAATGCATAATAAGAGCATGATATCATTCATGCCTCTCTCAGTTTCACGAGACTCCATTTTTGATTTTGTTTGCATCGAACTATTCTGTGGAATGAGTTTGAAATGTATTTATTTTTTATATCTAAGTATCAGTAATATCTTTTATAAAGTGAAAGAACCCAGTTTGGCAAATTGTTGTTGCAAGTTGTTTTTGATTCAAGTTGAATTAAATTTAAAAAAAGCCTCTCGGTTAGTGAAGCTTCGGTGAGTGAATCGAGGAAAACCTCTCAGGAGCAACCATTCTCTGTTCCACAGGAAAAGGGTCGTTAATGGAGGTTGGTTGTTCTTAAGGGTTACCTTTAAAATGATGTAGAAGGTACATGATTTTTCGGAAGCAAATTTAATTTTCGCTCATTTTTACTGACTTAACTAGGTGTAAAAGCAAATTTACCAATTATGAATGATAGAGATATGTTAAATAAACAAACTATTATGTTTTTTGTTTCAGTTTTCATTTAATTTTATGTTATAAAACTTCATTCAATTTCATGTTATAAAAGTTAGCTTAAAAATAAATGAGAAGAGGTGTTTTTGTTTGAGATGCTCAGTTTTGTTTAAAATAATTATTTTTTTTTTAAATTTAACTTTTAACTCTAAAAATAAATTATTGATAAGTCTTTAGAGTATTCTGACTGCAACATGTGGTTGTCGATCTCTTTCAGAGATTGCCACGAAAAAAAATCTCTCTAAATAAGAGCCACCTACAAATAGGTTGAATACATTTGAATCTACTTATTTTCTTCGCTAATAATTTTTTTTTTTTTTTTTTGATATTTTTTTCTGTTTCCATGCTTGACCTTTTCCGCATTGGGTACAAAGGTTTGCCCAGTCGCCGGGGGAGGTCTTGATGGTCCCTCTTAAAGGTTTTCTTCAGCACAAAGTCAATGGAACGAATTCCATGCCTCCCAAAAGTGGTCTTAAATAAAGGGGGTCGTTGCACAGAGGTGGTCATCTTAGGAGATTTCACTGTACAATATAATTTTTATTTTCATTTAACGTGACATTAGCTGAAGCCTCCAGATTATTAAGTGGTCTTTTTGCTCGTTTTAGACATTTTAACTCGTTGTTGAAAATCAAACTTTCAGACAAAACTTGGGATTTTATCTGAAACTTGACATCGTTAGCTGAAAACTAGTTAACTTGGCATTGTGAACTCAAAATTAGTTTAACTTGGCAATGGACTATTAACTCTTTTGGTCAATGTTGGTTATCTTTCCAAAGAACTACACTCTCGATAAATTAATTTTTATTAATGCATTGAATAAGTGCTATTATAAAAAATCAAAACTGTGCGTTTAAATATTTTTGCAATTTAGCAACTATAAAGGATGTCACACCAATTAATACTCAAATGGCAGGAAAAAGTACCAGTAATAGCCATAGAACTAATGGCCAAATATTAGGTCGGCTGTTCGACGACAGTTATAAAATAAAAATAAAATAAATAAATAAATGAAATAGAACTGGTGGATAGACGTGGTGGATCAGGGCGAAGCTTGGTATTGTTATTACATATATTTTTCGTTTTATTTGAAATGCAGTTTTTCTTTTGTTTTACGCTAGTTAGATGACATTTAAGTTCGATGGGTGTATTACGCATGTAAGTTCTAGTAAAAATGAATTCTCTTTCAAAAGGAATTCTCTGTAATATTAAATTTTATTGGCAACAGAAATATAACTAAAGCAAGGTTATTTATCAATGTATATTTAACTAGTGATATCTGTTAAATATTATGATAATATTTATTAAGTTTATATTCACGACCAATCTCAAATGTGTGAGCTGTGGTGGCTAAGGGGATAGAGCGTTCGCTCTCCAATGAGGTGAACTGGATTCAAACCCCAGCGATGGCTGATCGATATGAATTCTGCACCTGGCTCGCACTGACCATAGAGCTGAAGAAAAATATCGTTAGTAGTTGACGGATTATGGCTTAGAGTCCCCTTGCTGCCAGGCTAACTGTAATAGGATTTCGTGGTTTTCCTTCTATGTAGCGGGAATTTGGGTTCGTTCCATCAAAAAGTTTTACACATAGACTAGTTTGACCCAATGTTTGATGCATGAGTTTCTTTGTCATTTGGATTGGGCTCAAAATTACAAGGCTACGGAGTTGAACATTGATAGTTGGAAACTCAGAATTGAATCGGCTGTTCAATGCCGGTTATGAAATACAAAATAAAATAGAACTGTATTTAAATGATGATGCGAAAAAGGAAAAACCGAACGAATTGAAAAAAAAGTAATACGAAATTTCATTAATGCATTATAAGATCGGTACATAATAGTTTTATTGAAGTTCAAAAATAATAAAGACATGACATATAATTAAACATTGTATAACATTACATTTCCAGCAACAGTTGAAAGATAATTACATCTATTCACTTATGTTAGCTAAATCATTTATTTTTTTAAACACTCGAGGTTTTTAAATAATGGTAAAATAAAGATACGTTCTTTGTTTTGCAGTAAATATATAATAAAGCAAAACAGTGAAGACAAAATGTAAAAAAAAAATAATAAATTAAGAGAAATACTTGCAAAAGAAAATTTTTATAAACTAATTTTTTTGAAAACTCAGTAAAATGCTGAAAACTTAAATAATAATTAATTGCTGCGTTAGTTTTTTGTAAAAAATATAAGTAAATGGAAACAGCGAATATATTAAAAGAAACAAAATTGTAGAAAAACATGACAAAGTTACTAAGAAAGAAAAATATAAAACGAAAGAAAGAGCTCTCTAATAAAGCTAGCGCAACTATTTTATAAGATTATTAGAGCTTACTTTCAAGTTTTAATTCAAACATAATCTAAACTAATTTTTTATGCAATTATTAATTATTTTCAAACAAATTATTTTTGTTCTACTACAAAAGGATTAGTTAAAATTTTTATTTCTGTTTTACCTTTATAGAGTCTCATGAAATTTTATTTATTTATTCATTTAAGTTTCGTTGTAAGAAGAAATAAATTATGATAAAAATAAATGTCTGAAAATATTTTTTAAAAAATTCCAATATACTAAATTTAAAAAAAAAAAAAAAAAGAAATATTAAAAACATCTAACATAATTTTTTAAATTCAATGAAACACATATCCAAAAAACGAAGCCAACAATAGTTATTTATATTTCAGATTAATATTTAACTCCTTCATAGCAATAGTCTTGTGAGTAGAAATTAAATTATCCCTGTATTCATATAATGGTGCATTGCTTCGAACAATTGAAAACATAGTTAAACAAATTATTCCTCACTGAACCAAATACTGTTTTCGAATGTAACAAAGACAGGCCTACCTATTGAAAACTTGTGCGTGAAACACAATGTCTTTGGCGTGTTTTATGCAGAAGTTTGGGAACACCATCAAAAGGGATTGATTTAGTGTTTGCCTTCTCCTATCTCTATTTGAATATTTGGCATACTCCATCGGATGCAAATTTGGTTTAAATCTGCATTAAAAGTGAAATAGAAACACGTGATTTGTGTAGAAGGCAAATACGATAATGGAGAGACCAAACATATGTTCTATTTTCAACTATGCCAGTCAATATTCCAGTTTAGAAACTAAACTGCATATAGATTTAGATGTTTAGTTCATGTAAATATGTTTCACACTTTTTCGAAAGGAGTTTAGTTTAGTAATTTCGAGAAATGAATATATACATTCTCATCGTTTTACCTGTCAATTTTCTTAATCGGAGCGAAAATTGGTTTAACAAAAATATTATATCGAAAATTAAAAGAAAACCAAACAATAATATAGAATCTTTAAATCACAAGCTAAATATTAAAATAAAGTCAATTAAAAAAGAGCATTTGTTTCACCAAATATTAAATTTTACCCCCCCTGACACGAAAACCAATTGGGGATACTTAATTTTTTTAATATACAGAACATCTATTCAGCAAGAAAATAATAAATAAAATGTTGATACAAGCTAAAATATAATTTAAGAAAAAGTAGGAAAACACTGTGTATATTAATCTCGGTTAAGTGATTGAAACCTTTTTTGGAAGTTAGTCTATTATTTGATAACAGAAAAAAGAAAAAAAAAATTCGGCAAAAGATTATCCATGTTCGAGAATCTTTTTTCAGAAGTTTTACTTCAAACAAAACAAAACTTCAAACAAAAAGAGTTGTTTCGTTTTTTGCTAAGGTGTTTATTTAAAAAAAAATACGTCACTGGAAATAAAGTAATAGTTCGACAAATGACTTTTTTTCTTTTTTAAATAAAAACGAATATTTACAATAATTATTTTCTTAATAATTACAATAAATGAATTTTTAAAACGTTTTTTAAACAAAATAGCAAACGTAATATGTTTTACTACAATATTTACGATCTAAGTACTTGTATTTATATTTAAATATAAAACACATCCTTATATAAAAAATGCAAAAAAAAGTTTTTTTTGCATTTTTTATATAAGGATGGTTTAAATTAAAATTTTATAGTTTAAATTAAAATTTTCTTGTTTTATTATGTGTTTAATACAAAAAAAAATGTTCATGGTTTAAAATAAGAGGATTAGATAACTGCTTTGTGGAGGATTAGAAAATTAGATCCTGAAAAACCTAAGGTTGTTTTTGGAAGGCTCTGTCGTTGAATGAAATGTCGTTGAAAATGTCGTTGAATGTTTTTTTGCAAATAATATGCCATTTTCAAAACTTCTATGAGGTTATAACAGCTATTCATGTAATTTAAGTCCAGTCTTTAGTCAATCTTTTAGGTCTTATCTTAAACTACCCACCTGTATGCTAATTTTGAAAAGGGCGCAAAGCGTAAATATGAAGTAAGTTCGAACTTTAATGAAAATAAAAAATGCTTAGCATCTAATTTTTTCAAAAGTTACTCTGGCTTTGCAGTACCTGGACTCATAAAAAAATTTGGAATCACTGACAATTATTCATTGATTTTGATAATTCTCACTTAGGTAAAAACAAATTACGCTAAATTGGCAATTATTATTATTTTTTTTAAAGAGTTAAGCAACTTCTAGAATATTTAAATTGTTTGCCCTGTCTAAAGACAGATAATTCTTTGCAGCAAGATAAGTAATTGTGTATGCGGTAAAAAAACCGGAAACCGGTAAATCGTAGGCTTTACCGGTAAAACCTTGTTTTTACCATAGTAGCTCGGAACATGTTGATGTGCACTAAGTGTATGCGATAAAACTTAAGAGTTACTGAACCACTTTGGAAAATCCTAGGTTTTACTTGTAAAATATAGGATCTAACAGACTTCGGGCTTTTTCAGTATATATAGTTTATAATAACACCTTTACCTCAATTTTAAAACACTTAAATTGTGGCTTTTTTTTATTTTCCTTAGAGAAATATTTGAAAACACAATTAAGTCTTCAGGTCAGAAAGAGTTTTTCCAAATAATGGTGACCACTTAAAAAATAATTGCAACATCCTGCTGTAAATGTCTTTCACACGTTAAAATCGAATGTTTACCTCATTTTCATTTCCAGACATTCTAGGAAAAATCTGTTCAATGTTAAACCTAAATGATTTGATGTAAATATGCAATAACTATAATGAGGTGTTAATTTGGTACGGGCTTTCTTTCAATGCAAACTACATCATCATGTAATCAAATTTATGAATGGATAATTTGCATGATTTTATACACCAGCTTGGCTTCGTTTTAAAAACGCATCAAACTTTAATGATATAATACCGAAAATTGGAGAATCAGACAAGATTTTATATGCAACGTCTTAACTATTTTGATCTAAGGTAATAAATTAAATTAATGAAACGTACTTAGATTTTAAATAATTCCGAAGATATTAGCCTAAATTAATTGATATTTACTGTAAATGTAAAACAGATATTAACATCGGATGAAAAGTTTAGAGAAATATTTTCCTTAAATCGATCTTTCCTTAATTTTGAATAAGATCTTTTTTTTTTAATTGATGATACTTTTGATACGTTTTAGAATGCAATCATTTTGCAATTATGCTCCGTTACCGCAGAATAATGAACGCCTTTCATCAAATCTTACATCATGATACGTAATAATAGTTTCCAAATCAACGCGTTTACTGTCATATGCAATCAAATCATCATTAAGATCCGCTAGGAGACATTCCCGATACTAGCATATATTTCTACTGCTTCTCAAAAGATAATTATTACCACCTATCAGTAATCTCAATTTAAAATTTGTTTTAGATAATAAAATATTTTGCATCATTCTATTTTTTAAAAAAAATTTTTTATGTAAAATTAAAGAAATTCTTTTACGTTATTGTAATAGATCTTCTAAAAATAAGTTAATAGTAGTCATACAAAATATAAATAGTTGTACACGCTGCTACATTGATTAGCAATTGATTTCTTATGCATATGTAATATTAAATTCAAATATATGAATTTAGTGAGAAAATAATGATAAAATACAAGTTTTCGTGTTTATTTTGGAAATTTAGTTTAACAAGCCACATTTACAACAACAGGGAATCCCCGGTATTTTCGGTAAAATTATAAGTGCTTTAAGATTATTGAGAATGTGACTTATTTTGCTTTTGAATGTAACAAACCATCTTTAAAGTCTCAGTGAAAATGCTAGAACTTATAATTGTTCCTTAAAAACAATTTAGAAAAACAGCAGTAAGAATAAGAATCTGTGATCGGATAATAATGTTTCCTTCAAATCTGTGTAACACATTTTGCCATTATTTCACAGTAGGATTTTTGTTTTTATTTTTTATTTTAATGACTTAATTATTTTAGTATTTATTTATTATTATTTACGAAATGGAATCTTTTTCATGAAAGCAACAGTTTTGATGAATTTTATGTTTAGCTGTCTTAGAACAAAATCTTGTGGGAAAATATTGCTGAGTGGACAAAATATCTTGAGTAGAATTTTTTCCATGGATATTATTTGGCAATAACAGAACTCACGTGAAAAAAAAGCTGAGTTTCTTATTTATTTAATAATCAATTTACATTTTTTTTTCATTTGCAGTAGATTCTGCCCATACAATGAATGATTCAGAATTTTCTCTAAACCACTAAAAATCAATATAAAAAACTAAAAAAAATACAAGAAAGTACTATTTCTTAGCTTTAATTTTAACCTGGGAAAATAATAATGAATTATGTATGTTTTTAAAGATTGATTTTAGGCATTTCCAATATCGTAGACCTTCAGAATCCGGTTGTTGTTCCGAGTTTCTGATTTGTCGTTCTCTATCATTTGCTGGATGTCTGAAGACGTAAATCTTTTTGACAATTTTAATAATCTCAGTTTTGATTTGGATTCTATTGTAACAATGAACAAAAAAACTTTTTAGGTTCTTTAAAAATAGTTCACTCTTCATGTATTGAAAGATGTATTGTTTTATCAACACTGGAATTCGAACTCCTGTTCAGGTGATTGACCGAATAGATTTATCAGCTACAGTATGTACCCAGCTTCTGGGAACAAAATGGCTTCATAAAGTGGGCCTAGTTGGCGTGCATAGAATGCTGGTTGTAAAATCGTATTAAGTAAAAATAATAATGAAATTATTTATCTCACACTTAATTGTTTGAATATCATATTTTTTATGGTTTTCTAACTGTTTTGGTTGGTAAAGTATGGTAAAATAGCATTTAAATGAATTATTATTTAACAATTTTTACCGAGAAATTTAAACAGTGTATGATTCAATTTCAACAGGAGCATTACTTGAATGATCACCTTTTTAAGGATGCAGAAAATTTTCCCTACACTACAGTTCATTATTGCACCAATTTTTACCCAGAATGTAAAAGTTTAGAAACAATTATTTTTTGTAGAAGAAAACTAAACTCATAAGATTTTACATTTCCCCTTCTCTCGTTCCTTACCTATTTCTTACCTATTACATCGTTCCTTACCTATACCTCCACAAAGAAATATAAATTCATCTGCATTATCAATTCCATTTTCACCATTACTCAAAGACACTTGCCAAATAACAATGAAAACAGATTCCAACATTTTAATTTCTCTGCGGGATCCGAAAAGTTGTTGCTTTCCTGTCCCAGCGGGAAGTCAGGTGGCAAGAAAGAGGAGGAGGATGTCTCCTCCCTGATTCTCTTAACCTATCAAAACCTTGACGCAAATTTTCCGCTTATTTAAACAAACACCGTCTTCAAATATTTATTTTGCTTCCT
Organism: Parasteatoda lunata; assembly: GCA_949128135.1. Taxonomy (NCBI): domain Eukaryota; kingdom Metazoa; phylum Arthropoda; class Arachnida; order Araneae; family Theridiidae; genus Parasteatoda; species Parasteatoda lunata. The sequence continues at coordinate 71,959,304 of OX421971.1, forward strand.
CGCATAGAAGTAAGAATGAGTAATACTTTAGAGAAATAAGATATGGAAAAATATGCGTCATTTAAATTATAATTTGTTTCGATTTGCTAAGGATGGAATTGATTTTTCAAGGTTAGGCAAGTATTATCATCGAATGATAGAAAAGTATTATAAGTATATAAATCAACATTTTAAATGTATGTAATGTATAAAAATGCATTTATTGTTTAACCTTTTGGGATGCTTTCGATTAATTATAAAAAAGTCGTCTAGAATTAATTGAAAACATTGAACTGCTTTACTATATCTCTTCAATCTTATTTCACAAATTTACCAGCCGAATGATTACAAAAGTTGTTCAGATTTTTATTAATATTTAAAATAAATTACAGATTTTTTCCCTTAGAAAATACATTTGAATTAAATTTAAATTACTAAACATATCAAGTTTATGGAAGTTTACCTTAACTGTTGTCTAGTTATTATTTAATATTTTAACTTATCAAAGCTGGTATGTATTTTGTACTAGTTTTAAAAATATGAAATAACATATCGCAGTAAAAAAAAACTCGAAGTGACAGAATCCGTATCTACTTGGTTGTTACAGCTACTATAAAAAGTAGTAAAGCCATTAATATGGTCTTTATTTATTATTATTATTACTTTTTAACTCGTAAAATACTTTTTCTAAATATTCATGCCGACAAATAATGTCCAATAAAAATATTATAGGAATATTATTAATTTGAAAGGACATTTATACATTAATAGTAGAATTTATACACGAAATTTTCCAGCAACTATTAAACAGAACAAGAAAAAATTAATAAAAGCATGAGGGAAAAAATAACTCAAACACAATTTACGACATTTTTAAGTATGAGCGAATCTAAATTACATAAGCTCCTTATAAATTTCTTTTTAATGTAATGTAAATCACAGCTAAGCTTTTCCATTACAAAGCAACCCAATCCTTTAAGGGCTTAACTCTCAAATAACGTTTATTTAGAGGCTTGCGAAGCTGTTTATGAAGCACCAAACGAGATAAACGGCATTGTCTTTGTGCGTCCAAATTTATCACTCAGACCACAATATCCGTGTACATTACGAACAGCCACCAACGCCCACGATACCGACGCTGAAAAGAAAAGTAATTTCATCCACTCTCATTCTCGCACGCATTCATCAAACAAGACCTAATGCTGACCTCACCGAATATCTTTTTTTTTTTTCTATGTAATTTAAGTGAGAGTTTCTGCCACTTGGCGATGAATCTGGGTGGGAGTTCTGTTAAGAGATGTTCCACAATGAAGAGTTGTAGATTTGCAATGAGTTGTTTTATGATGTAAATTCTCCCCAGTTCAATTACGGCAGTGACCTTTTCAGGTTCATTTTCCTAGATTTATATTTACATTTCATTTATTTCTATTTAAGATTGGACTGTTAACACCTCTTATCGTTAATTATTTCGTTTAAAAAAACGGATTTTGTATTTGTTTTAAAAAGAAGCGTGTTGGGCGTTGTTGGTTTGAGCAGGTATTTGTGATGTAGCAGATGCGTGTTATCAGATTCATCAAGGACATGTAAAATGACATTTTGTCGTAACTGCTTTATCAATTTAACCTTTCGCTTATTATAAATAAATTTACTATTTTATGACATTTAGAATCCATTAATTTAACTTTATTTTCATAATCTAAGTTATACCCGAAAGTGTATAACAGTTTGACCTATTTTTCATACGGAGAAAAACATAATGTTAAAATTACCGTACTGCATAGTAATGATATTTCTGATTAATAAAACAATATAATTTTAGATAATACAACCGAAATATATGGTATTTGAACCATTTATTTGATAATTTTTCGGTTCAAATAATAATGTTTTACCGGAAAGTCTGGTTTACAGAATTATAATTATTATTGCCATACATTTAATAAAAAATACAAAACTGAAAAATTTAATCAAAAAATAACTTTTATGCCAGACTCAAAGGTATCATGTTTAAATTACCAAATTTTACTACATTTATCAAATTTTATCACAAGCTTTAAAACTTGATTTTGTTGTAAATTTTACCAAAAGTATTGGGGCTTTTTTGGTATTCCCAAAGAGCCAGAATCGTGGCAGTTGTTACCATATTTTGGTAGTTTAGACCATACATCTTACACAGTGAATCAAGCTTAATTAACACTTCTGAAAACTTTATATGAAACTAAATAAAAGTTGGTAAAATAGTATCAGATAAGATGCTTCAATAGTTTTATAAAATTGCAGTTTCTTTATACAGTTTTCCTTGCATAATTTATTTATACTTCACACATTAAAAAATTTCATTATTTTTACAAATAAAAATAAATAAATTATACCTTTATGCTTAAAAAAATAAAACTTAAATCAGACATTTTATTAATTACAATTTATTTATACGTTACTCCAACGTTTATGTTAATACAGATGAATTTCTCACTGTATTTATTTTTTTCTTTCCCGAAGATTATATTTTATTTTATAACTAGTATTGAACAATCAATCCATGCATTGGATGTGTAAGTGTTAATGTCCCATTCATAGCTCTGTAATTTCATAACAAACTCGTTTTTGTAGTGTACTTTTAAATGAAACAAACCCACGTTTATGTTAACACATGGAAAGGTAAATCACGAAAAACTCTGACTATTACTGCAATAAACATCAAACATTAAGATTGTAGTGACTAAAATTGCATTCGGTGTAAAACAGAGAAAGAAAAATTATTATTGTTATAAAATTATTGTTATAAACTATTGTCATAAAATTTATTTCAATGAAACGTGATATGTCCATTATATTCTCCCATAAGAAAGTTTTTAAACAACGACTCACATTATTTAGTTTTTTTAAGGATATATTTAGAGTCAATCCTACTAATTACCTGAAAAATGTATAATTAAATATCCGAAAATTTTTAGGAAAGAATAATAATTGTTTCACTTTAAGAAATTTTGAAAACTCAATTAAGAAATAATTTAATTACGTAACCACCAAATATATTATTTAATTCAAAACATTTGTAAACATTTTGGGTAAATGGAGAAGAAAACTTTATAATATAACATTTTAATCATTTTTTAGGTTTGTAGCACGATGACTGCTACGCTGTTTGAACACTATTACCTTTATGGAAACTTTTTTGCTACACTCAATTTCAGTGAAACTTTTCTATTTTACTCATCTCTCACACGATTTGATAGAAAATTTAAATATGATTTTAAAAAAAAACTGAATTGGAAATATAAAAGATGGCACTTGTCGTTGTATTATGTTGTTGGAGTTAAAGATTAGAACTCTAGCCAACTGAACTTTAAAATGTTAGCCATTTTACAGAAAAATAATATTTTAAATATTTTATAACATTGTTGATTAAACTCTATCAAGTTGCATTTTTTGACGTACTATCACTATGATAGATAGAATAACCAATGTATATATTGTAAAAAAATAAATTAATAATAATTTATTATAATTGGAAAAAATTAATTGTAAGTTTAATAATTGCTCTTTATAGTAAATAATATAATTTATGAAATTCGAAAATGTAATCCAGTTATAGAATAGTTGAGATAAAAAGGCAGTAGCAGATACATACAACAAACAAACAAAAAAATAAAATGGTTTTCTACAGTACAAAAAGTTCCGGTATAACTTATTATGGTAAAAAGTACTAGCATTCTGAGTGCAGCATCCGTAAAATCCATTTTAACGTAAAATACATTTTTACAGTAAAATGTTATGTCATAATTATTAGAGAAATATTTATTTAACTGCTGTAATTCATTAATTTTCGGTAAATATTTATGCAAAAATTACGGTTTATCATAATTTTATTCCGTAAAACTTAATTTTATTCCGTAACACTGTAAAAATGGATTTTGTCATAAAAAGTAATAACACCCTGAGGACTAGTATTCTGTACCGTAATTTGTTCTGGAATTTTTTACAGTGTAGTTTTATAATGTTTAACTACAAAAATCCATGAAACAAAACTGTCTTTAAAGTTTCAGAAACTACAAATCATTTATGTTTCAATAATTATTATAATTAGGGAAGCACTATTATCATTCAGATAGTCTAAAAAAATTCTACTAAAGCGAGTTTTGCAATAACCTATTTACGAGGAAAAGATATTACTTGGTACTAAAATGACTTTTAATTAAAATTTCAACTAATTCATTACGGTTGGTACTAATTAATAACATCAAATTTAAACACTTCTGTAAAATACATTTACATTTTTAAAAACTTATCCTTTTGTATTTTCTAAGAGTTAAACATTTTTGGGAAACTAATTTGCGAGTTAGTTTTCTCTAAATAAAATGAGTTCAAATAATAATTTGGATGTTTAAAAGTAAGGGATGATAATTAAAAAAAACAATAACACTTGATGAAGATAAATTTATAATAATTTTAACTTTAATTTTAAATATTTTTTCATAATTCGTAGAAAACAACAAATATAAATTTTAACTAAAATCTTATGCTACCTCAATTTACAGACAAAAAAATATCTTATTAATTAGAATGTCACATTTTTTATACAAAATCTAATTTTCAATGCTTAAATTATAAAAACAATATATACTAGTTACACATTGTTATAAAACTCTTACTACCTAATAACTTTAAATTGCCTTTTTCTAATTTCAAATAAAAATGTATTTTAACATCTAATTATAAATTTTGTAGATAGTTTCATATTTTCTTGATAAATTGAGTTCAAAGAGTAGCAATTCTTATACTTTTTTCTTAAAAACACACCGGTTTCTTCTTTCGATTTTCAAAGAAATACTCCAAAATAAAATAGTTTATAGAAACTGTTTCATCGCAAGTTTATTATATCTCAATTTTTTCTTCAAAGAAAGGTATGTATTCATGAGAAAAAAAAACTTTCAATTTTAAGTCTACAATTTGTTTGACATTTGGCATAGCCTTTAGCTATTCGCCTTTATTTCCTTTTCTTTAGACTTTATTCCCATTCTGTTGAACACTCTTACATGAAAATGTTTCAACTGTTTTTAAACAAAATAAAGATCTTGGCTCTAAATAAAACGTATGTTGGCATGTTCACTGCGCAAGTTTATACTATGTTTGCTTTGCTATCTACTTAAGAATTCTATAAAGCTATTCAATTTTTATAACAAGTGAAGGTTTCCCCTTTTTCTGAACGATGTGTTTTTTAAACAATAACAATAGCATAAATAAATTACTATATTTTTAAAATGCAGTTCCAAAAATGTTTCATATTTAAAGTACGTATTTCAGAAACAAATCACATTTCTATTTTATTTGGCAAAATATTCTAAAGTATTGTTATGGTTTGTTTTTTTTAATATTATTTACCTTTTTTAGATAGAATTGTATATTTGGTTTCAATAAGTAGCTAATAAATTTATCATGAAATAATGTAAACTTTAGCTTTAATGTAAGAAGATATGGTTTTTGACAGTAAATAATGAAAACTTAAAAATTAAAAGATTCCCTTTGTGGATTTCAAGGTATTTCTTGATTAGAAAACTAAAGAAATGTAATTTGGTTCGTTTGAGATATTGAAAATGAAACAGAAAGATTTCAGCTAAATAATTTAAAAAACAAAGATAACGAAGTAAAAAAATATATTCTTCTCGCCATATTTACTTTGTTTTATATCTTTAAGAAACATTTTGAATTTGATACAAATAGTTGAAACAATAATAGAAACTTATTTTAACAAAAATACGAAAAGTTGTAAGGGAAAATATGTAAATACAAAGTCAGTTTAGCATTCTTTGATTTTTAGGTGAAAAGAAAAAAAAAATATTTAAAATTTTTCCGTCAACTTTAATAAGGGAAATAGTTTTAAATTTCTCTTTGAAAAATACGCTTGCATAAATTAACTAATAGTCGCTCTTTATAAAGCTTATGATAAGATTATTTTTTATTGCTTTGCTAAAAAACACCATTTATGCGGTTTGATATCAAACATTTTTAGTATTTTTGTATGTATTCATTTATATAAGTATATGTATGTGTGTATAAATAAATACAAGTCATATATGTGTCTTATATTCTGAAAATTAACAATGATTTTAAAATTAAATTAGATATGTTTGAAATAAATGTGGAAATTCGAAAATAGGATGCAACATTTTTTTGTTTGTATTTTAATGAGGAAATACTGGAAACACATTCCCCGAGTTTAAAAATTATTTACAAAATTTATGAAAAGATGGCATTCATGATTAAAATTTTATAAGAAAGTATTGTCTGCTGCATGTCCTTATTTTTACTATTTAAAAGTTTTGATCATAATATTTCAAATTATGTAACCAGTTTTCACTACTATTTAATCAATTTTTACTTCTTCCAAAAATTCTCCATTCAGAGGAAATATTGTTTAAATCTACTAATAATGAATATTGCTAGTAAATATTAACATTTTTGTCACCCTCCTTTATGTATTACATACTATTTTTCACTATCAGACATAACTTGGAAATAGACTCTTGCTCCTAAATATCTTTTGCATTTTAATGGTCTCACTAACCTTACATGACTGATTTGACTTTGACATTTTTTTTTTCGTCATAGGATTCTATTGATGCACGGTAAAAATAATCCTTAAACATAGGATTATATTACAAAATAGAACGATTCACATGTCTTGACCACCTGCCTTTCACGAACATCTGGGAAGCAAATAAATAGAATTTGGTTCTAAAAGAAGAGTAATTAGCATTGAAATAAAATATGCTCAGATTGAGACGATTCATATTTAGTCATAAAAATACTTGAAATACCATGCATATAATAGCTTGTAGCTATAACGGAACAACGTCTAAAATTCAGTACAAATAGTTGGCAATGAAAACTGAATATACTTTGAAAGGAAGAAAAAAACACTTAAAATAGATGACGGTTGGTTAAGCATGTCATATTAGATGAAAGATGCGTGACCAAATGTTAATTGAAGTAACAGGCACTTGTTATAAAAATAGATGTCTGGAAAAGGTTCGTTATCGTTTTCTGAGAATCTAATTAAAACATTCCCCACCCAAAATATTAAATTGTATTTTTTGATGTAAGCTGAATTTGACTACTTAAATGCTTAGTGAAATGTTTTTAGGAAGCATTCTTGTTATTAATGCATGCTTCGTAATTGCAAATGATGACAGTGTTGACGTCGAGGCATTTTTTTCAAGAAATTTTCATTTATTAATTGCATTTTCGTTCATATATTCATCGCATTTTAAAAAAAAAACATTGCAAAACTTTATGAATAATTTATTTTGGAAGTAAATTTGGTATGGAAGCATAGTTTTTTACATTTTTAATTTAATGTCACAAGATTTAAAGCAAATACCACTTAAAAAATATACTTTTTTGAATCGAATAAATTAATTGCAATTATAACTTATTTTTAAAAGCTCAATAATAAAAAAAAAATACTCATATTTTTTAACTTAATCATATTTAACAGCACGTATGACAGCAACGAAATACTAATTATTATTTTTTGTCAAGGTAATACATTCAACATTAAGCAGAACTTCTCATCAAGCCAAATATTTAATTAATTAAAAATAATTATAATTACTTGCTTTTGATATTCAAAATATCAATTATCAACGACACTTTTTAACTCCAAAAAGATCTTATATTTAAATAAATGAAAAGTAAGATTTACAAATTATAATGTAATGTATATTTACTTACATGTATTTTATGTTTTGTTTTTTTTACATTAAAGCAAGGAAGGCAAGCATTTCTTTAATGATGATGTTGTTACTTTAGTTTAATTAATTTTAGTTTAATTAAACTATAAAATTCTATAACTGTTTAAATTGGATTTAATCTATTTAAAATACAGTTCAAATCACCGCGACGACTTATAAATTAATTTTTAATCTCACAATCTCAATATAGAAAACTTGTAGTTTGTATTCTACTTTAAAACTAAATTTTTTTTATCAAAACCTTCTTTATATAGGGTAGGTCTAAGTTAGATGACCAACAGGGAGATATAACCTGTTTAAATATTTCCTATATTTCTTAGATTGCAGCAGATGCAGTTTCACAGGAGCCACCTAATATGAAGTTAAGTTTTTTTTTTTTTTTCGAAAGTGATTGATTAAATCTGTATATTGGATTTTGTTTATTAGATTCAATTTACTTATTTTCCAAGATAGAATTCTTTCCTTATAGCTTATTGTAAGTTTTTCTTGGTCAACTGTATGGACTGAGTTATTTTCGATTTTTAACTTCACTTCTTTTTTTCTGTATTAGATGGCCACCTCACATTGAGAGGGAGGAGATATTCTCACTTGTTAGTTTAATTTAAAACATCTTACGTATTATTTTCTTAATGTTCTATTATTTTTACTCATGAAATATTGAGTACTTGTTAGAGAATTTAAAATATTCATAAAAATTTGTTTTATTTTTATTCTTAGTACTTTTATTTCGAATTAAAAAAAAAAAACTATGTCTATCTATCGTAGACTTAAAAGTAAATCTTCACTTTAGAAGAAATTATTTTAAACATTGCCTTCTCTTCATTATTATAGGGTTTCGCTCTTAGTATTTACTCTTTATTTGCATGTCCAATAAGTAAGATTTAGAAAAGCTTAAAAGAGCTTAAAAGCTTTTTCGTTTGACAGGTTTCTTTGTTACGTTCCTTTTAAAGAAAAATGCCGAAATAAAAAATTATTTCTTTATGCAATTTAACATTATTTTAATATTCTAAAACTGCACTTCTAGAAGACAAGCAAAAATATGTTAAACTCCGTAAATAATCAATAACGTATGGAATAATAATAAGCAATCACGTATGGATGCGTAAGGAATTTCGTTGATTTCACTAGTCTTGCTTCACACGTGAGTCCTGTTTCACTAGTCTTGTTTCACATTAGTTGATTTCACACGTGAGTCTTGTTTCACTAGTCTTGTTTCACATTAGTTGATTTCACACGTGAGTCTTGTTTCACTAGTCTTGTTTCACATTAGTTGATTTCACACGTGAGTCTTGTTTCACTAGTCTTGTTTCACATTAGTTGATTTCACACGTGAGTAGCAGGCCCTATTGCATTATGCGTTGAGTCTGCACATGCGAATGGCAGGCACTAGGTATTATATGTTAAGTCTGAACATATGAGTTGCAGACACTATGCAAGTATTGAATTTAAACACGTGAGTAACAGACGCTATGAACTATATGTTGTTACGGCTTTGACGATAAATTAAAGTTTAAATGCAGTTTTTGTAATTTAATTAAAATTAGGATGAAACTTCAGCCTAAATCTATTATTAATTTTCAGTTGTTGTTTTTGAAAATTAAAAAACAAAATTAAGTTGAATTTATTCCCTAACGACATATAAATAGCAATTCTTTTTCTTATATTATATAACAGGATCAAATTTCATATGCATACTTCAAACTAGATACTTAAACACTGTAAAAAATTCGGATCAAATTAACAAATGAAGCAACGGCACATTGGATGCATAATCTGCAGAATACATTTCACCGAAAAATCGATTTTACCGTAAAATATTACATCTTAATTTTTACAGTAGCAATTATTTAAGTTAAATGATGCAGTGATTTTACGGTAACTATTACTGTAAAAACAGTAATTGCGGTTTTGCTTCGGCAAAAATGGATTATACGGTAAAAATGTGCCGCCATGCTGAGTGCCGATACTTTTTACAGTTATTTGATCCGGAATTTTTTACAGTGTACATTCATAGTTAATGGATAGAATGCTTGCAATTTTTTATTAAAAAATCACTTAATTTTCAATCTCATGAAATTAATTTTTATTAAATAATAGTTCTTTTAAGTAAACACTTTGTTATATAACAGTATATAACGAGTTTTTGTTTTCCTAAAATTCAGGTAACTTCTTATAAATACGGTGTTGAATCCATCGGGAGTGAAGCTTACTGCATAAATATATTTCCCGAACATCCATGCACACACACATATATATATATATATAATATATCGAGGATCAAAACCAATTTATTGCAGGGAATATTTCTAAACTACTAAATCAACGTCAAATCTAGAGTTGCGTCTCGAAAATCTCGCCGAGACATCGCCAAAAAGAATTGTTCAAATATCTTATGACATATTGCGCTCTATCAATCCCCTTTTCTTTCTACTCCACCAACTTTCTTCTCTTCCAGGACAGGAAGTTCCAATTTCGTTCTTTCGAATTTCGTCATCGAAAAGCAGTGTCGTGTGCCACCCACGAGCCTATCTTTTTTTTATGTAACCTTCCTCTTGTTCAATGTTTTTCTTGTAACTTTTAATATCATCACTAGTCGCTTTTAGGCACAATCCGAATGATCTTCGAATGTCTTCGCCAATCTTCGTCAAGACGATGAACTTATTGAGATATGCTCTTGGCGATAAATGTAGATGAGATCACGATGAGGACACGAGACAGCTGGCTGTTTGACTCATTTATTCCCAGACTTTTTATTGATATTATCCAAGTTTCGCACTTGCAACTTAAGGAGAAGATTACAAAAACATTCTATGCTATTATTATAATATGAGAGTAATAATGATTCGTTGAATGACTAGCTAATGAGCGTCGAATGACATTTAACTTCAAATTAAATATCCATTTGTATATTATGAGATAAAATTATCTTAATTGAATCAAGTATTAAAAATTCATTAAAAGATGACAAAAGCAAAGAATCAGAAAAACACATGTTTCTAAGAATATTTCACCAAAATATAGTTCGTGAATATTAATTCCTTTTTCGTTGAACGTGTCAAATAAAATGATTATGCAATCTACAATTTTAATGATAAGTCATCTGGGAAAAATTACAGTACTACAGTTGGACATTCTACAATTTTATTCAAGTTATCTTAATTGCTCAAAAAAGAAGCACAGCATTCTAATTTAGCAAATAGTTATAATAAAAAAAATATTAAAAAATGACCAATAAACGTAATTCACATAAAGTGTTACTTATTAGAAAGTATACATTAATATTTATTTTTAAAGTAGTATTAGTACTTTATTTATGTTGCCCTGCAGTATAACTATTAAGCAAAGACTGATACCGCTCCCACTCGGTTCCTACGCTAACTTATCAAAGTGATTACCTAATTATTCACTGACCACGGCCAGTGATGCTTGACCTCAGGGCTCTTCAGGTAAGTACAGGGGTTGGAAAAAATAATCCATACACTTCTATATCATTACATTTCTCCATATTTCTTAAGAAATGTCCAGATAATGCAATTTATTATAAATATGAACTAAGTTTAAAATTTTTAGAGGTTTGAGAAGCCGATAATAAATTACAAACGGAAAATAATGCTTTTGAATATCCTATGCCAAAGTATGTAGCCATAGATTGTAACTTGTGACAATTATTTTGGTTTTTATATGCAAAAAAATACACAAAGCTTCGTAATCCTGACTTAAATATTTATGGAAATGTGGACATTTTTATAAAAAAAAACTAATTTCATTACTTTTTTTTTTGCTATAACTTTAAAAATATTCAATAGTTCCTTTGTCTTCTGGATTGGGTTCAAATTACAAGGATATGAAGTTGAACATTGGTTGTCATATACTCAGAATTGGGCCAGCTTTTGAACACCAGTTGTAAAATTAAATAAAATAAAGAATCTATGAATATTTTTTATTTTTTTTAAATAATTATTTTTATCAAAAGGGGTGGAAAATTTCGTTCAACAATTTTAAATTGAGTTTAAAAAGGAACCCGAAATTGCTTTACTCTGTCGCTGTTTTCTGAAAACGACCGCTTCCTAAATCAACAAAATATTATCTAATGAAAAATAAAATTTCGCGAAAGTATTGCAAAGCCAAATAAAAAGAGGATAAAATAAAGCTATAACTCAATGAGACATACAGGATAAAATACTTTGAAAAGAAAAGTATGAAGAGTTTCAAACCAAATAAAGCAGATAAGAAAAAAATAGAGTGTAAACTCTAAAATAAATGGTTTAGCCTTTGAAAAAAATGAGAGCCAGAGACATTCTCTATTTATTCTTCTCTAGAGTAAATGTCAAAACGCATAGTTCACCTCTTAAAATCAATGCAAACAAAACCATGTAGACAGTCTACTTTGTCTTTTAAGATTTCTGTTATACTCAACTTTTGAAAGTAGATTTAGTTAAGCTATAAATAAAGGCTTGTTTACCAGAATTTATGATAGTCATGATTTTTGCTTGGTGTTTGCAAGAACATTTTCTACTTGCATTTATATAATATCTATCTCTGATTTCTGTGTTTACTTTGTGTATAACTGGAAGTCTATACTAGAATAAGTGCTAGTGACTGAAAGTTAAAACAGTTTGTTGTGAGTTAATGTACTTGTATTCTTCTTTTTTTAAAAATTTTAAATGCCAACACCAACTTTAAATAAATTCAGCTACATATAATTTTCAATCTCAAGTTATTTTTTTTTAAATTGATTTAATATACCAATGACATGATACTACAGAATTTAATAGCCACTGTATGAGCCGCTGTGGATCAGAGGATAGAGCGCTGACCTCATAATGAAGTGATCCAGGTTCGAATCTTAACGTTGGCTGGTTGGTACGAATTCTGTTAACGGCACGCACTGACCACAGTTTTCTCGTAAAATATCTTTAATGGTAGACGGAATATGGGTACGGAATTTCTTGCCGACAGCTAGCCTTGGGATATTTTCGTAGTTTTCCTCTCCATGTAATGCAAATGTGGGTTAGTTCCATCAAAAAGTGCTACAATTAAGCTAATTTGTCCCAATACTTGATCCAGGAGTTCCGTTCTTTTAGGTTGCGTTCGAAATGACTAGGTTGAGGATTTCAACATTGATAGTCATAAACTTAGAATATGATTGGCTGTGTAACGCCAGTGATAAAGCAAAAATTTATAAAATCGCCACAATAGAACGATACTAGAGTCTTCCAGATTTGGAAATAATTCAAATGATTCTATTCCATAACTTCAGTTACCATTCTTAATATTTTATATTTAAAAAAAAAATAATAATACATTGAGTACATTAAATGTGAAAATTCTAATCATATTTTTTAAAAACAAAAGCTCTTTTAAATTTAAAATTTTCAAAATGAATGCTTGACACGATAAAAACATATTCGACTCTTAAATAAATAATTGTGGAAACTTCTAAAAATTAAATAATTTAATTATCAAAAAACTCTCAAAGAAAAGAATTATATCTGTCTCGCTGAAATAATATAATGAAACCTTTTTTCAGTAAAATCTCTTCAGTTATATTTTTATAAAATTTTATCTTTTTCATATAATTTAAAAGCATATTGAATTATTAATGCTACGTCATACTTGTAATTTATTTGCATTTCACAGAAGCTTTACTTTAATAAAAAATACACCGAGTATTTTTATATTTAAAACTCAAAAAGTTTAAATTCAGATAACTGAACAGCTTAACTAAGAGAGATAATATTTGGAGGTTTAATTACTGGCAGGACAAAAGAGAGGTCAAAATAAAGTGATTCTTAAGAATCTTGAAAGAGTTTGTTCAATTCGAACAGAGAATCTGTTTGATCTGATTAATTTATTTTAGAGCTCTTAAACTCATCAGCTTGATACGATAGCTTCTCATTAAGTTTTGAGAAGTGGCAATTACGATCTAATTAGAGGTCATTATGCATTTGACGCTGTGGGGAAGAACCCGATCTTCTAAATCCATCTTGAGATCTATTCAAGTTTCTGTTGTGACTGCTCTGAAGTTTCTGTTGGAACAGTCATCATAGAATTATGTAAGGAGCTAATATATTTTTTGCCTAAAAGAATTATTACGTATTTTGCCTAATAGAATTATTATTTTGTATTTATTTTCTGGTAGGTCATGTCTACCTGAAACCATAAGTAATTTATCAATCTATCCAATATTGATTTATCTATCTAAAAGTATTATTATCGAATTATTATTTATAACAAAATAATTTATAAGTTTTATAACTTATTTTGTATTTTTTAATTTCTTTTTGGTAGGTTATGTCTACACTGTATAAAATTCCAGATCCAATTACGTAATATAAAAAGTACCGTCAAAGTACTTAAACGGTTTAAGTACAGGAACTCAGGGTGCCAGTACTTCTTACCGTAAAATCCATTTTACCGGAACATGTTAAAGGAAAAAAAATCAGATATACCTTAATATTTGCTGTAATAATTACCGTAAAATCACTGAACCACCCTAATTAAATAATCATTACTGTAAAAATTACGTATAATACTTCACGTTAAAATATTTTTTACGGTAAACTGAATTATACGGATGATGCACCCAAATTACCAGTACTGTTAAACCATAATTTGATCCGGAATTTTTTCAATATATCTGGTGAAAATATTTGTCGGACAAATACAGTAATAAGTTAAGAATTTCTAGTAGAACAATTTTATTCAAGTACATATTTTATTTTTTCAAAAATTGCACAGCTGTTTCAAGTCTTATGGGGAAGAAACATATTAAATATAGCTAAAAATTTTATAAGTAGTAATTCGAATATTTCTTTTTCAAATCTTTTTAAAATAATGACATTTTTTTTTCTTTAAAGCTAGTAGCAAAGTGCAATTTTACTTTTTATATTCCTTACCATTTTTTTTTTCAATTTTTGAAACCTCAAACAAAACTCATATTTAATACTTAATCATGAACTATCATTTTATCCCAACGGGAATATTGAAGTATATGTTTCGACACCACCCATTTCTTCTGCCCTTATCACAACTTACAGGTATTATGGGCATAAAACGAAAAGGTACTTCAATGTCTTTTGAGAAAAAAGAGCGCCATAGATAAGGAAGATAAAATAGTTAATATAGTTAAAGTTTTTCCAATAAATGGAAAATCAACGTTTAATCGGAAGATTTACTATTATTGACTTTAAAAAAGTTTTGTTGAGTACCTATCTTATTACATCAATTTTGTATTCAAGAGACATGATTCGTAAAGAGAAATGGTTATTTGATATGTAGAATTTTTTTTTTAAAATAATCAATGTTATAACGTATTTTTGATACTTTAAATATTATTCTATTTAGCGTGAACAAATATTGAATTTCCTTTAATTTCCTTGTTTATTTAAAAGGGATTTAAATGTTTTTGAATGGAAAAATATTTATATATATATATATATATATATATATATATGTAATACAAAAATTATAATACTTTTGTATTAATAAAAGAATTAAAACTCTTTCGTTTTCATAAAATGTCTTTTTTAAAGAATAAGCGTAGAGAGATTCTATTTTGGGAATTCAAGGCTGATAAACATACGATTGAGTTATTTTTAGAATCTCTCCCCCTTTCACTTCCATATAAGGAAGCATGAAATGATTTTCCTTAATGCGTAAGGATACAAGTATTTCAAAGACTGTGCCTTTTTACTCCAAAATGTGTTAGTATAAAAGCGAGAGCAATGCTTTTCGCATGTCTTTTTTCATCAGGTTGTGATCCTGATAAGCTGTTCCGGAATTGTCCAAAGTCTTGTCCATCCCCTCCCTTGCGGAGTGTGGATGTGAATTGTTATCGATACCAGTGTACTACCATTAATAAAGCTTTTTGGAGTGTATCATGGCTTACGACTGCATTATTAAAGCTAAATACACCGGATGTAGCCCTGTTATTATATATATATAAATTGATGTTTTTATTTGTATATTTAAAATTCTCTTCTCTTACACTTTAAAACAATTAATGCTCAAATAACATGAAACTTTCTTCGTTTTTGAGTAAATTGTCTTTTGATGTTGAAATTGTCTGGTTTATGCTCCAAGAAAAAATTCCGCCTAAGTGACGAAATCACTATTGCATTTCTTCAAGAAAACGAATTTCGTAAAAACTAAAGAAATATTCAAAATTTTATTCGCGCAAAATTATAATAATAATAATAAGTGCCTAATGTATTTAACTTTTTTAATAATCACTTTATCGTGAGCACAAAATTGGTAATTTGTGGATCAGTGGTGGATCAGATGGAACAGAGAAAAAAATTACACTCATGCCAGGAGCGGGATTCGTTCCAGGTACGTGGCCAACTCCTAAACTACCATGCAATCAGTCTGCCTAATTCGTCACTTTATTTATGATCGTATAGTCTTCATCCTAGTTTTGTCATTCTAACTTACAATGCACTACGATGAGGTTTCGAGTTGAGGAAATATTCTCGTCATATATTACTCACGTTTTGTCCAAAAGCACGTAATTTCGTTACGAAATTATTCTTAAAATAAAGGGAATACAGCTCACGAACTGCAAAATCGTCAGAAATGAGAGTTTTATTTCTAAGAGTTTAAGTTTGGAAGTTATTTGGTAAATAAATTGTGCACTAAAAATTATATCAAATTAATCAACTGCAGTATAGATTAATCCACTTATCAAAATATGCAAATAATTTATTGTTTTGAATAATTAAATTGGTACATTACAAGTGATTCAATAAAACAGAATTTTGAAGCATGTAAAAAATAAATGAGCATATTATATGCCGTGTAATTTTTCAGGCTTATCTCATAACTCTTTTAAAATGTTATATGAATCGAATCATTTTTATTGTTTGAAGTAACCTGTAAGTTACCAGAACGAAACTTATTGAGCAATATCATACCATTGGTTTTCTGGTTCGTGAAACAAAATATTAGTTCATGTTTTTCTTCCATTAAAAAGTAAATAATAGTTTTTCTTAGCATCAAATGCACGATTATTTTGAACTTTTATTTATAAAACTTATTCATCATTATAATTCCCCCCATCCAATCAATTTGCATAGTTTGAAGGAACTTTTCAGAAATGAATGTCACAAAGAATGAATTATTATTCACTATATAATATGAATTACAATTTTTGAGCAATATCATATCATTAACTTTATTGTTCGCAAAGGAATTTTTAATTGAACGAAGAATAAATTCAGGTATTTTTTTTCTCTTTTAAAAAGTAAATAATAGTTTTTTCTTTGTATTAAATGGTCGATGTTTTTGGACTTTTATTTATAAAACAAATCATCATCATAATTTCCCAAGTAATCATTTTATGTGGCTTGAGGTAACCTTTCACTAAAGTCGAATGAGCTCAATTATTCTTTGCTATATAACATGAATTGAACTTTTTGAGCAATATCATATCATTGAATTTGAAATTCGCAAATGAACTTTCAATAGAACGAAAAGTAAATTCATGTTTCTTTTTCTATTAAAAAATAAGAATAGTTTTTTTTTCTTTGCATTAAATGTTTCTTCTTTTTTTGAGCTTTTATTTATGAAAAATCATCATAATTTCATTATTTTTTTTTATACTTTTCGCATACATTTGTTCTCAAATGTGGAATGGAATTGAAAGATATAAGACTTATTCAAAGATATGTTCGATTTAAATTAAATTAGGGATTCCATGAACAAACAAATTCTATCTCACGAAGAACTATAACCACTTCACACCATGATTTTTTTATCCATTCTAAACATTCGATTTAATCCCTTAGGTTGTTCTAGTCATTCCTTTCAGAAAAAAAAAAGAACTGTTTGCACTCCTTGAATAATGGCTTAGAAGATTAATTAGTTTTTGTAAGTCTTTTGAAGATTCGTTTTCTTTTTTCGTATTTGCTAAGAAGCTAACTACTTTTACTCCATTTTTCTTACAATTTTCCCTAGTCTTTGTCTTATAGGCGGGAACTTCGGCTGATTTTTTTTTCTTACTAAGAAGAATGAAAAATATAAAAATAGCAAAAATATAGTTAATTAAAACATCGATATTTCGTTTGAGCGAAATCTTTTGTCTTGGCGTACTTTTCGTATTAGCCGCGCCATGTTGAAATAATGAAAATAATGCTCTTAAAAAGTCAACTTGTGTCTTTAAAATTTTTGATTTGTTTGCGTAAGAAGTAATAAAAGTTTTAATTCCTGTTTTATACCAAACTGGTAAACGAAAAAAAAGTACACCAGTTTCATGAAGTGTCATGTTTTATAAAATCAATTTGGCTTCATGATTCAAGCAGTTTTTTTTTTCATACACAAAAAAATAATAAAATAATTGATCCTTGAAAAATATTAAATATTATTAAAAGATAGTTATTTACATATATTGGGTGTTCCGTAATGACTGACGTTCTGATAATAATTTTAAAAATCTTTGACAAAATAATAAAAATCTGCCACATTTGGTATCAAAAATAGTATTTAAGTTTGTAAAAATATTTGTGTGTAAAACTATACAAAAAAGGTTTACCTGACCGATTTCTATTGATCCAGGCGGATTTGATATACTTAGTGCGGCAAGACAAGTAAAAAACATTGCTTATAAAGCACTTTTAGTAATTGATTTGTGCTTGATTCACGTTGTTTTTTTTCACTTTAGTCGATTTCTATTGAGTTTAATAAAAGTTAAGGTGCGATTGAAATAACTTAAAATAAGAATGTTTCAGAATGAAGTCTTTTGGCTTATGCGATTCAGCTTCATTTCAGTTGTTCGATCAATTATCTTCCAGCATTTTATTTTACACCAACCAACAGTGTCTCAAATCTTTAACAAATATTACCACATGAAAAATACTTTGAATCTAGAAACTTTTGGCAACCAGTTGACCTTGTACAGTTTGGTTTTGTACAGCATATAACTTTCAATGGTAACTAAGCCGAATTCACAGCGCAACTGAATTTAAATATTCTAATTTTTCAACCCCACATCCAATCCTAATACCTTAATTAGTTTTAAACAATATTCTAACCAAATTTGTTCACTGTCTAGCTGTTGCCTGCGCGGAAGTGTTACAATTATTTCCATCTCTGTTGTGAGATAAGATAGAAAACTCTTCCGATTGTTCTATTATGTGCTGCACTTATTCTTCGTGCACTTCTCGAGCCATAGCTTAAGCGTCATGCAATTTATCTATGTTATAACATGAAAAGGGTAAGTCCGTCACCAATATGCTGCAACAAAACATGGTTCCTGTTAAATATTTCTATAGCCATTTTATATATTATATATATATATATATATATATATATATAGAAAGGATCAAAAACAAATCAAAATAATTACTTCGTAATTAAGTATATATATCAATGAAAAAAACAAAATTATTCTAAATAAATACTTATTCAATATAAATAGTTATTCAGCACTACTTAAATTATTACTGATCTCTCTCAGGATATGCAATTATTACTAGTTATATATATATTTTTTTTTACTGCAAAAGCACTTGACTTTACATCATTGGCCCCCATGCAACGAAGATGCATGAGATTGGAGCATATAAAACAAAAACTGAACCATTGAACAATACAAGAACAATAACAAGAACTATAAATACTTGCAAAACATGAACCACTTAAACATGAACGAGAATCAGTTGCTGGATACCAATTGCATCAACTCCCTAGCTCGCCAATATCGACTGAATAAATCTTCTTCATTTAATGAAGAACAACTGAGCAAATGATCTTTGTCCATCTCAAAGTTCTGGTTGCACAAAGTGCACATAGGGCTGCCATATATACCAATTCTGTATAGATGTTTAGCAAGGCAGTCATGTCCAGTCTCCAGACGGAACGCCGTTACTGCAATGGATCTAGGGGAGTTTGGAATTTTATTAATTGAATACCTCCATTTCTTATTCTTGATTTCTTCTATTAAATTAGCATCATAGCTTTTCTTCACAACATTTTTTATAATTCTTTTAATTGATGAAAATGATACTTTGGCATTACCTGCCAGCAAAATTTCTGTTTCCTTCTTTGCTAATGTATCAGCCCATTCGTTACCATTTATTCCTACATGAGATGAAATCCACTGCAGAACAACAGTCCTCCCCTCAGAAACTAGGAGATTAATATTTCTTCTGCAGGAGTTATTATTAGTAGTAATTTACATTCAAATAACTCTCAAAATTGAAATATTCCAGAAATTGTTTTTAATACGCTCATATAAGTTGCTTTTCTGCCTTTTATATTACACTAGCAAGCTGTACTGTAAACTTTTTAACTTTAAAAAAAAAAAATTTAAAAAAACTAATACTGATTTTTTCCAATTATAAAGCCAGAGGCATCCTTCATTTTTGTGTTGTTTATCTATTAAACATGGTTTGGGACATTTTTCTTTTCTCTCTTTTGATCTTTTCTATAAACTTCATCGCATTTACCGCCTGAATAATTAGTTCCAATGTACCGTGTGCGAATTTAATAAAAGTAAACTAAACACATTTAGAAGAAATTTCCAACTAGTTGAAATTGAAAAGAATATTTTTACCATAAATTTTGAGTGGATGTTTTATAAAGGAAAACAAGTGTAATGCTTTCAAATTATTTCATAACTCCCTCTAAACTTATTTTTAATTTAATGTAAGCAAATAAATGAGTTCTTGTGAAAAATAACTTAAAGCAATGCATATTGTGACAAATAAAAAGAACACCTTTATCACTTATTAATGCATAAAAATTTGTGAAACTTAACAACTACGAAAAATTTTATTGGAATAATTAAGTTGAAAGCGTTCAATTTAAGCATAAATATCTTCCTTCGTGTAATAAGGAATATTAAGTCTCTTTCTTTTTTTTTCTTCTGAGAATTTATTAAATGTTCTTAAAACGAAAGACTTGTTTCAGAAATCATAGTAATATTTTTTTAACTTAATTTTTGCCTTACTCAAGGAAATATTTGATGTAGGTTTCTTTGTAACAAATGAGTTTCTTTCCTTAAGAGATAAAATTATTCAAATTGCAATAATTGGATATTTAATATACATTTTTTTTTTGTATTTTAAGTATGCTTTTTTTCAAAAAGTGAAAAGGAAATTTAACAATTTTAGCATTTGTATAATAAAAGCGTACTTTACAATAAATTGCAAGAGAAGTATAAATTGTTTTATTTCAATTGTGATTCCGAAGAAATACTTTTTTTAGAAAGAATAATATAGTGAAAAACTAAGGCCATATAAATGTTCACATTTTTTTAAACGCAAATGAGGATGGAATACTTAAAAAAGGCTTCATAATAAACACATTTTTAATTGAAATGAAAAATGGGATAGAGATTTATGTATACAGGTAAATTTTTTTTAACTTTTTGGCACTACCTTTTTCATGTGGTTTAGGTAATTAACCTTCACTTTTCCTTTTTTCTTTTATTATTATTTCTTGAATGAAAGAAATAAGGAATGGCTTAAGAACCTGGCTTGATTATACAGTGAAAAAATGTAAAAATTAAATTATAGGTAAGTTACAAACAAAGTTCTGTGCAGAAAAGGGGGTGACGGAAATAAATTCACAAGATCTATTTCGTTCTGAAGATAAGAAATTCAATAAAGAATGCGCTTTTGGAACATTGATTAAAGAAGTCAGTTAGAATTCTTTGACAGGTTTAACATGGCAGAATTAAATCTAAATTTAAATAAAAATAAAAATAAATTATTATTTTTTTTTAATCTTTGTTCAGCGTAAAGAAATTAATTTTTAAAGTTTTGATTTCATTTTATAATTTTATTTTTGTGAGTATGTGTATTTTTTATAGCAAAAAACACATTTTATTAACGATGTCTTCGAATTCAAAATTTGTTTGACGATGAAAAATTGAGGAATTGTATTGTCATTAAAAATAGAGTTCAAAGCGAGATTCGATGATTCTATCTAATAAAAAATTATCGAAAATCTCAATTTACTATCAGTTTTTTCTCAATAAAATGATGGTAAAATTGCTTTTTGCAGTCAGCAAACTAATTACACTTGAATTGTCATCTACGAATTTTAAGATTTGTCAAAAACTGCTCAAAACGTGGATGGATAACTCGATTTTAGTGTGAAGATGAAAAGCCTTATGAACCATACAAAAAGTCATGTAAAACACCATATTATTATTATTATTATTATTATTATTATAAAATAAATTTATATAATATAAATAATATTAATAATTATATTAATAAAATATTATAATATAAAATAAATTATAAAAAATATGTGCTCCTCATTTTATTTATCTATTAAAAAAAACGAAAATTTCAAGAGTAAATAAACATAACTTAAAAGCAACCAATAATAAACTTATAAGATTGACGCAGAAAAAATATTATTCCATTATTTTGAAGCCATAAATATATAGTACGAATACCCTACAAAATAATTAAAAAATAAAAGAAAAGACTTAACTCAAAACTCACAAGACTAATAATCAAAAACTGAATATCATAAAAAATATCATTTGTTAATAGATTTGCACATCATGTAACTTGTTTCATGAAAAATTTTTGCTTAGTATACATTCCCCTTTCTTTCCAAAAATTAAATAAAACACATCTCTAAAGAGACGCATATATATATATATATATATATATATATATATATATATATATATATATATATATATATATATATATATATATATATATATATATATATATATATATATATATATATATATATATATATATATATGTATATATATATATATATATATATATATATATATATACATATATATATATATATATATGTATATATATATATATATATATATATATATATATATATATATATATATATATATATATATATATATATATATATATACAGAAAAAGACTGTAAGTTAAAGCAAAATGTATTTTTATCTAAGAACACAGCGTTGAGTGAAAAGTAAAAGTTTTTTCAATGCAGAAACAAACGCATACAGGTCCGTAATTAAAAAACATTTGACTATGAGCAGGAAACCTCTTTTTATACAAAAACAAAATTACGTGAAAAAAATTTTTTTTTTTCGATTGCATAGTAAGTTACAAGAAAAAGATAATGATTTGAATGCAATTAAAACTTAAAAGTCTTTAAGCGTTAATAAAAGTCTGATATATAAAAATTAAATAAGAAATTGGCAAAAGAGATTTTATATAAAGAAGTTTAAAAAAAATTTCACAAAAAATAATTACTTTTTTTCGAAATTTATAATTAATTAATAAATAATTATTTAAATTTATAAATAGTTAATTTTATAGAATGCTTATGCATTTTTTTCACCGATTCAAACAGCTTAAATAAGTTAATTTGAAGAATTACAATTATTTTACAAGAAAACGCATTGTTTAATATGACAACCATGAAAACGGAACGATTGCATTACAAGAGCTGAGATAATATCAAAAATGAAGAAATATTTATAAACTTAATTGCAAAAGACTAAAGAGACAAAAAAATAAAATTTAATTAAATTAGAAAAAATAACGATTAAATTTCCGATCCTCCCCTTATTAAATAATCTTTTGCATCGATAACATTTTATAACATTCGATATGCATGACACTCCCCCGTTCTCCATCGAGGATCAAATCCACGTGAAAATGCAAATTACAGTGCGATATAGAATATAATTATAGAATATAATTATAAGGCTTTCTGTACCATAAAATTTATATTTTAAAGGATTCTAGACGATTGTGGCGTCATCTACGAATCAAAAGGAAATGTGCGGGGAAAATAAAGTAATTTAAATTAAACATCTTAGCTATGATTTAGATGCTTAGAATGTAAACTTTAAGATCTCATCAAAATAAAAAAAATTTGGATATATAAAAACTACATCTCAAGTTTCAGTGAAAAAAAAAACATATTGGAAAACTATATAGTAACTTGTTATGTAAAAATCTATATAAATATGTAATCATTACTAGATTTTTTTTTTACATTTTTCTCCATGAAACAACAACCATCACTAACCAATAATTCCGATTAGGCCAAAGCTGATATCATTACTTATGGTTTTCAAATATCTCGGGATTACTCTTCTTTACCATGCCAGACGATATTGTCCTGAGTAATTGCTTTTATTCCAGCAATAAGTCCACAAACATAAATAAGAAACAGGAGCTTACCTCTACCCCTCGCTCTTTCAAGAAGAAACGTGAATTCGTGGTCTGTGCCTGGGAAATCAATGGTAAGCAGAACATGCTCCTCACGTAGCCTTCGACGTGGCATCAGCTCCTTCAGCAGAATTCCCACGTCCTTAGAAGGGTCGAGGGAGAGAGAAGACTGTAAGTTGACTGTCAATCCTAAAATTTAGAAGAAAAAAATATTTTAAAATCATTTTCATATATATCTTTATATGATTATCAAAAAAAAAAAAAAAAAAAAGAAGAAAAGAAAAAAAAAAAAAAAAAAAAACAATAATATTTGGCATCTTTAATATATTAGACTCATAAAGAGATAGAATTTGGCGTTTTTAATTTCAAGTACTAAAAATTTCGTTGTTTTACTTATAACTTAAAATAAATTTCATTTAATTTATGTTAAATTCAACAGAATGTTGACAGGTGGATCTCTCTTTTCAATAAAGTAATTTTTTTTTCCTTTAAATTTTTGTTTTCTTAAACATAAGTTTAAATTAAGTATTCACTGTAAAAAAGATTTCTTAAAACAGAAAAAAAATGTGCCAAAATAGTTATTGAACAAATAATCGCCGAATTGGAAAATACAGAATAATATTTGAAGCAGCATATAAAAAATTTTTGAGCAAAATGCATGTTGAGGGAGAATCGTTTGTTGGAGCTCAGTTGAATTTGAATCTCAAGGACCTCTCCGTATTAACTCTAACCCCCCACAGTTGTAAAGTGCGGCAGAAAACACCAGACCACCCTGAATAACTTTTGATCTAATGATCGGATCTTCATGTTTTAGGATTTATTCTCAATGGTTCGAAGGGGTATTCTCAAATATGATAATTAGTTAATGTAGGCGATGTCTTAAATAACGAAACCAGACAGAAAAACGTACGTTCTCTGAGGAAACATACCTTTTTTTCGACGGATTCGGATTTCTGACACCCAAATTACAGGAGGATGCAGCAATCTGGGGAATATGGTCCCAATAATTTGGTCAGGAGAGTAATACAAAGTTTAGACGCCTTAATATTAAATTTACTTTTCGCGCACTTCGCCACATCCTGAAAAGATTTTACAGACAACAATAAAATTTATTTCTCTAACGATAATTCCATGCAAAATATAAATTTTAGTAAATATTTATTAATTTTTATTATTTTATAAAATAATATTCGAAACACTTTTTAATTATAATTATAAGGCATATAATCTTTTGCATCATTTTAAAGAATGTAATGTTATAAATCAAAATACAAAATGTGAGCAAAATCTGTCGAATAGTTCCTAAGAAATTGAATTTCAAAAAAGTCAGATACTTAAAAGTTGATCTCTCAAGAACTATTAGACCGATTTTGCTTAAATTTTGCATTTTCTTATATGAAATTACATTCTGTAAAAAGATGCGTAAATTGTAAACCTTACAATATGTTTAATCGTTAAATTGTTTAAAATCATTCTTAAATAAAATAATAAAAAATAATAAATACTTACTATGTATAAGTTATTTTTGCATGGAATTATCTGTAGATAAATGAATTTTTTAATTGCGTGTGAAAATTCTCGAGATATAGCGATTTACACAAAAAATTAAATTGACAAACTTGGGAGCATTCTCCTGACCAAACTATTGGAACTGTATTTCCCAGATTGCTGCTAGTACCTATGTTTTGGGGGTTAGAAATCCGAATCCGTTGAAAAAAAGCTATGTTTATTCAGAGAAAGTACGCTTTTGTGTCTGATTTCGTAACTTAAAATATCGTCTCTACGAATTAATTAGCATATTTGAGGGCACCCCCTCGAACTATTAAGATTGAGTCGTAGAACGTGAATATTATATCATTAAATTAGGGTGGTCCATTTTTTTTTTCTTTCGCACTGTACATCCCAGCCTATTTTCCAGCCGAAAGAACACTTTCTAGAGAAACCGACGGCAATGACGCATCATAATATGCTTTCATTCGCTTCAAAGTTTATAAGATATATCGTGATAAGCAAAAAGTAAAATTAACGTTACCAATCTATTAACTAAGGTTTTGGAACCATATTTCCTAATTTTCAACCCTTTCTACCATTAAAATTAAAAATTAATATGTTAGTGTCATAGTGGCGGCCACTCTACACTGTTAAAATTTTCATTCTAAAATTATGGTAAAATAACTGGCAGCTGTCTGTCCATCCGATTAACAGTAAAGTTTACGGTAAAGAAAAAAATTTACTTTATGATTTTGAAACCATTTACAAAAAGAATGATTATAAAGCCATGAATACAAAACTATACGGTTTTTTAACCAATTACAACTAGCATTTTTCAAAAACGTTAAAAAAAAAATTATTATTTAACTAGACATAGGAGCTTGGCTTTTCGTAAGGTAATGGGCATTGGAGAGTGATGGAGACTGGACTTTATGTGTTGAAGGGAAGGGATGAAATATTGTGGTGTCACCATTAGGACACGAACTGCAGTTCTGCTGGTCATGAGATTGACAGATAAGCCCGCTCGGCTATGATATGCACGCATTTGCAAAGAACTAAGTATTTTCATTAGGTCATTCTATTTGGTGCGATAAAATCCTAGTCGATAAAATCCTATCCATATTAGGTGAAAGCAGTGAATAAACAGTTTTTCTCAAACTTAACAGTTTGATCACCATTTTATTTATGGTTATTTGACTGTTTTGATTAAATATGGTAAAATAACCATTTAATAAATTGTTATTTAAACATTTTTTCCGAGAAACTTTTAACAGTGTACAAAGTTTTTTTGCTCATGCTGGACAGGGGTGTGCAACTATGATGGTCAGAGCATCTGATTACGAACCCGGAGATACTTGGTTCAAATCCTGCCATATTTCAACGCACGATTTTCCCTCCACATCACTTTTGAGATTGAGCATTTTGCTCAAACGTGCCGTTGAAATTTTCGAGTTTTTAATTCGACTATAATTTGTTTCGAAGCTATTTTGACACGATTTTGAGAGAGCCTCCTTTACATAATATAAGGAACAATTGGTCAGAAGTGGATTCATGTGTTGTTGATTTTAGGGACACTTCTTAAAATTATCTTTAGAGAATAAATATCTAAGCTTGTGTAAAAATAGTGGGATATTTTCTGTTAAATTTAAAAGTTATTCGTAAATTAAGCTGACTAATTTTAAAACCTGAGTTAAAGTTTTTTTAATGAGAACTCTAGGTATATTTTACAGTTTTAAATCAGAAAAATAGTTTGACTGGGAATAATTTTTTAAATAATGCAAATCTGTTTTTATTCAATAGATACATGCTCCATTGGTTTCATATTTACGAAAATTCACACTGATATCTATATCTTAAATTCTATCGTAGAAATCTAAATATTAATGTTACGATAATCCAAATAAAGAAACTCTTATTCAGATAGAAGAGATGTGACAAATCTATCACAGTTGTTTTTTTTATACTCCATTTTGAACTATCGTGCCTCAGATAAAGACACTTTTTTTAATTGTTTTTGTTTGACCGATTTCTAAGTAAAAAATACTAATTAATTAAAATGTATCCGCACTTTACCTCTGTGGACTTATTACAAGTCATAGTCATTGTTTAAATACTGTATATTTTAAGAAAAAAATATACGAATTTAACACCACAAAAGGATATTTATTGCCGCTACGAAAATATTTAGACAGAAAATTTGTTACTTTTTCCGTGTTTATGAAAACTAGGTAAATGCCCACTCAATGAAGCTACTGGTCTTTCTCTTACTGGTAGATGAAAAGTCATTTTAGGATGCAAGTAAGTCGTATTGTAAAGTTTTTTTTACATCTGTTGTGTTAGATCTTATTATTTATAATTTTTTTCAATCTATACTTATGACTCTTATTAAATTAGCAATTTAAATTGTAGACTTTATTTTGCATACCAAATTGAATGGATTTTAAGTTGTTCAGTAAAAACTACAATTAAAATATATCTTTAGAGTCTCCGTAAGAAAAGTAAAATAAAGAAGTATACAAATTAAAGATGGCGAATTAGATTTAAACAACGAAAAAAAAGGTATTGATACTTGAGAAATTACTTGAAAGAAAAGCGCATAAAATAAACAACTAAACAGGTTTAATAAGATGTTCAAACTTGCGGATGTCGTTGATAACCGTTCTTTTAATTTTTCGATATTTTCCCTGCAATCAAAGGTGTCTTGCTGTTTAACACGTTGACTGCTGCGTCACCCATATACAAGTGACAGAAAAGTTTCTGATCGGGCAACGTCTCTTATTTGACTACTTGCGAAGTATATTAGTATGTGTTTGAAAATATATTTCACAGGAAGTAACAAAACTATTGAATTGTTATAAAAGTAATAAAAAAATGATTTATTAAAAAAAAATTTGTGAGCCTTGTAAAAGCTTTCTTGTTCACTGCTATTGAACTCATTAAGCAATAAATTTTTCATTTTCTTTTCGAAATTTCAGCGAAGTAGGGTAAAGATTTTAAGCTATACTCCTCTTTACTCGGCAAAGATTCAAACTGATCGTGTAAAGTGGCGAGATGAGAAACAGATGAGAAGAAACGGGCAAGAATTAACAGACATGATACCATGGGAACAAACCGAACGAGATATTATTCTTGTGACCACCAGATTTGCCTTATTAAAATATCTGTGAGAATATTTAGCGGAATACGCCTCGTACAGCGGTACTCGTGACCTGAAAGAGATTTCACTGTAAACGCGCGCGGCAATCAACGTGTTAAAAGAATGCTAAGAGGACGTTGTTTAAGGTGGAGAAACTTTTCATCCCAAATTCTCCTTTACCTTCATAAGTAAATTAAAATTTAAAGTATAGTAAAAGTTTGTTAGTCCAGACAAACTCAGAATAAGGCATGGAGTAAACAAAATACTCAAAGTATCAAAATGAAAGGACTTACGAGATGGAGAAGTTTCCCTCCAATAATTAGTTCGCAATTTGATATTTTAAAATTATTTTTTCAATAATTAAAACTTCATGGCTCACTCTAGGTTTATCTGAACTCACTTTTTAGTACACGTTAATTTTTAAATTACTTATGGGGGTGAAATAAAATTTACGATGAAAAAGTTTTTAACGCGGTATGGCGTTCTCCAAATAATCTCCCCTCCTGTTCAGTGATTTGTAAGATTTCGGAAGTGGATTTGTTTCTTTCTTCCTTTGAAAATTAGTTCGAAACACCTAGTGTGCGTACTTTGTTTTCATTTTTGATGAGGATTCTGAAAATAAATAATAAGGGTGGTATTTTCGGAACATTCTGTATAGTGGTCTAAACCCTGTCAAAGATGGAATTCCGAAATATGACTCTCGCAAATGATTGTTTAAAAAACAATTTCACTACTTCTGAGGATAACTCTTTTTTGAAGGAGCACCTTTGAATCAAAAATATTGAGAAGGTTTGTGAAACGCACATCATGAGGATACAGAAGCCGCCATGTATTAAATTTATTTTAATATATATATATATATATATATATATATATATATATATATATATATATATATATATATATATATATATATATATATATATATATATATATAATATATATATATATGTATATATATATATATATGTATATATATGTATATATATATATATATATGTATATATATATATATATATATGTATATATATATATATATATATATATATATATATATATATATATATATATATATATATATATATGTATATATATATTATTTTTTTCTGTATGGATACGAATGAAAAAATAGTAAAATAGTTTCAGTACAAAGATCAAATAAATAGCTAATATATCAAGAAACGAAGAATAGGATGATTGAAATTCACGTAATATTTACGAAACAGGAAGAACTAATATTATTGAATACATGAGTAATTTGTATTCAATCGTATCTTTTGCCATGTCTTATCTTTAACATACTGGAGACATTACATTTTTATCGTCAGTTATTGAAACTGGGCTAAAATATAATCCCTCTACACGTGGGTTAAAGTGGATTGTAAAATAGAATTTCGCATTTTTTTATCATCCGGGAAACTCAAAGAGATAAAAAATATCAATTTGCATTCCTGTTAGATTTATTTCCCTACGCCTGATTTGAATGAAATTCCTTCTTTCATAGAAATAAATTCAATTTTTATATTCCCAGGAAATTCGTTCTAGAATCATTGCATGTCGAAAATAATAAGCGTATTTCAAACATTACTTAAAACATTGATAAAGAAGCATTAGTTTAGAAATTTGTTGCATTGCAGAAATTTTCATATAACCAATTTATAATGCAAGAATATAAAATACGCGACGCAAAAAAATTTAATAGAAATGAAATTCTATAATAATGAAATGAAGAGTTTGTCTGCGTGTAAGGCTTTTATAACTGCAAAACCATTTGCTCTATCATCCTGAAGCTTAGATAACTGGTACTAGTGCAATTTAAGCATAGTTTATATATTCTGTATAATATGATTTACTTAGTTTCGTTTCTTTATTTTTTCTTTTGGAAAAAATAAAAATGTTTGAATTAGAAAAATAGAGATAAACTTATATTCAAATTTTCATTGAATTCCCAGTTGAAATCATTTAAAATTCATAAAAACATAATATATTACAAATTATTTATAAATTTCTTTGAATTCTATTTAAAATGTTAAAAACAAATGAATAAAAAAACCAGACATGCATAAAACAACACTAGTTTCACAATTTAAGTCATTCAAAATTATGAATAGTTGATCGACTTGAACATAATCCTTAAAATATAAATTTTTTAATCACCCTTCATGTATTTTGGTAAAGCTAAGTCTGTGTAAATTAAAAGAAAAAACTGAGATAAATTAACATTAAGAACATCATACTTAAACCATTCAAATATACACGAATAAAGTTTAGAAACATAAGAAACAAAATTTAGGAATTATATATGTATGCCAATGTAAAGTTTAAGATTTTAAAAATAAATTATAAAGTGAAAATTGCAACTAGGCAATTAATTTACATAAAAGACCAAAGTAACTGAACTAAAAGAAAAAAAATGCCTGCTGTTAAAATATTTTTCTAACACAACAGTGCATTCTGATTATTTTCTATAAGTATTGTCATTTTCACAAAGAGCTAATGAAAAATTGCATAAGAAGTGATGGTAAAGTTCACTAAAATTGTATAAAGCTTAGAATAAAGATGAAGAATTATATAATATTGTATTACAACACAACAAACAGTAATTCAAAGAACAAAATTAATATATTAATTAATATAACAATTATATATCAGTAAATATACGAAGAATCGGGTATATTACGAATTATTTGGTTTTATTAAATCAATAATTTTGTTTATTTATTTATAAAATGTAAAAACTAATGAATAACTAAAAAATACAGATAAAATAATCTTATACTTACATATAATTGATGAGTTATATATAATTATATGAGTTAAAATTATTCAAAATATATAAGAATGACGCTTCACAATTAATAATTAAAGTTCTTTGTTTCGCTTATTTAGTTTAAAAAATATAAAAAGCCTTAGAAAAACGGAATAAACTGATTTAAAGAGCTTTATTAATAACTCAGATTAAACCATTTAAACACAACCATATAACGCTTAGAAATGTAAGAGACAAATATTAAGAATCTTTTATGCATGCGAAACAAAAGTTAAATATTTTCAAAATGAATCCTCACATGGAAATCGTAACCAGTCCATTAGCTGATATAAAAAGACCTAGATAACTGCTTCAATAAAAGAAAGGAATGCATATTGCCAGTTTTATTTTAATGCCTCAGTGCATTGTGGTACCATATATTCAACAAATCTTGTGATTTTCAAGAAGAGCTAATGAAAAATTCATAAATGGAAACGATAGAAATCACAAAAAATATTAAGTTCATAGAATGAAAAAAAAAATCATAAAGAATTATTCCTTCTTCCCAGTTCATTTCAAATCAAAAAGAAAGAATTTGTTTTATAAATTTTATTTTCTTCAGCAAACGGGGAACTTTATTTCAAAGATTATTTTCCTCTTCTTTCAATCTTTTCTTCAAAAAAGCGAGAAATTAAAATCTTCCTCATTCTTTTCCCCTGGTTATTTTATGCATTAATCTCCTCTGCAAATGGTTTATTGTATTTGTTTTAATACGTATGCTTTAATTTCATTTTTATAAGAATAAATTGGAGTTGTTAAACGTTGATGAATTGTTTCGCTATCGCACTTGGACCTAATTACTTAAGATGGAAAACGAATAAGATATTTAATCTGGCTTGAAGTAAATATTTCAATAGCGCAGCAAAAAGAATAATTAAGAAAGCCATTTCTTACGGGATTAGCTAGGGTTTTATTACTAATTACCCAAAAGAGTAATATTTATTTGAAAGCAATACGAATATCTTAAACTAGGCAGCTTACTAATTAGAGGAAAACAAACTGCGTGGATTAATATCATCCTTAAATTCAATTTTAATTAAAAGTTATTATAAAGAGATACAAATCAAAATATAGTCTTCTTAACAATATAAAGAAAAATGCATGGAGATGTTTTTTAATCAAATA
Source organism: Parasteatoda lunata (assembly GCA_949128135.1). Taxonomy (NCBI): domain Eukaryota; kingdom Metazoa; phylum Arthropoda; class Arachnida; order Araneae; family Theridiidae; genus Parasteatoda; species Parasteatoda lunata. The sequence continues at coordinate 71,991,744 of OX421971.1, forward strand.
ACGATTCTCATTTATCATGTAAATATAAACAAATTGAATTGTCTTTAAAAAAATTTCAGATTATTAATTATGAGTTTAGTAATACTATCCGATGAAATAATCATAAAACCATACTGTAAAAAATTTGTTATGCTACACAAACGATTGCTTCATAACATTTTAAAGGTAATTAATTCAAAAAATAGTAAACTAGAGCAATTTTATATTGTAAACATATAGTGGGAACATTGCTCTTACATATCTCATACAGAAAATAAATAAATAATAAAGATCAATAATAATAACTTAACATAGACAAAAATAGAACATAGAACAAAAATAGAACAGATGGGAGACATAATTATATTTCAAAAATCACTGAAATTAATGTCAAAATAAAAGAATAATCGACAAAAAAATGCTTATAAACATCACAGTTACTGCATAAGAAGCGGCCAAATCCGGAATAAGCACTGCACGCTTCATGAGCCCTTTCTAAGCAATCTGAATATTGTCTGTCAATTAATTAATTATAAATTATTTTTATAATTTTTTTTTAATAATTTGTTAAGTAATATTGGCTAGTTCATATTTTTTTTGTTAATATTACCTTATTTTTTACGCTTTTCGCCAAATCTGGAGTGTTTAATTTTTATATTACACTTTTATTCTACTTTGGCTGTCCCATCTTGTCCGGATAGTAAATTTTTTAAAAACATTATCTGCATATTTGTTTAAACAAATAAATTTTAATTTTTACTACTCATTATGTTTGAACAATAATAACACTACAATGCCACAAATTTGAAAAATGTATTGCAATGTATTAAACAAATAATAACAGCATACAAACCTGGAAAAATATTTTACGTTATAAGAAAATCAAAAGAATACTCGTACTTTCATTTCGATAACACCTTGTAAACTGACGAAAACACTTGTGCGTATTGAGAATAATAATATTTTCTTACCGAAACGCACTTTAGAAGTCGCTATACTGTGATGCACATAGAAAAAAAAACGATGTCCCGTCTTGCCCGGTGGTCCCATCTTGCCCGAGCTTCCCCTATATATGTAAAAAAAAGTGTTTTTCGCTTTATAAGCAATAAAGAATTGGTTTGAAAAATAATTCTCACTTGGAAATTTCAGAAATTCGCAAAGTATTACTCTGGAAACAATAATAAGCTAAATTTTTACGTAAAAATATCTTACTTGGAAAAAGTCTGTATAGTTAATATGTGTGAGGAAAAAAAATGTTTCACCTTGCGTAACTTAAGCAATTAAATTAGTTGAAGTGAATTTCTCACAGCAGTAGAAGAGGGAATGTCGAATTGCTTACTTTAAAAAAATATTAAATTTTTTTATTTTATAAAAGAGAGAAGAAATAAAATTTACTTTTCCTTTCGTAAGAGGGAAGTATAAAATATTGTCTACGTTTTTCAACTTAATTTTCTTATTATTTTTTTACTAGTCCGTTTGTATTAATAAGTCAGTTCTAATGTTCTTCCTAGAAAAATAAATGAGTTATGTTTAACTTTGATGAATGTTTTTTTCCAATTTTGCTTAAACTTAATTACTTAAACTGTACAGAAGAAGTTTAAAGGAGAAGTTGAAAAGGATTATTTCCTTCTGAATTAAGTGATTTTTTTCAATAAAAATAAGATTTTAGCTAGTAATTACTCTCAGCAAAAAAATTATTTTAAAGTAATCAATAATTTGACATATTTTCATTAGGAAATTTAACCTCTTTAGTATTTTTCATCGTAACTAAACAACAGAATACTTCAACACTCGAAAAACTGAACATCGCTCGCTGCATACCTAGAAATTTTGAAAGGGCCCTCTTTCATAGATTGTTTTTGTGTATATCAGTTAGACAATCAAAATTTTGAAATATAATAATTATTTTTTAAAAAGAATTTATTATAGAGTTGATCATCAATTCTAAGATTTTTTATTAGATGTGGTTGATGAACTTAATACGGATTATACGGAAGACAGGCTTTTTAATTATATATTAGTTTACTAGATAATTTAGTTTACTTTTCTTTATAAATGATAAATATACATATGTTGAAATAATTTTTTGAAACTGAGGTAGCTAATACTTGCCAAAGAGTACCTTAAAAGCAAACCTACCTGCAGTTATATGGTACCTACCAAAATACCTAAGGAGTACCATGGACCCTCCGTAATTGTAGGTACATGACTCTACATACATGTTCTTATAAGGCAATCACATGGGTAATTAAATAAGCAATCAAATTTGATCAAATTATTAAAAAAAACGAAACTCTGAATACTTTCAGCAAGCTATTTTTTTTTTTTAAATTACCGAGTAACTAAAAATGAGAGAGGCTAAATTGGCCCCATTCTCACGAAGGTAGCTGAGAGGTCCCAATTATTTCAAGATCGAAAATTATGTTATTACCCTTTATCAGACATTTAAATTTTCTGAAATACACTAGCTGCCTCACTTACCCCCTCAAACAAAAAAAAATTTCACCCAGCTACATGCATTCTTATACGTCGTTTTAGAGTTAATCGAAGAAATGTAGTTGGCGTTATATTTTATCTATGTAGTTAATAAAAAGCAAATATTTTCTAAGCTACGCTAGTTAACATTTCCCTTTTCAGAAACTTTTATTTTCAAGAAAAATATTTATTTTATTTTGCATTTATTGAAGTGAGATTAAGGTAAATTTTATGCCGATCGTTTCTAGGTGTCAATCTATTGCCTCCTTCTGAGTAATTTTTTGGGAAATTTCCAAATATATTACGTAGTTAAGTTTATACTTATAAAAATCTTATTAAAAATGCATAGAAAATGATAATTTTGGCAATGTAACATCTTTAAAGAGTCAGATTCTTTATCATGGCTTTACTTCTTTCACGAAGTCCTAGAGAACGCTATTTTAAAATTTCAGAACAATCTAATTTGTAACATAAAACAGTAATAAATATTCAAAAAAGGGGGAAAACTATATTTGAAACCACTTTAAATGCACTGGCAATATTTAAAATACATTTTTTGATAGGGAGGTATAGATTTCATGACAGGCATACGAAAAAAATTTTTAGTAAATTCGAAATATGTTGTAATTAAACTTAAAATTTAAATAATCATAAAAGTTGCATTCATTTAAAAGCATTCAATGAATTATTGAGCTTTATAACATTAGCATTTATCTTCGTAAATTATAATTTTTACTTGCCTCAATTTTTCAATAATTAAAAATAGCAAAATATAACTATGTTGAAGAAAAATAAAGTATTTTTTATCAACTATTGAAGGCTTTTTATTTTAATCAATGCCAAGCCGTTCATTTTGCTTACAAGAACTTTAAAATATAAGACCTCAAATAAATAGTTAGCGTAAAGAATGAAGAATTTTAAGAACGATTCAAAGTGATGTTAAAACATTTGATAACATTTTAAATTATTCCTCCAATAAAATCTGAAACAAAAGCACTCACAAGAGGAACAGAAACAAGATAAACATTATAAAACATTTCGCAGTTTAACGATGCATCATTTTTCAAGACCAACCTATTTATTATGTTTTTTTCAATCCCAAGAAATAGTACGATTAGCAATTAAATACCAAGTTCACTACGAGTTTGTTCTAAGCAATAGGTTAACTATATTCGATTACAAGAGCAATATAAAATTAATTAGGTAATTAATTAATCTTCCAGATATCTGATTAAGAATTTCGTACTGTTATTCGTAAATCCTCACAAAACGTGCTGTACCTTCGAAAATCCCTCCTAATGCATTGTACGAGACGTGATAAGATTTATTTTGGGCAAAACATTTTACAGTTACACTTTGAGAAAATTGAAAAGAGCTGTGAAGAAAAAGGCCATTTATTGAACATTGCAACCCATTGACATTTGGTTGTTTTGCAGCATGATAACGCTCCAAATCATACCGCTAAGATTTTACTAAACATTTTTACTGTTAAACTTTGCGGAAACTATTAAGAGATATCAAGAGCAAACGTCATAGCTTGTTGACATCTTGAGATGAATTGCTGCATGATAACTCCTAACAGCGTTTATCGAAACCAACATATTTAGGGGCAATTCAAATAAAACGCTATTTTTAATCAAGTGCCCTAGATCCCGAACATGTCTTCTTCTGATTACTATCAATAATCTGATGCTGAACTGTAGACTAGATTTCTGATATTTAATTAAACAAGGATCAAGAGATGAGATTCTCTTTATTGACAATTTCAGTGATAGGATCTCTTCGGTCCAACAATTCAAAAGCAAACTCGCTAAAAAATATCAATGCATAATGAACTTAATCATAAAAGAATTCTAAAAAAACTATTAAACAGCAGCAATAACAAGCGCTTTAGTAAAAACAGTGACTATGGTCAAAAACAGACCTGTTAAAACAGGCCTTTTCTGCTGAAACTTTCCCTCTGATATCCCTCTGATCCAAACATTCTGCTGGAACTTTTTCTATGATAAAATAACTGTCAGAAGTCTGTCATTCCAATCAACCGTAAAGTTTAAGGTTAGAAACATCTCTTTATTGTAACGGGTTTAAAACCATTTACAATTGGTCTAGTTAAAAAACAATAAATGCAAAACTATACGGTTGTGTAACCAATTATAATTAGCATAGTTTCAAAACTGGGAAAAGGAATATTGGAGTTAAGTTATGTTGGGCTTTTCGTTAGATAATGGATATCCGAGTTAGGCTGTGGTTGAATTGTGTTTTGTCAAGTGAACCATAGATCGGGCTTAGAAAATTCATCCAGTAGTGAGATCTCTCATGAAACATGGGAAGTACTAGACATTTTGCATCAAACAGTTCTGTGGGGCAGCCATCTATAGATGAGTAAAAGTTTCGTATAATCAGGGTGAAAAATTAAGGAGTCCATGATACAGGAAACTCCTCTTGTGTTTAAGAAATGTAGGAAATATTATGATGTCAATGCTGGAATTAGAACCCCGGTGTAGGATCTCATAAGATTGACAAATGAGCCCACTTGGTTAAAGTATGTATATTCCCAGCTGCAAGAAACTAAGTGGCGTCATAAGGTGTGCACAGCATATTAATTAACTACACTATACGATTATTAGCCATCCGCTGATGTGTTATTCATCCGATGATGGAAAATAAAACTATGAATTCATAATTCTTATCACATAGCTTAGTTTCCAGCTTACAAAGAACGTGAGCTCGATTTTTACTGTCTGTGAGCTTAGTTTTAGAAGAAAATAATATGGTTATTTAACCGTATTAACTAAAAACAATCAATGAACAGTTTAGAGTTTGAATATCATTTTTTTATAGTTATTTGACTGTCCTGGTTGAATATGGTAAAATAACAATAAAATAAATTGTTTGTTAGCCATTTTTCTAAGAAATTTCTACCGAAAGTTTTTAAACATATGCGGATTGTTATTTACAACGAAACAGATGTCAGTTTAACATCATTCACTTTTCATAAATTATTATTACTATTATTAAGAACTAAACATAAAAATGTTTAAATTTCGATGCGCTCTTTGCCTTTTTAATAAAAAATACTCAGTACTTTATTCCACAATATTTTTCGATATTTCCAAGAGTTTTAAAATTGCCCTTTAACATTTATTTGAAAAATAAATAAAATAAAGCGATTCAGGAATACCCTCTTTCGAACTCTATTAAAGTAGAGAACATATTTTTCTTAACGTCAAGAATACTTGAAATACCCCCATAGCAGTTCTCTATTTATATGCGACTCACGTTCTACTATCGACTACAGAAACAGCTTAATGTAAACCAAGTGACGGTAAAAGGACTACCAGGCTTTTTCGATATGATAACACGCAAACAAAATTTCGTGAAATTGAATTCTAGTACATTAGTTCTAGTATCTAGTCACTAGAGTGAATGCAGTCAAGAGATGCGTTTTCTTATAAGAAATGTAAATTTAGTTTGAAAATTGAATTATTCTAAATATTTTTTATAATACGTTCTTAGAAGGATGGTTTGATTTGCTATTAAAATAGATAATCAAGTGAAATTGCTGTAAAAAAATGGATACTGAAAAAATCACGAAACTTTCTTCGCTTCTACGAAACCATTTTCAGGTATATGCTCCCAGCATAAATTTCGTCGAAATGACAAAATAACTATCGTCACTTCTTTAAGGAAATGAATTTTCTCCAAATTAAAGAAGTATTTTGGCATTACAATTTTTCCAAAGGAAGAAAAACTTCTAGTAGTGCCAACAGTATCTACATTTTCCAATAATCAATGCAGCAACATATAGATGGCACTACACAACAAAGTCATATGGAACAGAAAGATAGATTACACTCATGGCCGAACCGGGATTTGAACCCCGGATCTTTCTGGTACGAGACCGATTTCTTCTCCCACAATAAATTGCGATGAGGTTTCAAGTTGAGGAAACATCTTCGTCATATATTTGAGAGTTCACGTTTCGTAGTAAATCGCGTAATTTCGTGACGAAATGATTCTCAAAATTAACGAAATACTGCTTTAAAGAATGCTCAATTCTGAAAGTTAGGAAAATTATTTCTTGAAGGTGTGGAAAATTTGATACTTTTTGTGGATGTCAAACCATAATATCCATATACTTAAAATAGGCTTTTATGAAAAATTAGGATGAATTCATGAATTATAAACACTTTGAATAAATGTTGGAGATCAAGTTTACCGTAATTTGATTATTACTTGAAACCATTTGTTAAGTTTGTAAAGATTTTAATTAAGTCAACCTTCACTTAATTATAATTGGCTCAATTATTGATAAACATAATATAGATGTAGGATGAAAATAACATCTTTCACCCTATACTGTAAAATATTTTAGGGGTATAATCGCCACCATTTTTTAGTGCTGAAGTAAACTAAATTTTTTTACAGTGTATGTAGTCTCATGTTGTATTTAGTTTTTCACTGTTATAGTTTTGTTTATTTATTTATTTAAATTTTGTTTCTTTGTTTATAGAAAACACATATTTCAAAGCGCATTAGAATCAATCCATCTTTTTTTTTTAAAAAATAATTCATTTAAGAAAATAATACATTTTTAGTTATATATTTACTCTAAGTCTTTAAAACGATTGATTATTTTGTCAATTTTATGTAATTTTTTGCACGAAAACTTCAGTTCTATACTTAAAAATGCATTTATTTTACCTCAACACGAAAGTGACAGCAAAAATTTTTGCAGTGGGCGTTCAATTGCGATCGTTACATCCATGATCTATAATAAATATTTTTACTTATTAAGTTATGCGAATCACGTGGTGAAATTTACGTATTTTTTTCCAAACGATCCATTGTTTGATTTGAATTATTGAATTTGAAAAATCTATTATCATGACCATATTTGGCAGAAGGTATTTCTAGCTTTAAATGGACCAATGAAAAAGCTTTACATTTTTTGCCAAAATTAAAAGAATTGAAAAAAATGAATTCTATAAATGAACTAACATTTAGCTTTAAAAACATATTTAACAAAAATGTTTACTTGCTAAATTGAATTCTGATCAAAAATCAAGAATTTTTTTAAAAAAAGAAATATATAAAACATATGTTTTTTTATTTAAATGAACAGAACCATATGAATATGAACTATTTTTGATAAATAAAATATTTCCGTGCAAACAAATTAATTTACATAATTTTTTTACCAAGTAAGATAATCGATACATATAGAAACAGTTGAAAGTTTGCATATTCAATGTTTCTGTCATGGACCAATCAAATGAATATAAACAGTTTTTAATTTAAAAAAATCATTATTTTTACAAGAAAATTATTTTACATATATTTTTCCGAGTAACATAATTGATAAACATAGAACAAGTGAAGAACTTACATATCCAAAGTTTCTGTTATGAATAAATTAATGAATTTCTACCTATAAAAGCCAAAAACGCTTAAGCGAATTATTTCTGCCGAAAAAAAATTCTTACATGCAGATTTAACTATACAATCAGATTATTCTTCTTTAATTAACAGAAAAGATAAAAATGGAAACAGTCAAAAGTTGATATGTTAAAAATTATTGAAATAAATGATTCAATGAATTCCTATTTAAATTCAAATCCCGTGCTGTTTCTTGGACGAAGAATCAATGCTGTAGCTATCTCATCCGAAAAGCAACCATGACTAGTAACATATGCTGATGTATTGTTTTTTTAAATTAAATTATATCTCTGGAACAGTTACCTAATTTTTCATTTTTAGAAGCACTTCTATACTTTTTATCTCCTACATTTTTATTATGCAAATTTCAATTAGATTAAACAGTAATGCGGAGTTTTCTAACTTGATATTCAAAGTTGAATTCTGAACATTCCTTATTTCTTCCGAAAGCTGATTTTCTTATTTTAAATTCTGTACTTGATTAGAGTATCCCGTCATTTGAAAGTTAACATTCCAGTCAAGTATTCCGGTATAGTACATTGTAGTACTATACAGTAGGAATAACAAAAGAAATAGTGGAACAAACACCTCCATAATCTATTTTATGTAGCGAAACGAATAAAATTAGTAATAAGGATTATTTTAAGATCTGAAAACTGTTGAGAAAAATTAAAAAAAAAAAAAATATGTGTTCATGTTTCCCATTACAGAAAATATGTAATAATTACATAATTAGAGTTAAAAAATTGAGATATAAAAGTTATTTTTTTATAATCATCGTAGAACAGCCGACTCAATTTTGAGTTTACAACTATCAATGTTCAACTTCGTAGCCTTGTGATTTTGAACCCAATCCAGAAGACAAGGGAACTCCCGGATAAATAATTGGGAGAAATTTTGCCTTTCGGGAAAGACTTTTTGAGAGAATTAACCCGCATTTGCGTTACATGGAAAGGAAAACTACGAAAACAGCCCGATGGCAAGGGGATTCTAACCCAAGATCCGTCTACCACTGAGGATGTTTTACGATAGCAATGTGGTCGGTGCGAGCAGGGTGTATAAAGATTATTTGTAAAGTTGAAAGATGTCATTTTCTCTTGTAATTATTGCGTTAGTAGATTGTTACACAATAAACTGTTTGTTTTTATTTTTTACAGCTCATATACATGCATGTAAAAAAATTAAGTTATTTTCAACATGTAATGCCAAATGTTAACATGTTACGAAGTGGATAAAATTCGAAAGGAGGATTATTTAAAGATCTGAAAAATATCTCTTTTCTGAAAACTATTGTCTTCAAAAGTAATGAAAAGTAATAATGTATGTTCATATTTCCTATTACAGATAATATGTAGTAATTGCGTATTTCTTTCAGAGTTAAAAATTTGAAACATAAAGATTATTTGCAAGGTTGAAAGATAACTTTTTCTCTTTAAATTATTGTTTTCATAGATTGTTGCACAATACTTTTTTTTATTCCTTACGGCCAATATGCATTCATGTCAAATAAAATGCGCTATTTTCTACAAATAATGCCACATGAATAAGACATCTGAAATTATTTTTATTAATTTTAATCATTTCTACAGTATTCTTGATAAATCCTGAAAAACTGTTCCGAAAATTACAACCAAAACCCCTTTAAATTATAGCTAACAAGAAATATACACTCATACGGTGGAAAAAAAATTCTCAATTTTCTTAATCTAAAAACCGAGTTTTTTCATGTTAAAGGACTCAATAATCTTTTCAATTTTCACACATTTTACTTAACACTATATATATTACAAATAAGGTTTCTGCCTAAAGCAGGATCTAATTTATAAGGTTAAGTCTTTGTATATTTATTAGTCAATAAACATTAACTTAGAGAGAATTTTTTGTACAAGACACTGTTTGTTTACCTATTGTTAAGCTGTTATATGATTAGGGAAAAACAAAAAATTTTCAAAATCAAGCAAAAATGAGTCAAAATATCTTTGAAACAAATTATAGTCGAATTTTAAAACACCATGCATTCAAGATAGAATCAGCATATACTTATTTATGAGCAAAATGCTTAGTCTCAAAAGTGATGTGGAGGAAGAAATGTGTGAGAGAGATGTTCGTTGGCCGCCTGTAGTATTTGAACCAAATACCTCCGGGTTCCAAGTTTGATGCTCTAACCATCATAGTTATACAGTGCGCAAAGAGGCGGACTTTGTTAAAATTTGATTTCTTAAGACAACAGATTTTAATAAAAATTTTGTATTTTGCCATGTAAGATTAATTTTTTCGACTTTTATAAATAAATAATATATAACAATAAATATTTATAAAAAAATATTTTTTGCATATAGGGTAAACTAACCAGTGAAGGAACACATAAACTTCGCTTGCCTTTTAAAAAATCATATTAATTTCAAAATTCGTAATTTTAGTTAAATGACAGTGTCAACATATTTGTTACTAATTGCAAATTATTTAAAAAAAATGTAGAGAACATACATAATATTGTTTTAAAGTTTTGGAGGTTCAAATAACAAGTAATAAGAAGACCAAGTGAAGGAACAGCTCTAACCAGTGAAGGAACACCCAGTAAAGGAACACTTAATTTTGTTTATTTTTTAATGTTCTTTATGAATTTATAAGCCATACACATATTTAAAAACAAGCCTATTCTTGAAATTATAACATATAAATACTTGGAAAATGTTAACTTTTTTTTTGTAATCATGAATTGAAAATTAAAGTGTCAACATATTAACACATACTATTCATTCACTGGGAAATCTATGCCCAGTAAAGGAACATGCCTGTTCCCTCACTGGTTAGAAGTTGTTTTTCGTATTTTTAACATACTTTTGATGCGGAACATCACTAAAGGAACAAGAAAGTTAAAGTTTATCTTTTATTTTACACTTGTTCCTTCACTGGTTTTTCACCGTTTGGTGATCCAGTGAATAAACACCCCCTTATCTCAATACTTTATTATGCTATGATGCTTAAAAAAAAAAAAAACGTAACTTCAATAACTATATATTGAATTCTCTTTTTTACAGTGAGAAAAATAAAACTATTACATGCAATTAATTCCACTTCAAACACATAAATACAAACACTCACTTTATAATTTTTTCAAAGAAACAAGGTGTTGACAAGATAATAAAAAATTAAAAATTTTTTCCAGAGAAGTCTATTTGACCAGGTAATCCAAAACAATGCTAGATGATTTCCTATTGTTTGGCAGTAAGCTATTGTTACCAATCAATCTAAAGAAAAACTTTCGAATTCCTATTTTTAATCAATATATATGAAATGTTCTTCATTGGTTGGTTTACCCTAATTATCTTTAGAAAAACGAATTTTATAATTGTGCACAAAAACTTTTCTCTGAATCGCTGAAAAAAAAAGTATGTTTATTCAGAGAAAGTATATTTTGTGTGATTTCCTATGTTAAAATATCGTCTGCACTAATTAATAAGGTCACCCAAATGATCCATTAAATTTGAGTCTAAGAATGTGAAGATCCGATCTGTAGATCACTTTTGAAGCTCAGCATTTTCCTTAAAGTGTATATGCTGTTTCAATATTGAGTACACTGTGTTTTCGATTTCGACTATTATTTGTTTCAAAACTATTTTGACATATTTTTGCTCAATTTTTAAAATTCTTATCTTATAGTTCTTTGTTAATATGATATATTAATAAATTACCTTTTTAGACGCAGTTCAAACGAATAATGATAATAATAATGATAATTTTCAAATTTATTATACTCTTATTATTTTTACTTAGAAAAACAATTGTTTTTTTTTTTTTTTTAATAAATCATAATAATAATTCTTTGATTAATATAAGTAGAAATGTTTCCGAGTTTTCTTAAAATATCATTAGAGATCGTTAGTAAGCATCGTTTAAAAGAATTTACGAAAGTAATTTCCATTTCAAATGAGGAAACACAGTATAAAACTTTTAAATAATAAATAATTAAACTTATTTCAATGCATTTATAAAAAATTATAAACATATTATACTCGAAAACTGCAAGCCTATTTAAATGCTACTCTCAAATTTGAAAGAAAGCAAAATATTCTCGCTTCAAAATCTGTATTATATTAATTAATATTTACTATATTTTATTTTGATGCGATCTCAGTTGGGTTACTAACCAAATTACTGAGCATCTCTGAAGATTTGATTAATTTTTTGGAAATTTTGATGTAGAATCTTACTCAGAAGCTTTCTCTTTTGCATTAGCTTCTTAAATATTTAGAGCATTTTGACTTCAATATGACAAGATGGTAATTGCCTTTCCATTTTTAATAGCTTCAAAGCATCACATATTTTTTAAGCTACTTTCTTCGTTTGGAAGAGACAAGAGAAGATTAAGACTTCGACATAAGACAGCAAATATGATTTGAAGAAAATATATTTAAAGTTCATTACAGCAATTGGTTATTAGAGCAACTAAGAGTTTTTTAGAGCAAGTTTTTTAAACCATTCTGTAAAACCATAAATACTGAATTTGTTAAGAAAAATCTTCAAAATTGACTTAAAAATGCTCTCCGTTGTCAAATAAATGTACTAATTTATATTTTAAAGGGGTACAGGATACAAAAATCTATCTAAATGATGTTATTAGCTCTTTGTAAAATGACGAAAAATCATGTTTTCATCGGGATTTATATGCTTATAATTTTAGTTTAATTTATTCCCTTTTCATTGAATTTTGAGTGATGACGAAGCTTTGAATATTATTTTCCCCATTATTATGTACTTTTGCATTGTTTCAACGAAAAATAAAATGCAATTTCGAATTATTTTAATTAGTTAATTAAACCATTATTAAAAATAAATCAATATCCATTAATTTTAAACCATAATACTTTCCTTTTTATTTAAAAACACCATTTTTTTTTACAGTTTAAAATTTTTTTTTAAATGTTTCTTAGAATATACGAGATCAGATTTTCACTGCACTATTGGTTCAAAATATTTTTTTTTTCAAATTTATGCTAAATTGCCAAGATAGCACAAATTTGAAAAGGACATACACATTTAAGAAACGTGTCCAAAATTGTTCCTAATTAGATACAGCACAGAGAACAATATTAAAATTTTGTAAGATTCGATAATTATAAGAAAATGTACATTGTACATAATTAAACTTATTTCGACATACTTAAACATATTTCGGAAAACAAGGTTATTTTAGATAATGAGTTTAAATGTAACACATTCTTCAAAATAATAGGAGAAATTAAAACATGAAGAAGTCCTTATTCAAAAAAATCCATTATCATATTTAAATGCAAATAAGTTTGAGACAAAGCATATCCAAAGCATATAATATCCTCACTTCAGAACTTAATACCAATACAAGAGCATTATTTTAATTAAAACCATCAATCTTTCCCTTTGATCAATTCCCAGCAGTAGTTTCACAAATCAAATTACTGTGCAGCGTGAAAACCTTTCACTAATTTTTAGAGATTTGAAACATAAAATCTTTCTAAGCAACTTTCACTTTTGCTCTAGCTTTCTCAAAAATGAAGAGCCTCTTGACTCCAATATGACAAGCGTGTAATTGCCTTTCCTTCTTTAATAGCTTTAAAACGGCACCCCCCTCTTTTATGTCGCTCTCTTTATTCAAAAGAGATGCAACGAGATAAATTCTCGAGATTAAGGTGTCAACCTTAGACAACCGAATATCAGATTAAACACGCGCTTTAAAAGAGAGAAAATACAGATTGAAAATTAACACATGAAAGAGTACGTGAAGGTCTCAGATTTCTCTCTAAGATAATGTGAAATAGATTGTTCAAGAGTTCACAATTTTTCTTGTGAGTCTAGATCAAATTAAGGCACGGTAATTAAGGAAAGGATTAAAGGCAGGTGATATGCACGGCAGTTTGAAAATTTTTGTTGTTTGGTTTGAAAGTGCGTTGCCTAACATAAAATTTTCTCGAGGGATATTGTAAATAAGATGCTAATATTAAAAGATAATTAAAAAATGGTTAATTTTAGCGTTAAATATTATAACGTAACTGTTTTACTTGTTAATAATGTTAAAATAAAAAACAGAGAAAGAATAAAACGGATAAGAGAAACAATGAAAACAAGATGACCTTAAAATACTAAATGTTAAGAAGTGCATAAGACAACAATAAAGCTTTAAAAAAAGTCGTATAATTAATTTCTATTTTTATTCGTTAAAGTTTTACAAATTTTCTTTTTATTTGAAACACTTAAAACGTCAACAAAATAATTTCAGACGTGTATCTTGTACAACACTAATCAGAATATGGTAAAATTTACTAAGTTTCTGGAACAACAAAAAGCTTTGAAAGTTTTACCGAAGAGCTTTGGCAATGAATTTGATAAATTAGCAATTAAATATGGTTTTATAATGCGCGATAAATTTTGATGAATGTGATAAAAAATTTAATGATTTTTATCATGATTCCATAGCATGGCATAAAACTAATTTATTTAGTTGAATTTGCTTTTGTGTTTTGTATTTTTTACTAAATATGTGGTTATAAGAACGATAATTTCCTGTAAACCATTACCATGTCAACGGAAAGATTACCAAAAGAATAGTTTAAGTACCGTACATTTTAATTTTAACTAAAATGATGATGTTTTTTTGTTTACGAGAAATATAATTACAATACAATACGGTAACTTCAGCAGATATTTAATAACCTATGGTATATAAACTGCTTAGATACAGTAATTTGTGTGAATTATATAAATTGTTTTTTTAAATTAACAATATATAACTACCAAAAGTATATTTGAAAATAAAACTAAGAGACATTAGAATTTTAATATCGAAATATATTTTCAAAAAATATCATTAGAACAAGAAATATATATTTAAAATGTTCCTTACAATAGTTTTAACATCCAAATGAAATGCCTTAACACCCAGGATAAAAGCAAACTCATTCATTTTAGTTATTACAAAATCGTATTCTATATTGATCATAACCAATAAATGATTATATATTTGAGACTTTTTTAATATTTTATTACCGTCGCTGAACAGCCGTCCTAATTTTTTGGATTTACGACTACTAATGTTCAAAGCCGTAGCCTTGTAATTTTGAACCCAATCTAGAAAACAAGGGACAAGTATTGAGAGAAATTTGCCTTCGTGGAAGACTTTTTGATGGAACTAACCCGCATTTGCGTTACACGGAGAGGAAAACCACAAAACACCCCTCGGTTAGCCTGTTGGTAAGGGGACTCTAACCCATGATCCGTCTACCGCTGAGGATATTTTAAGTCAGCACTGTGGTCAATTAAAGACGGATGCAAAATTCGAACCGACCAGACATCGCTGTGATTCGAATCCGAATTCACCTCATTGGAAGGCGAGCGCTCTATCTACTACCACGGCTCAAACTCTGAGATTGGTATGCTGTAAATATATATTTTTTCAATATGATCATACTTTTTATAAACATTGATTCTTAGGCCGGGATAGCCTGGTCGGTAGAGCGCAGGGCCCATATCCAAGAGGTCGTGGGTTCGATCCTCGCCGGCCGAAGACTCCCCGTGTAGTAAATGGTGACTGATGCACGTTAAATCTGTCGAGTCTCAAAGTCCTCCATGTTCCCATAACAAATCAATACCTCTGAGGGTACTGATCCGGGAGTTTCCTTGTCTTCTGGATTGGTTCAAAATTACAAGGCTACGGAGTTGAACATTAGTGGTTGTAAACCCATGAAATTGGGTCGGCTGTTCAACGACGGTTATAAAGAAAAAAAAAAAAAACATTGATTCTTAAATATAGATAGATAAATAACTTCGCTGTAGTTATCTATTCCATTGGAAATTAAATTTAATAGAACAGAGAATTTGTTCATAAGAGAATTCATTTTTACCAGAACTTACATACGTAATACACCCATCGAACTTAAATGTCATGTAACTCCCATAAAAAAAACCTGCATTTGAAATAAAACGAAAAACATATATAATAACAATACCAAGCTTCGCCCAAAAATTACATTGCCAGGTACATTTGCATTCAAATTTATTCCAATCCAAAGACCCGTTTCGTGGTTTAGAAAATCAACCTGCCAATGCAACTTTTATTTTTATTGACTCATGTCTCACATATCAAGTCAGAATCTCTTATGGTCATACGATAAGTCTGTCTTCTCATCCACTGTTTTTATTGCCTGGAAACGCTTTCAAGTGTTGAAACAAGACCCAACAAGGCACGTCTCTTAAGGCCCATGTATATTCATGACGTGAATGGGGGTTTCCACGCGAAGAGTGCCAATAGACGTTGATCTGAAGCTTCTTCCAATGCCTCAGGTGAAATCGGTCTAGAAGGCCGTTCAGAAATTGATTTTTTTTTTCAACCCGCCCCATTTCGATTTCCACCTCAGACGGTTCGTAATCCCTTCTCTATTTCTAGTGACATTTTTGATATTTTTTGAAACTGAAAATATAAAAATAAGTACTTTTTCAGCTTTTGGGAGTTAAAAAATGTTTTTTTTTTAAACCAGATTTAGCAATGTAGTTGGAAATCTTAACATTAATGGATTGAAGGTTAATAGTTAGAGAATAGATTTTCCAATAGCTATTAACGTTTTACTATTTAAAGCAGACTGCGGACTGAAGATCTTTTAAGTAAACGGTGTATATTTATTAGCTTTCTTTTATTTCAATAACTTCCAATTATAATCATTATTATATAATTATTGTTTTATTTCTTATGGAGAAAAAATTAAGCCAGGTTCTTGCACACACAAGAAACATATAAAATGTAACATGAACAATTGTAGAAATCTCACCGTCAATAACTCTAATTTTGATCAAACTTGTATCATGTGTTTCAGCACATGTAACTCATAGTAAACTTACACGGACCTATCTGAACAAGAAAACTTGTTAAGAAAAGTTTAAGTTTAAAAATATTGTGAACTGCATAGCTAGTTTTTTAAAAAAAGAGCAAAGCGAAATAAGTTCGTAAAAATAAATAAATTAAGTGATTTTCTGGCGCAAACTTCGAATTCACGTAGGAGAAATGAGTTCTGCACAGGAAATGTACTTTAAAGAAACCCTCCATTACAATTGAATTGAAAGATTTTTATTTCAAAATTATAGAAATATTGAAGAAAACAATGGTTTAAGAGAAATTCACATAGAGCATAAAAATACAGCGTTATAAATGAAATCTTCATAACGAAAACTAAATAATAAGATCATTTAATGCAGGGTTTAAGATGTGTTTGAAATGATCAAACTGACATTTTCCGGTTGCCGTCACGAAAAACTAACAGTTGCCGGTTATTTTAAACTTATTGTGTTGTATGTAAGTATAGAACCAATACCCCAGCTTTCTTAAAAATGTAATCGTAAAAATTTCACATTTTGGTAGGAGTGATTGCAGAAACTTTACTTCAATGATGACTGTTTTCAGAAACTATCTTCGGTGCACACAATGTCAAAAAAAATTTAAGAAAGTATAAAAAATTTTTTGCTTTAAAATATTTCTGATAAATTGCAATTTTTTAGAAATTTAGCGGAAGATCTAGGAAAATTCAAGAAGTTGCTTTGAGAAAAGAAAGTAAAATAGTAATGTTTTGTACCTGATGCTGGTAACTATAAGAATGCTTATTTAAATAGACGCTCCAGCACTACTGTTTTGTAGAGTACACGAAAAAAAAAAAAACATGATCACTTTGAATAACTTTCGAACTAAAGATTGGATTTTTACGTACTAGGACTCAATCTTAATAGTTCGAATGCATAACTTTAAATATTCTAATTTATTAGTGCAAACGAAATTTCATGTTACGGAACTAGACACAAACTGCGAGAAATAAAATTTTTAAATCTATATTTAACTCTGAAAACATTTGACCGATTTCATTCAAATTTTGTATTTTAGCATTTAAAATCAGATATTTTTAAAAGGATATAAAAATTTGGATGCCTAACAATACAATTATTTTTCAAATTTATTGAAAAAAGTCATAATGAATAATAAATACTTATTTAGAATAACTTTTACATAAAATTTTCTTTGGCTAAACAAAATTTATTATTGCAAGAAAAAGTATTCCGATTTGTTTAAAATTTTTATTGAGATCTAGCGAAATACTTAAGAATTAAAATTAACATCAACTTTCAACAGCTCTCCTGACATAACTGTTGGGACCATATTTTTCTGATTGCGAAAATGTTCACATTTTGAAGGTCAACAATCATGAATGTTGTGTCTTTTTTTTTTTATTCAAAAATGCATTTTTTCATAGAAAGTACGTTGTTGTGTCTTTTTTTAAAAATTAAAATATCGAATATACTTATAAATTTGCATATTTGTTCTTAGGTCACCGAACCTATAAAATTAAGGCCTAGCAAGTGAAAATCCGTTTATTAGATCAAAGGTTATTCATTGTGTTCTTTCTTGTACTTAGCAACGTCTCTCAAAGCTATCTCTCACTGCTTAGCATTAATACACTTATTAAAATCTCAAGTAAATAAACTTTATTTATTACCCAATTACTAATTTACATTTATTAATGTAAATAAATATTGATGTACTTACTAACTGATAGTGTTTTACTAGAGTATAATATCTTACTCAAATAAACTAAAAACATATTATTATTAAAAACATAATTTTTTCCGGAATTTAAATTTAATTCAAAGAAAATAATAAGATCTTCAAGAAAGTAGAAATAAAATTTGATGGCATGCCTCACTTTTTTCATTTCAATCAGTTGACGACAAAGTTTTGTCTAAAAAAAAATTTAGAAGAAACTTAAAAGTTACTTTTCCGCTTTAAAAATTTCAGGCAAAAAAGTTTTAATGAAGCTAGGTTCCTGCGAGTTGCTGTAATTGTTTTCATTCTAAACACCTGAGGGTTTTTCACTGTCCTGCATTCCTTAAGGCAATAAAAATGACGAAACCTTTTGACCTAAAACAGGAATCTCATTTAAACAAAAGAAAATGAAAATTTATTTTTACGAAAGGGTTTGGAGTTTCGTTTAACTTTGCTTGAAACTAGTAAAATTTAAAATTGGAGGAATTTTTTTACCTTTACAATGCGTAGAGTTATTTCGTTGCTTTTTGCCTTTTTTTTTTAAAATTTTATTTAGAAACCATAACTAAATATGCATTAAATTAACATAAGAACAAAAGTGCTTTAGAAATATTATTTATTTCAGTTCAAACTTGACTTCTACAAAGCGGAAATGAGATTGTTTTTAAGAAAAATATACCATAATTTTGAGAAAAAAATTTGTGGTGTAAAGAAAAGCTAAACATATGGAATTGAAAAATATGAAGGTTATAAAAATTATCCAGAAAATGTTGGAACTATGGCTTACAGATGAAGTATTGAATATTTTTTCAAACCCAATTTTTATGCAGTGAGTTTCGTAAAATGTTTATTTATGGCACATAATATACTGGGGGGGGGGAGGGTAGTAATTCCTAAGTACAAATACTTGATCTTGCCTAATTTGGTTGTAGGGCTTTAAAATCTGAAATTAGTTTTGTTTAAAAAGCAGTAGTTTTTGTAGTTTAATGGTATTTTTAGTTTATTTTTTCCCGAAATATACAAGTTTAAGAACTTTACACATAACAGGGGGTCACGTGAATATTGCGAAAACTTATAGGGGAGTTAAAGCACATCATCAAGATTACAATTGCATAAGAACCCATGCCCTGAAAGGTCGTTATGGGACTATCTCTCTTACAACCTATTCAGAAGCACACGGAGGAACAGCTCATAATATAATATGATGATGGACCCTAACTCCTCCAGAAAATTGATGAAACATTTACTTGATCCCGTGATAAATATATAACGTTTTTAAACTTGTCGACAATAACTAGACAATTTATAACAGAACTAAAAATATCTCTGAAAAGATTCATGCTTGGAGAAAGAAACCAATTGCAGATAGGAAATCAGCAATGTGAAAATATCCAAGATCCGTTAAAAAAAACTCATGCAAGATAAGAAATGCTCCCCAGCGTTAATTACCATAAGGATTGAAGGGTTTGCACATCCAACGTTGCTTTTGTCTTATGATAATACAGAATTTAAATATAGAATGCTGCTCTTAGTAATTATACACTGTTAAGAATTTCTAAAAAAAAAAGTTATTCAATAACAATTTATTTCATTTTTATTATTTTACCAAATTCAAACAGAACAATCAAATAACCATAAATTTGATGATATCCAAACTATTAACTGTGAGAGAAACCGTTTATTAACTGGTTTCACCTAATACGGTTAAATAATGAGAACGATATCGCACCAACTAGATGATCCCACCGAATGAAACCACTTAGTTTCTTGCAGCCGGGTACTTGTTATAGTCGAGAGAACTAATCTGACAATCTCATGACCGACAGCACTGGGGTTCGAGTACCAGCTTTAACACCACAATATTTCTTCCATTCCCTTCAACACATGATAAGTGTCCCGAACTTTCCAATTTCACTCCCGAACTCCAAATTCCCAAACTCTTCAATGCCATTACCAAACTAAAAGCCTAGTTCTTATGTTCAGTAAAATTTCATTTCAACGGTTTTAATACCACAATACTTTTTCTATTCCCTTCAACGCATAAAGAGTTTTAAGAGTCCTACCTTCATTTTTTTTTATGGTTTTTAAACCATGCTAGTTGTAAGTCGATAAAAACCATTTAGCTTTGTTTTCATGTTTTTTTAATCATATCAGCTGTAAACTATTTCAAAACCGCAAGGGTAAACAATGTTCTTTACCGTTAACTTTACGGTTAGATCGATAAACAGACTGCTGCCGGTTATTTTACGATAATTTTAAAATGAAAATTCTAACAGGGGAGCAGGAGTGATTGCAATAATCTATATTGTTTTCAGATTTTATTTAAATATGTAATTTTGTCTTAGATAAGTTAGGAAAGAAAAAATATTATTTGATTATTCGGTGATTTAGAAAAAGTGAAACGCCATTCATTGGGTGAACAATCATTCGTAAGAATACTACTACTAGTAGTAAGGATACCACTAGTTTTGTTTATAGTTTCACCGCAACTCACTAAAAAAGCAGGTTTCAGAGTTGAACGCGCTACCGTACACTTAGATTTGACTATCATGTTAGGAAAAAACATTTTTTTCCCAATTGTTTATACCATATCAAATTGAGTGTCAATCATTTAAAGTGAAATGAAAATAATCACATTTTGTCAAAATTTTTCAAAGTCAACTCTTGTCGTAAACCGCCATTTACTCTTCATGCCATGCTTTCCTCTCCCCCCCCCCCCCAAAAAAAATAATAAATAATTGATAGGCTGAAAAGTTGTTACATCTTTCATTTTTTGATGTATTACTGAGTATATAAAAAATAAATGCATCAGTAAATTTCGTACCAAAAATGCCCCCCTTTTTATTTATTACGATGTGCCGAACAATTTAGCTAATTTACAATTGTCATGGTACCAAAACCGTATAAAAGAAATTTAACTGGACATAAGAGCTAGACTTTTCGTCAGGTAATGGGAACTGGAGAGTGCAGGACACTGGTACTCTTTATGTATTTAAGAGAATGTGGAGACAACGATGGAACTCGAACCCCTGTATCAGTCTATATGTACGCAGTTGCAAGAAAGAAATCAGCTTCATTAAGTGGATTTAAATGGTGCTATAAACTTCTGTTTTTTTTACAGTATTTGATGAAAAAAAGTTTGTAAATGGTTTTTTCTCATAGTTAACAGTTTTATTACCATCTTATTTAAGGTTATTTATTTTACTGTGTTTGTTTGAATATGGTACAAGTAAAATAACAATAAAATGAATTGTTATAGAATCATTTTTCCGAGAAATGTCTTACAGTGTAGCCGTAATTTACACATAGCAATTCGAGCAATTGTAGCAATTATTTGCGGTAACGTGTTAAAATAGAAAGAAAAACGAAAGAAAAAAAATCCCCTTCTTTCTTAAATTCCATCCGATCAGAAAGTCCATCTTTTGGAGATAGAAAAGTTAACGATAATACAGATTCCGCCGTATATATCTATCTGGAATACACTCGAGTCGTTTACGGTAAGCAATTAAAACATTTTTAAAGATTATTCAAGCGAAATTGGATTCTATACTGCTGTAAGTTAAAACTAATTTTGCACCTCTCTGTTGTTACGTTACCGATGTTGTGCCAAAAACAAAAAAAATATTTTATAGAGTAGTAAACATTCAGAAACCAAAGCTTTTAGATTTTTTGGTATTTTTCAAAAATTTTAAAAGCATCACCACGAAAGTGCTTGAACAAAGTGGCGTTGCATATGAACTTTTAAATCATTTATATGTAGCGGTGTGGATAATTAGTTTGAATGAATTTAAAATAATACGCTAAAACATAAACTTAACTACCGCTAGAGTAAAGTTGTACAAAAAGCGTAGAAAGTTGGCAGCCGTGCAAAAGGATGTTTTATACATGTAGTGAAAATAGCACTTGTCAAAGAAAAAAATAAATCTGTTTCCGAGAACATACATATAATATTTTCATATTTGTAATATTGGTCACTTTTATTGGAAATGTAATATGTAAACCATTTTACGGAAAATATTATTTAAAATTTATTTTCATAATTTTTTTTTTCATTTCGAAAGCCAAAATTTTAAATTTCTTTTATACTTGTATATTTTTTATTTTTACTTTCTACTAATATGTACTGAAATTAGTAGTAAGATAAAGTTTACAAACGTTAGTTTAAATTTATTGCGAATTTTTTGCATGGTAATTATTGTGAAAGTTTTCAAATATAAATAAATAAAGAGAATTATGTTTTAATGATATAGATAACTATTCGGTACATTATTCGTTCACTAACCACAGAAAAACATTTCATGCACAGTTTATTTTATATTTCAACCATTATTAGAATAAATTTCTTCTTTGTAACCTTTTTTGACTTTTTTTTCTGACTAATTGTATACGTCACTGCTAAATTGGCATATTTTAGAAATAAAAAATGTATTAAAGCCTAAAGAAACAGAGCTTAAAATAGTGAATAATTAAGAGAAAATTTTCTATAATAACATATTCTTAATATCTGTTATTCTCCACGATAGATCGAATCTAATTTCGAAAAATTCATTCAAATATTTTAAACGCAAGAAAGTAAAATCACAAGAATGTTTCATTGAATACATATTTTAAAAATTATTTGACGAGTTTTTAAGACCTGAGATATATATTACTCGAAATATATATTAAAATTCTAAAGGTTTTATTCAAATATAAAGTGGCATTATTGGTTTTCAAACATATTGACAACATGGCAGCTATACTTATTGATCGTGTTATGGTACTTCCTTACAAAAATATCTTAACAAAACACTACTTTTCGGAAATAAAGTTCTTTAACTGTCTAATAAAATAATGTATCGACTTAGCGAATTCTTTTGCTGGAAAGAAGACTGAAATAAGTCTTTTATGCAAACTTAATGATTTTAATATTTACAATACTATAAGACGTAAGTAAAATTGCAGTTGACAATCTTTTTCAGTTGGTAAGAGTAACAAAATAACACGAACGAATATTTAACCTTTCGAAAAGATCGATAAGCAATTAAATACACACTTTTTAGAAGAAACATTTTCTATTTTTTCCTTTGTAAATATCGTTATAAAGAAATAAAATAATATATTTTATATGAATTTTTTACACTCAAATAAAAACTTTTTTCTCTCAATTAAACATATTTCTTTGCTCTAACAAATATATTTTTTTGCTCTAACAAATATATTCTTTCACTCAAATTAACAACTTTTTTACACTGAAATATATATGGAAACTACAGGTCATGCCATCTAATTTTGCACAAGTCGACTGAACGTATTTATGTCTTAATAGTTAGTGTGGATATAGTGAAACACAAAGAACTGGTCAGCAGCTCCATGGTTAACACATATTAATGCATGTAAAAAGATGTACTTTTCTTAAAATTCCATAGGTACTACAATTATAACCCTCAAAGCCCCAGAACAATAAGCATCAAAAGCACTGAGAAAGAATGTGTTGTCAAAACTACCGAAATAATTAAAAAATTTATCACGTTTCTCGATGGATACACCGAAAAACTCGGCAGTTTTAACCGAAGCTCTTTGGCAATAAGTTTCGTAAAATTAACGGTAAAATATGGATTTGTAATAAGTAATAAAATTGGATAAATGTGTTAAAATTTTTTTTTTGATTTATCATTTGCTTTATATTAGAACATAGTATAAAAGCCAATTATTCGGTTAAATTTACATTTCACTTATGCATTATTTACTATATGTGTGGTGATAAGAACTATAATTTTTAAAACCATAATTTTCGGAAAAACTTTACCAAATGAACGGTTTAAATCCTTTCATTTTGATTTTTAATACGAGAATTAACTTTTTTTTTTCAACCCAAAATGCCCTTACCATTCAGTGCGGTAATTTTACCAGGGCTTTTTTCACCGTGTAGATTTACAAAAATAAAAAAAAAATGAAAAAAACTAAAAATTTCAACTAAAGAATTTTTTTTTAATTATTCAGCTTTTTGTGAATCTGAAACATGCTCTTAAAAAGACAATATCTTCCAAGTGAATTTTCAGCCCAAAGATAAAAAAATAAACGCAGTATTTCGATCACATTAGAAAGCTTGTTACAGATAAGAAATAGTAATCACAGAAAAAATTACAATAATTAAAAACATTTACACACTTACTATTTTTACGCACCGATATAATTAGAACTAATTTATTTCATTTAAAACAAGTAAAGTTAACTTTTTATCAGTCAGTATCTCATAATTTGACCTTCTGAGGACATTCCAAACACTTTCTCAAGACTATATTTCCGTTCTCGTGTATAAAATGTGTTTAAGGAGACAGAGTAATTATACTGATTAATAACCAAAATTAACTGACATTAAAACCAGATGTTCTGATGAAAGAGACGTGACCTGATTGTCTAATTTATTTGCTGTCCTTGAATCGTCCAAAAATCGTCTTTTCTAGCTCATTTTACTATTGCATAACAAAATTACAAAAAAACTTGTGCAGACGGTTATTGCAGAAAAAAAATAAATAAAAAGTTCGAGTTGCATTTGATTTTCATTATTAAAAACACTTTTTTTTTTATCTAGAAATGCAACTCAGGTTTCTGGACTGTTATTAAATTAGTTCAAGTCACTTTAGCAAAGTCGATGACACAATGAAAGGCGTTTTCACCAAATAAAAAGAATTTAAATCTTTTTATAGTGTTTTTAAAAAAATTGAAATTTAAAAACATAGCTCTAAGTTAGTCGAAGCCGTTTCATGCAGCGTGCTCCAACCAAATATTTCGCCAAATTGAAAATTTTGCTTCATAGCACGAATTTTGTCAAAAACATAAAATGAAATACAACAAATTGGTTACTCAATTGGTAAGGAAACACAGCATGAAGTAAAAAGCGGAAAGGTGAATGAGTTATCATCAAAAATTGAACCTAGGAAACTTGATAAATAAACAGTAGCACCAATCCCTACACCATCCCTTCATATAGTGCAAACAGTTTTCAACTGGAACAGAAAAAGGTTACAGAAATAGCTTTCTCTTAGATAACGTACGGATAATAAGCAGTTTCGTCAAAAATTTGGGAAATCATTTGAGAGATCTTCAAAGAAAATTAATTAAAAAAATTTTTAGAAAAAAAAAGAAAACGGACATTTTTTGCAGCATGCAGGTAACGATTAAAAACCGAAAAAAATCTGTTCTTATCTTTAAATAATTTTATTCAGTAATTTTTTTTGTCAAATTTACAGTTTTTTTTTTACAGTGTAGAAGAGAGGCGGGATAGCCTGGTTGGTAGGATGTTGGATTCGCGTTCTATTGACGGAAGGGCGAATTCCAGCCGGCTGAAGAAACCCCGTGTATTAAATTGTGACTGATCAACATTAAATGTATCGGGTCGCTAAGTCCTCCAAGTACCCATAATAAATCAAAACCTTTGGGGATACTGAATTGGAGATTGATTCTTCTTAGTTTCAGGTCCAAATTGTGGATGCATGAATAGGACCACCCTGTAAAAAGGGCTGAGAGATGTGGGTATGGTTGAAATCGCATTCTTGGTCATAAATGGCTCCACTGAAAAACAAGAAACACGCCCTCTTCCGTTAATTCGCTTGGTTTCACAATCAGGCTTGCTGAAATAGCAAGTAAACAATAGAAACAACACAGTGTAGGAGATATCACTTTTACAGAAAAACTCTCAATTCTTAAACCTTATGCACTACTCACATTTATTTCGTCTCACTGAAAGCTGCACTAATCATAGTTTTTCCAGATAAATGAAGTCAAAATATTTTTACATATTTTGAAAATTTAATAATAAAGAATATTCTTAAAATATTTATAAATATTTTGAGAAACTGAAGTTACAGTACTTTCCAAATCCTAACCCTCAATTATATATAAAAACAACAAAAATATGATAATATGATTTAGAAGTTCTTGGTAGTTAGTAGTTTTAAAAAGTAAAAGTTTTGTTTAAAAAGTAACTTATGATAATGACTTAAACTGCAGAAAAAAGGAAGAATTCCCTAAGATAGTATGCTCACACCGCATCAACATATAGATAAATAAAGAAATATTCAATAATATAAATAGTTGTTATGAATATTTAATGGATGAAAAAATTTAAATGAAGCAGAAATATAAAGAAAGGTTATAACAAAAATGTTAAGAACTAATACGTGCCAATAAGTAAGCCAATGCAAGCAGTAAGCCAACTCCAACAACCATTTTTTTCACACTATAAATTTATAGGCTCTTAATGTTCTTTCCGATTAAATTCTTCATAATTTCCACTGTCCATTTAAATGAAAACTATATTTGTTAGTTTACTCTGCTTTCAACAAAATTATAAACAATATCAATTTAAAATATTCGATATAGGAGGAAAATTACCTATCGCAATATATACCATGCTTTGGTTTTTGCCACGAGTATAGATAACATTGAAGAGCAAAATTTTTATTTATTTATTTACATATTTATTTATTTGTTTTCGGTTGCCAGAGATTTATTACAGATCTTAGATAATTCCGTACTCCTGATTTCAAATTTGCAGTCGGTATTTTTCTCCATAATTTATATATATATATATATATATATATATATATATATATATATATATATATATATATATATATATATATATATATATATATATATATATGTATATATATATATATATATATATATATATATATATATATATATATTAGTGTGACGACAAGGGGACTCTAAGCCTTGATACGTCTACCTCTGAGGATATTTTACGTCAGCACTGTGGTCGATGCGTACCGGATGCGGAATTCGTATCGACCAGCCCTCGTTGGGATTTGAACCCGATTCGCTTTATTGGAAGGTGAACGCTCTATTTCTTAAACCACGTGGTCGTAAACTTTTATGGAAGTTAGAACCCATCTTAGAGTTTAAAATTCCATAGGAATCCAATCCCGAAAATGTCGTCATACGCCGCATCCCCTTTTATGAACGAGTGCTTCTGTACTAGTCATAATAAGGAACGTCCCTTACCGCCTACGGCGACATTTCCGGGAAGGGATTTGGTGTAATTTAATAATGATGATGCTCCCTAACTCTCCTAGAAGTGTGAAACAATATTTGCTCGACCCTTTATATTATATAACTTTTGAAAACTTGTACATTTCGACAAAAATTAGACTAGAAATGTCATTTTAAAAAAGATCTGTAGCTTTTGGAGTAAAACTAAGTTCAGATCTGAAATCCTCACTCCCGAATTTAGGAAAATCAAGTGTTGTCACAAATTCAAAAAAAAATAAATAAATAAATAATAATAATTGTACTCTCATGTATTTAATTTACCACTTTTATTTTCTGGCTGCGTTTTTATCTAAATAAGTTGCACTTAATAATCGTTCAAAACTATTGTTTTAAAAGTAAAAGAAAACATTAAATTTACAATAACTGGCACAAGGTTTTATTTCTTTTTTTTATTCCAAATTTTTTTCCTCTTTTTAATCATATACAATTACAGGGTTTGAGAAACTCTTAAGAGTTTTTGTATTTAATTAACATAAAGTTATTAAACGTCATTACACCTCATAAAAAGCCCGTGTCTCCAAGCATAATGAATGTATAACTAGAAATAAAAAGGACAATATTTGGAAGAATATTTTAAATGAATTGCAAAATAGTGCATTAATATTTAAGTTTAAAATAAGATTATATTTCTGAAATTAAAAATTTAAATAAAAACTAGCAGGAAGAAAATTTTGTTTTAATATTTAATGAAAACACATTCGTATTCTGATTTATACTCAGAATGAATTCAAAAGCATTCTCAAGTTAATTTTAATTTTAAATTTCACAAAGTAATTCTGTTTCTACTGATAGGATTTGCTTTATATTTATAAAAAATATATCGCTAAGATGTTGGTAAAAGAAGAGAAAGTATTTTTAATATTCACTTAACATTTAATACGAGTTTATGTACGCTTTTTTTATAATAATTTCAACTTATTAAAATAATAAAAGAAAACAAAGAAAATTAAGATTTTTCTTATTTAAGTGTTTTAAAGAAATATATTTAAATTAAACAGCAAAATACATAGATAATTTTATTCTCCACAAATTTGGTAAAATATTAATAAATTAAATAGGAAATACTGAACGTTAAGATTAATTGTTGAATCAAATTTATGAGTATAACTCGTACTTTCACTTATCTAATAAAGATGTATTAATATTTCAGAAAACATTTTTACTCCCAAAAGCACAGCAAACAAGCTTCCAATAGACAAAAAAATAAAAAAAAATAAAAAAAATAAGAAATAGATTTATTAGAAAAAGTACTGTACAAACCTTTTTATTTAAAATAATTACTCTAATACTTTTTTATCGCCATACAAGCAATGGCATAAGCTACAAAAAATGAGTTTATAGCTTTAGAAACTCTTCATTGATTTAGAAACTCTGATCTCTTAGAAATTGAGGAACCATATCCTCATTGAACGTGCGCTATGCTTATTTTGCAACACCATTTCTTTTGTTCTTTTGAATGCCTAAAATTTTTTTTTTTTTTTTTGGCACAACATCGGCGATCAACATCCGTGCCTTTTAAGGCATTTCTCCAGTGGAAGATTTTAGGCTGGACATATGAATTAAAACTTCCTTCATTTTATTTTGCTTGCCCAATCTTCTTCTGTTCCTGCGTTAAACTTATTTTGAAACGTCGTTTGTATGTCTCTTTGAGTATCTGGTATTGTTTTTTCTTGGCACAACACCGCAACCTACCCCTCCCATGCCTTTCAATATATCCATTCAGTGAAAGACAATGAGATGGATATAGGTTCATTCGAATAAAATGTCACTCTTCATTGCTTTGGAAACTGTGTCCGGGATGTGTCCAGAAAGTAAGTGCCATTCCGCCATCGCAGCAGTAGTGTTGCAGTTCCTTGCGCAAATGTGCATTTGGTTCATAGTCTGCCCATTGATGTTATTACAGCCTGGATGTGATGCGTTTACAAGTGTTAGTACGCTATAAAAATTTTTAAGACGATTGCTGATCCCACTGACTGTGAATTCCGTTCGGAAATACGATTTTTGAACACAAAGAATGTTAAGTCTCCTAAAATTCATTGTCAAATTGAAGAGATTTATGGCGAAATTGATGTATTAAATTATGTGTTCGCTGGCGGCATTTTTTTAATAGGGTTTAGAGAAGTTAGTTTCAAGCTATAACAAGTGTCCGAACAATGTAACTATGTAAAAAAACAGTTTCCAAAATACTCTTACGTATAAAAATAAATTTTGTTTTGAAAAAAACTATTTTTTATGATATGTAATTTCCGAACCTGCCACGTACATCATTTAACGCTTGAATTACAATAATCCAAAAATTCTGCACTTGCACATGATGAGATCATTTTCAGATCAATATGATGCATTGATATTGTTGTTTATTTGCAAACTTTAGTAAAATCTACGTAAAATACTTGTATGGGCCTTTAAATATCTCAACCTGAATAATTACTATCATCTTTCCCGAAGCACCAAAATCGGAAAGTTCAGCAGATGTCATTTTCATCTCGCTAAACTTACATCACAAAACACCCTATGAAATTTTGCACCTAAAAAAGAAGGCCAGAGCAAACAAACAGAGAAAAACAAGATTTTGGAAATCGACTCAGCATTTTCTGAGACAAGTTGACCCTTTTTTTTAACATGGAATGAGAAGGAACACTAGATTGCTCTTTAAACAACTCCCTACGAAATGACTTCTCTCTGACTGTAAAATAAGAATAAAATTTGCCTTGATATATCATAATGAAGTTATGAATATAATAAAAAAATAAAGTTAGAAAATAAAAAAAATAAAGGATATTATAGAACTTATGAACTTTATCTGAGTAAACACAAGCCAACTTAAGAAATTAGTGAATCAGTAATTGGTTTTAGAGCATCAATTGAAGGTGCATACAGACAAAAAAATTGTATATGTGTCCTAGGTCCACATAACTATTTTTGGTCCTTTAAATATGCAATTGCTTATTAGGATTGGAAACTCAAGTTTTGTAAAGAAAGCAGATGATCTAACTAATGGAATTTCACTTTTGGGTATTACGAATCGCTTTGCCCTCAACATCCTTCTCTGGACGATACCCGCCGTAGCTACTCAATTACTTTTGATTCTATATACATACAAATCTGATTGAAATAATAACACATTCATGCATTCTCCATGGACAGATAATCACATGGTATAATCTAGCTTTACAGTATAAAAATCCAGATTTTATTAAATTACTTTTAAATTTTGTTTGTTGACATAAAAGTTTTAAATTTTGTTTATTTTAACTTACGATTAAAGGCAGTTATTTGATGCTTCTTAGTATATTGTCTGGAGACTATTTTGTAATACTTTTTAGTCATTATATAAATTCCGGTAAAAAAAGTTCACTCCCAACAGAAAACCGAAGGAGTGAAGAAACTTTTGAACCAAAGCGTACCATTCTACAGACCGTATATTCGGAACTTCAGACTTGAAAATTGACCTACTCTAAAAGCCATTTTTGTATAAAAACAAAATCTAAGGCTTTTTTTTAAAATTTTAATTTGCTTGAAAGTTATTGCAAATTCAAGTGCTTCTATTTTGTAATTTTTCTTACTTTTTTTGCATTTCGTATTTTTGTGCAAAAACGATAAAACTTATAAGCTAAAAATTACAATGGGGAGTAAAAAATGAGCAAAGAGTACAACGGAATAAATGAAATAGCATTCGTAAATTAATTTGAGAATAATAAACTGTTAAACTTGTAAATAAAATAAAAACTTGTAAGTTGATCGACACCCAGAAAAAATGCAGTAACAGAGTTGAAATTAAATATGTGAAAAGAGCCATTTTCATTTATGAATTTAACGTTTTTTTTTTCTTTCTATTTTTCAAAATTCAAATTTTTTTTCGAAAGTTATTGTGAAGTGCTCCTTTTTACTATTAGGTGCTCTCGTTTGCTTCTTTTCACTTGTTTTGCTTTAAATATTCACAATTTATCTATTGTTGTAGAAAAAGTTATTTTTTCTGTCTTGAGGTCTTCATTTTATAAGATCGCGTTTAGACTGGTGTTGAAAGTAAAAAAAAGTGTGAAAGTATAAATGCTTACATTCATGTAGATTTTTATAAATAAATTTATCGATGAGCGATAAAATCTGTTTCCTATTAGAACTATTTGCGTTAACAAGTAAAATTACTTGATTCTTCTTATTGAGTAGCTCATTTTACGTTCCTTAGAATATTTTTAGGTGCAGATGATTTTTTTAAAAATCTAGGAAATACTTTTTCTTTTCACTATGATTAACACAATGATAAATGTGTCAATATAAAATTACGACAATTGTATATTTTGTTAATAAAATCTTCTTCGCGTTTATGTGGAAAATATCGATTTTATGGAGAAAAAAAATAATGAAAGAGAAGCAATAACGGGGGTGGTGTCTGAAGATTGCAAGTGCAAAGTCAAATAGTTAAGTGGAATCATAAAAAACCTAGTGCATGACTACAGTTAACCAGATTACTAATCACCCATTTTATAAAAATGGTTTTAATATTCATTCTCGCACTAATAATAGTTTTGTGTTATTTTCTTTCATTAGCATATAATTAATACGAAATATATCACAAAATGAAAGTACACGCTCTTTTTAGATTCTTCCGCTGTTATTCTGGATTTGATTTCATCTAGATGGAAAAAAAGTTGCCAAATGGAATAGTAATAAATTAAATAACTTTTTTAAAAATATTTTAGTGTTATTTGTCCGTTCTAAAGCCCAAATAATTCTTTACAATTAGATGGCATATGCAGTTGATAATTATAGCTTTGCTTCAAGTCTAAGGCGCTTAAACTCGGCTTTTTTTATTTTTCTTGGTGAAAGAGCTTCAAAAAGCCATGAAAGAACGAGTTCTATGTAACTTGGCAATGAAACAATAAAATAAAGCATATTTTGTTATTTAATTTGAATGGGATTTTGATGTTTTGTCAACCGATTCTTTTGCTGTATTTTTGAAATATCTTCTTGTGAAAAAAAGTTTATTGTCTTGATCATAAATATATTAAAGATTCATACTATTGTATTGTTAGCAGTCTTGGAATGAAAAACTTGATTTTGACATTGTAAATAAAGATATTGTACCTTTTGAAATTATTCAATACAATACAATAATAATTTTTATTTGATTTCATATGAATTACTCTTAATCTTTTCATTGATTGTATTATTAAGTGTTATTATATTAGATTATAATTAAAAAAAGAAGCATATATCTAAATAAGATTGTATCTAATAATATACGTTTAATACTAACAATATACGTTTTAAATTCTTCGTTGTTTTTAAGAGATGAATTTAAACATAAATAAATCTTATTTCATATTTTAAAATGACTTAAAACGTTTTCCGTTTTTGATTTCGGCAAGATAGAACCAAAAGTATTGACTAAGCGTAGGAGTTTTAACCGTTTCAACCGTTGTTTCCATAAATGTTGTTACCTACCTACCAGAAGCAGCATTGCTTTTCTGGCAGTTCATTCTGTTATGCTGAGACAACTTTCTATGGAACAGTTAAGTTTTTAACCCTGTTCAGTCTAGTTTTGAATTATAAAATATCCATCATTAAAAATAGACCTTTTGTTTTATAAATGCTTGATTTAAAATTTTTTGATCAATTTTAACGCACCGGAGAATTATATATAGGGAATTTATATTTCTTATTTTATTTGTCTACGTGGTCGAATAGTATTTTTTATAAAACTTATTAAAACACATTTAGAAGTTATTCACAGCTAAATACTTGCCGAATGGAAACTGAACATCTTTATCATTTAAGGTTTCGTAAGATAACATCTTGCGATTGTTTTATTATGTTATAAAGGAAAGCTTCTTCAATTTTAAGACTTTAATTTTAAATAATAATTAAAATCAAATTGCAATAATTTTAGAGAAAAACGCTAAGAATGGATTATAAATAAATATTTTTGGTAAATACTTTTGAATGAAGGATAAATAAATTGGTTTCAGGTAAATATCTTTATAGCTTTAACTTTTTTAATGTTGATGATAATCAAAGTTAAGTGGATCTTTTTTGGTTATTAAAAATAATAGCACGTGTCTTTTGTTTCTCTTCACCCAGTGAGAATGCCAGAAATGCTAAGTCAAGAAGTTTAAATTTAGGATACGATATTATATCAATACTTATTCAAGAACTAACTTCTTATTGAGGAAATCAAGTTAAAGATCTAACAAACAATTATCACGTTACGTAGGCAGTAAAACTTAGATTTCAACAAAAAAGAGACGAATCTAACCTACTTATCTTCGAAAGGAAAATTTTGAGAAGAATTTTCGAAATAATCAAAGTGAATAATATACAGTGGAGAATAAGAAACAATAATTAACTAGACCATTTATTAAGACGAAAAAACATAATTCAATTTATTATAATCAGACGTTTGGCATGGTTGGGGGACATTGAAAAATTAAACGATAACAGAATTTTTTTTTAAATCTTTTAAATGGAAACCATTAAAATCGAGACCAAGATGAAGATTGAAAAACAGATGGTTGGACAATACCATCAAAAACCTTATCACCTTGAAGGTGAAAAACTGGAAGTTTAAAGCTAAAAATAGGAAGGCTTGAAACGATATTGTCCAGCTGGCCAAGGCATACAGCAGGCTGTAATGCTGTATAAGTAAGTAAGAAACACGATAAACATCAAATTTCATGCAATTATGGCTATTAAAATATTTTTACAGTGATTTAGAAAAATTTATTGCATTTTAATTGTTTCCATTCTTGCAAAGTTGTACTTCAGAAATAAAAACGTACAATTTTGCTTAAAATTTGTAAAATATCGAACATTTAACGTTCAAAGCTGTAAAAAAAACTTTCTTCAAACAGCACATAAAAATTTAACATTTTTTCTTGACAGTTAAATATTTCAAAGAAATATTTTGAAATCTAAAGGCAATAATAAAATACTTAAATGTAGTGCTTTTAAGCTTAAATTTTAAATATAAAATTTATTAAAAAGGTTTATTAAACTTTATTTTATAAATTTTAACCTAATAGAAATTAAACATAAAACAAAACGTAGAAAATAAGTTAATTTATACGCCGAAAGTAACATGATTTTTTCATACTAAACTAATCTGATTTTATCTCATGAAATTGATTATCCTGCAACATCCAAAAAAGAAAAAGAAAAGAAATCAAAGTAAATATTTTTGTGCTTTGCTTGCTTCTTCGAAAAACCACATTATGAGAACTTTGTCATCAAAAAAATAATTGTACAGCCTATTAATTAAAAGAAATTGATCTTGGACCTTTTAAGCTTGCCGTCAAAAGAATCGATTATAAGTTCAATATAGCCTTTAATGTTTAAAAAAAGTTTCAATCGATTTCAACAATGTGCAATTAAATGAATTGCGGTCATTTTTAAACGCTAAGTTATCATCTTAACTACTAATATTTTTCTCCCGCAATTACTTTTTGAAATGAGAAAAATTTTTTATTTATTTATTTATTTTTTTATTCTAGAAATTTTATTTTAGGGTTTACTATTTAGAAAAAAAAATATAACAATCGATATTATGAGAAAATTTTGTAAAAATAAAGATACGAGTGAATAAGTTAAGAATTAAGATGAAAGAGGCAAAAAATTATTTATTTTAATCTTCAAACCATTTTAGCTCTGAAAAGATCAAGAAACGAACTAATGTTTATTTTTAATTAATATTTGGTGTATTTTGCAAAATTAATTATTTAATTATTATTAATTAATGATAATTAATCAATATATTATTTATTAATTAATACTAAAATTAGCAAGGCAAAAACATAAAGGAATAATTTGTTTTGTATTTGTTTTGTTTTGTTTTATTTGATATACATCTAATTAGGCATTTAAATTTATATGCAACTTTTTGCTGTTGAGAAAATCTATATCTAAAATCAGCCAAATTTCAAATCCTTCCTCAAAAAACAATTCTACTGGTTCTCCGTTTTAAAAACAAAAAAAGAAATATTTAGCTGTAAGGCCATAGGTAACAACATTATCTATTAATTCACACATTTTTAAGGCATGTAGTAACATTTTATAAATGTTTGTAGTAAATACTATTACTTGTGATATGCTTTACACATCTTACAATGCAGTGGGATAAAAAAGTATGTTACAGTTAGTAATTTCATATTATAATTCAAAGTAAAATATATAAATACTGCGCTTGTATAAAGTGTTCAAACGGTTTGCAGTCTTATGAAATTATCATGTCATTGAACAACCGACCCAATTTTGAGTTTACGACTACTAATTCTGCAGCCTGGTAATTTTGAACCCTATTCAGAAGACAAAAGAACAAATATTAGTAGGGTACAAGTACAGATCAAGTATTATGGGAAATTTGCTTCCATGAAGGACTTTTTGAATAAAGCAGCAGCATTTGCGTTACATTTGCGGGGAAACCTCGAAAACATATCTGACGGTCATCATGACGGCAAGAGGACTCTGACTCATGATCCTTCAACCACAAAGGATATTTTATATCAGTACTGCGATCAGAGCGAGCCTGGCGCGTAATTCTTATCGACTAGCCATTGCTGGGATTTGAACCGGTTCACTTATTGAGAGGTGAGCGCTTTATCCCCTAAACCACCACGGCTCAAGACTTGTAGTCTTTATAACCATCGTTGAACATCCAACCCAATTTTATGGGTTTACGACTACTAATGTTCAGCTCCGTAGCCTTGTTATTTTGAACCCAATCCAGAAGGCAAGGGAACTCCTGGATCGAGTATTGGGAGAAATTTGCCTTCGTGGAGGGCCTTTTGACGGAGCTAACACGCATTTGCGTTACATGGAGAGGAAGACCACGAGAATCTCTCACGGTTAGCCTGAAGGCAAGGGGACTTTAACACATGATCCGTCTACCACTCTGGATATTTCACGTCAGCACTGTAGTCGGTGCAAGCCGGATGCGGAGTTCGTATCAACTGGGATTCGAACCCGGTCCGTCTCATCGGAAGGCGAACGCTCTATCTCCTGAGCAATCGCCGCTCAAGGATTATTGTCTGTAAGATTTGTGTTAAAATTTTCCCTGCATCTCTTAAAGTGGAGTCTCCTATATAACTATTTTTATTTATTTAGCTTGTCTTGCAGTATCTGTGCGCAATTGTATAATTTTTAAATGCAGCTATTGCACTATCTTAAATAAAAATAAGTTTGAATATTTTTATACAAACAATCTAATAAAGAGTATTGGTGAATCACAAAATAGAAATAGAAACGCCTATACCATAATAAAATTATGATAATAATAAACATAAATATGTTAATTTAAAAAAAAAAGAAATTTGGATCATTTCAATGCATAGAATCCCTAATATAAAACAAGAAATATTTCAAATGCGTATTTCAGGCTTATTCCTCAATAATATTCTAATCAAAGAAAAATATATATTACAAATAGTAAATTTTTTAATGAAGATTTTTTTAAAAAATATATATATAAAGGTAATGACATAGTATAGTAATAAATTACTGTAAAATAAGCTTAATAAAGCTTGAGAAAACTTAATGCTAAGCTTTAAGAAATATATACATTTGTAAAGAAAGTAATACAATCAATTCTTATAAGTGAAATAGACATTTTTAAATTTTAAGAAAAAAGTAGTCACGAACTAAAAATTTGATCAGACAAATTCGTCATTTTTTTCGCCTTTGAACGAACGAAAATGTCAACTGATTTTTTTTTCTCCTTTGGAGCTATTTTTTTGGAGTAAATTGAGAGAAATTATAACGACTTCAGCATATATATATAATACTCTTATTTACTATTTTCATTCTATTTATTATAAATATATTTGTCAAGCAAATTTATGTATAACATTAAATTCAAATAAAAGAGCTTTCAGTTTACAGTGCACAACTAGCAAGAATAATTAATTTATGAATTATTTTATTTTAAAGCATTTTAATTCCCTATTTTACAATTCCAGAAACATCGACATTTGCATAAGATGTTTCCTTTCTTCAATAAATTATATTATATTTATAAACTATTACAAAATAAATTATTATTGGTGATAAGATTTGTCTCATTTAGTATAATTTTAAATGGCTAAAAAAGCCTTAAGTATTGTAACGTTAATATTTTTTTATCTTTAGATTCAATACGAACATTTGAGCTATTTGTTTGTTATATAGCGATTGTTATGTTAACATGCGTTTTTTCAGTCTTGCTTTGGCTTACCGTATTTTATTGCCTTGCAATATGTGTTTTTCAGTTTTGATGCATAAAACAATAACTTTAGTTTAAACTTAAGTAACAAATTCTAAAGAATATCCACATCATTTATAAATTTTAATTAAAAAGCATTTTAATTATTTTATTAAATTTTCTGGTAAGTGAATTAGTAAATAATTTAAATGCATAAATTTTTACCTTCAAAATTCTTTTTTTTTCTTTTCATAAGTTCATCCGGAAAATTATACCGGAAAATTATTCAAATTATTACTGAATAATTTTTTTTTTACCATAATTAATTTAAATATTTAAGCCTGACAGTGAATTAACGTGGTGAGAAGAACAAACAAATAAGTCCAAATTCAGACAGTTACTTTGTTGATACCATGAACAAGTATTATCCCAAAAAGTTGAGATATAGATTTATACTTGAAAAGCAAAAATAAATTTGCCCGAAGAAGAAACAAAGATAGATACAAGTTTTTACAATAAGTGGGTATTTCAATAAATAAGATAGAATATCTTCGGTACTAGATGCAGGAAAAAAAATTTTGAATGACTTTTCTTAAATAGAGGTATTAATTATCAGATAGTGACTTTTAACTAGTCGAATTAAAAATTTGAATAATAAATAAAATAAATATGATTAAGGTCTTCTCAAACTAGTCATATTATAAAACCTAAACATGTGCAATCTCTTTAAGCTCATATTTGCGCATTTTACGTTATTTTTAACGTCACTTTATTTCGAAACAAACCATAACTTATAATGCGCTAAGTTTTTTAATTAAGAATTATTTTTTACAGAAGTAAATCCCCATTTCGTTAACTGAAATTACATAGAGTAGAATTTTTAAAACTGATAGCAAAAAAAATTTTAACTTTTTCTTTCTTCAAGAATTCAAGAGAAACCCGAAACTAAAATTTAAAAAAGATTAATATCTTATTAACTTACTTCGGTCATAGTTCATAAAAGATGAATTGGCTGTAATGACAGTCCATAAAAATGAAATACTGAAAATGAAAATCAGCATATTGTTCTCTATAAATAGAAATAACTGCTTAAACATTAACACGATATAATCATAATTAATATCCACTCAAAATCCCTTATAAATGTCTTCACAAAATGATATAAAAACTAAGATGTGATTGAACTAGCTTTCACTCTTCCCGCCGGATGACAATTACCGAAAGAAATATCGGCTCAGCTGACTGGACTTTCATGACGTAAAGTAATCACGTGTTTCAGTCACTACACTCAATCCCTGACTCTTCTTGTTCCCGAATTGCTCTTGGTGTTCCCTAACAGTAAATGGTCCAATACAATACTCGCTCCTATAGTTAATGCGTTTGGCGGATTTGGCGAAGTAATTTGGCGCTAGGCTTTCAACTGCCCGATACTTAAGTATTGCGATAAAAATGAATGTTTCGGAATAAAGAAATAAAAATGTGAGATTTTTCTCTAAACTGAGATTTACCTTACTTTCCGTTTTCTTTTCTTCTTTTATGAAAAGTCTTTTCTATGTTAAAAAGAGTTTTAGAGATTTTTCTTTTCCGTAAAAGATCGTGTTTTTTTCCACCTAAAGCTATTTAATTGACACCTTTTGTATCAAGTATAAAATTTCTTTTTTTCTTTAATGATTTTGAAAAATGAATTGATGATATGCATGTTTGTTTATAAATTTTTTTTAATGAAAAATGTCATGTTTAAATATTTTTTATAAAAATTTTTCTTATTGAAAATACGACTAAGATAAAACGAATAATGTATATTTTTTATTTCTAAAAGAAAATAGCTCAAAAGTGAGAAGAATTTTTGTATGTTTAAATAAATAATAATTTTCATTTTATGATATTAATTGTGTTTTAAAAGATAATGAATTTATTTTAGTTGTTAAAATAGACATAATAAAAACTTAAGAAGATAATAATTATTTTCTACCTGGAAGGACTAAGACAACTTCTACTTATTTGAATTCCTCAAATTACTTGCTTAACGTATTTGCTTTTTATTTTTCTACTATTTGCTGTTTCCTTCTTTCCAAAAATCCAAAACCGTAGTCAACAAAAAGGCTAACTAATATGGATGCTTTTATCTACTCAATAATTCAAGAAATAACAATCGGTTTTCCTATAAGGTTAAACAAAATAGCATGTAGTGCCACTTCAAAAGAAAAATATCCAAATGTTATTTTGCTTTAACTATAATTGTCTAAAATATGATAATATGCATTCATGTTTCTGAATTGGAGTTATCAGAAAGGAAAGAAAGAAACATCATATTATTTTTGCATTTTATAAATATTGCAAAATCCTACACTTAAGTTCAGTATTTAGATGTAGTGGCAAAAAAAATGATACCATGATCAATGAATTATATTTTAGACGAATTTTGACGATTCAAAAATCTGTACAACTCCTTAAAATACTTTGATAGATCAATTGACAAAAATAATAACTTCTAAAAC
Organism: Parasteatoda lunata; assembly: GCA_949128135.1. NCBI lineage: Eukaryota > Metazoa > Arthropoda > Arachnida > Araneae > Theridiidae > Parasteatoda > Parasteatoda lunata. The sequence goes on from OX421971.1 coordinate 72,031,918, forward strand.
AAAAATATTTAACAAATCAAGGAATTTTTCCCAAGTAAATTACTATAATAAAAAGCATGCTATTTTTTGATATATATTTATACTAGCATTTCTCATTACTTCGTACAATAAAGCTTAATACAGGTTATTTAAATAAACAGGAATATTTTACTTAATAGTAATTCAATATAAATCCACTGCCTTGCGGAATTTTGTTTTTAATTTAATTTTGTAAATTTTCTTCTTTTGTTTTCTACTTACAACTGTAAGCCTCATGTTATACTTTGTGGTGCATGAATAGTTTTAAGTCGTTTAATAAAATAAAATAAAAAATAAATAAAAAAATAAAAAATATAAATCAACTTACTTTTAAGCTTTGTGCCCTTTATTTATTTATAATTATAATTATATAAGTAATAAAGATTATACTGATAAATCTATTAGATCTGTAAAAAAAATTACTTTTGACAAATATGTAATTTGCTACCGGATTTAAAGTAACGTTTCTATGCTTTAAAGATTTACAGATCAACGCATAATTTGATGATAAAAATTTAAATTAATAAAATAAAATATATTTTAGTTTATTTTGAAATTTTTTTTGCTGGCGCTATAAAGTAAAAGTAAACGTGTTAAAGCTACTTTTTATTGAAAATACCCTCAGAAATAAAACTCTCACTTTTAACGATTCAGAAATTCTTGAGCAGTATTTCATTAGTTTTAAGAATCATTTCGTCATGAAATAATTTAATTTGTGACGAAAAGCAAATTCTCAAAGATATGAAGGAAATGTTTCCTCAACTGGGAACCTCATCACAGTGCATTGTAAGAGATTGTTAATTAGAATGAAGACAAGACGAATGGCGAAATTATCCAACAGGTTTATAATGTAGTTAAAGAGTAGCCCTCATATCATGAAGATCCCGGGTTCCAATCCCTCTTCGGGCATGGATGCAATATTTTTTTTCTGTTTTGTTTGTTCTTCTGTTGCTGGGGCGAGATTGATCCACCTGTATGGTGCCCTCGGAAGAATGATCAATAATACCACCCGTTAAATACCATGAGGCACTACGAATGTCGCATAGTGTTTTCTTTTGGAAAAAAAAATAGAATAACTGAACATTTCTTTACTTTTGATGAAATTCATTTCCTCGAAGAAGTGGTAGTTATTTCGTTATTTTGATGAAATGTTCTCTCGGAGCATATACCAGGAAATGGTTTCGTCAAAAACGAAGAAAGTATCGTAAAATTTGAATGTCCATTTTTTTACGGTGAATGCGTTAACTATTCTGGTTTGGCAGTTTATTTTTAAAAAAAAAATTGGAATTGTACAAATTCTTAACTTATCAATTAAAGCGGGCATTCAATCATCGAGATAAAGTTTAGATGTCGCTTGAGTGAGATGCGTCCCTATTGATATTTTTAGATAAAATATAAAGAGTTTCGCCCTTTTTTTCCTACTGTTTGCCAATCACCAGAACTGCTTATGCTGTTCAATATAGATCACTCCCCTTTCATCTTGTTCAATTCTTCAGTTTTATGATTTAATGTCTTTTTTACTTCATTATAATCATATTGGAGGCTAAATTTAAAATCTAGGCATATCAAGAAATGTAACAATTCAAATATTTTTTTGAAATAAAATCAAGAGCATCTTCCTTAAATTCCTCTTCTATTGTTGTAATTAGGTTAAAAATACTACCTTATGTCTACACAATGTTTTGATGCAAATTAAACTTCCTATAATGAGATTAAATTTAGTGTGATAAGTTTTTCTTTTAATTCAAAAAAGCCGAAATATATGAAATATCCGATAATGAAATAAAATAACGATTCGATATAAACTTATCGATTTAATTAGTGCAAAATAAGTCTAGGCTAAGATATCATGCTTATTATCAGTCGTAAGAGTATTTAGCTACCAAAGCGTTTATAGTTCAGAGGTTAATAGTTTTAGCAAAACTAAATTACGTAGTGCAAAAATACAAAAAACAAGCTTTAATTTTGACATGAAGTTTTCAAAAACTGATGACTACATCAATACTATTTTTATATCAGAATGTTTTTTAATGCTCTAGAACTGAGCAAAATTTCAAATTGTCTTACCTTGTAGCTAAATTATGAGAAAGAGAAGCGCGTTCGCGAAATTTTCAGAGGCTGCGGAGGCGACGACGGTAATATTTTTTTTTTCATTTTTTACATATAAAGAGTTATTTTTTATTTGATGTAATTTTAGTTTTAGTGCATTTATAACAAAATATTTTCTATCTAGAAGTAATATTTTACACATTCTAAATATCGACATCGAAACGTATTTAACTTAAACTTTAATAATACATAAACAATTTCATATATTTTTTTACACGTGGTGTTTACTTTTTATGAATTTCAAATTTAGAGATATGGAAATGTTAACTAGTATTCAAGGCATTTTAAATAATTATTAATTAGTTTCTGTAGAATATTGGAGAGAATTATTTAAAACTTTAAGGAAAAAAGCTAGTTGAATACCTTTTAACAATATTCGTTCGATGATATTTGATTGATATTTGATTTTTCACTTGTGTAAGCAATTGTAAATTATTCAAAACCAAAAAAATTATAACCCAACATTTGTTCAAGAAGTTTTTTTTATATATTGTTATTTTTCATATAATTTTATTAGTGTTATTAAAATGATAAATTTTAATTTGAAATTTAACACCCATACTTAATACTAAATTTTTCATAACGTAGCCAGGAAAAATGCAGTAAAAGTTAAAATCAAATGTTTATTTTGATATTTAATCTTTACTTTTTAAAACCTAAAGTTTTCAAACGAAGTTATTTTTTAATACCAGCTTTTTTGGAAGATTTAATATTATTAACATTTTTGGCATGGAAATATTCATATATGTTAATTGCATAAACTACAGTTTGTTTATTCTAACGTCTAGAAAATTATAATAATAAAAATATTCAAATAAAAAAAGGCTTCATTTGTTTGAAAGTAGCTCACAAATGAAACAAATAGAAAGAAATTTATGAAGTCCCTAGAATAGTTTCTACACAAGACATATTTTTCCTTAAAAAATTTTGGTTAGCTGCAATTTATATTTTTATCCGTCATTTAAAAGTCTATTTATAACATGGAAAAAATCAGCTCAGGGCTTACAAATCTTATAATTTTTATTATGAATTAAATGACGTCGGAAATACTTACTTAAATGGAAAATATTCCCTTATTCCGGGCTTTTTGAGTTTAAAAATAAGTAATTGACGAGACAATAAAGAAGGGAAACTACTAATAATCTGACTTTTTTTTTAATAATGATGAAGTTTCAACCTAGAATCCACTTTAGATATGGGTTTTTTAAGTATATATTGTGTAAATGTGATCCAGATGTAGAGTCAACTTGACTGCCAATTTTAGGATTTGAAACGGTTTTATAACTGCAAAGAGAAAAACCTTTGCGCCGACCTAAATCTTATTCGTTAAAATCAGATTATATTCACGGTCATTTTAAATGACAATGTTCCATCAATTTCAACATATGTCATTTGGAAATTAAGGTTAGTTTTTACCGTGTCAAATTATTAAAGTGCAGTGCTCCGAAAAAAAAATTGGCTCCCTCTAAACTTTCATAAAGTATTCAAGGATAGCTCTGCTGTAAAAAAAGAAGCTTTCACAAAAAAAGAATCACATTAAGAGAAGATTGAAAAGATTCTGGATAGTAGAAAATGTTGTAATTATGATGAAATATTAATTAGAATAAATCTTGTTTTTGCATCGAAAATAATTTTATTTCTTTATTTTTTCTCCAAATATTTCTATTTAGTAGAGACAAAATAATAGCTATAAATTAAGTTATAAAGTTTAAAAAACTATATTATGTTGTATAATATTTTTTTCTATAATTATATATTTTTTTATATTTGATATCTTTGTTCAAACTATTTTAATATGATTACATACACCTACTTAACTAAATGTATGAGACCAATTACCTATTAATAAAAATAGTAACAAGGCTTTTTTAAGAACAAGGTAGGTAGGAAAAACATGTATTATAATTATATTTATAAAGTTTATACGCATTCGCCCTTACTTAATTACGTAGATTAAAGCAGTGAAACACTGAACATTAACATGATTCGCTAACACAGAATGATATCCGTATAGTTTAATTTGAAGATTATTTTTTAATTATTATTTTATTTTCATTTAAAGTACAATAAATTTAAGAAAACGCTTAGAAACTGAAATGCATTTTAGAACATGGCATACAAAATTTACGAATGCGAATGCGAGGATATATCAGAGAAAATATTTATTAAGGACGCAATATTAGTATAATTTTAAAGAAAAATAGTTTTTTTCAAACATTTTGGTTTTTTCCCCAACTTTTTTTTGTCAAACTTTTTTCAAAAACAATATGTCAATTTTAAATTGTCATTTTTAATAAATCTTGTTTAATAGTACAAAATGGAGCCGCGTCGGCTCAGGGGATAAATCCTTCGCCTTCAATTGAGGTGAACCGAATTTAAATCCCAGTGATGGCTGGAAGATACGAATTCAGTGCTGATATGAAAATATCCTCAGTGGTAGACGGATCATGGGTTAAAGACCCCTTGCCGTCAGGCTAACCGTGGGAGATTCTCGTGGTCTTCCTCTACATGTAACGCAAATGCAGGTTGGTACCATCAAAAAGTCCTCCACGACAGCAAATTTCTCCCAAAACTTGATCCAGAGTTCCCTTGTCTTATAGATTGGGTTCAAAATTGCAAGACTACGGAGTTGAACATTAGCTGTCGTAAACCAAAATTTCAGTCTGCTGTTCAACGACTGTTATAAAATATAAAATAGTACAAATTGAAATTTGTGGAAAACCCCTTTTTATTTTGAGTTTTCTTTTAAGAAATACGAAAACTATTTGGAAAATTGCATGAAACTCTTTAAATTTTTAAGATATTTAAATTGTACTTTTGTTGTTAGTTCCCAAATACGAATTCTCTACAAATTTAAAACGGAAAAATTTTAACTTTTTACTCATGCAGGCGCAGTATAAAAGAATTACTTGAACTACTCATGTCTTGTGCAATTTTAAACAAATTTTCTTCACATTTTAATGCAATAATTTTTTAATTTATTTAAAATTGCTCTGAAAACTTGTTGTAATTTTATCGAAAATTCATAAATTTATAGCAAAGATTAGCAAATTAGTTTTTTTTTTTTTTATAAAAATGCTCATATCTCAATAAATATTTAAGTTAGGTTTACGAAATTTTGTGCATTTATCGCCTATAATAATCAAAATAATTTTTACATGTTAAAAATTTATTTCTACAATTTATGGCATAGGATGTTCAAAAACACTTTTTTCCGTTTGTATTTTATTGTCGTTTTCTCAAACTATTAAAAGCTTTAACTTTTCTTGAGAAGTATGAGAAGTCACATAACCCAAACACTTCTAAATTTATAAAATAATTCTCTAAGTATATTTTGATAAAGATTAAAAAAATGTTTTAGTATAGAAGTGTTTCCATTATTTTGTCCCTCCAACCCTTGAATATATCAGTAGAAAACTTTGGAAAATATGCATATATTTCCAATGTTTTCAGAATAAACGCCAATACAAGAGACAGTATCAAGAGCTTTATGACCTCGAAACAACTTTCTGTTTTTACAAAACAATTAAAATTTAAAAAAAAAAACTTAAATTGTTAAATACTGCTATGCTCTTTTATAATAAAAACCCTTTTAGCATTTTAATTAAATTCACGTATGTTGAATAATCGAATATCCTAATAAACATGCTCTATTTAAAAATTACTTATTATGAATTGATCATTTTAATTTTTTTTCATGTTTGCATTTTTACTTATTCATTTAAATGTCCATTGTGGTGACCAGCTTACTACAACTCAACACCGTCAATCTGGTATCCCATAGCAACGAGGAACATTAATAAGAAACTATTGTTTTTCTTTTGCTGTTTTGATAATTCTCCTGTTTTTAATATGTACTTTATTATTATTACTCAAGGCTGTTTAATATATTATATTTTATAATAAGAAGCGAGTCTACTTATTTCTACAGTTAAGGACTTAAGAAGATTTCTTGCCATGCTCAATTTTTACCGACGTTTCCTACCTCATGCTGCGACCATACAAGGACCTCTAAATTCTTTTTTGGTTGGTAGCAAGAAAAATGACAAACGTGTTATAACCTGAACCCCAGAATCACGCGATGCGTTCCAAAAAGGTAAAAATGATTTAATTTCAGCAACAAATTTGCAATATCCTTCAGCATCCAAACTATTATCACTCTACGTTGACGCATCGACTACAGGTATAGGAGCAATTTTACAACAGAAAGATCAAGAAGCTTGGAGACCGCTTTCATATTTTTCAAAAAAACTCTCACCAGCCCAAACCAGATACAGCACTTACGATCGCGAATTATTAGGAATTTATGAAGCTGTAAAGCATTTTCGACATATGCTGGAAGGACGCATTTTCATGATGCTCACTGATCACAAACCATTACCCTATGCTTTTCCACAGCGTTCGGATAAAGCCTCCCCTCGTCAAATGAGACACCTTGAATTCATAAGCCAATTTTCAACAGATATCCGTTATGTGGAGGGTTCACAGAATATCGTAGCAGACACCTTGTCTCGTATCGAAGAATTAGCCATTTCTTTGCCAATTTGATGCCCTTGCGATGAACAATATCTAGACACAGAACTACAAACCCTCTTGAAAAACAAAACTACCAACAATCTCAACTTGCAACCTATGCAGCTAGCACCTGGAAAATCACTTTATTGTGATGTTCAGGATTCAAGAATTTGACCTTATGTTCCCCCTGGGTTTCGGCATGCCGTTTTTAGTCAATTACATCGTCTTTCACATCCTGGCATCAAGGCTTCAAGGAAACTGATGCAACAACGTTTTGTGTGGCCTAGTATGCAAAAGGATATAGCGAGCTGGACACGTTCATGCCAGGAGTGCCAAAAATCTAAAATTGCCAGACACACCACCAGCCCACTTAAAAATTTTAATTTGCCATCATATCGGTTCAATCACGTGCATCTCGACTTGTTCGGACCATTGCCGCCTTCTAATGGATATTCATATCTTCTCACTTGCATTGATCGGTTTACTCGCTGGTTCGAAGCCGTTCCTTTAGGGGATATTTCAGGCTAGTACTGTGACAAATGCATTTTACTCTGTTTGGATTTCTCGATTTGGAGTTCCTGAACAGATTTCTACTGACCAGGGACCAATCCCAACTCTTCACATCACTAGCTAAGTATTTAGGCACTTACAAAGTGAGAACCAGTCCTTACCATCCAAGTTCCAATGGAATTGTCGAGAGATTTCATCGCTCTTTAAAACAATCAATTCGATGTCACACTGCAATACAATGGACTGAGGTGTTACCTACCGTACTTCTAGGTCTCCGATCAGCGTTGAAAGATGATTTGAATGCCTCGTCTGCCGAACTGGTATATGATACTGCTCTCCGCTTGCCAGGAGATTTCGTACATTCAGTCAATCCACCTAACTGTAATGACCCTTTTTCATTCGTGCATCAACTTAGAAACTGCATGTCAAAATTACGAACAGTTCCTACCAACGCTCATTGCAAACAAACTGTCTTCGTACACAAAGAACTTAGAAACTCATCTCATGTTTTTCTTAGATGTGATGCTCCAAAACCTTCTCTTGAACCAAAATTTTCAGGACCACATCAAGTACTAGCTCGAAACGAAAAAACATTCTAAATTTTAGTAAACGAAAAGGAAGTTAATGTTAACATCGACCGCCTTAAACCGGCATTCATCTGGAAACCTGAAGCGACCGTAGCACATGTGTCATCAACATCATCTGAAGCCACGACGTCTGACTTAGCAAATGCGACGACAACAACACGCTCAGGACGTCTAGTGCGCTTCAATCCGAAGTATTTGTAAAGATAAGGTATCGTTAGCACTGGAGGGGGAGTTCTGTGGTGACCTGCTTACTACAACTCAACGCTGTCAATCTGGTATCCCATAGCAACGAGGAACAATAATAAGAAACTAATGTTTTTCTTTTGCGGATTTGATAATTCCCCTGTTTTTAATATGTACTTTAATGTTATTATTCAAGGCTGTTTAATATATTATATTTTATTATAAGAAGCGAGTCTACTTATTTCTCACAAAAAGTATTCCTCCACTTCCATCATGGTTTTATATAAATAATATTCAACGGATACATGTTTTACGAAGAATACATAAAACGTTTTGATTAATTATTTATTTTATAAAATTAATAAATTCGCAAAATTATCAATGAATTATTTAATTTTGAACATTATGCATCCGTTAATCTCTACACTTGTTATCCTACAAAAATTCCGCTGTAGTATGAAAAATGCTTCAAAGTGTTCATTTTTATTTTAAATCCTTTTATGTTATTTTAAATTACGATACAAACTAATAATATATAGAAAAAAATCTAAAACCCATTTCTGCCACATAGGTTTTCAGGTTTGAAATTGATTTCGAATAAATTCGGTGATAATAATCATCTGATTAAATAATGCCCGATCAACAGCAATTTATTTATTTTCTTTTGGAACGTGTTAATACGTTTAACTTTATAAATTATATTTTATAACGGTTAAAAAATACTTAGTCTAACAGTCTAAAGCATCGTTTCCTAACGGGGACGATGCCACCCCCCCGGGGCCGTTGGGAGTATGCCGAGGGGTGGTGGACTTGTTTTGGGCGGTAGGAGGGCGATGGGTATGTTTTGGGCAGTAGGGGGGCGATGAGTATGTTTTGTTATTCAAATTTAAATTTATAACTTCCAAATAAAATTATTAAATTAAGATTTATATAATAAATAAAATTAATCTAAAATTAATATTAAGGAAAAAAGATTAAATTAATATAATAAACTAAGATTATCTGATACACCATTTGTACCACCAATAAAACGAACTTATGCGGCACCTATCTTCCGATCCGAACCAGCACAGCGTAACGCAGGAGTCAGTAGTATTTGCTTCTGACTCATTCAAGCCATTTAGTGAAAATTGAAGTGCACGCGCTTTTAGTATGAATGCTCGATTTGACCCGAGTTCCTTATGATGGTTTTCGTTCGCTTCAATTAAGTTTTTCTCCAGTTTCGATTCGATTTTATTCTTTATTTGGCCAGGTACGCGGGGGAATTAGTTCTTTATCGTAAATTATTTATTAATTTGAAGAAATAGTTGATTTTCTTGTATCGTTGTATTTTTTTGCCACCAACAATGTCGGTTAAATAAGTGTCGTCAATACAGTGTCACGTACTTGATGTTTGGATTTGCTCAATCGCTGTCAAACTCTCAATTACCCATGCGTTTATTTTATAACAAAATTATATCTAATGTGGCAATGGAAACTTTTCATTTGTAGGAGCATTCCATTTGTAGGAGTTGCAAAAAATTCATCCCGAGAAAAAAAAAGAAAGATTTGTAATGTTTCTGAGCATCAAAGTTAAGTTTTTGAAGGCACCTACGGTCTCAGGCTTACTAGCAACCTCATCATAAAAATGAGAAGAAGGTTTGATTGTCTCTTATAATATATAAAAATTAATTCCTCAATTTGAGAGAGCCCATACCATCAGCAAAGAGTTGATACTCCCAGCTGACGAGTAAGTTTTAGAAACAGTTTTACACCATCCAACCGCATCGAATTTACTCAAAAATATCCAATTAAGCAACGATACAGTGCTGTGACGAATTGATGAAATGGCTGAAGAGGTTGAAGTTACCGTATGCAAACTTTTGATATCCAACGAATTTTTCTTTCAAGTTGGGGAATCAATCTTGCCCAGTAATGTAGGCTTCACTGTTGGCGTATTTCCGGTTTGTGAAGGAAAGAAAAATTATTGAGGAGATGCTTTTTGCTTTATTGTAGATACCAAAGGTGAATCTATTTTCAATGCTGTGAAATATTATTTTAAAGAGCAAAACATTCCTCTTGTGAATAATTTGTCTGCTGTCACTGACGAAGCTCCTGAAATAGTGGATTGACAGGGTGGATTTATCGCCGTTTTAAAGAGGGAGTTATCAGATATTTTAGCTATTTACTGCGTGATTCGCAGACAGCATTTAGTAGGAAAAAATAAAAGCGACAGATGGCATCAGTCATGGCAATGTGTTATACCTGCCGTGAACAAAACTATCAGTAATGCTCTCAAAGGTTGATTATTCAAACAGCTATGTAAGAAAAACGATGAATATCACTTGCTCCTACATACCGATATTCATTGGCTTTGCATGTCTTAATAGGTTTTGGAATCTTTTCGACTCTGTTCTTGAGTTCCTCGAAGACAGAGCTATAGCTCTGTTATTTGCAAAGATGTTATTTGCAAAATTTAATGGCTTTAATTTACAACTTCAAGTCAACGAGCTCAATTTGATCCCTACAAAATCAGTTATTTCTACCTTTCTAAGAAAACTCATTTTGTGAAGGTAGATTTTTGGTGGGAATGAGTTCAGCCAATTTTCAATCTTATCATATCTTACAAAGAAAGACGAAATTACCTCTGATGATGCAGAAGAATATTGTCAACACCTTGACTCTTTGCACATGGACTTTTCTGACTAATTCAATGATGTTTTGTCCCTGGAAGTTTCTTAATGGATTATGAACCCTTTTATGAATTTTGAATTTTATGAATATTGATAATAAAAGTATCGAGTTAACGTACACATTAATTTTAAAATAAAAGAAAACCAAAGAAATTTAATGCGTAAAAAAAACTGAATTTTCACAAAAGGGGGGCGTTGAAATGATTTTTGCTCCTAAGGAAGCGGCAACGTTGAAAAGGTTAAAAATCTATAGTCTAAAGTATACACTGAGAAAAAAATATAGTCAAAACAACCAGAACATTGTAAAATTTACAGTTTTTCTGGCTTTATGGGAACTCTAAAAAACTCGGTAATTTTTACCGAAGTGCTTAGGTAATAATTTTAGTAAAACTAACAGTAATATATTGTTTTACAATAAGTTATAAAATTTGACAATCGAGGTAAAATTTGGATAATTTTAACATTATACCATAAAGAATGACAAAAAAAAATCCAATTATCCTAATTTTAAAAACAGAATTTCCACTTAATAGTTACTATATTAACGGAAACATTACCAAATAAATAGTTTAAATAGCGTATTTTTTATTTTATTTTAAAGCAGAATTATGTTTTCTTAAGCAGAAAATCATTGTATACAATTACTTCTGTATGCATTGTACTGACATTTACATACTTTGTACTCTTATATACATCCTGTGAACATTGTATACAGATACTTTTACCAGCAGTTTTTTTATCCGTCTAATAAATTTGGTTTCATGCTTGGTCATTTTTCTAGTTCAGTAAGTTTATCATTCAAAAAATAAGATAGAAATTTATTTTAAAATATTTGGAAAATTGGAATTTTTTTTTAAAATAAAGTTTTATTTCTCTATTTCGAAATACGCTTCCTTAAGAATTTAATTCTCTTTGAAGATGTGTTAGGACAGAAGATAGATGAGTTGAGAACTTTTGTTTATGCAGTGACGGGAAATATTTCAGAACAAACACAGACACAGTAGAAATCCCAAAAGTTCGTATATTAAGATTTCTCTTTCGATTTCCATATCAGCATTCAGAGATTACAGTAGAGTTATTGCGAAATCTGTTTCAATAGCGATTTCAAGAAAATACATATCTCGAGGATATTTCAACATATATATAAGATATCCAAAAATATGCCTAGATGTTCATCTCTCATGCACGCTTAAGCAATAAGAAGTATTTTACATGTAGAAGTTTAAAAATCTCTCTATTCCTTTCACGAAGAGAATACTAAAAGTGTACTAAGAGATATTTTAAGCTCCTTTTAAGCCATGCATCCATTTTTCATATTTTTATATGGCAAGGTTTATTTAATATAAGGCTATTTTCCCCCTATGATAATTTTTTTTTTTTATAAAGAGACGTTGAACTGGTAATCTACATATTTCACACTGTAAAAAATTCCGGATCAATTTACGGTAAAAAAAATGCTGGCATTCTGAGTTCATTATTCTTAAAATTAATTCTCACGCAAAATCCTTTTTTACAATAAAATTTTGCACCATTATTTTTACAATAATATGTATTTAAATCCAGTGAATAAGTAAGTTTACATTAAATATTACTATAAAATTACCTCATACCATATATCAAAACTACCATTTCTTTTCCAGATGATTGTATACATAGATGCGATAACTTAAGATTGTTTTTTAAAATTACCCTTCCATTTTTCTATTATAATATGATAAGTGATTTTTAAATTGTAAGTTATTTTCCTCTGTCGTTAAAATAAATATGTTATTTTAAATGTGACGTTGAATAGGGGATCCACAAATCTCACACTATAGGAATGACACTGCTGTTTTCTTGCAGTTTCAAGCAAATCATTACGAATAGTATAGTAAAACTTAGTTCATAACTACAAAATACTAGCATAAAAAATTACATTAATTCAAAGTGAAGATTAAAAATAGGTTATGGTTTTTAATTCATTGCTACCCACCATAACCCATCCAATCCTATAATTTTGTGTTTTTGTTTTACGTTGAAATTTATCAAGCAAAACTACATTCAAAAGACTTGTTGGAAGCTATTGTAAAACCAATATGCTTTTAAAACCTCAATATTTCAGATTTTAAAGAAAAATAAACTGTTCTTGTATCGGTTCCTTATAAACAAAAGAAAAACCTCATTCTCTGAAACAAGGGAATGCTATACTCCTTGAAGAGTGAAAATCCCCAGTAATACCTTTTACTAGAAGGAAAAGAATGAAGGGGATATTCGGCGGTTTGATTTTCGCCAGCGTTAAAAGCGAAGAAGTATAAAAAAGACAAGAAATTGAACGCGGAACCTTTAGGCAAGGTTTAGCTCTAAATCTTTGAAGTCGTGGGAAATTTACTTGTATTTTTCTTTCTTTTTCCTTTCTTGGCGTGTTTTGCTCTTCGTAATATTGAATTCGTCTGAAAAAGTAATCAAGAGCTAAAAAAAATGCATGACTGTTATTTTGTTAACGTTTTCGCTTTTAAGGATTTATTTATTTTTATTTTCTCTTTCTACAAGAATTGATGAGATTTTGATGTATTGCAAAATGTATATATTCTTTATATAAATTCGATTTATCTTTATGCTTACATAATTTATTAGTTAGTCAAGAGTTTTATATTTGTTAATGACACAGTTTGAAAAATGTGACCTGTTTTTTTATTTGTTCTGTTTTTTTTTTTTAATCTTCGGCATTCTTTTCCTTTCTTTTTTAGCTTTTTATTTTAAAACTTTTAAATTTTTTTAAAATTTTTTGATATATATTTTAATATATTTTATTTTAATATCTTTTTTCTTCCTCTCTTTCAAAAAATATTTATATATATTCCGTTTTTTCTCTAAATTTGTAGCTTTTATATATTAAATCTAGGTACTTGCAGTTCATGCGAAAAAAATGAAACTTATTATTATTTTTCAAAATACTTATTAACATTGTTTATATATCTATATATCTATATATATATATATATATATATATATATATATATATATATATATATATATTGTATATTGTATATATATATATATATATATATTGTATATTGTATATATATATATATATATATATATATATATATATATATATATATATATACATATATATATATTGTATATATATATATATATATATATATATATATATATATATATATTATATATTGTATATATATATATATGCTTATTTAAATCCTTGTTTACCAAAATTTCCTATGATTTTAAAATCTAATAAGGAAAAAAGGAAGAGGTATAAATGTATGGCGCACTGCATTCTGCTTAGAAAATCCGATAATTTGCTTACACCAAGTTTAAAAAGTAACTACAAACACTACTTTTCTTGAAAATAAACCACTATATCAACTATATCACTATATCACCATCAACGATACGCAGTTTGAGGGCAAAATGGACAAATGCCCAAATAAGTGACTATTTCAGATGCAATGGATTGACATGTGGCAGAAAAAGTTATTTAAAAGTCTACAAAGCAATTACACCCCTTATTAATAATAATTATAACTAGCCTTGAAACTTTTCAGGAAAAATTGTTTCCAGAGGATATCGCAGCGGATCATAAATTTGCTTTCTTACATTATTTCATTCTTTTCAATTTATAGATTGTTAGGAAGCATGGGTGAATGCATTATATTCTTAACATTTTCCAGTTGGATAATAACAATTTTAAAAGCATTATTATATTATGATACTGGAAATTTCTTTTTTAATATAAAATCAAGTTTTGTGTTTAGTCAAACGTTATTTGTCTTTTTAATGTGTCATAAGTTTTTTGCCATTTATTGTATAAAAACTTCTAAACATTTAAAGACTTTAATAGAAATATTGTTTTGTTTCATGTGTCGTAAGTCATATCTCGATCATAAGTTTTGACAAAGTAGTTTAAATATATTTTTTCAAACAAATATTTTTAAATAACCTGTTTTTTTTTTCTTTTTTTAAAAAAAGAAGAAAAAATATGCTTACAGTTTTTGATATCTGTGTAGGTTTTCCTTTCTCAGAAAATATCACAAACATTAGTCATCCATATAATTCAGCTTAAAAAGTGAATTTCAGAAGTGAAAAGTGACAAAAACTTTTCAAAAGTAACCATACAAAACTAAAAAAATATAATTTTCGAAAACAATATGTGAACCATAAAAATGTTGCTATGAGTAACCCTTATTTTTATAAGTATATTTAAACAGAAGACCAAAATTAAAATATTTCAAGTTTGTATAAATTTCTATGTTAATTAAACTGGAAGAATACATTTATGTATTCTTCCAGTTTAAATTGAAAGTGTATATATTAAATATATTAAATTGAAAGTGTATATATTAAATTGAAAGTGTATATTGTACTAAGAAAGTACACAAGTGTAATTTCACAAAGTTCACGTAGTATTAGAACAAGAAGTGTAAAATTATTGGATAAAGGAACAATAGGCGTAAAATTATAGGATGATGGAGAAAGAACGGTTAATTGAACAAGATAATATTAACAAATAATGTAATATGGTAATTGAATTTACAAATATGGTAATTAATATAGTGATTAAGTAATTGAGCAAATTAATATGGTAATTGAACAAGAAGATTATTATTATAATAAAATGAAAGTGTATATTATACTAAGAACGTACACAAGAAATGTATGTTCACGTAGTATTGGAACGAAAAGAGTAAATTAATTGGATAAAAGAGCAAGAAGTCTAAAATTATAGGATAAAAAGGAACGTGAACGGTTAATTAGTAAAACGCTGTAAAAAACAAAGTAAGCTTAGATGATCTTGGGACCAGCAGTGAATATTTGTATGCCATTTGAAAAATGAAAGAAAAAAATTAAAAATTATCTATTGGTTGAGTTCATATAAAAAAAGAAAAAGAGAGAGAAGAAATTGATGCAAATGATAATTTTCCTAGCTTGTAACATCTATTATTTCATTCAAAAATAAGTAAAAAATAGTAAATGGCAGCTGTTAATTATGACCTTGAATATGCATAAAAATTAATACATTCCACAAAAGCCAGGAAGTGACACTTTTTTTTCATATTTTCGTAAAAAGATATCTTAATTTTAATGTCCTCCCACACGGAAATAATGACAAACACTACAAGGTTTTAAAAGTAATACCTTACATGGAACACAGCAGCCCAATTTTTGTCTCAGAAATTCGAGGATGTCAACTATTTGGGTATTCATGCGATGCGACAACAATAAAAAAAGGAAAGGATTTCGATGTCAATGAAAAAGAAACAAGAGACCGCCACCTTGTAATTTTCATCGAACACCAGATAAATTAGTAGTTTGAAAAGAAGGACTAGTGTGACTCTCGGGAGAACCTTGAGCATTCTTGGTCCATTACCGCCCTGATTAGCACCTCTAAGAAGACCATGGTGACTATTTTTTGTTTCTACGGCGCAATACAAGTGACAGCTTTCTGTTGGAGAAAAAAATAGAGGGAGAATATAATCGTATCTAAGCATGGAAAACAAGACAGCACCCTTCACAATATTCTCAAGGAAGTGGAGGTAATTGATTAACTTTTAAGGCTTCCTTGGCAGAACTGAGACAGAAAAAAAAAAAAAAACACTTAAAAAATAATGCTTGTCTTTAAGAAGATAAATTGTTAATTGAATGTTGCAGTTTTACAATAAAAATATACAAGACTTTAGATTTTATTAAATAAAAAAAAATTCATATCTTCATTTCTGCTGTCAAAAAAAAAAGCAGATTACTTTTTGGAAAATGTAATTAGTTTACATTTTAAATAAAATAACGTAGAAAAAGGCTAAAGAAGTAAATGTTTGTATGTAAAGATATAAAGCACAGTTAAAATGGCTTGTACTCTTAAAAAACTCTTACTGATTGGGATTTATTATCTGTTAATAATTTTTACTACTGCCCGAAGGAAAAAATTCTGGCAAAATAACCGTAGGGGATAAATATGACATTTCTCGTTTAAAAAAAAAAAAGAAGAAAAAAACGTAATTCTAGTATTGAAAACCAAATATACGGTATATAGATTATTCCTTTCATAATTTTTTAGTTCATACGTTGACGGGTTATGGGAATATAGCTTAATATAGCTTAATTCCTGCATTTATACAGGTCATAAAGAATCTTAAATAATAATTAAAATCTCTTAAATAAGAGTTAAAATCTCTTAAATAAGAGTTAAAATCTCTTAAATAACAATGAAAATCTTAAGATTTAATTACCGCTCCAAAATTACCCACTAAACTTAAAGGTATAAATATACCAAAGCAATTAAATAATTGTAAATATTTTCCCTTTTTTTTGTTACCTATATTGGGATTTTTACATTCTTAAATGAAATAAAACCTGCTTTTAAAAGTTCAACTCATCAAGAGGAAATATAATTATACTCATAGTAATTTAACTAGGAGGACTCGAAAGCTTAACATATTCGGCATGAAAATGATGCTATTTACTCACGAACAAGTTAATAGTCAAATTTTACAACAATTGAACATTTTCCTCGAATAATTAGTATTTTTAGAGCATATAACTCAATCATAACACATTTTTACATAATGAAAAAAAATCACCTCAACTTTATCTATAGAAGCTTTTGAAATATGGAAATATGTTTAAAAAGAATAACTATAAGCGGAATAAACGCATAGTTTCAGATAACTTACAGAATACAAATTTGGAGACTTTATTGTCATTTGCCATACACATTGATATTACTTGTGATTATGATTAAGGATATTTAAAAAAATTTAAAGAACTCTAACAACGCTTGCTCGTCTTGGTAACTCAAAGCGAAACTCTATTTTAATTTATTAGAGCTGTAAGTTATCAAACATAACTGAAGTTATCCATTAAAAAATAGTATCTAATTTGAAACAGTATGCAATGTAAATCAGAACGTCGCCAGGAGGGGGAAATAAGCAGGTTTCAATCACCAGGCTATATGTAATTATTATTTATGTAGACATATATATAGAGCTATCATCCAAGTGTTATAGAATCGAAGAGCTCCTCAATAAAAAATTGGGAAAATCTTGCAAAATAAATCCGTAAAATGCTTCAACTTATTGAAATAGGAAACCTGATTATATCTCAGAGGATAGAACGTTCGCTTTCCAATGAGGTGAACCGGGTTCGAATTCTACGTGATATATCCTCTGACGTGATATATCCTCAGTGGTACATGGAACATGGGTTAGAGTGTCCTTGCCGTCAGGCTAACCGTGGGAGGTTCTCTTGGTTATCCTATCCATGTAACGCAAATGTGGGTTAGCTCCATCAAAAATTACTCCATGAAGGACAATTTCTCTCAATACTCGATCCAGGAGATCCCTTTCCTCTGTATTGGGTTCAAAATTACAAGTCTACGGAGTTGATCATTAGTAGTCGTGAACCCATACATTTGAGTCGGCTGTTCAACTACGGTTATAAAATAAAATAAAATTTATTTAATAAGTAGGTGGAAGGATAGGTGGTGGATTCAAAATATCAATTTATTCATACTTCAGATCTAAATTTAGAATAAGAAAAGAGGAAGTGAATGATTTAGTGTATGAAAGCGTTTAGTTTTGAGGAAGAAGATAAATAGGAAGAATAATAAATAAGGAAGAAGATTTAGATAAAGAAATAATATAAAAAGATAAAAGAATAGTCGCAGCTCATATATATATATATATATATATATATATATATATATATATATATATATATATATATATATATATATATATATATATATATATATATATATATATATATATATATATATATATATATATATATATATATATATATATATATATATGGGTGTGTGTGAGTGTATGCGTGTGTGACAAACGAAACAACCTCTGTGTGAGAAAACCAACAATGACTAGATATCGCCCCATCCGTAATTAAATAGTCAGAACTATTTTGATGTAAAGGATGAGTTAGTTGAAAATGTATAAGCAAACCAGCGTGGATCAAAAATGAGTTTGTGAGACTCGTGAGTCTGTGTGAAAGCTTTTTCTGAAATATTAAAGGATAAGTATAATCCTTATTGGTTTTTCCATTGTCTTAGTTAATGGTATATATATATATTGGTATATATACAAGTTTTTTGCATACAATATATCCTATCCTATACAAGCATATATTATATTTTTTTCAAGGTGTATGGATTCTGGTATGATTCATGATTCTGGAAAAAAAAACTCTAAAGTCCACACCACCATAGTTGTTTTCATATAAAGTTTTGTTATGCTTTTATAAATGATAACTGAGAATTCCCCAACTCGCCTCTGAACACTTCCCTCTTTTTTTAAAGGAAATTGATGAGATTTGACGGAGTAGAATTGAATTCCCTCTAGACAAGCAAGTGATGCATTATTTCCGATTTATTTTTCACGCTGAATTGAATGGGACGATTCCAAGTGAAGTGTATACATAAGTACGTATCAAATGTACTTTTATGCATAAAAACACTTTTGAACTATTTGTTCTATTGACTCGTGTATAATTTCATTCGATTCAGCGAATAAAAAAATTCATAAGAAATAATGTCTTACTTGTTTGGGTAACAATATCAGGGCTGTAAATAAGAACAGGTACAAATTTCTACTTTTGGGCAAAAAACCTTTATAACTTTTAAACTATTTTCCAAGTGCCTCAAAACTAGCCTCATTCAATTCACTGTTAAAAAAGTACATAGGAAAATATGCTTCACGTGCTGGTTTAGAAGAAATCCGATTCTCACCCCCAAATTTCTCTGAGGCATGGTGGCTCAGGGGATAAAACGCTCGCTTTCCTTTACTAGAGATGGCTGGCCGATGCTAGAGATGGTTGGCAGTTACGAATCCGCACCCGGTGTGCTCCGATCACAGTACTGAAGATAAATATCCTCAATGGTAGATGGATCGTGGATTAAAGTCCCTTTGCCGTTTGTCTAACCATGGGGAGCTATCGTGGTTTTCCTCTCCATGCAACGCAAATGCGGGTTATTTTCATCAAAAAGTCCCCCTCAATGGCAAATTTCTCCCAATACGTGATTCAGAAGTTTCCCCGTCTTCTGGAGTGTATAGTACGGAGCTGAACATATGTAGTTGGAAACTCAAAATTGG
Source organism: Parasteatoda lunata (assembly GCA_949128135.1). Lineage (NCBI taxonomy): Eukaryota > Metazoa > Arthropoda > Arachnida > Araneae > Theridiidae > Parasteatoda > Parasteatoda lunata. The sequence continues at coordinate 72,051,616 of OX421971.1, forward strand.
GTCATCTGTTCAACGACGGTGATAAAATAAAAATAAAAAATTAGGAAAGAAGCTAACAGGGAAGAGTTAGGGAATTTTCAGGTATCATTTATAATAGCATAATAATGCTTATTGTCAGAAAAAATATCTTGTTACTAATTTCTCCGAAGAAACACATTATTTTTTTTTTTTGTTGCTATAGTTACTGGACTATCAAGCATCTTCTTAATTGAATACCTCCCATATTATTAAGGTCATTTTGGGCCTAATATTTTCAAGTGTATCACGCTGACTATTCTTATCGGACCAACAAAATCCCATGTCTTTTTCTTCTTTAGTGGCACAACAGCCCTAGATGGGCTCTGACCTTCTCTAGAAATTTTTTCCAATAATCTCTCCATTTGGTGAATGTACTCCAATATTTGGTTTTCTTAATATCTATTTCAAGACAGACATTCTATCTGAAGGTACGTCTGACTCTTATTCTAATTTCTATAGACTTGGCTAGAAATAGTTTTTGGCAATTTCAATTTTCCTGCATTTTAATCAGCGGGGCAACCCATTTTATCCTTGAATTTTCAAGCATTTCACGACATTAGGCTCTAGAAAGATTTTATATAATTCCGAATTTGCACGCCTTCACCATATGCCGCCCACCTGAGTTCCACCACAAATACTTCTAAGGTTTTTTCTCTCAAAAATTGCGAATGCCTCCCCATCTCTATAGGTTAGTGAGCATGTCTCAAATGCATATAATAAAACAGATCATATATTATATATGTTTTATATCATAGAAATTTTTGTTATTACTTTTTTTATTCTTTGAAATATAAAGTAATTTTATTAGTAATTATTTAAAATTTAACACAATAACTGATGCTTCTATTTTGATATTAAATCAATTAAATTTATCTTTTAATCCATTCTATTGAACTGAACTAAATGTATTTTGCTGTGCCTGAATGTAATGTAACATTATAACTGAATGTATTTTGTCAACTTATAAATTTAAAAATATATTAAGAAAGTATACATTTAAAATTGTCAAGCAATCTTAGGGTTTAACGTTTCAGACCATAATTTTTTTTTTTTTTTTTTAAATTTTTTTTAGTTTAAGCAATTGACGAATTTTTATAGCACAAAAAAAATATAATAATAAAAACCTAAGAAACAGCTTTATCCAGGAAGTTGCAAAATTACTGAAACAATAAATTTGTGAAAATTCTTTACGGTAAGTTTATTAGATAAGCAAATTATTACCACTACTGAATTCTACCTAATATCTTTTGGAACAAAACACTACATTACACACATAATCGTATACATTAATTTAGGGCTAAAACATTTTATACTTGTAGATATGAAAGCGAATAATTGGTTATGTTTCCATTTAAACCGTAGGGTTTAGATGGACCAAATTGTTTTAATCATTGACCCACGAAAATTTTAAAATTCTCGTATCAACTCCCTCTATAAAATATGATAAAAAAAAAAGAAAAATACGCTTTTTTATTTCTGAAATGATTTATTTCATCTTGACATAATCCAAATTTTGCATAAGTCAATGAGAAGTATGCGCTTGATGACGCTATGCTAGATCAGCAATGTGTGGTTCGAAATTTATTAGTTTCAGTCTTAAATCTTCACAGAGCTCCTTATTTTTTCTACTTTGTTGAAATAAAATTAAGGTTTAAAGCAATATTCAGACGCATGTGAATTCGGGAAATGCAATTAAAAACGGAAATACAGCATTACCAAGTTTTGGATATTAAAGCGTCATATCTATATTCGCTTAAAATTTACTCTCAGTTAAATAAGGACAACTAATAACGCGATGACTTCATTTTGACTGTCGATATTTTCAGCTTGAAAGAAAATGGGAAGATAATCCATTCTGGGATAACTATAATTTGAATTACTCCAAAGAGTAATTTAAAATCCATCCTAACTTTTTTTATATATAAAAAAAAAAAAAAACTTTGCAATTGCATAGCATTAATATTCATTAATCAACCCCCTACATCAGATTGACCCTTAATTATACTACATCGTCCCCCCCAGGGCTTGATATCGACCACTTTGCGACCCATACTTAAAACGAAGAAGCAGTCCTAAACATTAGGTATACATTATCAACTAACTGGAAACTTACTACGTTTTCAGTATAGTTGTTATTTAAGAGTTCAAACTGAAAACGAACATACAACCTGATAACAGGTAATATAAAAGAATTCAAGACGTTATATTGAAATATTGTCCATGAAAGTTTGAGATTCGAAAAAGGAATGAACGAACAGATTAGAGTTCCATTCTTAGTGTATTGGGGGATTTGAATAACATTTCGCCTTATGGTAAACAATTTTTTTGTTGAGTAAACAAACGTCAAACTTGAATTACTCCTTATAATTATTTAATTAATTTCACAACATTTTAATTTAATAAACAGAACACTATAAAAATTATTATTTCTTGGACTCCAATCTGTGTCAAGGTGGTGTCTTTTCTGAATCAAAAATACGATTATTTTTACAAGTTTATCTTTGAGAAAGTATAGCAAGACTTTTTTTACATAAAATTCAAACAGTTTGTAAAAACAAACATTTTACGAAATATTTGCATTGAAATCCGTTTTGTTTGCAATTAAATTTAATCAAATGTTAGATTTTTGATTTTTTTAAATTTGTCCGCTAATTTAATGTCTCGTTTATACGCAATGTAATGAAATTAATATAATGTTTGAGAAATGCATTAAAAAACATGTAATAAAAATTTTTAATGATTAGAGTGTTAATGAAGTCTAAATAATAATATGTAAGTGAATTTTTTTATTGCTTAATCTTTTTTATTATTAAGATGCTTTATTTCAAGTTTCACTATGTGAAATTATAGCATATATTAAAAATAAAACCGAAATTATGAGAAATGAAACATATTTATGCATAAGTTGTTAACAAAAAGGCATGCTTTTCTTGTTGTATTTCACCTGAACTACGGCGTAAATACTCGTCAAACTTATCTTATTAAAATAAAGGAAAATAGTATTTAATTTTACTAAAACAGGAATTGTTTTTGGTTAGTTTATTAAAAGGCAATTAAGTAATTTATTATATGCATTAATATGAAATAGATTATTATTGTATTTTAATTAACCGAAGGTTTTAAATTCTACTCCGAATTTTTTTTTTTTTTTTTTTGCGCACCTGATTGTGTGATGAAGTATTGTTCAATCTTGGTTTAAAATAAATAGTGAAAAATTAAAGAAAAAAGTAAGAGAATAATTGATTTTCTAATAGTGCTGCCATCTAACAATGGCACGGTTAACTTCCTCAGCAGGAAATAAATGACGGCTGAATATTCTTTTGAACAACGCAGTTTGATGATTTTATTGGAGTATGTTCAGTATTTGTGATACGATTTTCAACATATGACCCGTACATACAGTTTTATTACACACTTTTGTTTCAAGCATAGATTTTTTTAACATAGTCATACATAATAAAATTCTAACTACGAAGTTCCTAATTAACTATAAAATTCTTCTAAGAAAATGGAATCCTGACTCTATACTAGAAGCAACGAAAACACAGCATGTTTTTTAAAAATTTCAATTTTTTGTTAAAATGAAAACAACTTAATAAATTACTGATTTTGATTTTTTTTGAAATAATTTCGGTAATTATTTAAAATGTATGATTTAAAAAAAAATATATTTAAATAATAAAATTTAAAAGAATAATTTTTAAACAATAAAAATAAAATCGAGATGAAAATTTTAGATATGAATGTTGTTACAAAAATTTAAATTTAATTAGACGAAAACTCAAGCTTCCAGAAAATTGATCGAATAATAGAATAAGCTTGAAACTTTTTTGTCTCATACTGCTACTTAAAACCGCGGAAAGGAAATAACCGATAAAATTAAAGGTTTCAAAAACTGTAAGAGAATCAGAAAATTTTGAAACCGTTAAACAAAACTAAGTAAAATAAATAGTTTTTAATAATTATTTCAAATTTCGTCCCATATTACCGTTCAAATAAACTTTATTTCATATAGCAAATCCAGTAAAATTCCATACAATTAGTTTTGGCGGAATTACGTCACAAAAACAGGTTTAAATTTAATTGCTAAGTATATTAATTCAAATGTTGCTAAATCCAGTACAATAATGCGAGTATATTACCAGAAACCGCTCAACCGAGAAAACCATTATGCCTGTCAGAATTAATGAGCGATTCATTCCAAAATTATGCATTATTATAATGCTGCTTCAACAATTGAGATATTTGCCACATACTTGCAAATGAGTTGCAACGGACGCATGCTTGTTGTAAGCATCTCTATCAAAATGGAGACCTTCGCCAGATACAATGAGAAATATCTCTCTTGTTGTTTAAGTTAAATTCAGAAGTATTATATTAAAAAAAAATCTAAATTTATGAAAAAACAGGTAAATATCTGTTACATATCTCACAATGAAAAAGACATAACATGAACTGGTCAATTTTACCAGATTTGTAAAAATAGTTTTTTTGAAATGAAAAGTGCCTGAACCTAACAATAGGCCTAGTCCATTCACACACAATTTTATCTTCCGTTCTTTTAGGTTTTTTTTCTGCAAATAAATTACGATTTTTTAATATGAAAAAGTTCATTATTTTAAACAATTTATGAGCCATAGTGTGTTTTTTTCTACAAAAATACAGAAAGGAAAATATTAATCGTCGTTGAATTTATTCTAGTCGTTTTTATTCTAGACACAGTTCGAAAAACGTGTTTAAAAAAATAAATAACGCATGAAATGCGTGTTTAAGAAAATAACCGCAACTCTAAATGAGCTTTTTTTAGAAAAAATAGACAGAGCTTAAAATGGGTGTTTAAGGAAAAGGATGCAGCACGAAATGCAACAAATCAAAAATCAAATCACGAAATTAAACAAATCAAAAATTACGTTTTTAATTAATTAAGCACATAAAAAAATGTGTGTTTAAGAAAATGCAACTAAAAATGTGCCTTTCCAATATTCAACTCAAATGTAACAGCTACACGAGGAATTAAAAACCTAGTTTCATTAAATTTCTTTAAATACTAAATATGATCACTCGGGAGGGAAAAACAATTTTCATAGGAGAAATTTGAAAAACGTTATCAAATACTATGCCTATTTTCGTACTTTGAGCCGCGTCCGTTTTCTAAAACATGTATTCAGGAGCCATGCCCATTTTCTTAAATAAGCATTCCGAACTGTATCCATTTTCTAAAACACGCATTTTAAGTTGTGTTCTTTTTCTTAAATACGCATTTTAGTGTCCATTCTTTTATATGTATTTTGAGCTGTGTCCTGAATAAAAAGCTTACAAATATAATAATATACAAGATGTTCACTAATTATCACTCTTAATATATGTGTAATATGTTAGATATTAAATAAAAAAAAATATCCATAAAAATATCAAGTTTAAGTTGTATAACAAATTGCTAGTGAGGAAGGTGTGGCTGAAAATACCAAAAACTTTTATACTGCAATAAGGAATATCGTCGGTAAAAGTGGTTAGTAGACACTCATCTAAGTTTCCCTAGATTAAATTGATATTTTTATGCTATTCTTTTCACTTTCTTTAGTAGTGGTTCGATAAATTTCAGTAGAGCATTAGTTCCTTCCTTTTTCAAAATAGATTCTAAAAATGCATATTAAAGTCGGTTATTATGGAACATTCAGAATATTTTCGATCGTTCGAAACCGATGTTCAGAATTTAAAGCAAGAAATTGTAAAACTTATAGTTCTAAAAGTAAGATTTAAAATTTATCAAAAGGAAAGGACGTTTTGTCATATTTTAGTCACACTACGGCCACAATGCCGCTGGTTCAGACTCTTTTATTCTTAACTAAATTCTAGCCAAATCTCCTTAATCAATAGACAAAATTTTTTTTCTTCTTCCTCACAAAGTGAATCTGATGACAAAATTTGCGGATGACACCTGGTGAACTTTCCTTTTTACTGTTTAAATAAACATTATTCGAAATATGTAAAAGAGCATAATTATGGTACATAAAATCTCGACAAAAGCACCTATTTTTCATACGCATTGATCGGGAATGTTAATATATTTCGTTCAAAAAAAATATTTATTATACCTTCTTTTTGGTTTAAAAATAAGCATCCCACATTTTGCTCTGGATGTTACCAGGTTCTTATGGTTTTCGATTATTTCTTAATAATCCATATACCATGTTTGAATCAACAACCAAAAAGAAGATCTTTTCCTTTTTGCAATATTTTTTGCGCTTTTTCGATTAAAGGTTGCGTTTAAAAATCTCAATGGAATTAAATTCCGCATGTTTTCCAGCCTCAGTAAAACACAACTAATTTTTTTTTTTTTAAAGTATCCCTTCATTTCTTTTTCGGGTACTTTTTCATAATTTCTTCAACAGGAATTAATTGTTCTACGAATTCCCGAAATTTGTTTTCTTTTCCCTAGATAAGACGATACAATCCTTTATATTTTAAAACATTTACTATGCAAGATACTGTAGAAAACCAATTTACACTAGTACGTACAAAAACAAAATTATATCTATTTTTTTTTTAATCCTAAGTAAATAAAATTAAAATAACAAAGCAAAATTAAATATTTTAAAAAATTAAACATTACTTAAGAAAATTATTTAGAAAATTTAAATGTTTTGATTCTTTTTTCAATTCAATGAACTATGTATTATTAAGGAAGCCATGAGTTTAAAAACTCTTTTTTTATATCTCTCAACACATAACAAAATATTTATAAATAACAAAAGATTTTTTTTTATCATTACACATAATAAAATATTAAAAATAACAAAAGAGTAAATTTAATGTAAATTTAATAATAGTTTTGGTGTCAGGAACATCAAAAATACTATATTTTCTATAACAATAACTTGCACATGAATAAGTTTCTACATCGTAGTATTAATCCTTTACTGGTGTACTGGTGTTGTTAATGGTATTATGATAACATCCATTATCAATACATTAATTTCTGATGTTATCATTTAATATATCTTTCTGGTTACTGTTCCTGATACTGAGACTATTATCTCTGAAGAACGATTGATTAGGAGTTAACTGATGCAGAGAATAGTGTAAAATCTATAACTTATTGATTAACTACACGTAGTATATAAAGAGCAATAGACAATCGTTTATTCTACAGAAAAGATGCAACGAAATGTATTTTCATTTCAAATTATATATAATTATTATATATACACATTCCTACAATAATGAAAGATGCACTTTCCTTTTATGACAATTTTTTTCAAATTTCTCAAGAGATTCTTAAAGGATTATTTTGTAAGTTTCGAGATAAGTTCTTGCGAATTTTCATACTTAGCAATAAAATTTTAAACTTGCGGAGGTTGGAGGGACCAATAACAATTATGAAAGAATCTTTGCAACAAAATATTCAGTAAAATAAAACAAAATTTTTGAAGCAATTCAAAATTAATTACAAAGTTGTTACAAAAGTGTGTTATACAGCAAGTAATATTTTGTAACTGCTCAGGTAAGGGGATTTTTTTTACTTTTAGTTTTATTTATTTATTTTTTATATGTAATTTTGTAGTATATTGTTTTTGACAATTGATGAAAAAAGTTCAATTGGAATATTTCAAAAACATAAAAATTTTAAAGCAATATTCTAAGTACTTTTTGTGCTTTTTAGAAGAAAGCTCAAATTGCTCAGGAGTTTTCTACGAATAGTATTTTGAAGAATTTCTAATTAAACTAACTACCTTGCAATAAACGGTCAGAAAGAGCAAAATGAAACTTGTGGAAAACTCCCTATCGTTTTGATTTAATATCTTCTTTCTGATTTTAGAATTAGCTCTGAATTATTTTTAAGGTGGGAACTAATTATTATAAGCTATTCCTAAAGACACTGGATGGATTAGTTTGAATGTATGACCTTTTATACTATATCAATGAATTATGTTAACTAAATAAATAAATGATTGTCTAGGAAAACACCTGCATCGTATAGGTATTTATGGCCACCCTCAGTGTCAACTGTGCGGTTCTGGAGCACCAATGAATAGAGAGCACCTTCATTGCTGTAGGAGGCTCCACGGACTTGACTCGGAGACTGCAAGATATTGGCGTGCGAGAGAGCTTCTGGAAAGATTACTTCGGTCTTTTGTTATTCTCTACTTTTATTGTTCTTTTGTGTTATTGTTTGTTTTCCCTGTCATTGGAAATAAAATAAAAAAACTTCTAAATAAATTGTAGCCTTTATAAAATAACTTTAATTATTTACTTTCAATTGTCCTGTGTAATAAACAGTTTATTTTTCATTTTTACTATATATATATATATATATATATATATATATATATATATATATATATATATATATATATATATATATATATATAGAAAAAACATGGAAAAAGTAAAGAATAATGAAAAGATAAGAAGAAAAATTATTAAAATCAAAGAATATTAAAAAAATTAAAAAATATAAATAAAATTTATGTGGGATAAAAGATATAATCTCTTTATCAGTTCACAAGATTATATTTGCTAAAAGGAGTGCTTTGCGGATATAATGTGAGCTGATTAAGATATTTCATCTTTTTTTTCCCGGTTTTTTATAAATATTTTTTTTAAATTTAAATTTTTTCATCTCATTTTATGAAGGAACTCAGTTTCATATCTCAGTAGTTGCTAATTTCGTACGATTTCTTTGTTCCACTCGAGCCGATAAAAGTGAGGACGTAAAATATCCTCAGCTATAGTCAGTCGAATCATGGGTTAAAATCCTCTTGCCGTTGATATAACCATGCGAGATTTTTGTTGTTTCTGTCTTCATGTACCGTAAATGCGAGTTAATTTAATCTAAAAGTCTTCCATCAAGGCTAGTTTGTGCCAATCCTTAAAACAAAAATTCCCTTATTTTTGGGGGCAGAATCAAAATAACAAGACTACGGAGTAGAACACTGATAGTCGTAATTTTAGAATTGTGTCGGCTGTTCAACTTTGGTTATTTATGAAAATTTTAAAGGAGGTTAGTTGGTCCCAAGGTATTCCTTGTCTTTAGGGTTGAGTACCAAATTCCAAAACTATGGAGTTAAAACTAGAAATGTGCCAATTATAAAATAATAAAACACTAGCATATGTGGTATTACAATTTTTTAAAAGTGCATCTTTTACCTTAGAATTACAGTAACTATGAAATTTAATTACATTTTTTAAGTTATTATTTTTAAAAAAAGAAATAATCTATATGAGTATCTTGCAACAAGCAATATGAATAACTTAATTTATTTCGTCACAAATTAATAAAAAAAATGTTTTTTCTTTTAAATTCAAAAATTGTCGCATGGAAAAATATTTCCCAGTTAATTATGTAGTTCTGCATTTTTAAATTATAAGAGTCTTTTAATTTTAATATGATATACATTACTTACAATTTATTAAGACGTTTATAATGCAGCCATGACACTCGTATAAATTTATTAAAAGGATCGGAACAGTTTTATTACTTTTGACATAAACTTCTGCAAAAATATAAATTTTAGATAAACTTTGAAAGCATTTTTGAAGTGCATCTTACTGTAAATGACTGGCCTTAAGTGCATTTAAATGCTTAATGAAATGTGAGGCAGGAAAAAAAAATCGATATCGTTTTGCGAACGTTTTTAAAAAAATTTGTTAAATTTGCATTAAATATGTACATTTTCTCACTAATTTTGTAGATTAGCAATTTCATTAAATATTTTTTTTAGATCCTGATTGATAAGGTAACAAGATATGATGCAATATTTTGTTGCTTAAGTGAAATAATATGCAAATAAACATAAATATCCTTCATTATTGAAGTGCGATTTAAATGAAAGCTTTCAAACTTGCAAACAAAATACAAAAAAAGAACCTTATTATGTTTTATATTCAAGATCATAGATTATGTATTATTAATTGACCTTAGCTGTTTAAATTCTCATTTAATATCTGTGTGTTTGTTAAATTACTACTTTAAAAATAACGAATTTTTATATTATAAAAAGATTATAATCTAAAACTTTTGTTTTACCAGTTTGGTAAAACTTTAGACTAAAGAAGTAAAGAAACATCCTAGTCCAGTCATGAATCCTGGTAACAAATAATTAATTTTCTTTCAACCAACAAATTTTTAACTAATATCAGTTTTTTAAACTTCGGTGATATAAATGCATTGAATAAATGTGATTTATTTATTTATTTCCTATTTGATTTGAGAACTTGGAATATCGCCAAGCAACGCTTACTGTCAGTAAAAAATAGGTGGCTGCAAGATAGTGTTACATAAACGAAGCTTTTTAATAATAGAAAGACAAAAAATAGAAGATTTGAAGTAAATAAAAAATGAATTTCATCAAGTCAGCAGGTAGAGGCATGTTTTGACGAACCCTTATTCAGAAGCGATAAGCTTGTAACTAATGCCCTATTTTAAATAGTAATATATTTTAAATAGTAATGAGTCAAATATGTATAAAATCTAATTTGAGTTAGTAAGGTAGGTAATAATTGCAGTATTTTTTTTTTACAATAAGATCTGAAGTTTGAGTAAATCTAAATTTTTCAAAAAATTATTTTTTATTTTGTTTTATTATATTTGGTTTTTAAAGAGATATAAATCTCCGGTTAATACCCTATTAAAAATTTTAATTTCAAGTCACAAAATTTATTCTTAGTTTATTATGTTCAATAAACTATTGTTTACACTGCATGTAGTCAAAAGCTCTTGATTTGAGTGCAATTGCCCTAAAAATATTTTAATTAGTTTATTTATTATTAATACTCTTTTTATAATTATTATTAGAATTTATTGTGATAAATGGAATGTATTAATTTTATTTTGCACCTGGTGTTTTGAAATTTGCCTATGGAAGAAGTAAAAATATATGTATAATTGCGTTGCAAATACTGGAGGTGAGTTACCACGAGCAAAGATCAAATCCAGTTTACCAATAAAAGTATTTCGGATTTAAATTTCATGTTTTACTAGCTGAAAGATTCAATACTTGAAACCAAGCCTATTTCAGTTTGTTGCCAGCAGAAATAAGGTCAATAATTTGTGCATATTTATGAACACTAATGAGGAATCAACTAATCCGGTTATACACTTTATTGGCCAATGCTTTAAAGCAATTATTTGCCAGCAAAAAGTGAATGAGGTTTGCAAGTAAAGTTCTGAACGATAAGAATCATCATTTTATTTTCTATTTATCACTATTTGATCCTACCTATCATACGTTTTATGGCTATAAAATTAAATTGCTAAGAGTCTAAGAAGCAATAATTGAAAACATTGTTTTAATGTTTCTGCTACGAGTTGTAGAATTTTTAATGAAAAAGCTGCAAAATACTAATGTTTGTAAATCTCGTTTGCTAATGAAATGCATTAAAGCGGCATATATTTTCTTCTTCGGTTCTACGACCTTTCTCAATGCAGCTTAACCACCTTTCAAATGGTCAACCTCTTCTTATTGCGCACTAATTTTATTTTTTTTTTAAATTTACTCTTATTGGTCGGATGACAGATGAAGCCTATTATTATATTATATAAAATAATAGTATAAAGACACATTTACCAATAAATTACTGGAAGAATATTTTTCTTCGGATTTAACAAAAATATATGCGAGTATATTAATAAAATTAATATACAAATATTGAGACATTAAATGCAGAACTCTTTTAGATGTCTGAAAGTTATAACAATCTCTATTTATACCCGAATATCAGTCATTTTTAAATGATTTGTGAAGTTAAAATTAACGTATGCGGTTTTTATTTGATGTTATAAATATGTTAGTTGGCTCATACTAATTCGCAATACCCACAAATCACACAAGGAATTCAGATAATTACTTCTTTTCCCTCATGTATTGTTCCGAATGTTTTGCGTTAAACATTCTTCCTAATAGATTTAGTAAAGAGAAAATTTAGAGAAAATATAACCTGATTAATCAAAGAACAGTTTCAAAGAAAATGAAATCTTGGTGAAATAAACTTTAAATGAAATTATTTCTTTTGAAGAGAAATATATTGCTCTGATATTGCATTCCTTCTTTCATAAAAGACATAAATATTTGCTTGGTATTTTAACAAGATCATTTTACTTTGATCATCAAAGGAAAGTAACTTTTATTGCAGTATATAGTAGAAACATAATTCTGTTTCTAAAAGTTGTTTTCCGGTATTTAAACAGTTAAAGTTTTATTCTTTTGAAATTGTATCTATTAAATAGATGCACGTAAACATTATGAAAACATCATATGTTTGTAGTAATCTTTGATATAGTACACTATTAGAATTTTTATTCTAAAATTATTCTAAAATAGTCTACTGCAGTCTAACCATCAAATCAATCGTAAAGTTGTGGTAATAGCATTTTTTTTAACCATTCCTATAATAAAATAGCCTATTATAGGTAAATAGCCTATTTAAACCGTTTAACACTAGCATGGTTAAAAACCATGAATGGTAAATTAAACGGTTTTATAACTTTTCAACCAGCAATGTTTTGAAACCGTTAAAAAGTAAATTTAACGAGACTCTGGAGATAGTTGAGCAGCTTTACGTTTTTGCTATAGACTTGTGTTACAAATGTGGGAGTGCAGGATATTGGATACTTGTTGAAAGGAGGGGAGAAAATAATGTTTTGTCAACGCTTTTATGACGCTGTTATTATAAACGCCTTATAAAATATTTCTAAGAGATTGCATAGTAAAATTGTATATTAACTAGCTTAAAACCGTTAATTAATTATATTAAAAAAACCGTTAAATATATATATATATATATATATATATTATATTGAGCTCAAAGGCTTACGAACAGCCAGACCATAATATAGCGATGCGACAAGCAAACATAAGATATTTCCTACTATGAGTTGTTTTACAATTTTAATCAATCCGCATGATGCCCTTACTTTAACTTCAATATTGTTCTCACAATTCAGAAACTACTTGTAAGTTTCGAACTTTTTTTCTACATATTTCCCACCCATAAAAATTTAATATAATTAAATTTATAAATAATCCATGTTAAATAAAGCGAGTATGCAACCAAATACTGTTAAATAAAACAGCACATTGAAATATTTCGTTATTTGTGTTAAACATTTTCGAACAGTACTTTATACTTTTCGGGGTTATTAATTGATCTCCATATAATAAAGCAAAAGTACAGTCAATTTTTAGCTGCATGCATATATGAGTTTTTTACAAAGTATTCAAGATGAAGTTTTACTAAATATCACTTAAGATTCGAATAACTAGATAGAAAATTAGATCTCTATTGTAAACTCTCGTGACATCAAATATTCCTAAGGCTCTGCAAATTCAGAGACTTAAGGCGATACTTAATGTGCCGCAAATGATATTCCCCGTTAAATTGTAAATAAGTAAGTTGGTCAACAAATCAAATTTGCTACGATGAGTCAAATCCTTTACTCATGGTACTGAATTCATTTAGCAAATATTAGAAAGATAAGAAATATTTAATACAACTTGAGTCAATCACATATTTAATGAGTATTATGTCATGATATGTAAATTTTCCTACTGATTTAAACTAAAACAAGTTTAAATAAAAAAAAATTTAATTTCTAATTCCGAAATGCATACACATTTTAAATTCAATGATCAGTATTCATTTTTGGTATTCGCTTATGCACATTGCTTAAGTAAAAAAATATCATGGATAAACCATTATAATTTCCTGAGACCTGCATATTTCTGCTATCATTAAAACTACATATTTGTCTTGAAAAACGTTTAACCACAAAAAATCATTCTAACTATGAAATAATTAAAGTATTAAAAATATTTTTTTCAATCAATTTGCTTCAAAATGATTTATTTGAATAACCAATTTAGAATACTTTAATTTTTAATTGATCCTTATTAACAGCACGCAATTTTGAAACTTAGTATACAAAATCCTTTATAATAACCACATTTATGTAATTTTTTTAATATTTAAATATAAATTTAATATCTAAGCTCATTAAGGATTATATTTGATTTTATGTTAGAAAAAATAATAATGTATGATACGCACATGTAGAAAAAAAAATCTGATAAGATTACCGTGCTATATGTTAATGATATTTCTCGTAAACAAGCCCATAATTCTGGTTATAAAAACCAAAATACACTGTATTCAAACCAAAATATACGGTGTTCAAACTATTCATTTCATAAATTTTCCTTTCATATGATAACGGTTTACTGGAAATTATGGTTTTCAAAATTATTTTTCTCATTACCAAGTATACATTAACAAATACAAAACTGAAAAGTGAATTTAATCGAATAAATTATTTTGTGCCATGCTCTAAGGTATTATGATAAACTTACCTGATTTTGCCACATTTTTTTTAAAATTTTATCGTATATTATCAAACCATATCTTGTTAATTTCCTCAAAACCATTACCAAAGAGTTTCAGTAAAAATTACAGAGCTTTTTGTTGTTTCCATACCGCTAGATACATGTTCAAATTTACCATATTCTGATAGTTTGGATAAAAATAATTTCTCTCGGTGTAACATAATAATTACATATAAGTGAGAAAAGAAAATACTTTTATCAATACTCGATACTTTTATCAATACTCATTAGGGCTGGGTAGATGAAATGAGAAGTGATTTTATTACATTTGTCTTATTAACATCAATGATGATTTGCCTTTGCTTGAATATACATTTCTCCTATCTCATTTCGATATTGCTTAGTCGCAGTTAGGTTTCTGACGCATTGTCTTGCTTAGTTTTCTCACTTCATCATTAAAAAAAAAAAAGAATTTAAAAAGTTTATGTTAAGGGTGATCAGTCTGGAATGTTCAACATATTATTTTATTATTTTTTATTTTTTCACACAAAAAGCTCAAACCACAAAAAAAAAAAAAAAAAAAAAAAAAAAAAAAAAAAAAAAAACCAACTAGGCGATGTAGCGAATGACACGACTTAGGCTCAACTCCAGGTGATAGCTGATATATTGGCGTGTTGCGCACGTCAAGCACTGATTGTCCTTATGTAAGCTAAACTCAGTGTTGATAATTCATCGCCCATAGTCCACTTTTCATCGCTCTAACATTTATCACCCGTGTAACTCAGATGAGAGCTGATACGATTAAAAAGTCTCGCACAAAGGGGAGCTGGTTCCAAGGTTTGATTCAAAATTTGCCCCGTCTTCTGCGTTAGGTACAGAGGCACACAACTGAAATTTGTCATTAATAACCTCAAATTTAATGTGAATTGCATGATCAGCATCTTTTAAGTCTTGGTAATTCAGGTATAAAAATAGTGTATAAACTGTTAATCAGAAAAATAATTTACGACAAAGCTTTAAAATAAATTTTTGCGTTTATAATGTCTGGTGTGAAAATATATTATTTTGATAATAACTATTCCAATAACTGTAGAGTTTACATTCAAAATAAATTTTATCAGGGACCGTTCAAAAAGTACGTACATCCCGAAGGGGGGGAGGGATTTGCTATTTTGTATGGTTTTGTAGGATGGGGAGGGGGGAGGTATTATACAAAGTACGTACATTATATGCATGCACCAAATTTAAATTATTAAATGCATGCAGAATATCGTGTTTAATTACCGGACCACGACTGGGTAGTAGCGCCATCTCACAAGCTCCTTCCTTCCGTGTACGCTCTAATCAAAATTGAAAATAATCAAACACAAAAAAAAGTGCAGTGACATACTTGGGACCGACTTATATAACTATAAGATCTGCTAATCATTCATCATCGACTACCTATTCGCATGCAGCAGATATTGAGCATATTTTCGAACTGGTGCTTTTACTGGATTTTTAAAACAGAATGATGATTCAGCCAAACCTGTGGGGATTTTCACTGTAGAAGGAGGTCCCGATGAAAACCCACGGTACATTACAGTCATCCAAACTGCTATCCATCATTTTATAACGAAAAACCTCGACGCATTATTTATAGCATGTAATGCTCCTGGAAGAAGCGCGTACAATCGAGTCGAAAGACGCATGGCACCATTGAGTAAAGAGCTAAGTGGCGTGATTCTTCCGCGCGATCATTTTGGTAGTCATCTTAGCAATCGAAGTGAAACGATTGATAAAGTTCTCGAGGAGAAAAATTTTGCAGAAGCAGGAAAGGTATTAGCGGAAATATGGTCCGATGTAGAAATTAACAAGTTTCCAGTTATGGGTGAATATATTCACCCGGAAAACTCAGAACTGTGTTCTTCACAAATTCGAGAAAAAGATCTGACTTGGCAAGCTAAGCACGTGAGAAACAGCCAATATCGTTAAGTGTAACAATGAATGCTGTTGTTCTAAATTTCGGAGTTCAATTCTTAAGCTTGTGCCAAACAGATTTTTATCAGCGCCCGAGCCCATAGACCAAAAAGGTGATGAACTTGATATTAATCAGCCACGAGGAACTTTTCCATCATTATTTTTATCTCAAACGTTGGAGCCAATTGTAAAAGCTGCTGTTAATCAAAATTTGAATTCTATCACAGAAATACCATACGATGCAGCATGCCCATTGGTAGAAGGTGATATTAAACGCAAAATTTGTCCTACGTTTTGCATCTTTAACTAGTTTGAAAAATCACAAGAAAATATGCAAATCTTCTTTGCAAATCAACAAAGTAAGACCAGTTCGTGTAGCAGCTCGTCGACAGAAAGAACTTTTGGTTATCCTCCGAAACCAGGAAAACGAAGATGATGCAGAGTGGATCGAAGATGATCTCGTTGATGAAGATAATCTAAATATTCCATCAGTCGCAGACAAGAGTAACGCTGAATTGCTATCTCTCGAGAAGCATTTGAAATGTCCTTTGGAAAATACTGTAGATTAATTGTATTGATTGTAGGAAATTATTATGTTGATCAGATAAGATTGTTTTATTTATTGATTCAAAGATAAAGTTGAGTGTTATTGTTTAAATAATTTAAATGAATAAATTGTTTTAAATAAATATTTAATTTTATTTAAAACATAATTATTTTAATTTTTATGAAAAAGGGGGTAGACTAATAAAATATACGTACTCTAAGGGGAGGGGAGTAAGACCTTATGTACGGTAATGTACGAAAGGGAGGGTTAAAATTTCTCAATTTTTGTGTACGTACTTTTTGAACGGCCCCTCATAAACATCTAAATTAACAGGGAACAGTAAAAATATGTGCATCTCTAATATTCCTCCTTACAACATCTTCAAAAATTGGTTGAATATAATTTTTTAAAAAAACTATTTAATATTGATGCACGAAGTCTTCAAGATGCAAACTTTGCAGTTATTATAAATTTAAGCTATATAATTAGAAAATAATGCTTAAATATTTCAGTGAATCAAAGATTTTTAGTAAGTTAACGTATTAACTATGTTACTGTGGTAGTTTAGTTGCTCTGAGATTGTGTTATATATTTATATCGAAAAAAACTTTAACGTGTAAATATTTGTGTATGATATATAAGGCTTAACTTTAAGATTTTGTAGCTTTAAGGAAAATTTTAAAAGGGGAATGCTGCAAAATAGACGAAGGTAGTTAAATAAATAGCTTATAGAATAATGAAGTAAAATTACACAACAAAATAATGCAAAATTACATTATGTTCACCTTTAACGTTTATAAATTGTTTGCACTACTGTTACTAAATTCAATAATTTCTTTAAACATATATTATTATTCATTAAACAATTAGTTACTTGTTTTTTTTATTCAAACTCAAATCAAAATTTTTCATTTCAAGTATGTAAAATAAATAAAAACAATTGAATAATTTTTGATTTAATGATCGGATTTTTACGTACTAAGACTCAATAATAATGATTTGAGAGTGCAGCTTTAAATATAGTGATATTTTTTTAATGTGATATTTTAAGTTATGCAAAAATATACAAAAAGATACTCTGTCTGGGAAACCATATCTTTGTTTCGGGGTATTTGAATTTAAGACTTAAAATTAAGGGAGTAACCGTAATCTGATAATATGATTCTAATAACTTAATCTTGCGAACGGGAGAAGGTATCGATTTCTTAACGTTGATTTCTGTTTTTGTGTTTTTTTTTTCATTCCTTCGAAACTATCAATGATAATGGGAAAAATTTTGCACACTATTCTGAAACTTTTTTACAAAAAAAATTTCATACAAAATACACATTTTCTTACATTATTAATTTTTCTTTATAATTTAAATAATGATTGAAATAATTTGAATTAACTACAAAGACTCAAACAATGATTATAACTACGAAGTTTTGAATGACAAAATCTAAAACTTGGGAAAAGTTTAATAATTCTTGAGTAATGAAATTTTAAAAATACTACATTTTTGAAATTATTACTCAGAAACTATTCGGATGATTTTGCTCTGAATTATTATATTTATGTATTATCCTATGCATCTTTAAAATTACTGTACCTATTGTTTCTAATCTTTATGCCTATCAAAATTACAGAATTGAAAATTATGCACTTGCAATTCATAGCATTGTCGACACCAATTAAATTAAATAATAAAAATAATGAAACATCTTGAAATACAATATTTTACTTTAAGTTTTACCTGGATGAATGAGTTATATCTGTGTGTAATTTTTTAAGCTATCATTATCTCATATATTTCCAAAGATACCACGAAATAAGCAGTTACTCAAATTAATTGAAATTACACTTAATAAATTAAATTTTCAACCCCTCTTTTAAATAAGTAAATGTGATCACATTTTTAGCAATGCCTATCAACAATGTTTAGTAATAACAAAGTTAAACTAAAAATAAGTATTAAAGAAAATAATTTTTGAGGTCTGACTTCTATAAATATATGGAATAAGATTTATAAATTCCTTTTAGAAGATTATTATATCAGTTTTACGCATCTATTTGATTAATTCTAAATAATAATAAAAAACTGGAAAAAAAGTGTCCTCATGTATCGCTCAATTTTAAATATTGCATTCTAAGAGTAATATCAGATAAACTCTTTCTGTCAATCTATACAGGCTATATTAAATTTTTATTAAGTTATGTAGTGTCCAGATTTAAGGTATGTTACTGTCAGGTAATATTACTTGTAAAACTAATACGAGCCGTTATAATAACGAGCCGTATTTTTATACAATTACGAGCCGTAATTGTATAAAAATGCAATATGAATAAAAGGCAAAACTAGTGTATTTCGATTTAAACAGTGAGTCACTTATAGTTTACTTACAATATTACGTCATGTTAAGCAGTACATTGGAGGTTATATATATATATATATATATATATATATATATATATAATATAATATTAAAATTACGAAATAATTAACGGCTTACTTAGAAAATACAAATGATTTTAGCATAGAAGACGATTTTTATTGACTCAGTTTCAAGTTGTTTAGCGTAATAAATTTTACACAGAAGAAAAAGTTTATGCGATAATTTTCTATGACTTTAAAGTTGTATTAAATAAAGAAAAATGTTTTCAACGGCTACAATTTGAATTCGGAAATAGAGATCCATCTCGTGTTACTGAATTCAGATGGCTTACAAAATTATTAATTATTACAAAAACTATTACTGGATAATTATTTATAATCTATGTACCTACCAAATGATGCAGAAGAAGCATAATATTGATTAGGCAACTATTTAGAAAAGTATTAATAAAAATTAACACGAATACATTTTTCCGTTGGGTTCCCCATAATCAAATTGAGCACAGAAAAAAAACAACTGATTATCAGTAATGAGACTCCTAAATGCTAAGTAATGGTAGCGACCTGATTATTTCAAAAATTCAACTGGGTGACAAAACGTTCATACCGTTTTTAACACGTCAAGAAAGCAAAGAGTCTTTGAAGATGATCCCACTTCGACAATGGTGAACAGACAACGAGCAATGAAAAAAGTTTTGCATCCATTCTCTTCAGAGGTGCAGGACTGTTCAAAACCATCGATTGGGAAGAACGAAAGACAGTGAATAAGTGAATGTTAAAGTTTTAATGCTTCACTATGACAATGTATCTTTCCATTCAGCAAGATCAACAATTGATTTTCTTAAACATTAAAGTTACATAAAGTTACATAAAATAAAAATAAAGAAAAACACATTAAAGTCATGGAACATCAACCTTGTTCGCGGATCTAACTATTTGTGTGACTTTCTTTCATAGATTCCGAAAAAAAAATTGTTTGAGGCATTTAATCTTTGGAAAATTCGTCATAAAAAGTGCATTGATGCAGGAGGAGTATGTGTATATATATATATATATATATATATATATATATATATATATATATATATATATATATATACTCACTCTTTTAAACTTATTCACTTATTTATAGAGAAATCTGAAATTTCTCATCCTTCAACTTTCAAGCTTCTGTGCAAATATTTAAATTTTTGAGGACGGAAGCAAATCAAATCTTACTTTGAATTTTCGTAGAAAAAGCCAAAGCTTTATTTAATGGACTAGTCAGTAAGCTATTGACGGTAGTAATTATATTTTTTCCTTGACTTAAACATTTTTTAGAGATTTAGTGTTCATAAAATAATTAGTTATTCTAAAGGTATGATGTCATTTCAGAAAAAAATTAGTTTGTTTATATTTCTGGCTTATACATTAACTGCAATAACTAGTGTTACTATTTAAATCGTTTATTATTAGTGTGTGTTTCCTTAATGAAAAATTTAAAAAGTAATTATATGATTATGTAAATGGTTAAGATATTTGTATTATGCCTCTTTTTTCTCTAGAGTTTTTCAAAAAAAAAATAAAATAGAAAAGCATTAAATATTAAATACAATTTTAAAAACAACTGTATCTTTGATGTAGATTATACAATGTAATGTGAGAAGTATGCTTAAAAAAATTAAGTGTTGTCACATTATGTTTTTGTTGAGTACACGTTGATTATTGCATACATTGAACTTAAACACATGTAATATTAAGTACGTGTCCTTAGCCAATACATTTTCTATTTTTTATAAAATGCAAATTGCTGCTCTTATTTTTTCTACAGAACATCCTTTCATGGTTACTTTTCATTTCATCATTTATTGTCTATTACGAAATCTTTGCAAACTTATTAAAATAAAAATTACGTGAGTAATTTTAATTGTTAATTTAAAATAATACTTCGGCTTTAAATTTATATGTCTATTTTACATATTTTCTGATTGTCATGAATTAGTAAATATACATTTACTCGTGTCAACGTTTCTTGTTCCGATTTTATTCCATCTTCTAAGACAATAATTTTAAGGAGAGGAAACCCCTTGAGAAAGCTGGCGAAACAATGAGAATGAACAAATCTTCGAAGTAATGGACTTCGGTAATAAAGAAACACAGATTTTTCAATGGTTGTGTAATCAAGTTAGCTTTAGGCATGACAGGATTGCTTTCATGCATAATATCCATTAGATTATGAAATGGCGAAAAAAGAAATGCATAATTCATTAAATCACTCAAGAGTAATTCGTTATTTCGTTTATTAAGATTTAGGTTTTTGATTTATTAAGATTTTTGAAACATCATTTAAATTTATTTTTTTTAAATCAGAGAAACGCATCTTTTTCGACAACTTTAATATAAAATGCTTTCGGCATGCTTTCTTAAAAGGAATAATAATTTATTCATATGAAACCAATCAAATGCTTTTAATAAAGTTAAAAGCTCTATCATAAATTTTTCTCAGAGATCCCAACATGAGATTGAGAATTTAAACAATATTTTTAAGAACAATTATTACGGCATATCCTGCATAGGGAAATATATTCTGATATTTATGGTTAAATACAACATATTTCTGTAATTAAATATCAAAATATACGGTATTTCATCATATCATTTGGTAATTTTTTCGTTCATATGGTAATGGTGTTTCCAGAAATTATGGTTTCCAAAATTATAGTTTTGATTACCACAAATGTAGAAAAAAATACAAAACTAAAAAGTAAATCCAGCAGAACGAATGGTTTTTATGATACGTTCTATGGTGTTATGATAAAATTACCGAATTACACAACTTTTTCCAAATTTTATCACATATTATAAATCCATATTTTATTGTTACGTTTACCAAAATTATTACCAGGCGAATCAATGAAAAAATCAACAAAATTTTTGTTATTGCCATAGAGTCAGAAACAGTTCACCATATTCTTCGAGTTTTGACCATATTTTTTTCTGCGGGAATGATGCTTAATAACTACTGAAAGCTTTTTGAACTTTACTGAAAATAAAATGAAATACAAAGTTTGTATAATTGTATTAAATATGAGGCTTCAATAGTTCATGATAGTTTTTCATTAGTTTTGGTTCTATATTTTGATTTATGCTTGAACGGTTAAAAAAATTCCCTTTTTACAAAGAAAAAAAAATTATAAAATATGCATTCAAAATTGACAAAATCAAAAATTTATGTCAGACATTTTATTGTCTATAAGTTATTCATAAATATTTTCGACATAAGATGTTTCCTGTTTATAGAATAGGATATTTTACGATTATAAAGTCTGTTCGTTGCTTTCCACATATTTTTTAGTAACTATAAATGCTAGAAAAAACAAGTGTCTGTACTTAAAAAAGAAACATTTTGAAATTCTCAGTGCAGAAACAATTTTTTTTCTGACATTCTCAAGCTGTTCTTGAAATCTGAAATAACTATCTGAAGAAAATAAAACATACACATTTTCTTGCATTTTTAATATGTTATTTCATTTTTTAAATTAAATATGAAGGAGTATGAAGCCAAATAATTATGAAAAAAATAAGTATACGTATGAAGATGAGTTAAATACAAGTGAGTTCATTTGACATAAATTTTAACATATTTTTATGAGAAAAATCCTAGCAATTCTTGTAGTATGCTAAAGGAAAGATCATATCAATATTTAATGCATCAAATATTAAAATATTAAAATAGAACATTCAAAATCCTAGATCATCTGAACAGAAATGATAAAAGTTTGTATTAACGAATCAATATAGAAATTTAATAAACTCTAAATTAATTTCAAAGCGAAATTTGTAATTTAAAACGTATTACTTTCGATTATAAACGAGAGCGAGTGAAATTTAATATCAAATCTTTTAAGTAGTAGCGATAGATAGTGAATGGTATACAACATCATTTATTCAAACAAGAAATATTAAACTGAATCCTGCTATTACTTAACATTAAAAACAGAAGGATCACAAAACTGAAATAACAAAATTAATTTCATTTTGTTTCCCGTTGTAATATTTTTTTACTTGCAATAATAACCATTTCGTCTTAACTTTATTAAAGTACAATTTAAATATTAAAATATAGTTTTGTAACCATGCTTACATAAAATTATTTCCGTTATAAAATTCAACGAATATAAATTTATCTCAGTTAAAATAATACATTAATTTTTTTATTTTTTGTAGAGTCAGATCTATTTTATTATTTATTTTTTTAAATAATATTATTAATGTTTTTTCGGTTTTAAAATAGTTTTTTTAAACAATATTTAAAACTTAAAATTTTATAGTTTTATCAAGAGATGATATTATTATAATTGTAATTGAATTGTTTTAATTAAAATTATTTTATTTAATGTTGCTCGCAACTATACGTTAGTAGGGATACATATTTAAGGTAACTAATTCTAAAAGTTACCGTAAAATTAATTTGTTCTCTTTGCTTTTATTTAAACAATTCTTAGTTGTCAAAATCTGTGTTCATATTCTATTTTATATTTCATTTCATAATCGGTGTTGAACAGTCGATTCAATTATGAGATTTCGGCTCTCAATGTTCAACTCTGTAGCCTTGTAATTTTGAACCCAACACAGACGACAAGGCAACTCTTGGATTAAGCATCGGGACCAACTAGCCTTCGTCTAAGACTTTTTGATAGAACTAACCCGCTTTCGCGTTACATAAAGAGAAAACATCGAAAAACTCCCATGGTTAGCCCAATGGCAAAATGATTATAGCCCATGATGCTTCTACCACTAAGAATATATAATGTCAGCACTGTGGTCGGTGCGAGCCGGGATCAGAATTCACATTAACCATTCATCGCTGGGATTTGAACCCGGACACTTCTCAATAAAGGCGAACGCTCTATTCAATTGCCACTTTGGGTTCGGTGCTCAAATTTGGAAGAATTTTTTTCGAAATGAATTAATAGCATATTTTTTAATCGAAATTTAACTTATCAGGTAATTGAACTAATCAGGTATCAGGTAGTTTTTCCCCCTAAAGTCATACTTCACAGTAATTTTTAGAGAAATTTAAAATTTAGAAGAAACGTTTAAGGTACCACTTTTAACGGAGTGAACTTTCGGATAAATATATAATGATTAAATTATATGTTTTGAAGATCTTAAAGCATCTTACAAAGCATTTAATTTATTAAGTCAAAGTACGTAATGTTTATAAAATTGAAATTCGTTAAAACAATACAATGCTCGCATGTTAGAGATAATGAGAACATATATTAAGCTTGCGATGTCAATAAATTAAAAAATTAAAGTGTTATTTATGTTATAAAATTTCTAAGAGTAATGTCTTGTTTTTAGACAAAATAAAAATTTGCTTCCAATTTAAATCAAATGAAATTTTAGTTCAAAACTTGTATTTAAACTATTACAATTCTGTTTTTTTTATTTGCTTAAGCATACAAAGTTCTTTATTTAAAATTTATGATAAACTCACATATTCGAAACGTTTTGCAAACTAATATTATACAAAATTTAAAGTAATGAAGTAAGCATAAAAACTACAATGTTAACATTTCCCGAACGAAAAATATTTATCTAACGCTTTACATTCTCCATTCATTTTGTTTTCCTTACAATACAATTTACAGTTTTCTGCATACGAAATATCTTCACACGTACAAAATAAACTCTTTTTCGCTAAATTTAGTTTCAGAATTTACGGACATTCCTATCAAAACACGCTAGATGAAAGCGGGAAATTACATTTTAAGCGGCAATTTTCTGCGAAACTAGAAATAAAATAGATTATCCTGAACGAAATAAAAACCGAGTTATGATCGGGTCATTAATCTTTTGTTGTATTTCTAATGGTTTTCCATTAGAAAAAAATTCTTCGAATTCTTTTTAACTGTATATTTCATACGAAGAAAACGTTTTAACTCCATCAGGCTAGCTTTAGATCGTTTTAAATAAACATCTCGTTTCACTAAAAACACTTTAAATATATTTATGTTATACTTCTATGTAAAAATTGTTAGCGAAAGCAATTCGTCACATCAAAATAATAAAAAATTACTTAAAATGAATTATTTTATACGGGTTATTTTTCATAGTTTTTAGTAGTTTTTTTTTTGTAATTTCATACCGCGACTATTAAGTTGTAATTGTTAATTTATCATTAATGTTCAAAAATCATAGTTAACTTTTCACTAGAAATGAATATCAAGGAGACACAGGACATTCAAGATAAAAAAAATACTATTTTCTTTCGATCCTTTTCAAATTTTAACAAAATACTTTTAGATTTAATAGAAGCTTGTGTACAACGTATTAGAAAAAAAAATTATAATTAGTTTTAAAACTCTAGCTAAAAGTATGTTTTTTTTAATTTTTGGTAATTAAAAAGCTCCTTGCTAACAAATTTTAATTTTTTTAAGTTTTACCCAAATGAATTATTTGTAGGCCTTTAAATAAATGTAAGTAATTATCGTAACCATATAAAAATATGACGTAACTAGGCATCAAATTTTTGTTTTGTCATCAAATATTTCTTCAAAAAAACACGATTCAATTATGGTTGTTCAACTATTAAAAAAATAAATTAAGAAATTGAGTTAATCAACTGCATTTAAAATTAAACCTGACTCATCGAAGAGTATTTAAAAAAAATTAATAGCAATAAAACAAGAACTGGTGTGCGAGGAACTTTTTGAAGTTGTGAGAACATTGGAAAATTCCATTACGAGAAAAACCAGCGTTGTCATCGAGAACAACATACTAATGTATGAACCTTTACAAATTCATAATCTTATAATTTGATAAGGAAAACTCTGATTTAAACACGGTTTGTTGCCTATTACTTGGTGAAGTGTTTATATTTTAATATCTCAAAAACCAAATAATGGTTTTCTGAAGGATTTGTTTCATTTTGAACGTCCAGTATATTTATTGTTCATGACTTACGTTTTTTTAAGTTGTTATGAACGAACAATTCTTAATGTTAAGCTGATGTACCTAGAAAAATCTTTTTAATCAATCAATCATCAACCGCTATCACTTGCTATAATCAGGGGATAAAATTAGCAAAAAACAACAACAAAGATACTTCATCTATTGGAAAACTTAGGAACTAAAATTTAAAAAAAATCTATAAATAAAATTTATGTTCTGTCATATAAAATTTTAAAAATTTTATTATTTCATTTAACCATTTTCCTCTTAAAAAGTTTTGAAAACCATCACAAACACCCCTGAATTGTAGATAACATCCCTCACGCAAGAAATCGATAAAATTATCAAAGTTCACTTCAGTGTTTAAAATAAAATTATTTTTTTAAGGATGTTTAAATCTTTGATTGAAAACAATCAAATTAATGGAACAATCTTCTCTATTATTTCTGTCTAAGTGGTATTTACTTATAAAATGAATATAAATTGTAAATACAAAATTTCAATGTTCTTGATGTGTGATTGTGGTTATCCACAGCAAAGGCTCAATGATAAAAAGTGCCTTTATTTTAAATGTTTCAAATAACGCATCGAATATGTAGAATATAGCAGTTGAGTTTAATGGAAAAGTAAGGGCACAACTAATGTTTACTGAGTGAAATGATGATATTTATGTCAGCATTTTGAATGTAACGTTTTCATTTTAACGGCTTCAAGCAATAAAAGAAAAGTCTCAATTTTTGAAATTGTTCTGAAAAGCAATTTTTGATTAAAAAAAAAACGAGAAGTGTAGCAATCCATTTTCGGCAACAAAATATTTGTGTTTATTTTGGTGCTACCTAGCAGAAATTTTAAAAACTTGCAAAGTACTTATATGCGAAAAATAATATTTAGCAGTTAGGTGTAAGAGTGTGGGTGAAAAAGTGTGGGTGATTACTATATTCCTCTAAACTCCTCATACATGAATATGTATGAGGAGTTTAGAGGAATATAGAGGATACCTGTAAGAAAGAGAAATGTTGCGCAAAAAAACCGTACCTGTAAAAACGAGCTCAAGTATTAACTTTTTGGAAAAACGTGTTTCAAAATTTGAACTCTGGAAAAAAATCAAATACATATTCTCCTATTTTCGTGAAATATTTGCTGTAGTAAAAGGGAACATATTGGGGGAGATAAGGCTAATATAGAGATTTTTGTAAATTTCGACATATTGAAAAAAACCGGTGTTTAACTTTCATATGAAATATCACACTATATAATGGGAAGCAACAAATTAAAAAAAAAAAGGTTGGGTGCATTGCGAAACATGGGACTAATATAGAGAACTCTGTTAATTTCAACATATTGAAAAACTGGTGTTTCATTTTCGTATGAAAATGCACACAAATAAGTAATAGAAAAAAAAACAAGATCAATTTTGAGTAAAAGTAAGTCAATTCTTTATAATTCTTTCTTTAATTTCAACTTTAGACAATTTTTTTATTTAACGTTTTCTTCAACCGGAGACATTATTTTAGGAATTAAAATGCTTATCAAAAATTTTATTATTCACTTTTATCTTGCTTTTTTTGTAAAAAAGTTAACGAGCTTCAATTAACAAATAATTCCACGCTGTTAGAATGGGCACAAAGTTGTGGGGACACTACGGATAAATTAATATTAAGAGTCATTATTTATCTGTATGAGATAATAATAATTTGAACGAATTATTATTTAAGCTATACCCTGTAAGAATTAAAACATTTTATTTATATTTTTTAGTCTTAAAATTTTAAATTCTGTAAAATGAAATCCACTTTGTTATTTTTCCACAGATGAGTGGACAGTAGATGAAAACTTGATAAATATCTTCATTTTTCAAATGGAAAGAAATTGGAATAAATTCAATGCAACTGTGCTTGATCTTTACTTAAACTGAAACTTTCACGGCTGGATAGCAACAGAAGCGTGTCAAAACATAACATTAGTGCCAACAAACTGCCCCCCTTAGGATTTATAAAATTTCGATTAAGTAATAATAAGGACAAATACATAGTTATTTTTAAATGTGTACACAATATTTAACGATAAGCATAACATAAAAATATATAAAAAAAATTCAAATTGCACCAGAAACACCAGATGAGGTTTGAATGATTATCGCCAGAGAGCATTTACAAGAGCGAATTTTCATCGTTTACTATTACCATTGCATTCTTTTTTTCATATTGCCTCTAACTAATCATCATTTGCCTCGTTGTTTCAGGTGGTTAAGATAATCCCTTGACCACCTGTTTCAAATTAACTATACATATTTAGTTTAAAGTTGCCATCTTGACAGTTTATTGTCTCGAATATTTACTATTTGGGGATATATAATGCCTTTACTTGATCCTCCAACTGAAAAATGCCCTGTTGAAAAGGAAGTAAGATACTAAGAGTTAAGAATGCCTTCTATTTGTGTCACAATTCTATATGGAAAAAGTGGGGAAAAATTCAAGTGCAACTGCTTTTGATCAACAGACGCGCGTGCTAAAAGGCAGTACGTGCGCCAACGTACGTAATTTTCATTCATATATGCTTCATTCATAGCTTAGTTTAGTCACTTCTATAGTCATCACTAAAAGAGATCCGAAAACTAGGCAATTTTAACCCGATACATGAATGGATCACCGTTTAAGTTAGACACAGATAATCGATTTTTTTTTTTGGCTTTATTTTTGGGTCTTCCAAATTCAAATTCTGTCAAATTAAATCTACAAAATTTTTGTTCGCATTTGTGTTTATTTTACAACTCATCTTAATTTAATCACATGTGCTGAATTTATTACTGAAAAATTACGAAAACTGGACTGATTAAACCTGATATATTTTTAGTAAACATGTTAAATTAATCATAAATTTAAAGCCAAATGAATACACGGAATTATATCTTACTAAATAAAAAATAAATAATAAAAAAAAACAGTATTTTTGTCATCCTTGTTTCGCTTGGAAGATGTGTTTCGATTTACCTGCAGACAAATTCATTTACGGGAAGTTTCCCAAATGTTATCTTTTTCTATTTCACAATGATTTTCACCATTCAATGGGTCCCAGGACACGTTGAAATAATCACAGTAATAGATGCGAAACTTGATGATAGCAATTGTTATCTCCCTGATGGAAAATAAATATCTCTTTTCCCTTGCTCGATCCACATTTTTTCCCTTTTTTTACTTTAACCAACTGTTTCTCTTCCATCTTTTTCCCTATCAACGTACTTTTATTGAAATTTATCGCAGTTTGGCTTTTATTCGGAGTTTATCAGGAAATGAAGGGAACTTTACGGAAAGAGAATTGGATTTTGTTTTCTATGGCATTCTTGTTGGTTGCAATGCATGGGGATTTTGTAGGGATTAAGCGGATGTTTAAACAACAATAAATTTCCAAAGTTTGTATGAAAAGAGTTTTTGTACAATAAGATGAAGCTTTTTAAAACCATTGCATTAGAAAACTATTTTATAAGAAAGTTTTTTGTTATTTATTATATTTTATAGATGCTTATTCGTAAATTATCGGCACATATATTAGTTCTCTAAGTCAAAATAACAGTTAAAATTATTACACCTTTTAGTTACTAGTTTTAAGTAACAAAATGTAACCTAGATATGCTTAATGTTAGAATCATTTTCAGGCAATTATCATTATTTACAATGAATTTATTTATTTATTTATTTTTTAAATGTGTACTGTTATTTTTGCTTCATATAAGAAAAATCATTTTAAAAGATATGAATGTCTTAGTACTCTGCAATATTTTCCTCGCTGACGAATTTTGCAGAATAAAAATAACATAAAACATCTAGATTTTTTTAAAATTAGATATTCTATGAAATATAGATGAAAATGATGTATTAAATTCTTTTTTAACGATCAATTTCGTGATTCTTTGCTCTACTATAAAATTATTTTCAAGCCAATTCTCCAAAAATTATTTGTACCTTTCATATTATATCAAGAATTTTACACATATTACTTTCAGATTAATTAAAACTTCTGAATTTCTATTTAATGCACAGTTCGGCAAAGAAAATAAATAAATAAAATGAAAGCAAATATTATATAAATATAATAATACGATTCACTACAAAATGAAGAAAATTGTCGATCACAAGTTACCCATTGGCAAAATGGTTGTTGTCTAATTTTTGTTTGGAAAAGAAACTTTATTGTGTTTTCATCTTAGAAATCTTTAACTGTTAATCCTGAACTGCTCAAAACACAATTTCGAAGACATATTTAAATGCAGCTCAGACACATTTTGTGTAAATTCTTTTGATAACTGAATAGACATTGAACAGCCAATCGAGATGAATATTAACATTTTCGGATTGGTACAATAGTGTTTGATGAAGATTGACACAAGTTTCGAATTCCCAAGTTCATACATGAAATATCAGTTGAAAGCTAGGCTTTTTTATTAATTTTACATGAATAGTGAATGAATCATTTATATTGCTTGAAAGGCAGTCTACGGTCCTGTGCAAATTATTGGGTATGTTGCCAATGGGTCCTTTTATCCCTAAATGGTGATTAACACACACTTCTTGTATTTGCATGACAGAGGTTTGGAGAGTTACCATTCGCTCTTCGGTAGGGTTCAATTCCTCAACCACTTTGGTACTTTTGTGAGGGACCTAGCTTCATGCTTGCGTTTACGAACGGAATCCTTTCGCTTTTCCGTTTGTGTGTAACGTTTAAGGTATTCTAGTCTACGTTCTTTGGCTTTTTCAGCCTCGGGTAAGTTTAGGCCTTGGCATCGTTTTTTTCTTGCTTCAACTCTAACTTTTGGAACCATGTCCATCAGTTTGGACCCTCTTTATTTGTGATATTCACCTGAATGAGTATTGAAAATGATCCAGTTTGAACTGTAGGTTAGAGTTTCTGATTCTTAATTAAAACAATAAAAAATATATAGTTCAAATGATGAAATTTTCTCATATTCACAACTCAAGAAGTATTAATGGGATCTCTCTGGTCCAATATCTCAAAATAAAACTCAACAACTTAATGCATAACGAAATTAAAATTTAAAAAGAAGAACTATAAAAAAATTATGAAACAGCAGCAGGCACCATAGCAATGCATGCACACTGTTTGCTATTACTCTTGATTATTGTTGTTGAAAAATAAGGTCGCCATGAAATCCAAACCAAGACCCATTTTGCCAATGGGTAATAATTTTGACATCATTTAGTAAAAAATAAATAAAATTTTAAAACACTTATATTTGAGTTTAAAAGATTTTTTTTTTCAATTTCTATAACTTTTTAATGAAAATAGCTTGTTTAGTTTTCAAATTATTTGTAATTAATTATCAATGAATACCATGTAAATAAAACAAGAAAATGATACTTTTACTGTAAAAAATACTGATTTGTCAAATAAGATTATGTGGACGAAATTATATTTAAAGAATATAAATTAAAGATAAAAAATAATTCTTAAACCAAATTAATGATTGGTCCACAAAAAACTTAAATATTTTAACAAAAAACCCTTTTATACACGATTAGTATCAATGCAATTTTGTTCTGTTCATACAAATTATAACTATTAGATGAAGTGATAATTTAAGTATGATGAGCCCACAACTAGTAAAAATGAAGATAATTAAATGTGTTCCCATGATACAGTTCAAACAATATCAATGATTTTATTTTATTTAAATTTCGTATAAAAATAATATCTATATATATTTACTCGTCAATGATGGGGAATGCGAAGATATTGTAATATTATTTCCCTAATCAAGAACAACTAGTTCAATACTACGATGAGTCTTACTAAAAAAATATTGTAAATTTTATTATTTTATGCTTTAAATCAGAATATTTTTATATTTGAAATGATAAACTTTTGCTTTAATCATGGTATGTACTTATCACAACTTAATTTTCAAATAAACCTTTCTTTTAGCAAATTGATAATCATTTGTTCAATAGTGCCGACTTGCTGGTAATTTTGGCGACTTCCTGATGCTTGACGACCATTTTGAAACTTCGAATTACATAGTGATTGCACCAATACTTACGGAGTTTTGCAAGAACCGTCTAGAATCGTGTACCAGGTTTCATCCCAAAGTCATAATATAAATAGGAGTAAGTCTCTCAGATCAGAGTATTAGTCTCCTTTTGTAATTGCAATTATGTTCTGATTTGTGGCTCTCTGGTGAGTTCATTGAACCGTCTGAGGTTTCAAAGCCCGTGTTTAGTTAGGTATTACCCCAATTATTTGAGCCGTAATTGAGTGGTAGAAATAGCTGTATTTCCTGGAATATTCTGCTGATAAATTTTTGGAGTCTTAAAGACTGTTTTCCCATCCCTTGTGCTCAGTACACTATGCACTCATATACAACTTAATTTACACTATATAAATTTTAAATCTAAAGAATGTGTATTTTTTTTTAAAAATTTACTCTTAAGTGCCTCTTTTTCTATTAAATCTATTTTCAATAAATTAAAATGTATTAAATTTTTTTTCATAATTTATTTTAAATGCGTATGAAGTATACTGTAAATATATAATTTTATTTTATTAAAATACATAACTATTATTTTTTTATTTGAAACTGATATTTTTGATAATTTCATAAATGAAACTTTTTCAAGACACCAAATTTTGATAAAATTATATAAACGAAAGAAAAATCATATTTAACACATTAAAACATTTCATATATCTTTCCACAATTCATCATATATAATTGTATTATGCAGTTAATCCTAGTTATTTCTATAGGTATTTTTCCATCCTTTTTTTATTTCATTTTCATTTTTTTTTTTTTGGATGGGAAAATTTATTATAATATCCGCTTACCCTTTTAATTTGTCAATAAAATTACAAATTAATATGAAGCAAATGAAAATAAATGAAACATAAGTGTTCCATTAAGCTACACTGGGAAAAATAATTCGAATAATGAAATAATTAGTTTCCATTAAGTAGTTACTTTTTTTAATCCTTTAACCTTTATTATGATTTCTATTTTATGATCATTTCTAACACGATTTTGATAGAATCGTTAAAGGCCCTTACGGTTAGACACTGTTCATGATTTAATTCATTTTGCAATTTTGTTTAATGGATGTTTTTTATATATGTTCTCCCTGCTGATTTTTTCACTTTTTCTTATAATACCGATACAATAATACCGATTTGAAGTGTTTACATTTCTAAACACTCCTCAGTTATTTTCATTGTAGGCTTATAAACTGCATTTTTTATTATAGATCCATTGCCAAAAATCACAAAGTATTCCAAAGTATCCAGTGCTCATTATGAAAGACGTCATTATAAAAATAATTTGACATTTAACAAAGTTTTCTCTTTAATTAAATTATTATTTAATTAACATTAAATTAACATTAAATTTGAAGTCATTGATGTCATAAAATAAAAATATAACTTTTTGACATTTTTTATGATGTGATGTGGAAATTTCACTCGATAAATAAGAAAATAGTTTTTTCCAGATTTATGTTTCTATTATAAATAATAATTTATTCCCGAAAACTATTGGGATAGCATATATGCTATAACATTAATATACTTAAATATAAGATAACAATTTTAACACACAATGTTACTGTAGACTGCCAAAACTAGAAAAAAGTCTAAATAATGAATTCACTAGTTTATTTTTAAGAAAATTAGAAGAGATACTGCACTAAAAGAAAATTTTGAATCGTTATATCTAATGAAATATAATACAGGGTGTTTATAAAGTCCCGAACCCATTTTGATGTTTAATAACTCATAAAATAGTGAAGATATAAACAAACTTATGACATTTATTGATGGAATCACTCATATATTTTCCTTTTCAGGTTTGAATATCTTTACTTTTGTAAATATCGTCTGCGTGTGTGGTTAATTTCAGATAATTTCATTTTCCAGTCTAAATATCTGTACTTTTCTAAATATAGTCTGCTTATTAATTGCATTTTTCTCTCTTTTGTTTTTGGCAACAATTGCAATGTTATGTTTAATTTTGATGTGTTTGTTCTATGTAGTACTTTTCTATGTGATGTTTTATTCGAGCAGATATTAAAGAGAATGATTACACCACAAGAGAAAGCACAGATTTTATGATGGTTCATAGAAGCGAAATCGATAGAACACAGAGAAATTGCTGAAGAATTTATAATTATAGGATTTATAAAGGACAATGTTTACAGGAGGATCGTGCCGAACATTGATGACCTAAAAGTCAGAATTACAACGTGGACTCCGACATGCTTGACGCTACCTGGCGTGAAATTGACTCTCGACTTGATATTCTCCGTGCGACGAAGGGGGCACACGCGGAAATTCATTGACAAGGGTCATGAAACTTTTTGAGTCTATCTAACCATTTATGTTATTAATTTTAATATATCTTTATTATTTTATGAGTTATCAAACATCAAAATTGGTCCTGGACTTTATAAACACCATGTATTTAAATGAATGATATAAATTACATAAATGTGAATAAATGTGATGCATTAAAACAAAGTTATAATTATCTTTAAGTTCTGGTAAAAGAAAATTTGGCTATTTTTAATGTTTTGGTGCAATTTTCTTTTAACGCTGATGTCTATCGCAAGATTGTGAGTATTTTTATTATCAGTTTATCAATTTAAATTTTGACATTTTCTCATGATTATTAATGAGACTGAATGACTGAGACATGACTTGTAAAATAATTATAAATGTAAAAATTTTTTTCATTGACTTTAAAATAAATTAAGCTGAAGAAAATTTGCATTATGATTTACATTATGATAAAAAAAAAAATTCTCAATCAATATAGAAAAAAAAATTCTTGCTTAAATTTTCATCCTGTCCTGTATATACTTTATGAAAGCATGTTGTGCAATTGCATAATATATCTTTTTCTATGGCTGATTTATTAATACCAGATACTTAATTGCATCTTCTTTTTTTTTAAAGTCTCGTTTAGGACGTTTACATATAAGGCTATGTTTCTTTTTACTTTATTCGTAATGAATCATCTCTTATTAGTGAAGAAAAAAGCAATGGAATTGGTTGATTTTGAACAAACATTTTGTGATAGCAGCATTCATAATAAAGTAACAGATGGTAGTCAAATTTGGACCATTGATAAGGGCAACTAAAAGTAAAAAAAAATGCTAGTTTTTTTTTTGTCTCATTCTTGTTTGATATTAAATGTTTGTGGAAATTTAATTTCGATAAAATACAATATTTACTTTTTTTTTCGTTGGTTTCGAAATTTAAATGTTAAGTAAATTTTTCTGCTAAAATTGTTGGTTAGTACATATTACCTTTAACTAATTATCGAATTGTTAAAAACTTCTGATGTGCCAATGTAGAATTATTTTTCTATTACAAAAAATTATTAGTATTATTGGCAACTTTTTTAATATTAAATACTTTCCTGGTTAAATTTTTATGGTTGCCTTTGGGTTTTGTTAAGATTTAAGGTTCCAAAAGGATAAAGTCACGTAAGTATTTTTCCATTTAATATCAGTGAAACAGGAAGCGAAAAAAAATTATGTAAATAATTTGTACATTTTTGAGCTTTCATCATTGTCCCAATTATTACAAAAAATAACAATTTGAAAATTCAAGAAATATTTTTATTTTAATCTTTTTGGAAATGAATGACATATAGTTATATTTCAAGGGAAAAAAATTAAAGGTAAAATTTCAACAAAATATGAATGTAAATTTAACTTTTTAATTATGCAGTGTGGTTTTTGTTATATAATTTCATAATATAAGTAATTAATGATAATTGGGGACTTACAAATGGCTAGAGTTATGACTTTGATAAAACATGTTTCACAAACTAACAAATTCAATTGAGATTTTGATAAAATAGGCTCATTTCTATAAAAAAAATTAAGAATACATTTTAAAATTAAAGACTTAAAAAGGAATAATGATATAAAATTCGTCAGAAAACCCAATGTATAAAGAAAAGAAAAGAAAAATATATATATATATATATATATATATATATATATATATGTATATATATATATATATATATATATATATATATATATATATATATATATAAATATTACGGCCGAAGCCCGAGGTCCGGTCACTTCGTGAATTGGCCGGCCATTTCGCACTTTGGCCATACCTCTCGGCCAAAGTGCGTAATAATTGAAACGATCAGTGAATATTCTACTTTGACCGGATTCTACACTTCGCGGAGTGGTCACGATGTTCCGGCCAAAACGCGAAATCAAGAAATATTTATTTTATTAAAATATTTGTTTTATTAAAAATAATATTTTTTTTATTAAAAAGTTAATTTGTTAATATTGCCCCTTTTGTTTTCTTTTTTAATTTAAAAATATAAATCTTCTAATTTAAAAATATAAAAGAATAGACAAGCTTTTAAATTAAAATTTAAAAGATTTAATTTTTTACTCTTTATCTTAAATGGCCTCATCCCACCGCAATTAGCTGCGGTTACCGCAGCATTAATTTTTAAGGAATGAAGTTATTGTTATACAGAGCCAATAATACGTGTCAATGATATTTTTATTTTTATTATATTATTAAATTATTTTTATTATATATTTAATAAATTTTTATCAGCTTGCTTTTCTAAAAAGTTTCTGTTTATTAATATTACAATTCACTTTATATTATTGACTTTTTGATCTGCCTTTTCCTAAACATAATCTAAAATATATGTTTCCAAGCACAAGATTCATAAATAGATATAAAGTCAAAAGCATGTTTGATACATAGGATGTGCACCCGATTACCTAAAGAATCACGAATCAATGCTATCCTCTTTATTTAAACATTATGAACTGAATTTCAACAGAATTTCTAACTAAGGATTGAAGCTTCGTGAGTAATGCGCGTTTATGATTTGTTTACATGACGTACATCGAATAGTATTAAGATCTAGTACCTAGTACATATATCTAGATAAAGAGGATATTTAAATGAATATATATATATATATAATATATATCTCATTTTTTTCACCTGTCAATAAATGCTTTATAAAATTTTACCTTATTGGTTATCATTTTTAAATATAGATGTCAAAAATGTATTTTTATGAATGAAATAACGATATATGTAATTTTTTGAATTTTAAAATATAATTATTTTACGACTATTAAGGTATTTAAATTACACTTTCACAATTAAATTAATTGATTCACCACATTAAGAACAGGAATCAGTAATTTTATTTATGATAGATTTTAAAAATATTTTGTTGCTCTTGATTTTTCTCTGTTTTATTCTGTTATAAACTACAGTATTTTATTTTAGAGTAGTAACTATACCCGGTTATCTCCGAGCAGAATCAAATACCGAAAGATTTTAAACTACACTAGAAATACTAACAGATCTCATATGAATGCTTGAATTCACTACCAAAACAATGCCTTTTTCTCAATCATTTTATATTTTTTCCAAAATAAATCACTAAATGAATTTAAAGAAAAAGAAAATGTTTCAGTTGGACATTCTACTAGAATTCTTTAATTTCTAACTGTAGGTAAAGAAATTTAACAAAAAAATTTTTTTTAAATTTATCTCCAAAAAAATACAATAATTTTCCGTAGGAATTGCAGTCAATAAACAACTCTTAACAGTTTGCGAAGTTTTGTTTAGGTTTTTATTAGAAATTGATGATATTGATTTTTATTTCCTTATCTAGAAGCAAAATACTTTGATCAATTCCATTATGGGCAGAATTTGAATGAATTGAAAAATAATATTATATTATTTTTGTTTTCATATTTATATTACTTTTTTTAATTTGTATTTTTTTAATTTTCTCTTGTGCACATTTTTTTATTTACAAATTTAAATAATCTTCACTTAAACATTTTGAACACATCCGGTTATTAATTTTTATTTTTTTCTCTAATTGTATGTAAAAGTCTGCGAATTTAATTTTTAAATATTATTTTTGTTTGCTTGTCGTTTATACTTTTATTCTAAAATAAAAATTTCAAATTTGTATTAGTTGCCATTAAAACGCGTTTTGTAGCCTCTTAGTGGCCAGGACAATTTTTTATAAAAAATTATGAAATTCAAATAGAATATGTTTGCTTGTTTTGAAATTATCCTCAATCTCTCAACAATATAAATAAAAAAGTTCGTTTCACGTTTGTTTCACTATATAAAAATAGATATTTTAAATAGATATACCAACAAAACGAAAACATTTTTACAAATAATTAAAACTATATTAAAAATATATTTTGCAACTTACAAAGATTATTAAAAACAATAAATCACATTTTCAATCTACGATACTATGATTGTTGGTCGATTTCGTCCAATCCCAGAATGATTGTGGATGTTTTAATAGTTTCTTAACTTCATTTAACCTTCATTTATTTTCTTATTAATTGCACTGGAACAATAATTTAAATTTTCTGCTAATGAATTTAACTCTATTAAATTACCAATTTTGTTTTATAGAAAATATCTAAAAGTAAGGTTATGTACTTTTAGAGTAATTGCTAATTTCCTCCATGCTTCAGTAACCTTTTGAATGCTCTAATGTCTATCTTAATTGAAGATCAAAGGAAAAGAACGGTTTATCTCCATTTTTTATAAAAAGAACGTTTGTATCTGCTGCATTTTGAATAATTTTTGATGAAAAAATAACGAGAGTTATTTCACAATAAAAATGAGTCATACCGTATGAAAAATCCCTGTCTTTCCACGCGTAAAATCTTTTTTTCTCCGGATCAGTTTTTATGAACATAAATCGTTTTCCCCCGTGATTTTAATTCTGTTATGAAATGAATTTACAGTAAGAACTTACTGTAGAAATCTAAAGAATATTTTAAATGAAAAAATGGCAAAAAAAAGCTACGAATCACTTGGCCATAGTCACATTTTTAATACATCAGGTTGAACCTAACGAAACTATTTAATCAGTTAACCCACTAGCCTAATACCATCTCGTCACACCATATTTATGGTCTTAAAACCAAACAAATTGCGTTAGAAAACCAGTCATTAGACATTAACTTAAATACTTTTCCCGTATAACTAACTGGAATATTAGAGTATAATCAACAATTTACAATAATATTTACAGTGCAAAATAATAGAAAAATAAATCATCCTAATGAATATTGAAAATTCAGTAATTAGTCTCCTCCAGAATACCATAAACCGGAACACCAACCAGAGACGAATGCTCTATTTCCAATAGAAGAACGTCTATCGTGTACAGTGTGTGGTTCTAAATATAGAAACTCAAAATTATTTGATGAAATTTTTTCTACACCCCACCTGTGTATCACCTAAGCATTCTAGGAGCTCTCCAACATTTTTAATACGATTTTAAAACATTTTGCATGGTTTGATTGGATGGTAAAGGAGTGTGTGTGTCCACTGGTCAAGCAGGTTTCCTAATTTTGAATCATGGTGATGAATGATAAATCATTCATGTAAGGGGTCATTTTATTTTTTCTAATCAATTGTGCTAATCGACATGTAGCATAACTTTGGTAGAATTCGTATCCTTAAGCCAAAAGAGACTGTAATTTCATCTTGTTTGCGAACTGCACATTCGGAATATTGCACAGGAAACGGTTTCGTCAAGTAATATCTATTTTTAAGGTGTAGCTTGTAAATATATTGTAAATATAAATATTTCTAGAACTTTTTAAAGCAGTTTTGTACATTTGAATTATATATATATTTTTAATAATATTTTGCTAACTATTTCAAAAACTTTGATACGGTTTTCTTTTTTATTCAATTGCTATAATTTTCCATGTAGAAACCTTTTCTATTTTGTGAGAAAATAAATAAAATTTCTTATTATGCAATAAGGAATATTTTTTTTTTATCATTCTAATTAGAACTCAAGGAATTGTTGCCCTCCAGGGATTTCAGTACTTTCCGAAGTGCACGCCTTTCCACAAAAATGTATAATTTCGTGTGATTAAGTAATATATCTCGAAGTTTATTGGATGTATTTAGTCTGAAGTTGAGTTTAATCGAAAAGGGGAAAAAAGAAACACTTAAAATAAATGAGAGCCAATTAAGAATTTCGCATTAAATAAATGATGCGTACTCAAATTATAATTCGAAATGCAGTCATGATTTTTAAAGCAAATATCGGGAAGCTTTTTTTGTCTCTTGCCTTATAAGTATTCTTTATAAACTTGTTTTAAACAAAGAGTAAGCTATGTTGGCACTCAAGTGCATGATACTAAGATCTCTTTAAAAATATTTTTAATGTTACAAATGATTTCTATTTCTCTCATACGCTCGCTGTTTGTAAAGTTAGGAAATCTTATTAAGAGGGGCTACAAAGTGTAGCCAGAAGGTGGATGACAATGGTTGTGCTATTTAAAAAAAATTTAATATTAGAAAGCATAGTAAAGCACAGAAAGCACAGTTTTTAGGCACACAAATAAGAGTCAACATCTACCTTCAAGTAAAATTGAAAAAAAGCAGGTTTAGTCCTTTTTTGCTTACATCGCTACAAGTATATGCACACGTGTATACACACATTTTTTCTAATATTATGTGTAAAAATAATGTAGGAAAGGTAAACGGTTTAACTATATTTTGAAAATATCATATTTTAGAGTGCGAAACATGTAACACAAGATTTAAACATGGAGAGAAAAATTATAGTCAAACTACCGTACTGTATGGTAATGACATTTCAGGTCAAAGAAACCATAATTCTCATTAAAAAATCAAAATATTAAAAAAATCAGCACTCTAACAATTCATTTTTTGTTCATATGGCTACAATTTGTTGCAAATTCTGGTTTTTAAAATTATGGTTCTTATTAACACTCATTTAGTAAAAAAATACATAACTAAAAAGTAAATTTAAACGAAAACTGGTTTTTATGCCACACTTTAAAAAAATTAATGTTACCAAATTTTCTCACATTTACTACATTTTATTACAGTTATATTTTTTCACATATTATAAAAACCCTATTTTATTGTCAGTTTAACCAAAATAATTATCAAAGATCTTCGGTAAAAATTACAGAGAATTTTGGTGCTTCCATTCAGCAAGAAACACGATAAATTTTACCATATATTCTGTTTGTTTTGATCATAGTTTTTTCTCAGTGTATGATTCTAAGACTGATTGTTATTGTGACTTAAGAAACTAAATTCTATAGTCAAAATAATTATTAATTTGGCATATGAATTTTATCCGGTATCAATATATTTTTAGCATTGCATCAAAGTAATTAAAACCAATTATTTGCTTAATTTTGAGCGCAACGACTTGCGTTAGCAGAAAAAAAAAACAAGGTTATAAATAATAAACATTCATTTACGACATTAAAAAAGTAAAATCACAAAAATTTGTCGGAGCTTTATCCGAAAATGGGGGAAAAAAAGGACAGTAAAATGATTTCATTTAGAGAAGTTTCGAGAGAAGTAAAATATCTGCGACTACAATGATTATTAATTGATAGATAATATAAATTTTATAAGTAATGGTATTCTTTTTCACCTGCCGTAAACATTTGTAAGAAATTATTTTACTATCAGTTAGTTTTGCCTCTTCTCTGAACAGTTTTTTTTTTTTTTCCGGTTGGGATTAGGCAATATATCATTTTATGCAAAAAATGCAGTCGAAGAAATGGAAAACATATAAAAACTTTCTGTATATAAATTAAAAGACGGAATTCCAAATTCATTGGACAAAAATAAGAGTAATTTTATACTGTATTTTGAAATTTAAGGTAGATATTTTATTTTTAAATAAACATTAGTGAAAATTTTAAAGCTGAAAATCTTGCTTTTAATAAAGAACATTCTGCATAAAACATAAATACAATAAAAATTAACTGATGGTAAGAAAAATTATCTCTACAAAATATATACACCATAAAAAAATTGTCGTGCATCTGGTAACCGAAAATGAAGACAATTACTTTTGACCTAAGTGATGTTGCACTAAGTGTTCCACTACATCAAAGCCAAGTATAGTTCTTGGTTACAGTGAAGCATCTCAAATGGTACTTTACTCTACGTGGTAAAAGTTGCCTCCACCATGTTTGTTATTCAGTAACAGTAAAATTTAAAATTACAGTAATATATGATACACATTCGAATCAGTAAAATTACTTTTATAAAGCCATCTAAAG
Organism: Parasteatoda lunata; assembly: GCA_949128135.1. Classification (NCBI taxonomy): domain Eukaryota; kingdom Metazoa; phylum Arthropoda; class Arachnida; order Araneae; family Theridiidae; genus Parasteatoda; species Parasteatoda lunata. Next base: position 72,093,907 of record OX421971.1, read on the forward strand.
CAAGAATCATAAATTTAGGATGCATATATATATAATATTTCTTTGATAAAATTAGTTTTCTAATCAAACACATACATAACTCTGGCAAAATATTAATATAAATTCTAACAAAACTGAAATGAATAAGAGTTAAATATTATAAAATTGTTCTATACAATTGACAGATTTGTGTAAATCTTAGGAAAACATAAATATCTTTATTATACAACTTGAAACATACATACATTTTTAACAGTTTATATGAGTACTTTGTCAAGTAAGTCCGACAAGAAGAGTGAAATTACTTGGCAAATAATTGACCACAATCTCTATTTTTATCAATCAGTAAAAAAAAAAATTGAAACTTAATTGGTATTAAATATGCTATATCCAGTTGGTTAATTCAATCCGACAAGAAGAATTCACATAACAGCAATACATTTCATATAAACAAGACGCCATTTTAGCCGACATACTGTCCTTATCTTGAAATTGCACAATTATTCATCAAGAATTTTGTCATTTAGTTTAAATATACGTTAATTAATCGCAAAATTTATGGAGCTCCAGAGTACAATAACGCAAGAATCTGCAGATTGATGCAAGCTTTATCAATTATTAATATTAAATTTTAACAATACACTTTCAAGTGTATTAACTCTCAATTTGGTTTTAACTTGAAATAAAGTAATCATTCACACACTATTTAGAGTTTTTCAAACTGAATTCGGATATGTATTACACCACAATTTTTACAGTGTAAGAATAAGACTTCAATAATTGCAAATATATGCGTATGTCTTTTTTTTCTTAAAAAAATCTTTATTTATTTTCAACGGCGTTAAAAAGACTTTTTTCTGACAACAACAAACATGTTTAAAAACAGTTTGTTTAGATATGCATATATAAATCATTCATTCTTTTCTGTGTTCTATGTTTGTTATAAAAATAAAATTTAACTTTTGAATTCGTTGTCTAAATATTCCCAACAAGAATTAGATAATATGCATTAAAATTTAAGAAACTTCCTTAAAACTATTCTTTCTTAAATCAAGTAGAATAAATTATCTCTTGACTGGAAAAAAATAAACCCTCTAACCTTTACAAAATACCAAGTTGAAATATTAATTACCGTGTTTGCGTACATGTTTCTTGAAATTTTTTTAAGCACTGTAGAAGTTAATTACTTTTTTTTTTGCTATAATTTTTTAACCATTGTTTCGACACCAAAAAATAATTGATTTTCCTAAACAAAACCTAAATATGATTTAGTTTGATTATGTTTAAGCAAGATTAAGGCATTGTTTTATTTAAAGAAGTGTGAATTTTCCTAAGGCGATGTTTTAAGATGATATAGTTCATGTATCTCAGCTATGGTAAAATTAGTAATTATATAATAACTTAATTTTTATTTTTCAGTAACAAATTAGAAAATTACCTTCTTTCTAAAGATTGTTATAAAATTTTAGCACTAAATGTGCTTTCCCTGTTAACTTAAAAATTTTCCAAAAAGAATATTACTTGAATTTACTCACAACATTATTCTACTTGAATAAATTAATTTTTCTACATATTTGAAAAATTATACAACATTTCAGGTAATAAAATCAAACAAATATCTGACTTTTATTATTCACTATGCTATCGAAGTACAAGAATTATGTTATTTTGAATTGAAATTTTCATGCTTCAATAAATTTAAATGTATCTGAAGAGTAATTGAAGATTAAAAAAGAAACTGATGATTAAAAGAAAATATTGTGTCGGTGAGCTTTTTATTTTACAGTTAGCGAAAAATGCGTGTTTAAGAAAATAGACACATATTGAAATGCTTGTATAATATAGAAGCGACAATTGATTCAGTTTTTCAAACTTCTTTTTCATTTTTTTTTTCTTAAAAAGTAAACTATTGAATCCAAATAAAATTATAATGAGACATTTGCCTTAATCTTTTAGTACAGGAAGGCATTTCAGGTTTTATAATCAAATAAATATCTGACTTTTCTTCTTTACTGCTCTATGGAAGTACAAGAATTATGTTATTTTGAGCTGAAGCTTTAATGTTTCAATAAGTTTTCATGCAGAGTAGCCGAAATTTTAGAGCAAAGAAGAAACTGTTGATTAACTGAAAATATTGTGTCAGTGAGCTTTTTATTCTGGACTCAGCTAAAAAGAAGTGTTTAAGAAAATGTACATAGCATTTGATTCAGTTCTTCAAATTCATGAAAATTTATTTTCTAAAAAATATAATAATAATAAGCTCAGCAGCCCATAGAGGGCCAACTGTACCCACCTCAGTTTTCTTGATCTTGGGCAGGGTGCAAGAGCAGATGTTCCGGACAGGTGGTCAGCCGAACGCGGAACCCCCAGTGTTTAGCTCCTAAACATGCTTGCTACTCATTTATTGACCCTCTGAAGGGATGAAAGGCTGAGTCAACCTTGCCTGGCCCGAGGATCGAATCTAGGACCTATGGCACGGGAGCGCAAAGCGCTACCACTCAGCCACCGGGCGTCAAAATTTATTTTCAAAGTTTCTTAATTTCAAACTTATTCTTCTTAAAAAATTTTGAAAGAAAAAACAAATGAATTCAAATAATTTGTAATGTTATGTTGTACATTTAAATTAACCACTTAGTACAGTTTTATAAAAATTAGTCTTTTTTCAAAAGATATTAAAATAGAACAATTCTTCTTAGGCGTTGTCACAGTTCTATAAATTTATTATAGGGGTGGGAAATTTAGTCTAGAACTCTGTCTTGGAATTAAGTCGGGAGCTGTGTCTCTTTATGATTATGCTTTGTGTTTAAGTAAGGAAAAGTAAGTTTTTTTTGTTGTTAAATTTGGATTGAACATTAAAAAGGCACATTTTCGTTGTATTCATTTGTTAAACATGTGTTTTGAACTAAGCTCAGAATTTAAAACAAACTCACTAATGATTGTCTTACAGAAATTTCTAATGATTACCCTATTAAGATAAACAAATTGTGACGATGTTTTACTTAATATATATTGGAAATGTTAAAAAGCTGTTATAAAATTAAATGAATTTTTAATTCACCTTTCCAAATTGCTCAGAAGAGCTTTTTTTTTATAAAAGAAAAAAAAATACATGGATTTCCATGTAGAGCATGAAAATAATTTTGTTTATTGTGCAGCCAACTAGGTAGATTATTAAATGTTTATTTTACCCATTTCCGTCCAAAAGTGCATAAACGCACCATTTTAACAACAAAAAAAATTATTAACACTGTGGCGAATATTTTTCATTAATTTTATTTTTCAGCTGTTTTTAATGGTTCTGAAGACATCTATAAAATATTAGTAATTCAATTGGAGTAAATACTTTCTGTTGAGAAATTTTCAAATCACGGTAGTTTTTTAACTTCAAACGGTAATTGAAAAAGTCCATTTTTTGAAACTGTATAATTATACCACTTGAGATTTATTGTATGTTTTTATAATGGATTAAATACGTAAGTTCTGAAAATAAATTTAAAAAACAAACAAACAAATATCATAAAAAATAAAAAAATTTTAACTCAAATTTATTGGTGCTTTAACACCCCATTGACCGAATGCGTGAGAAATAGGCAAAATTTGAAAACCCACTAAACCCACCCAAAGGTTTCAGAGTTTTATTCGTTTCATTGTGAAGTTTTACTGTTATCAGATTTTTATTGTGCTGAGGCTAACAGTGATAAACAAAATATGCCAATAGGAGCAAACGTTGTTCTGAAGTTACTTAGCGTTGTTTCAAGACCTGAGATGCACAAAATTTATTTTGATAACCTTTTTTTTTTCTTATAGTTTATTCGAAATTTTGAAAGAAAACTGTTTCTTTGCATCTGGCACAGCTCACTAAACTCGCATTGTTGGTTGTATATTGGATGACTCCAAAAATATGACGATGAAAAAAACATCATGTTGAATGCAAAATCGTAGGAACCAAGGATGCAGAAACATGTTCAAGGAAATGGAACGACAATGCTGAGATAGCAATTGTTACTAATAACGGTACCATTTTGCCCCTTGTAAATGACAAACGATAGAATCACAGAGGAAGAAAAGAAGTTGTGATTTCACAACTCAACTTTATTTCGGATTACAATAAGCATATGGTAGGTGTAGACCTTCAAGACAATGCCATAGCTAATTACCGCATCAGGATTCAAGGTAAGAAAAAGTGGCCATTACTTAAATACATCATTGATAGCATTATAGTAAATTCAAGGAAGCTACACTAAATTTCAACTAGCTCAAAAATAATACTTTTAGACTTTAGCTATAGCCCTATTTAAGTCTGAATCCAAGAACATCTGGTGAAAGAACATTACAAGGAGGTGGTCCATCTGGTGAAAGTACATTACAAGTTACTCATCCTAACAAAGGTCACCCATCATCCGCAGCTCTACGAAAAGAAGTAAGGACTGATAGAATCGGACAAACCATAAGTGAGCTTGAAGAAAAACCGCCCGAAGACGATGTTAAGTGAGCAAAAACAACACGATTTATTAATGCATCAAATACTAAGTCAATTTGTATCCAAAATGTTTCAAAATTTTCCATTAAAAATATAACTGCTAAACTAAACTTACTGTTCATTGATCTGGCCAATGGTGCGTATGCGCACAATTTTATTTCTTACGCCTAAAATATTGTTTTTCTTGCATGAAACTTATTTTTTGTCTTAATGAATGTGATTTAAACGTACTTCAATGAAAATAATATCACATTTTCATAAAATTTCTATCATTGGCCTAAGATGGGTTAAAAACAGTACTAAAGGTTTAAATATTTATTTCAACTACATTAAAACATTGTGGTTGCTCAATCTACCACCATAAACTACTTAATTTGGAAAGAACCTTTCACTTTTATGAAACCATTTATTTATTTGTTAATTCTCAAATTTAACATAATTTTATCGATTATACAGCATGATTCAGTTGAGCGGTTAGAAACTTGGAGAGAAAATAAAGTCTGTTTGAAAGAAATGCTTGCCTAGAATTATTAGAAAACACAAACTTAAGATAATTTAGAGGAATAATAGTAACAGGTCATAAACACATACTGCCCCTTCCAGAGCCACTATTACATTTTCGACCATGATTTGCAGTACATTTCTCCATCCTTATGATGTCTCCTACTTGAATTCTAAGTTTGCCATGCTGTAGAAAATCAATAAAATTGTGTTTCAGGAATATGAATAATATATTTTAGAATTAACCAAATAAAGAATATACGGGTGATAAAAATTATGTAATTATGTAAAATATTTTTTTAAATGTAATGGCTTATGGCAGTAAGGCAACCACACTCTTATAATCTGAAATTTTTTAAATTGTTCTTTAAGATAGTTTTCTAATAGGTGCTTAATATTTTTTCTATCAATTTTGTAACCTCTTTACTAAATCATCCGATCTATTTAATGCTGATATGCGATATTTAAAATACGAAATTAAATAAATGTATGAACTTTATATCATGATATATATATATATATATATATATATATATATTATCATTTAATAAATATATTATCATCATATTTTAAAAAGTAAATTCTCAAAACAAACAACTGAATAGATTTTTCTCAAACTATTTTCATTCATCAAATTCAATCTATTTTAAAGAGAGAAAAAATTGAAATTAAACGTATAGAATATATTTTCCTCTTCTTCGCTTTGATTTCGAAATGCGAGAAACATATTAAACTTTGAATTGAAGCTTTAATGCTTCAATGGTTATTCTGAGCGACCGAAGTTATAAGATTTTTAATAAAAGGACCTCATGCGCGATGGAGCTTTAAACTTACCAACCAACACAAAAGAACTGAGATATAAGTTCTCCACAAAGAAATGAAGAAAAAAATAATAACAATGCGATAAAAAGAAAACGCAGTTTTAAAGATTTCTGAATGCAGTTTTGCAGTATGGTTTTGCTCTTTACAAATCCTGTGATTTTCACGGCAACTTAATGAAAAATTCATAAGATGTTTCGCTAGCAACTGCATTAGAA